>CM062818.1:575263745-576463745 GCA_031772625.1 Pinus tabuliformis
TGAGTGGACCTTTCCCTATTGTTTTGTTGAGCTCTTATAGTGTGTGTCTGACATCCTTTGTTGTAGTCCTCTAGTGCTTTCCACAAAATATAAGCATTTAATATTACTTTTTGTTCATATATTACTTTTGAGCATTTTATAATTTTTGATAATTCATGATATTAACTTATATTACAGGTCTTGCATATTCTTAATTTTATTTTTGTTCCAAATAGACCAATGCTAATACATGACCCAACACTTTCCCCTATCCTTTGTGTTTCTTCTAATATCTTTTGAGTTTCTTCATAGTTCAGCTTCTCATAATTTTGTTGATTTGTTATTGCATCTCAATCTTCATCAAGTTGTGATATTTAGGATTTTTTTTATTTATTGCATATAACAAATTCTCTGAATTTCTTTATTGCATATCACAAATTCTCTAGATTTCGTTAAATGTAATTTACTTTTAGGAAAAGATAAGTCTCAACTTTTATTAGGAAAAGATAAGTCTCAACTTTTATTGTCTATTTAGGTGGGTGTAACCACCTTTCATGGGCTATTTAGAATTATATCATCAATTATACAAATTTTAGTTGTCTTATTAATTCAACAATAAATTTAAAATGCTTTTCAACTTAATTAAATTCAAAGATTGATTATCTATACAAATGTTAGTTCTGTACTTAATTCAACAATAAATTTAAATGCTTTCCAACATAAATAGGTTTAAATTAAATGACAATTCAACCAAGTTTAAAGCACTTACTTAAATTCAAAGATTGATTAATTATAAAAATGTTAATTCTCTACTTAATTCAAATATAAATTTAAATGCTTTCCAATTTAAATAGGTTTAAAGCATGTTTACAATTTTTTATTTAAATTTAAATTAAATGACAATTCAATCGTGTTTAAAGGGGAATTTTGACTTTATTTTTTCAGTTTAAATAATTTTTTTTTAAGTATTTAATATCTATATGTATAATGAGATTTAGATTTTATATGGGTAAATATTTCCAAAATTTTAATTTATTAATATTTTTTCTAAAAAATTGCTATTTATTAATTTTTTTTTAATTAATTCAATTTTTTTTAAATAAATATTATTATATTTAAAACTTATGGTTTATTAAAATAAAGTTAAGTTTAATAAATGTAGATAAGTTTATGCTTCGTGTTATGTTCACTCCACTTTAAGTTAATATGTTATATTAATTGATATGCTATTTTTATATAGGAATTTTTTTTTTTCCACTTTAGTGAATAAGATTTTTTTGTTTTTTTTGTTTTAAGTTTTTTTCCGAGGAAAAAAGCACAACTTTTTATTAATATTGTAAAAAGTTTTTGTACATATTGTTCAAAAGCCATGAAGTGGCTCAATAAGAACACATTCTGCTCAACCCATAGGGAGCTATTCTGCTGATATATGTAAAAACTGATGGAGTCTTCCTCCCGGGAGGATGTAAAAACAGTATAACAACATGACATAAGTAATCCTGGGGTCACCTTCTCAGAAGGATAAACAACCCCAAATAAACCAAAAACTGTAAATGTCTGTCATCGAGTGCTAATATAAACAAAAAGTTATAAATATAGTCTGATATCTATATGCTATAAGCCAGTACTGAAGTCTGAAAAGGAAAAAGTATATACAAAGACAAAAGCCGATATACAAAATCTGAGAAAAAAGCTGTCAAAAATGTAGATAATTACTGAGATCAAAGAGCCTATGCATAAGGGGGCTGATCTGTTCTGAAAGACTGCCCCTGTCTGGTTTCTTCTATCGCCCAGCTGCCCGGATCCTGTTGTAGACCAGCCTTAGATAGCTGATCTGCCTCCTCATTCCTGTCCCCTTTTCCGATTCGTTGTTTTGATCAGGATTTGCACTTTCTTCCTCAGCGAGCCCTTCCACCGCTTCCGCTTCTGTATTGGTCTCCTCCGCAGCTACCTCCGGAATCATGTCATTTACCACAACAGCCTCCTGAGATTGATATCCTTCGTCCGCTGTCTCCTTTACATTCTCCTCTGTCTCCATATTCCTTGGTACTTGTGTTTCCGGCACTTCGTGCTCCATCGGCCTCTGAACCTCTGCTTGTGCCTTATCTCTATTAGCTGTAGTCCTTCGGAAATGTCGCCTTCTTCTCATCTGTGGGCAATCTTTTGCCAAGTGCCCATACTCATGGCACCAATGGCATCTGAATGGCAGGTACTCATAATCTAGTATCTGCTCGTATACATAGTCATCAAATTGTAGGTTGATTTTTTGTGCCAATCCTCCACTCGGGTTGAGCATTACAAGTATGCGAGCTATTGCCCTGTTCTTTGTTGTCAAAAATGTCATATCCGCTTCCATATAAACCCCCAATCTGTTACCAATAGTTTTGAATACTTCCTCTGTCCATAGGAAAGAAGGTAATCCCGGAGCTCGCACCCAGACTGGAAACTCGTCCGTTCGCTCCTTAATTGCATCAAAAAGAGGGGTCCATTTCTTTAGCAGAACTGGAATGTTCCCTATGTGCCAATTCCGCTGAAGTACCCAGTCTGCCGATTCTCTATCTTTGAATCGAAGCTTAAACCATCCCTTAGCAAGTACTAATGCTTCAAACTGTAGTGAGTTATCTGATACAAAGCATTTCTCCCCCCATTCTTGTAAAAAATCAGATGTGAGTTTCTTACCTCTGGCCCTGCCGACCAAGGTGCAATCTGCTACAGCTAGGGCTTCTATCATGGACACCTCCATCCCAAGGATCAAATTGTCAGCAATCGCCTGGGATCCTATGGGTCTTTGCGGCTTTCTCTTCTCTCCTTTGTATCTACACTCTTCCTCCGGCGTTCTTATGCCCTTTCGACCCTCGTTCCTCGCAGGGGTTAGCTGTGCCGTGCCCAAAAGGGGATCTGTCTCCGGCTGAGCCGGGATCTGGCCCAAAGACCCCGATTCGTCATTCCCAGAGGGGAAGAAGTCCGACCCCTGCCCATCAGAGACTGCCAGCCCCCCTACAGTAGAAACCCCGGGATCCCTTGCTGCATTATCTATGTGGTTTTGAGGATCTCTTGGAAGGGAAGCCCTCGAAAGTGTAGTAATACCTCCTTGAGCCCGAGAATGTACCTTACCAGCTGAAAGCCCTAAATGGGAAATGTTTTCCAAACCCTTGTGGGCTATAAACCGCCCAAACAGAGATTTTCCTTTTGGGTCAGTAGACAGACCACCCACATTCGCTCCTCCCGGCACTATTGCTTTCGCGGCTAGTGTGGATGCTCCCTCTGAACCAGAGATATGTACCCCATGACCCGACTCCTTCCCATGAGACAAAAACTGTTGATTTTCCACCTGTGATAACGCCTCCAGACTAGGAAGTTCAAAGGGGCCAAAATAATGTTCCACGTTGTGTTCAGTGACATCCTTCCCCCACATGGAGAGGAGGTCTTCTACCTCTGGGTCCAGGGCTAAAAACTCGGCGGGGTTTACCATGGTTGGACCCGTTCCAAAGCAACCGACAGTCAAACGAGGTAACCTTCACGGTAAACTTGTTGTTGGAAACGGACAAACAGGCGAATGAAGGTAACAGTATAGAGTTTAACTTTCAAAACGGAAAAATATGCCAAAACCTCGTGAAACCTCCACCTGCCAGTTAAACGAAGCTGCAAGGAAGTTCCCCGCGACGGCAGCTGTGCAGGGCTTCTGACCTCATTCACCTAACCGAGGCCTGTGCGCGGTTCCACCCACTGCCCAGGGATCGAAACCCTAACCATCTCCATTTCCGCCCAACTCCTCTCCAACATGCCTTTTATTTTTTGTTTTAAGTTAATATTTACATATTTTTTATTAATAATATTTATACATGAATTAGTTAATATATTTTATTTGAAATTATTAATAATATTTGTACATGCATTAGTTAATCTATTTTATTTAAAATTATTAATATTAAAATATATTTAATGTAAATTATATATATATATATATATAAAGATATCATTTTTTGGGAATTTTTAAAGTTTAGTATAAAAGAGATGTTTATTTTTTAGTCAATATTCATATTTTTTTAGTAATATTATTTAAATAAAATATTTCAATATTCATAAATTAGATTGAATATTTGAATCTTTTTTAGAGTGTAAAACTTGAAAAAAAATATGCATCTCAAGATATTTAATCATCTTCAGAATGGATCTATATTGGTTCTATATATGCATATTGCATGTATAGCTTTTCTTTTTTAAAACTTATTTTTGAATGCATAAATGGATACAATGCCTTAAAATTTTACTTAGAAACTTGGATTCTATAAACTACACCACATAAACTTGCAATTACAAACAATCTTTGCTAGACAGAATTTAAATTTAAACTTAAAACTGGAATTAATGGCTCTAGGAAAATGGATCCGAATTAATTTAAAATTTTAAAAATGAGATAGCTAAAATTATTAAACAAACCCCCATCTCTATGTTGATTGCAGAATATCTTGGAATCTGAGATCACACCAGTGAAAGAATCTCTTTATTTAATCGTATTATCAACACACACTCACTTTAATCATTTCCTATGTACAATTACATTTTTATGTGCCAGTGATAATGTTTCTCCTCATTACCTTGCATGTTATAGCTTGGATATAATATGTTTACAAGATTTTGACATAATGGTTCGAGCAACATCTATGAGACAGGTATCAACACAAGTGTGAGACTGTTGCATGCTTGCACACGTTTCCTCCCCTACCTCTTTCACCCTTTAGGTTGTTATCTTTCCTTTGCTGCAACATTTTTGTAATAACATCATAAGATTGTTTAATTCCTTCAGTATATCTTTACACTTTTAAAGGAAATTACTAATTATGTCCTTGATTTTTAGGGTATTGATAGTCAGAGCATGTTGATTCCCTCGTGGTCCTTTTGAAAGGTGAATCTAAACAATGTGAGTAGCCAATGGTATTTCGCTATGGCATGAACGATGTGCTCTTATTTGATATGCTCTCAAAGGCTTCTTGGCTATGCATAAAATCCATCCTGGATCGCTTTCACAAAGCTTCGAGGCTTGCCATCAACAAAGCTAAAAGAATTCTCTACCATAATGGAGCTGATGATCACCTCATTTGCTGGATATCCCAACTCTTCAACATTCAATATAAGCCTCTTTCAGATGGAATCAAGTATCTTGGGTTCATATTAAAAGGTCGTTCTTACAAGTTGTCGGACTGGCGCTGGCTCGTAGATCGTTTTCTCAATAAGCTCGCTCTCTGGAGTTTCCACACCCTCTCTTTAGGAGGCAGGTTTGTTCTCGTCAAATCGGTCCTATCCCAACTTTCAGTCTTCTGGGGTCACCTCTTCCTCCTCCCGACTTGCATTATCCAAGCTATCAACAGGATTATATCAAGCTTTATATGGGGAGCCAAGGCCGAGCGTAGGAAAATTCATCTCGCAAAGCTGGACCTTCTCTCATTACCAAAAAATTCTGATGGATGGGGCATTCTGAACATTAAAACCTTTGGGGCTGCTCTTATCTGTAAATCCCTTTGGAGGGGTATTTTTGGTACCAATCCATGGAGCGACATCATTCTTCAGAAATATCAAAGAGGCAGGGGCATTGAATACTGGTTCAGATTTGATTCTATTGGCATCAAACATGGCTCCGCCATATGGCTCAATTTTAGAAGGGTCCATCGATATTTTCTCAGCAATCTAAAATGGAAAATCTTCACAGGCAGAAAGATTATCATAGGCCTGGACTCTTTCGCTGGATTCAGGGGAACGTTACAGTTTCCTCCCCCGCTTCTTTTTTTCCTCCGCAGATCTGGCTACTTCACATGGAACCGTATCATAAAGGATTGGTGTGGCACTTCGCCCATGCTTCGGGAAGCTGATGATATTGGTCTTCCAATAGACCTGCTCCCTCTTTGGACTGATCTATCTTCCTCTCTCTATCAGGGAGGCATATAATGATCCTCAAATGATGACCACCCGATCTGGTCCCTTCCCTTCTCTGTCTCTCATGCAAATGTAAAGGATATTTACTCTGATCTCATTTCTACAAACATTTCCTCCAAACAGCGCTTTCCAGTCTTCTGGTGGAAGCTTGGATGTCCCCTCAAAGTTATCTTATTCTCCTGGTTGGTGCTTTTCAACAAGAATTTATCTTGGGACTCCTTGAGGAGGCAATCATGGCACAGCCCCGGTAGATGTGCTCTCTACAATATGGAGGAGGAGACAAACTACCACCTCTTCTTCAAATGCCCTGTCTCTCAACAAATCTGGTATGACCTTGCTCAGTTTTTTCTTTTCAACATCTTAACTTCATCTCTGTTGATGCAGCGTTTGCCTGGTGGGGGCGCCAAAAGACTCTCCGTCCCATTCTTCCCATCACCTTATGGTCAATTTGGAGGTGGAGGAACCTAAAATTTTTTTAGGACTCTTCTTTATCTGCCAAATTTGTTCTCTCTTCCATCTCTGCTCTTTATCTTCCAATCAGCTGAATGGTGCAATGGATTTTGCTTCCTTCTGATAATGTTGTGAACATGTTCATTACATGATGGTAATCTACTCATCTTGGTTTGAGATGCTACTTATCGGTAGTATTCAGGAGTTCATCCAACTCTTTCAGAACTATCTGAACATTTTGTTTATATATCCTCAATATAATATCATGATTTTCTTTCTAGAAAAAAGATATATTCAATAGTGGAGCAGCGGATATATTCAGCGTGTATTTGTAAGCCGATTAGATTAAGTATGACTATTTTTTGCAAAGGGTGAGGGCAGAAGAGACAACGCGCCATTACAATCAGGATTTGGGGATAAGATTTTGACTCGGGTGGCATAGGAATAAAAAAATATCATGTTCTTTGGTAGTCGTTGTCCCCTTAAAAGGCCTGCCTATTATCTCCTTGCAAAATCAGCACATGAAATCTCGGAACTTTTCAGTAAGCTATTGGGAGAAAAAGCTATGAACGCAAAGTTATCTTTGAAAATGTATTTTTTAGTCTCAAAATGCGTGATGAGACCCCCTTCTCTAATCATATAAATGAGTTAATGTCTCTCTTTGGGAAATTGGCTGAAATCGGTACAAAGGTAAAAATAATTAATGTTGAAGCAATTCTATTAAATAGCCTATTTCCCAAATATTGCAACATATATTCACTTTAAGTCAAATGTATTCTCAATTATTAGAAGGAATGGTATCAACACTTTTAGCTGAGGAAAAAAGGGAAAATTCAAAAAGTTCAGAAGTTGGTGGACAACATGAATTTGCACTATTTTCCAAAAGCAAAATGAAAAAACAAAGGGTTCAACAGAATGCTTCTATTGCGACAAATATGGACATACTGCCTGGAATTGTAGAACTTGTGCAAGGGATCTTCTAAATGGCAAGGAAACTGCAAACATCATCAAGTTGGATGACATGTCATAATCAAATAGTGATGAGTGGCCATTAGAACCACCACTCAAACTATTTTAAAGGTAAAAGAGATATAAGTTATTCTATTGTGTTGTATGAGTTGAATAAGTTTTCTATTTCATCCAATTGTTGTGTGTTTTTATTGGCTATAAAAAGGGTTGGTGGTTCTTAAACTGGAAGATTCGGTATATGAAACATCAATTCTTGTGTAAAGTCAAGTTGTTTGATCATCTTCTAAACACATTCAGTATCAAAACCTCCATCCTCGCAATTGGCAGATAAGTGAAAGTGAAATATCTGATATATGGTGGTTGGTCCATTGGATGGTTTATTATTTAACGACTCTTATCATGGAAGCCCCGACTAGCTGAGGTGTCAATATTGTTGATCTTGTAAAGTTCATCAAAGATGGTCAGAGGAAATTATGTTTAAAATGGAGGTCAAGTGATAGCTCAAAGATGTGGTGGCGAAAGAGTGGTGTTTGTGAGATTCTAGAGTGGATATGAGTGTTGATGAAGGTCACTCAGATAGATTATCCATATTGTTGTAATATATGTTTTCCATATAAACATTAAAGAAAGGCATTGAAAGTAATGCATCCATGTGTTGTTGTAAATTGTCATTGTGAGTTTCCAAGCGTTAGTTTATAAGTTCTTATTTCCTATGTTATAAGCTAGAATTATAATCTAAATGTATTGAAATCATTATATCATATCTTTTATTATCAATAAAACAATGTATAAGATTTATAATATCTTTTATTATCAATAAAAGAATGTATAAGATTTATGTGTCCAATTATTCTCTGCACATCTCCCTATTTTTTTTCTAATAAACTTTTAATACAAACATCGACTTCACCGCTAGGAACTACTCAGCAAAATTATATTCAAATAAAATTCTCGTTAGAATACTTACTTTAATTACAATATTCCCCTTAACTCACTCTAATATGTTGTTTGATTTTAAATTGAAACCACTTTGTGAAATCCTCCCAAATTTAACTATCTTTGACATGCGGTTACATTCTTACACGGAGTTTCCTAGGAAAAATGCTCCAAACCTGTCGGTTATATATATAGATATATTACAAATACACAAGTTGTTTACGTAGGTTAAGACTGTATTGTAAAGTTGACGATGAACTTTGAAAATTTGAATTATGAAAGAGTTAAATTGCATGGATATAAATATTTTAAGGATGAAGTGTTTTGAGATAAAAAAATAATATACGTATTCTCAGTCATTCAAGTGTTTAAAGATTTTCCATTATGATACTTATTAGTAGATGAGTTGTTGGGATATTTTTTTGTCACATTAATCTTGGTGAGATATTCTTATATTATGAATCTCAAATAAATCAGAACGATGCATTTTTGGAAAATACATTTAAATTGTAGATTTGACAATTTAAATGTTATGTTCCTAGAAGTAAATTATAGATTATCAAGTTACTAATTTTATAACTTGAATTGATTGAATTAAATTTTTTAAAGATACATGATTAAATAAATTTAAAATTCTATGACTAAATATTATTAAATTTATATTTAGAGGAAAGTGTTATAAATTATGAGTTAGTGAGTTTAAGATTTGTTTTATTACTTCTCACTTGTCTCCAGCGACATTTGTCTCAAGAAATAGGGGCTTTATTGGGGAAGCAACACCATACCAAGTGCATTCATATTGGGGGATTTATATTCAAGAAAAAATCACATAATATATTGGGGGATACATAGGGGATAAAGGGTTTTTATATTGACAAGTATGAAAAATGGAGGTAAAAGTTAATAAAAATAAATAAAAAGGTATAAAAAATGTTAATGAAAAATGGATATCTACAATATCTAGCGAAATTAGGGATTTTTAAAATAAGAAAGGTGTATTGGTTTTTAATTGATAACATTAAGGATATTGTTTAATATGACATGAACACACTTGATATGTTAAAAGTTGATTGAGTAAAACCCCCTGTCTCTACCTTTACATTGTATAATTTTTTTTTTTCCTTTTAATGCTAATATTATATTTTACATATTTTTTTGTATTCTTCCGTTTCAACCTTATTCTAGTCTTAGTTTTTAATATTTGCTTATCTTTCATGACCTCATTCATATTGTTTTAATTGTACATCTTCTTATATATTAAACATTTTTGTCAACTTACAAGTTCTTCATTTTATTTTATTCTTGTCCATTATCATTAACATACAAATATAATCTAACATTATTCTTTAACTTAATCAATATACTACTTATTCTAAACATAATATCATTACAATAACTTAATCAATATACTACTTATTATAAACATAATATCATTACAATATAGATTAAGTTATCTTTTAATTTAATTAAAAAATTAATATATAAATAATTATTTTTAAAATTAAACATATATTTATAAATTAACATATTTAAAAATAATAATATATAAACCATCATTCATTTTATATACATAAATTATTTGCAAACCACCCAAAGATTTCATAGATTACCCGGAAAACCCAAGATAGAATAAGGAAACTGAAGTAGGTCGAGAAGACTTTCTTCAATCCATAGATTCTTACATAAAAACTAAAGAAAATATATTTCACTAGATCAATAAATCATTTAATGTTGTTTATCTTAAAATTTTAATTGATATCCTTTTATAATATGTTCTTTATCTTCTTTTTTCATTTCTCTCTATCTTCAAAACTCATATAAATACATAGTCCATTACATACACTTAACTTTCCTTTTCTATTGGCCTTCTCTTTCCATGCCTAATGAAATACTGACATACAATCGTATCAATTATATTTCATTAAATATTTCTCATCAAATTTTTAGTTATTTGTTCTTCCTATGTTTTCTTATATTTTACTATATAAGGAACATTCTTAAGTTGCACTTTTATTTAGATTATTAGAATTGTTACATGTTTAAAATTAAACAAAACAATCTATTAACAAATTAACAAATCTCTCCATCTCATGCATGTTGGTTTATAGGTACCAGAAATTTGTTTATCAAACATTCATAATTGTTGGGACCTTTCCCTATTGTTTTGTTGAGCTCTTATAGTGTGTGTCTCACATCCTTTGTTGTAGTCTTCTAGTGCTTTCCACAAAATATACACACTTAATATTACTTTGTGTTCGTGTATTACTTTTGAGCATTTTATAATTTTTGATAATTCATTATATTAACTTATATTACAGGTCTTGCATATTCTTAATTTTCTTTTTGTTCCAAATAGACCAATGCTAATACATGACCCAACACTTCCCATATCCTTTGCGTTTCTTCATAGTTCAGCTTCTAATATCTTTTGAGTTTCTTCCTATTTTGGCATCTCATAATTTTGTTGATTTGTTATTGCATCTCAATCTTCATCAAGTTGTGCCTATTCAAGCTTTTTTTATTTATTGCATATAGCAAATTCTCTGAATTTCTTTATTGCATATCACAAATTCTCTGAATTTGTTTATTACATATCACAAATTCTCTTGTCAATGGGTTTTCCAGAGTTTGCAATAGTAGTTCTGATGCCTAAATGATGAGACCTTATCATTTATGGGCTCAAGTCTATTAGGTGGAATCTGGATGATCCATTCATCTGTTATGTTCTTAGATATGGAAAAACCCATTTGACCATTTGGGAAATCTTGCTGCACTTTCAAGGTTTCCATCTGACTTTAGATTGCTCTATAAGGTCCTAAAAGGGACCTATAAGTTTACTACTTATCAGGGGCTTCGTTTTAACACTGCCTCTTACAATATGTACCCGAACATCATTTCAGTTACCTCCCACACTACACCTAGCATTCCGATCTTCCATGCAATTATATTCTGGAGTGTTGTTTGATGGAACTTCCATACTTACAATAAACATAGTTGGACGCCTTTACAGTAAACATAATGACACATCAGTGCATTACTGGAAAATGTTGAGCAGATGTCTTTTTACATCTTACGGCATTAGGGTTTGGCCAGATAATGAAATAACCACGAAGTTTTTAACCTCGGTTCAACTAATGCAAGATTACCGACCATCTTTTGTCACCGTCGAGATCGTCAATGTCTAGCCAATTAGTAAGCCAGCTTTATGAATAAACAACTAATATGAATAAAATCGAAATAACAACTATTAAGAGAAACATTATCTTAATCATAATCAATTAAATGTCAGGAACGATCATTACATTGTCGTTCTATAAAGACATGTTTTTGCTCATTTTGGGTCTTCAAATTATTATCCAACCACAAAAGGATTGTGTGTGGAGACTCAAGCTTCAGGAATTAAAACAAACATAGAACGAACTACGATAGGGATAGGGATCCCACTAGATATTGCCATTGCAAGCGTGACATTTGATGATAATCTGACCTAACACAAGGCTGACCACGTGAATTTTATGAAAGCTTCTCATATTCAAGAAACTGGGAAAGATTTATGGTTAAAAACACCTTTCAATCAACCTTGATATTTTTGAAAAGAGGCCAATGAAAAACCCTTTCCAAAAATCTGACCACAGTGTTTTGAGAAAATGCTAACCAGTCTTAAGCGACAAAAACAACTGGTCCTAATACACGCCTAATCGACGGCTTCTTGAACTTACCTATCAATGACAAGATTGCCCGACTTCATCAGACTTTAGAGCCGATAACATTCAAGAAAAATGTGGAAGTCATGGGCTTGCCATCGGATTCCACTTGATTCGGCTCAGGCAGGTGGAGAACGAACCCCGAGGCAAACGTGGAAAAATAAACGTGGAATTTTAACATACAGTCCATCTCGTTCGACATTAGACTAGGAGATTTTAATGTCTTTGAGTTGGTTCGTTGAGAATGTAATCCGGCGAGGCATCGAATTTAGCGCTTGAAGATCATATATTACAATACATTTGTGATGTCGAGTGTCTTACAATCCTCACATAGAATTTTCATATTATATTTTATGTACATCTACTACATATAATTTTCATATCATATTTTAATAAAAATTACCATCTTTCCGTATATAAAAAAAATCCCATAACGCTAAAGGTTACATACAATCATGGAATACATCGAAACTTGTAACTAAGGTAATCGCAAGGACAACTAGTTTGACTTTGCTATTTGCTTGTACGTTCGAAGACTGTAAGATGCTTTTAGATATTGTTTTAATTTTGAAAGCAGATCAAAAATACAATTATATAGTATTTTCCACACATCCATAAACTGATGGAATAAGTACGAATAGATATTTATGTAATAAGTACAAATGCCCAGAATAGTTTTGGTACAAGATATAGACATGATCTAATTTCTTTTATTGTCTTTTGTACCGGTGTAAGAATTTAGTAATAAAAAATTCTGAATTATGTTTTTTTTTAATTACATTCTTTATTTTAAATATATAAATGGATTTATAAAATTTTATAAAAAATTTAAAATTATTATTTTAATAAAAAATATTTTATTAAAAATACTTAAAATATATATTAAAATAATCAAAATAGTAAAATTTAAACGAAACAAAGATATATTTTAATTACCATGATAGACATTATAATTTAAAATTGTCTCTTGAGATTGCCAGAAAGAAAGTTGAACGATTTTATATGATGAATATTGTTATTGATTTAATTAGAGTTTTGCATTTTTCTAATTATATTGTATATATTTAGAAATATACTTAATCTTTGTGGTTAAGGATTAAATTTGAAACACTTAAATCTATTTTTTAGCATCAACGATTTAAAATAATTATTTTTTCATATGAAGATGAAAAATAATTTAAAATTTCATGCAAACTTTACACATTAACTTTTTTCGGTGTTTTTGTACAAACCTGAAATAGACAATCTTGTCTTCAAATCAATATACCAAGTATTCTTGCAAAATTTTGCACATCATAATTCTTATTATGTCACGCTGTAAAAACCTCAAATGAGGAATCTTGTATTCAAATCAAAATACCAAACATACTTGAACAAACACACATAGTAAGCATTGGTTCACTAGTATTATAGTTTATATAGAATAGAAATCTTACTGAGATAATTCAGTGGGACCATTTACTCTTTCATTCCTTGAATGTGAAACAAGAAGTCTATTCTTGTTTCTTAAAGGATAATGGGTAGAATTGGCAAATAATTATAATGAGTTTTGTATAAGGAAATTTGTTCCACTGTTTAAATAAATTAATCAAAATATGATATGCTTCTTTGGTGCACACAAGCAAGTACAGTAGGTAGTAAATACAAGAGAAGTAGGTAAAAAAAAGATGTATATGTAAAGCCATGAAAAGGGGTAGTTATTTTACATATATATGAGTAGCTTGTTTTATGTTTGTGAGGAAAATGTATTCACCACAACCAAATCATTTAATCTCGAATGACCACTACTAAAATGTAATTTAAATAAATTAGTGACGTGTATACATCAAACTTCATCAGAATGAAATTTTAGTTAGTGTGTAAAAATCATACACTTTTTAAAAACTATTAGTTCAAATGGGAAAAAATATTAACGTTTTTTTCGTAATTGTCGTCGTACACCAAAAAAAAGATTGATAAAGAAAAATGTGTATAATAATATGACAAGTAAAATATATTTGGAAAATTTTGATTACTTTTCAATTAAAAATTTTGAAATAATTTTCATTTCCAATTAAGAAGTAATTGCCCGTTTTAACTTCCATCTGTATAGAGAATATTTTATTCCCTTTGATAATGAGATAAAGAGCTATTCAAGGATAATGATGGCTTCAATTTTAAACCTGTCTATATTCCCTTTGATAATGAGATAAAGAGCTATTCAAGGATAATGATGGCTTCAATTTTAAACCCTCAGCTGTAATGGACATTGTAAATTAAGATTACCACATAAGACTGTGTATAAGAACATTGAACAACTTTACAGAGTAAGTATTACTATTTATGTAATTAAAATTTTGTTTTTTTAAAGTTATATTTAATGTTATTATTACTGATTATAGATAATACACTTGACATTGTAAATCAAGATTATCACATAAGACTGTGTATATGAACATTGACAACTTTAGAGAGTAAATATTACTATTTATGTAATTAAAATTTTGTTTGTTTTAAATTATATTGAATGTTATTATTACTCATTTTCAAAAATAATTATAAATAATATCACTTCTTAAGAGATAATTAAATTTATGATTTTTTTAAATTATGATTTTAATTATTAATATTATTATAAATCAAATTTTAATTAAATAAATACTTTAAATAATATAAATAATTAAAATTACAAACTAATCTAATCCATGACATTAGAATAACATTTTATATAAAAATCATATCATTGAGACTTAGCACATTTCAGAAATATACATAACGGTAACAAAAAACCTGGAACATTAAAAAAAAATATCGTTAAATTTATCATTATTATTTTTAATTTATAAATTTTACTTTTATAATTAGTAATTTCAAAAATAGTTTTTTTAAAACATATATCATTTTAATAAAATTTTAAAATATATATTTTAAATAATATATATATATATATATATATATATATATATATATATTTTTTGAAAAAAGACCTATTCATGAATTTATGATCTTTATTATTTTTCACTATTTTAACTGGAAGTTTCGACTTCTCTTTCATCATTTTCCATCCAACCCATTAATATACGGATGGCTACGGTACAAAGGGTGAACATAATGTATGTTTGAGTTGTCAAAGTGTTTCTATTTCATATTAGGCTTTTTAAAATTTTAATTTAATTATAGTCAGGTGGATAATAGAAATTTAAGCGATATGCTTTTTATAATTATAATTTTATTATTAATAATTACTAAGGAGATGGTAGATATTTAACCTTGATGGAATATGTCGTAATATTTATAGTAATATTCAGAGATCAAGGGTAAATTTTGTTGAGATATTAATCTCTAGGTGTCATCACATTTGATTATGTTGTCTTCTAGGTGTTATAGTCATGGTAGATATTCAACGTTCATGGAATATGTCTTGATATTTATAGTAACATTTAGATATCAAGGGTAAATTATGTTGAGATATTAATCTCTAGGTGTTATCACATTTGATAGTGTTGTGTTGTCTTCTGACAAAGTATAAAACCGAAAATTGGAGCAGAGATTGCTCTTCTCAATATTTTGAAAGACTAAATAGGTTACATTGTAAACATCAATAATCAATGATTGAAGTAAAACTCAACACCTATGGAGTAGAACTCAAGTAAAAGTAAACTCGTTATGACACCTAGGATACGATAGAATCAAATGTGATGACACCTCACCAACAACTAGCTGACAATGAGATTAATATCTCAACATCCCCTCCTTATGTCAATTGTTACATGTAGAGACACTTACAATGCCCAGTTTTTCTCTTTGAAATTCGAATACATTCTTGTGCAATGGCTTTGTGAAAATATTTTCTAGTTGATCTTTGGAACCACAAAAATCAAGTACTATGTCCCCATCATTGACAAGCTCATGGATGAAATGGAAACGAGTGTCAGTGCGCTTGCTCTTTTAGTGGAAAAAATGATTTTTTGATAAAGAAATTGTTGAACTATTATCACAGTAGATTGGAGTTGGCACCTTCCGAATATTTGAAATATATTTCAATAATCTCCTCAACAACATAGCTTGACAAGTTGTTGAATTTGCTGCTACATATTCTGCCTTTGCAGAAGATATTGAAATGATTGATTATTTCTTGGATGCCCATGAAATCAGATTGGTTCCAAGATGAAAATCATAACCTGAAGTGCTTTTGCGATTATCTAAAATCACTGCATAATCGCTGTCTATATAACCTGAAAGTGAACAATTTTCAGAATGTGTATAGAACAAACCATAATCTATTGTCCCTGCAACATACCTTAAGATCCTTTTCGCAACTTTCCAATGAGAAATCTTAGGTTACTGCATAAACCGGGAGACAAAACTTGTTGCAAACATAATATCAGGTCTAGTTGAAGTGAGATATAACAAGCTACAAACTAGACTTTTATACAGTGTGGAATCAACTGGTGGTGCTACATATTCTTTGCTTAGTTTTGTTCATTGAGAAATTGTTATATCTAGAGGTTTGCAATTGGTCATTATGAACTTTTTGATGATATCAATGGCACATTTGTTCTGACTGACAAAAATTCCATTAGAAGATTGACGAATTTCAATGTCTAAGAAGTATTTCATGACTCCTAGATTTGTCATACCAAACTCTTTTAGCATTGTTGCTTTGAAATCTTCTAACAACATATTTCCTGTATAAATAAGATCATCTACATAAAGGCATACAATCAAAATTTTACCTTCATGCATTTTGGTATACAAAGTTGAGCCGCTTCTGAAAAACCCACTTTTGATGAGATAGGTGTCAATGTGACTGTACCAAGCTCTTGGAGCTTGTTTCAAATCACACAAGGCTTTCTTCAATATTTATACCTTATGCCCATGTCCTCGAACTTCAAAATCAGGATGTTGTTCTACATAAACTTCTTCTTGTAATATACCATTTAGGAAAGAAGATTTTACATCAAGCTGATACACTTTCCATTTGTGTTGAGTTGTTGTGGAAAAAATGGTTCTGACAGTTTCTAACCTTGCTACTGGAGCAAAGGTTTTACCATAATTGACACCAAACTATTGTGAGAATCCTTTGGCAACCAACCTTGCCTTATGTTTCTCAATTTCTCCAATTTCATTCAACTTGGTTTTATATACCTATTTTACACAAACTCTGGTTTTGTCTCTTGGAAGATCAGCGAATTCCCAAGTCTAAGTCTTCTCTATGGAAACAATTTGTTGGTTCATTGCTTCTATCTAATTCTTTTCTTTAACTTCTTCTTCAAAATGAGTTGGTTGATACGAAAGGAATGCAAACATATTATGTTGGTCAAATTCATGCTCCAGCTCATATATTTCTCTAATGCTTCTTGTTTTCTGATTGTCTTTTGGAGATGTTGAATCACTGGTGGATTCATTGCTTGAAGATGTACCATTTTCAGAATGGTATGGCTCTTATTCAACCTCAAAAATGGGTGGATGTGGTGTATAAAAACACTGACTTCAAGCTTCATCAACTTGATCAGACCAAGATTTATTTAAAAAAAACTTTACATATTTTATTAAAACAAGCTTCTTTGTAACTCGATTATAAATTTTGTAGGTCATTGACTACTCACTATAGGCTACGAAACTACATCTTTCAATCCTATCTTCAAGCTTCTTTCTTAGCTTCTCAGGAACATGTGAAAAAGCTACTGATCTAAAAATTCTAAAGTGAGATACATTTACCTTTTTACCATCCCATGCTTCTTGAGGTACTGTATCTTGGAGAGTGGTTGTTGGAGATCTATTGAGAACATAAAATACTGTCGAAACTACTTCAGCACCAATAATTGTTTGACAACTTCTTCTCATGAAGAATACATCTCGCCATGTTCATGATTGACTGATTTTTCCTTTTTGCTAATCCATTTTTCTTTGGACTATATATGTTGTGTTCTACATTATGATTCCTTATTGTTAACAAAATGTTTTGAAGTGACTATAGTTGTACTCTCCTCCTCTGTCAGATCTGAGTACTTTTAGAGGCCTTCCACTCTGCTTATATGCTTCTGCTTTGAGTTCTTTGAACCTTGAGAATGTATCTGATTTTTTTTTTAGAAAATACACCCATGTCTTCTTGCTATAATCATTAATGAATGTTAGAAAATAAAGACTACCACCAATAGACAATGTCTGCATTGGGACACATATATCTATATGGAAAATCTCTGAAGGCTATTTTGCTTTAGAGGAAGATGTGTGAAAGTTGTCTCTTTTATGCTTGGATAGAACACAAATTTCACAATTACAATCTTTTTCATTCATAATAGGGAGACCAATGACGATTAACTAATTCTAAATCTGACTTAGGCTTTTGAATGCGATGTGGCTATATCTAGAACGCCATAGCTGAGGCTCATCTATTCTTGACACATTGTCTACAAAAGAATCACAAAAGAGTAGTTTACAAGTTAACTACAGTCACAGTTTCAAAAGCTACTGATCTTAAAGTTCTTGACATTTCAACAGGAAATTCCATCCACGTGTGGAGCCACTGTTAGGGTCCTATAATAATAGGATTCATAATTTTGAATTGGCTATGATTAGTCTTGTAATATTGTAAATACTTTTGCTTTCTGCAAAATGTTTTCCATATTAAAAATTAAAAAATGTAAAGAGGGTATGTCCTTAAAGAATAATCAAAGGAAAAAAAGAAAGATAAAAAGATAAAGAAAAAGTAAAATATATGAACCCCAAAAAAGAGAATAAAAATAGATCATGAAAGTGTGCAAATTCAAATGCCACTCCTTTTTCTTTACTTTGTAAAATAAGATTGTGTGCAACTTGTCAAAAATGCCACAATCCATGATGGTCAAATAGCTTAATCTTGACTCATTCATGCTTTAAATTTCATGTTGATAGATAGAGAATAAAGATCTAGCCAAACTGTTTAACCTTAGCAGATCAATAGTTAGGTAGAGAATAAGAATGAGCTTATCAGTTTAATCTGATCCATTGGAAGTTATAAGGTTAGAATTAGATAGTTTGCTTATCAAAAAAAAGAAAATAAAGGGTCGGCATGCTCAAATGCACCCATTCAAATGAAGAAAAAATGTTAGGGTAAATAAAGGGTAGGTAGAAGAAATGTTGCAAATGCATAAGTTTGCTAAATAAAAAGCACATTTATTATGCTTAATCCTATGTTTCATCTGCAGAAGGATTTGTGAGAAAGAAAGGATATTCACCAAGTTTGATTACTAATTTCCCCTGATTTCACTACACCCCCACATTCTTATTTTCTAATTTCCCCCATTATCCTTTCATTTCTTATAAATACCCTTTTTCCCCTCATTTTGACCTTTACACCTTGGTTTCACATATTTCCCTAGAAATTACCCTTCAAAAATCACCCCCCTTCCCAAAACCACTTTCCCTAGTGTGAAACCCATTCCCCATTACAAATATCACTTCCCCCCTTAAAAACCCACAAAACCATTTATCCTAAGTTTCTATGTCCCCGCATTATGTAATTAACATCCCCCACTTTGTGTTTCCTGACAACCCTTTTTAACCCACCAATACTTGGTGCCGTTAAAGAAAACCCCACCATATAACCTATGGTCCTACCTTTCATTAATCATTTGATTCTATTGAAAACCCTGACATTATTGGTTAAATAATTAAAATTATCTGTAATTAAATCACGGGCCCTACCAAATCACTTTCCTGATTCCATCCATGCAACTAAATTGTGCGATAGCCCTCCGATCTCCTACCCCTAGATCTGACGGTGTACAACAATATCGTGTGGATTCATTAATAGACCGATAATAGCCCGAGAGCATGCGGGACTCGCAGTTTTTCCTGGGCAATGTTCTGCTATGTGGTGGTGCCAGGCTAGATCGTGTGCTCATGAAAATACCAACTGCCCTCCAAAAGTGGTGCGATGGCGCACAAAACCACCTCCCCGCCTAAACTGAAAACTACCCACTATTCATTTAACTATTTCCGTGCCAAAATGTGACTGTTACCTGTTAAAAGGCCAAAAATTCCCCAAATTGCTTTTTTCGCTTGTTTTTCACTACAAAATACTACTTAGCCATTTGTGACACCCTGAACCTCTGCAACCAATTTGACCACCTTCTGTCACCTGAAGACGCTTCGGATATCCAATTGAAGCAATCAGTTGACAGTTGAAGCCACAATACCTTCTGTGTTCACCACTGAACCCAATCTGCATGCCAAACCATCAATTTCTAGGTATTCTTGAAAAAAACCAAAATGGCCTTTGAATTTGAAAACACACAGTTGTAATTAAGTGGTTAATTAATTGAATTAATTAAAGAAAACCTTCCTGAAAGTGAAGAGAAACTTATTTCTACATCCCAAACCCTTTTACAGACTATGATTATCCTCCCCCTGTACCATAACTTCTAAAACTCACTCCTGAAACCCCTGAAAGCCTAATTCAATTCAGAAAACCCAATTATAGCTTCCCAAACCTCTCTGGATGTCAAACCTCTCCAAACCCCTCACCTGGATATTGACCACCTTGCCCTAGTAGACTAAGACTTTCAAATTAAGGACATTGCGTCCCCTGCCTACCTTGTAAAGCTCCACCACTAGTGTAAGGACAAATTTTTAAACCAAAATGATGGCATTCACCTTTGGGAGTCTAATTTTCCAAATGATTTGTTCCCGGAAGTTAACCCATTCCTAGAAATCATTCACTTCTGCCAATCTTACTACATTCCCAGTCAAAGAGCAATTGTTACCCCTAACCAACAAGTCTTATTCAACGTCAGTACAGAAT
This sequence comes from Pinus tabuliformis, assembly GCA_031772625.1. NCBI lineage: Eukaryota > Viridiplantae > Streptophyta > Pinopsida > Pinales > Pinaceae > Pinus > Pinus tabuliformis. Next base: position 575,284,482 of record CM062818.1, read on the forward strand.
CCATTAACCAAATGTTGCAAGTCAAACCAAGCCCTAATGAGACCCCACTGTCTATTGAAGGCTTGATGGACCTCTATACCAAGTTAGACCTTCCCAGAATAGCCCAAATTTTCCAAACCTTCATCATAGAGGAGTTCCATACTCCCATAGAAAGTCCACCATATGGTGCCACCATCTTTTCTATGAGAGGTAGAAAAATCATCACCATGCTCTCCTGCATTTTAGGCTACACCCTTATGAACATGTGGATGAGGTTGTCCTTGCTTTCCTTTCCATATTTTTCCCAAGTAAGCCTCCTGCTATAATGTACAACTATGGTCAGTTCATAGCAAATAGAATGCATGACAATTCATCAGGGTACCAAATGAGAGATTTTGAAAGTATTCTTCAGTTTTATTTCATATGTTCTTGTACCACCAATGAAACAAATTCCCTGTCAACATTTAGAAGTTAGACACCAAAGGAAATCCTAGATCAGTCATTTATTGGACACTATTGATCCAAAAGTACTCCGTTATATTTACTTATAACACTTCATTGATTCATTTGTTCATCCTGTCATAAACATGCTAATGAGTAGCTATCAGCCAAGAATCAGTCAGGAAATCAAAAGGGTTTTACAGTTGGCCAAGAACAGTGAAGTGGGGGACTGGTATTTATACCAGCACCACACAGAGATAAGGATATATAGATGCCAACTGCCCCCCTACAAACTGCCCAAATACCTCCCCATGAGGTTATTTGCATTAGAGTACTTTAGGTAGATAATAAGCTCTGATGAAGGTAACTTCCTGGCAGCCAAAACGAACACTCAATTCAAAATGAAAAACCAATTGGGCCCCTTTATTTGTAATAATAGGGAACCAGACTAGAGGCAGATAATATTCCACAGCAGATGAAATTCAAGAACAGTTTTATGTGGCAATATGACCCTCATGGAGTCATAAATAAGCTCGGGCTCAAGGTCAAATTGGGTCCTTTCATCCATCATCCCAAGCTAGAAATTGAGAGATTCGCTAACCAATCAGAATGATTGGAAAACACTTTGATAGACATGGAAAATATTGTAGATGATGTAGGGAATACATTAATTGATGTAGAAAAACAGATTGATACAAGTTCCTTCCTGCAGGTTCCAGAATTAGGAGAACCAATACAGAATCTAGCAAATGAGGATATAAATCCAAAGAGAACCAGGGAAGAACGTTCTAGTTCAGCCATGGGAACCATAGATGAATAGTTTGAGATCAGTTATAGGAAGCAGCCCAAGCTTAATCCTTTAACTAAACAAGAAGACACCATTGACTCAGTGGAAATCACTGACACTGATACAATGGTGGAATGAAGCAAAGGCCCATTAGCTTCAGGAGAAACACACCAGCCCTCTACCTCAAATACCCAACTTATTGAGAGACAACTTAGCATTGAGGTCTCTTCATTCACCAGGCCTATGCATAAAGAGAAGGATATCAAAGATAGATACAAGGAAATTAAGTTGAGGAATGAGAAATTGAAGGCTGATACTTATGCCCAATACATCAAGTAGACACCTGCAAGTCAAAACAGGTTGATGTCAGCCTTTGAAATAAAAACAGGTAAAATTCAGATGACCTTCATGCAACCTACAGTCCAGCTGCCAAGATCATCAACAAACTATAGGAAAGAAGATTTTGAGGTTTTTGTCGGGGATTGTCATCCCATTGACCAAATTTATTTCCACAAGCAGGCAAGTGAGATGATCTATTCCACCTTGACAGGTAAAGCTATGAATGGACACAAACTTAAAAGTTCATTAGATAATATCATTGCACAACACACGTTGGAAAAGGTCTCCTCACAGGAAAAAGATAACAGAATCAAGTCACTGGAAGACTTGGTCATTGAGCTTGGACATGATCCCAATGATATCAAGGCTTCCGATAAGTTGATAAAGAAAAAGAATGTGGACTTTGCTGCTCTCAAAATATAATTGAAACTGCCTCATTCAGAGCATCCACAGACAAAAGAGGTCTTAGAAAGCCAAACACATTAGGAGGAATTGATGGACCTTGTTTTACAACTAAGTTCTGAGTTGAAAGAGATGGAGAAGGAGTTGGACAACTTGATACAGTTAAAAAAAATCTAGTCTTGAGATTGCCACTACCACTGTTATTCCAACAGTCACCACAACAGTACCATCCACCTTGGCAACTTCATTGGCTCCTACAGCTCCACTGGTCATAACATTATCAATTGCCACAACATCTACATCAACAACATGTTCGACATGAGCAGTAGCCCAGCCAGGTGATGAGGCAAGCAAGTTGCTCAAAGCAATGGAGGACATGTCCATTCATACCACAGAGATGAACAAGCTTAAGGACAAGATAACCAGTCTAAAGAATGACAATAAGCTTGCATAGATTATGCACAAAGAAGAAGTACAAAAGGCAACCAAAATGAATGAAAGGATAAAGAGCTTAGAGAAAGAGCTAACATTAAAGGAGCCACTTGGCCAAGCCAAGGAACAATTATGGGCCAATATCATTGACTCTGTCAATGATATTTGGCCATCCATTCAAGTAATTTTTTAACAAAATGACTTAGTAAAAGGGGCTATAGAAGCCATTCAGAGAGTTAAGGTTGAACTGGGAGATATGCCAAAAGAAGCCACTAGAATCATCCATTTCCTAAACTCCAAAAACAAATATGAATTGCAGGATCTGGAGATACCTGATAGGACTGGCACCATACTGGAAGTAAAAAAGGTGCTCACCAAGAGGAATTTGATGATGAACCTTGAAGACAAATGCCAAACCATGCAACTGGCTATAGACAGCTTTATGGTAAAGTTTGATGTTTTGAGGCAGAAAGGTCTGCCAAATCCCTTGGTAATAAATGATAAATTAATGCTACAGGAGGACTCCAACAGGAGAATCAGAGAGGTGGCAAGGGATAAGTTAAATACTTCCTCTATGAAGCGGATGCCTACTAGAAAGGTTCTATATCAGACATTTGAGAACCTATTTAACCTCCAACATGAGGTAAAACACCTTTTTGTAAATAAACCCACGTTTTTCAAGTACACAGAAGCAGATGAAATTTATAGGAGGATGGTAAATATTAAATTACTAGATGCAGATATTTGGGAGAAGTTAAATGACTTGCTATAAAAATGCACAGTCAAAATGTAAAAATGCAGAGTCAAAGTGAAAAATCACAGTAAAGGAAAAGTAACAAGCTAGTCAGATGAAAGAGTATGAGGTGAAAGTGTATCAGTTGAGAAAGGGAAAAGTAAAAAGAACAGTCAACGTGAAGACCAACAACAAGGCAGAGAATAAACAACAAAATATCAGAGCATAAAGACATCAAAACCAAATAAACAGGGACATCATGCAACAGTTGAACATCTGTCTCTATCTTCTTGCATGAAGATATTTATTTCTCCTAGATTAATTCCCAAGATAATTTGGGATATTTTGTAAATTATTTTTGTATAAATACTTCATAATTTGAAGTATTGAATGTGGATTGCTAGACATTTATAGAGTTGTATTGACTAGAAAACTGAGGGTTATTGTACCAATTTTTCAAGTCAGTAAACTGGATTGAGTAATAAAAATATTGCATTACAGGATTCATGTGTTGATCTATTATAGAGAAGTATTTTATTTTTCAAATTTGTATATTCTTATGTATTTCACAAACTTACATGTTATCTAAAGTGAATGAATTAACTGGAAATTTATCTCAGAATTTGTTTAAGTACACTACCTTTTGTACAATTAATCATTTCTATGTTTTCTTATGATATTTGGATATGAGAATCCTTAATTGCTTTCCTATCCTGGTTGACCTCTTTCACTTCTTTCAGAATCTAGCCTAAGGAACCCTTAATTTCTTCTTGGATCCGATTGAAACCAACTTCATCATTCCAGCCTTAAGACCTGAAATTACTAAGCTACCTTACCCTGTAGACACTAGTTTTAGAACTTGCTCTAGTCATGTTTGTCTTGACACTTGACCCCATAACCCAATGGTAAAATACATCCCTCTACCCATCTAAGTTAGTGATCTCACCACCAAATCCAAATCAAAACACAATTACAATCATAACTAACCTAAAATCAAATAACTCAAAAAAAAGTTAAATCATAAAGAGAGAGCTCTCTCTAGGCATTAGGAAGGCTAGATCCTAATATCCAAAGTAGGTTTGTGGTTACCTCAAATCATTTCTTTCTTAAAAACTCTAGAGAAATATTGGCTTGATAACATATTGGAGACCATACTAGGGACTAGTCCTCAGTTTAATAAAACTTTAAGGAAACCATAAAATTCATCTTTTGCACCTTAAGGTTATTTTAGAGTTGTTGTTAAAAAAGATTCAAAAAATAATTCAAAACTTAAAATTTTGGCTCCCAAAAAGACTATACCAGGGAAAATCCAGATCTAAGCCCTACTACAATAGTTGATGACCCTGATAGAATTTTAAGAAAACAAAAAAAGGTAGAAAGTCAAGCAAGTAGTAGCCAGTTAGTTAAAGCAAATTCACTCCCCAAGGAATTATCAACTTTAGAGGATATTCAGTTTGATTTGTCATTTGAGCTTTCATTGTTTAGAACTAAATCAGAAAATGCAATTCATGAAACCGTATTAGACACTAATTTTATTGAATTCATTGAGTCAAAAAAGGTGCCTATGCATCCAGTTTTAGATAAACTTGTGTTGGAAGCTTTTGACAAACTAGAAGCTTTAACCTCTACATTGATAAGCCATATAGATGATTCCTATATCCAACAATTAATTGAATTAACTGCCCTCATTACTGCTGGCTCTGAACTTTCTGCAGAATCTTCAAATACTGTAAATAAAACTTCATTCCTCAACTTCCTCTTCAACCAAACACCTCAAGTTCATCTGGTTCATCTCCACCCATCTCAAGTCTTTCTTCAATATCCACTACTTTGCCCCCTAGTCAAACCAAAATCTTAGCAATGGTAGACAGATATGCACCTTTGGTCTTACCATCATAGCTCCATGCCATGCCCCAAGATTACCAAAGAAAAATCTTTTTTTTTGATGCTACTGGTCAGTATACATCCCAACAAGATGTGAAAAAAATGATTGATTACTTTGAGTTGCATGACACTGATGAGTTTGATGTCCAAATGAGTTTGTTTGCCCAAACATTAACAGGGGATGTTAAGAAATGGTTCAAAGGTTTACCTGCTAATCATATTGCATATTTAGCTACTTTCAATAGATTGTTTATTGATAGATGGGAAAGAAAGAAAAACCTTCTAAAAATACTATCCGAATGTGATAAAATTAGAAAAGCTCCTAATGAATCAGTTTAGGATTATTGTACTAGGTTCAATAGCATCTACAATGCAATCCCTTCTAATATTAAACCTCCACTAGACCTAGCATTGATCAATTTTCCTGATGGTTTTGATACTGATATGTCATACCAATTAAGGGAAAGAAACCTTGAAACATTGGAACAAATGCAAAGTAATGATGTTACTGTAGAAGCCAATTTATTAGCTAAGAAAGCTAGGATGAGAAATGAAAAAAGAGTTGTCATTAAAAAGGAAACTTCCACTTCTGATGGTAAAATAGATAGTTTAGCAAAGAGTGTAGAAATAATAATGGATAGATTAAAAAACATGGAAAGAAAAACTTAGTGGAAAAATCAACAACCATCCCTAATAAGAAACCCCGACTTCCTACAAACAATGTTGCAAGTTTTAGTGGCCATGTTTGTCATGGTAGGAGAGATTAATGTTTTCTCTACCACTTTTGTCAAGCTACCACTTTTGCCAAGCTATCAAATTTCTTTCTTATTCCATAGACTCCAACTGCGAGACAAAAAAAAAACCACATAAAGTTTGTTTACCCCAACACGCCAACAAGTAGCAAGCCCCAACTATATAATATAATGAAGTATTAGGTATCCCAAAGGCCTGAATGGGATATAATGGAAATAAGCGACCATTGTCAGAAGCCTTCCAATCAATATATAAATATATAAATTTATATTTATTATTATTTTAATTGGAAATATTCAATTAAATAATAAAATTTAATTACGTCTCTCCCAATCTAAATTTCTTATTAGCATAATTCACTACCTTCATACCATTTTTAACAACGTTGTAACATGTGGATTAATTTCCTTTTTGGTGCAAAATCTCCGCCTTTTAGGACAATATGGTGCAATGACCCAACCCCTACAGATCATTACGACAAACTAAGAATAGCAGAGAAGATGAAAGGTTGTACAAACCAACATATTTTTCAAACAACTAATCCAAGATCAGTGCCTTAACTTTTTCATGAAGATATCATATGGAGAATGTTTGAAAAATGGTTCGAAATCTGACAGCAACTATCTCTCTTCTGCGAGGGTGATGCAGAAAGAGTTAAGATTTCATTGTTTTGATTTTTTTTTATTAATTTACCATACCTCTTTTATAAATATGGTATTTGGCCCATAGGATTCAATTAAATAAAACCTGTTTTTTGAGCCTTCTTAAATAGAAAGAGGGTTATGGACTAAATATAAAAAGAGGTTTTATTTGTTTACCATACCTATAGTTTGTTTATATTTTTATTTATTTAGCATACATTTGGAGTATAAAAATAGGTTTAATTTATTTACCATACCTCCACTTTATTATATTTTTATTTATTTATACACTTGCGTGTTCATCAATATAAGGTGACATATGGAGTAAATATAAAAAAAATGTTTTATTTATTTACCATACTTCTCGTTTATTTATATTTTTATTAATTTACCATATCTCTTTTATAAATATGGTATTTGGTCCATAGGATTCACTCAAATGAAACCTCATTTTTGAGCCTTCTTAAATAGAAAGAGGGTTATGGACTAAATATAAAAAGAGGTTTTATTTATTTACCATACCTCTAGTTTATTTGTATTTTTATTTATTTACCATACCTTTGGAGTAAGTATAAAAAGAGTTTTTATTTATTTACCATACCTCCACTATATTCATATTTTTATTTATAACTATCATAAATACATTTTCTTGAAAATGAGGGTGAATGGAAGATTGTATCTCCTAATTTCAAGGGCTAAATTTACCTTTTTTACCCTCTCCCTTAAAATAAGGTGGGCTAACCTCCATACTTAATTTTTTTATAAAATAAATTTGAGGCGATTTGTAACAATGTACTATGATACAAAATATTCGCCCAATAAAAATATAAAACCCCTTAATTTAGCCCAAGGGGGAAAATTCGCTCCTAAAATTTTCCATGGGAAAAATCCTAACACTGGAAAAAATGCAATACCAGATCAACAAATTAGACCACCCTTCCAGGAAAACTATGTTGAGGATTCACAAAACCATGAAGAAGAGGTTGACACTGAGATAAACCTATTAGGGATTAAAAATGAAGATGTTGTTTTTCTTACTCAGGAAGAACAGGAATTATACATGTTGCAACAATTACAATTAGAATCTTGAGAGTCTTTTGACTTCAAACAAGGCTATGAATCTTCTATATATGAGGTTCATAAATAGTACAACTTTAGAAGCAAAAATAATACTGAAATTCCCACTAAGAAATCAATACAAACCCACATTAAGAAGATAATAGAAGCTCTTGTGACGAAAGTTCTACAAATTCTCCCTAGGGGAACTGAGGAAACTTCCAGCCCAAAAACTGTTGATATAACTTCATCTGAAACTATTACTCAAATCATTCCAAATAAGATAATTCAAAATAAAACTACTAAAACACAAATTGAAGTGCGAAGTACTGAAAAAGAAGATAAAAATACACAAACCACATTTGCTAAGGAAGATCTCATCTAATCAAGCAAAACTCAAATGCCATTTAACATTAAGAATGAGATAGCCAAGTTGAAAATATCAGTTCCTTTGACCGAGCTAGTAAAAAATGAATCATACAGAGCACACATCACTAAAACGTTAAATATAGGTGAAGGAGAGGATGTTGTAAACTTGAATGATGATCAACCTGACTTATTGTTTGGTCTAGAAGTAAATGGCACCCATCAACAAGGGGGTATCCCTCCATTTTACATTAGCTTAAATGTTCATCATAAAATCTTACCTAGTGCTATGCTAGACTCAGGGGCATCCCATAACTTAATGCCAAAAACAATCACAGAGAGATTAAAATTAGATATCACCAGACCATACAAGGACCTCTTTTCCTTTGATTCTAGCCAAGTCAAATGCCTTGGCCTGATTAAATATTTGTGAGTAACTCTAGTCCAGTGCCCAACAAAGAGTATTGTGATGGACATAGTAGTTGTTGATATCCCACCCAAGTATGGAATGTTGTTATCTCACTCATGGGGAGAAAAATTGCAGGGATATCTACAATTGGACATGTCATATGCCACCATATATGTTTTGGTCAACAAAGGAAACTTTATAGAGAAACCTTGATGAAATACATGGTGAATAGTGCAGAAAAACCACAAAATTTCCCTATATACTCCATGCATTCTAATATGGACTCTTTTATCTTGTACAATTCAAATAATGGAAAAAATGAAATTATCACAGCTATAGAAGAAAAATACAAGGCACCTGATAGTGAAAACATTTTTCATGAGTCCCTCTGTGAATAGATTAAGAGCAGGTGCAGGAGTTTGGATTCACAACATAGAAAGTAATCATTCTGAAGGTCATGCATTTAGATTAAACTTTAAATGCACAAACAACATGGTAGAATATGAATCTCTAATCTTAGGACTACAAATTGTTAGAAAACTTGGAGCCAAAAGAGTTTCTATCATGGGAAACTCAGAATTGATTATAAAACAAATCAAAGGTGAATACTCTATGAATAATCACAGTCTTAGCCAATATAGAGAGACTGTCCTAGATTTGATTAAAGACCTTCTTGAAACTGATTTTGCTTCTATTCCTAGGAAACAGAATATCCAAGCTCACAGTATGGCCACTTTTGCTAGCACCTGCAAATTGCCTTTCTAGCCCAACCACCAGTACACTGCAGAAGTGAGACATAGGCTTGTTATACTTGACAATTTGAAATATTGGAAAATTTTCTCACAAGATTCTCAAATTTATGATCTCATGAATACTGAAGGAGAGTTTCAAAACTATAATATAGATACTGATTGTACATAAGATAATAACATAGATAGTGAAATATATGTAAATGATTTAGATGTAGGTAAGCCCACTAATTTCACTAAAGTAGAAATAGATAACTTAGAAAAGGTATAAATAGAAGAAATAATGAATGATGATCCTGAAATTTTAAACCTTAAAGATAACTTTTTTCCCAAGGGACTAGTCCCATTAGAAGATTTGTTTGATTCAAATGATGTAGGTAGGAAACCCAAAATCGAGCCTTTGAGAGTAGACATAGAAGAATGTAATATAGGAACTGAATGAAAACCCAAACATATCAAAATATCCAAAACATTACCTCCAGATGAAAAAATGAAATACATAAATCCGTTCAAAGAGTTTCAAGACGTCTTTGCCTGGAGTTATGAAGACCTTAAGTCTTATGATACCAACATAATTCAATATAAGATACCTATCAAAGAAGACCATAAACCTTTTAAACAGAAGCTTAGGAGAATTAATCCAATTCTTATGCCACTCATTGAAAAGGAGGTAAAAATGATGTATGATGCAAAGATCATAGCACCCATTAGATATTCAGATTAGGTCTCTAACTTAGTCACTACTAGGAAGAAAATAGGAAAAATCAGACTTTGTGTTGATTTCATAAACTTGAACAAAGTGTCATTGAAAGACGACTATCCTCTCCCAAAAATGGACCACATTATTCAAAGGGTAGTAAGCTCATCCAGAATTTCATTGCTTGATGGATTTTCTGGATACAACCAAATCTTAGTTCAACTAGAGGACCAAGCAAAGACTTCATTTACTACTCCTTGGGGTACTTTCATGTACTTGAAAATGCCTTTTGGATTGATGAATGCAGGAGCAACATTCCAAAGAGCTATGGACATAGCCTTTGCCAAAGAAATCCATGACTTTCTAGTTGTTTACCAAGATGACATCACAGTGTTTTCCAAATCTGATAACGAACATCTAGATCATCTAAGAAGAGTTTTCATTAAATGCAGAAAATTTTGTATTTCCTTAAATCCCAAAAATACACTCTTTGGTCTAGAAGAAGGTAAACTCTTAGGGCACATAATATCCAAAGATTGAATTAGAATAGATCTAGCTAGAAAAGAGGCAATCCTGAACATCACTCATCCTAGAAACATCAAAGAATTACAGCCATTTTTAGGCAAAATAATTTTTCTTAGGAGATATATTTCAAACTTAGCAGAATTAATTATAGAGTTAAACAACATGTTAAAGAAAGATTCAACACTTAAGTGGATAGTAGAGGCTAAATAGTCTTTTGAGGCAATCAAAGAAGCCCTTACCAAAACTCCAGTCCTCATAAGTCCTAATTTCAACAAAGATTTTATAAATTTTTCTTTTCGTTTAGAACATACTATTGTAGCGGTCTTGTTGCAAAAGAATAATCAAGGTTATGAGCAAACTATTGCATTTTTCAGCAAATCTTTGGGAGATGCTACACTAAATTACAACATAATGGAAAAACAAGCACTTGCTTTAGTGAAAGATATCAAAGATTTGAGAGTGTACATCTTGTATTCACACATCATTACTTATGTTCCAAATTTAGTAGTAAAGGACATTCTGACAGAGATGGGCCTCGAGGAAAGAGAGGCAAACAGATTGCCACTATTTTGGAATATGACATAGAAATAAAGCCTACAAAGCTTATCAAAGGCCAAGGTTTAACAAAACTCATGGCTGAATCGAACTGTCAAGCCTTAGATATAAATTTCATTGGTGGCCTAGATGATCAGGAAGAGATGGCGACTCCACAGATCAGTGAAGCTTTCATAGATTCACCTTGGTATGTAGATATTATATTTGTTTTACTAAACTTACAAGATCCTCCTAGTTTATCTAGAACTAAAGGTAGATTTTTTAAAACGAAATCAATGAAATATTGTATCATAGATAATGTTTTATTTTGGAAAGATAATGGTGGCATTCTATTAAATTGTTTATTGAAAGATTAAGTTGACAAACTTATGCAAGAATTTCATGCAGGAGATTGTGGAGGACACCTATATCAGAAAACAATTGTTGATAAGATCTTAAGGGCAGGTTTTTATTGGTCCACCCTTTTTGCAGATGTCAAAAAACATGTGACCTCATGTCACAAGTGCCAAATATTTGAAGGTAAAACGAAGCTCTTACCTTTACCTCTCAAACCCATATCCACATAAGTGCCATTTAAACAATGGGGTTTAGAATTCATTGGGGAAATTCACCCATCCTCCTTAGCCCAACATAAATGGATTTTGACAGCCATTGATTATTTCACTAAATGGATAGAAGCCATCCCTTCTAGACAAGCCATAGACTATGTCATAATTTCATTCCTTGAAAACAACATCCTTTCTAGATTTGGATGCCCCCAAAAGCTCATTACTGATAATGCAGCTGCTTTTAAATCCAAGAAAATGGTAGACTTTTGTAACAAATATCACATTACCCTTGGCCATTCCACTGCCTATTACCCTCAAGGTAATGGACTTGCAAAATCCTCAAATAAAAGCCTGGTTAATATCATCAAAAAATTGCTAGAAGACAACAAGAAGACATGGAACAAAAAGTTGGTCAATGCCTTATGGGCAGACAGACTGACTACTAAAAAGTCCATTGGTACATCTCCTTATTAGCTAGTATATGGTATGGATGTTGTTTTTCCATCTTATTTAGGAGTACCAGTGATGAAAATGATCCAAGAGTTGCAAGTAGAACCAAATGATATCCAGAGGAGGATAAATTAGACAATGCACTTGCAGCAAATCAGAGAAGAAGACTATGTCAAATCCCAAGTGATCCAGGATAAAATCAAGAAGATTTTTGGCAAAAAGACCAGAGATGATGATTTTTACATGGGTGATAAAGTTCTAAAATGGGATTCTAGAAGCAAAGAGAAGGGTAAGCATGGGAAATTTGATTTCCTATGGTAAGGCTCTTACATAATTTATGGTTACAGAGGTAACAATGCATTTTTCTTGAGACAGTTAGATGGAACAGATCTACCAGGAGGACCAGCCAATGGTAGAATGTTGAAGCACTACTTATCCACAGATTAACAGTGGTCCATTTTACTTTGATCATTGTATATAACATTGTAGAGTTTAGATTTTATTGGATGATAATTTTTTGAAGTTCAAGCCCGGAGAGAAGGCCTTGAGATTTGATAGATGTACCATCATATGTATCAATAAAGCAGAATCACAGAAGATCAGTTTACAAGTCAAATACAGTCACAGTTTCAAAGGCTACTGATCTTAAAGTTCTTTACATTTCAACAGGAAATGCCATCCGCATGTGGAGCCACTGTTAGGGCCCTATAATAATAAGATTCATAATTTTTGAATTGGCTATGGTCAGTCTTGTAATATTGTACATACTTTTTATTTCTGCAAAATGTTTTCCATATTAAAAATTAAAAAATGTAAAGAGGGTATGTCCTAAAAGAATAATCAAAGGACAAAAAAAAATATAGAAAAATAAAAAAAGTAAAAAAAATGAACCCCAAAAAGAGAATAAAAATAGATCATGAAAGTGTGAAAATTCAAATGTCACTTAAACAATCCATCAAATCATCCATGCATGGTAAAGGAAATCTATACCTGATAGTAATCTTTTTTATGGCTCTGGAATCAGTACACATGCACCATTCACCACCTTTCTTTGGACTGAGTATTGTTGGTACAACACATGGACTAAGATTCTCTCTGATTAATCCCTTATCCATCAGTTCTTGCTCTTGTCTCCCAACTTCTGCATTTTCTTGAGGAGTTAATCTGTATGTTGCTTTTTTTGGCAAAATTGCTCCAGGTATCCTGATGGGTGATAATGCATTTGGAAACTCATCCACAATAATATCAACAATATCATTCAATAGAGTTTTGATTTCTTTAGATAAATCATCTAAGTTTGTGGAAGTTAAAATTACCTTAGGTCTCCCTATGACAGAAAAATGCATTTGTTCATCCTTCTTGACTTCTTGCAACAATTCTTTCCCTCTCATCAGCATCACACTATTTCCAGGCGCTTCTTTTCCTGCTCCATCCTTCAATGGCAGCAGTGTATGTTTATTTTCATCGCTCTCTAAAGTGTAAGTATTCCTTCTCCCATCATGAATAGCTTTCTGAGAAAACTGCCAAGGTCTTCCTAGCAACACGTGGCATACATCCATTGGCATTACATCACACAATATCACATCCTTATAAGTACCAATCTGTATCTCTACCTTGCATTGTTCTGTCATAATAAGTTGATTTCCTTTTTGTAGCCATGACACGTTGTCAGGAGTAGGGTGTACTGTTTTCACTAATCCTGGCTTGTACACCATTTCTGTAGAAACAAGGTTATCAGTTCTTCCACTATCGATTATCACTTTACAACATTTTCCTTTGGACTTGCATGTAGTTCTGAATAAACTCTTTCTCTAAGTTGGTTCTCCTGTCTCTTTCTCTTCCTTAAGCAATACCCTTTTCAACAACAAGGATTCTCCTTCTTCGAGTGATTCTTCCTTATTTGCAATTGGAGGTTTTTCTTTCTTTGCCTCAACCACATTCACATTTCTCTGATTTGTTGCTTTATTATGAGGATATTCTCATGATCCATGCCCCCATTCTCCACATGTATGACATCGAATTTATCTTCCTCTCTTCATCTAGGTGCAAATCTTCCTCTATTAAAGTCTCCTCTCTGTGTTGGTCTACTACTTAGACTTCCTGCTTCACCCTAAGGGTGCTGAAATCTTGGTTTGGTAGTTCCTGTACCTCTTGCTGAACTTTTCCTTTTGTTCCTTTGATTTTCCTTCCTCAACATTTTCTCCTCTGCCTTCAAAGCTACTTGATAGGTATCTTCAATTGTCTTCAGACTCAGCAAGTTGATTTCATCCTGTATGTCATACCTCAACCCATTGATATATTTGGCTACCTTCTCTACATCATCCTCTGCATGTCCTGCTCTAATACTCATCTTATAAAACTCTTCTATATATTCTTTGACAGTCATTCCTTTTTGCCTCAAATTCTGTAGCTGTCAGAAAAGATTTAACTGATAATATTTTGGCATAAATTTAGCTTTCAATCTACTCACCATTTTATCCCATTGTTTGATCTTGGGTTTTCCTTTCATCCCACCAGATAGCTACATGACCCTTCAATCTAGTAACGACAAATTTCACCTTCTTTTTTTCATCAACATCCTCATAGTCAAAATACTTATCCAATGAACTGATCCACTCCATCAACTCTTCTACATTGAGATTACCGTCATAAAAGGATATTTCCACCTTTGGTCTTCCACTTACTTTGGCAAATATCTTGAGAACTTTGGCAGCTTCACTTTCATCCTCCTCTTCTTCCTCAGAATATTCCTCTACAACACTGAAATCTCCTTCATCAGGTGCTCTCCTTTGATCAGTCTCCATTGTCTCCATCCTTGTATGCAGATTCCAGATCTCATCCAACAGAACTGCATTCGCTACAGGTCTCCCCTGACCTATGCCTCCTTCTCTCCTCGGTGGCATTCTTACTGTAGCCAAACTTAATCTCTTTTCTCTAAGACCAAAAGTGACACAGGAGGTTGACGAAAATGAGGTGGTAGTCCATAATTCGACTACTGGCTAATTTTGTAACCAATTAGCTGTGCACAAACAGATTCTATATGTGGATTTTTCCACCTGAGGGTCCCACTTACTTGACTAATCATTGTCGGTCTCTTGTTGAATTTTCCTTTTAGCAAACGCTTCAATCAATTCCATTAATCTCACTTCTCCAGATCCAATGGATATCACATTGTCCATTCACCAACTAACCCAGACGATCTCCATCGTCGATGTGACTCGTCCAATCGAATGGTTGTCACGCAATATCGCACAGATTCTTGCATGGCTGATATCATGTTGAGAGCATGTGATAAAAGTGGTTTTCTCGTGCTACGTGTCACTCGCTAAGGTTAATCACGTGAATTTTTGAAATACCATTTCTAGCCTTTTGGGCGCGCAAGATATTGCTTACCACTTCTCGAATACTACCCACATGCTTAATTCATATTTTTAAGAAATGTGCCTAAGGATAGGTTTAGAGCTTAAACTCAATATTAACCCTTAACACTAATTGACTGTGATTTATAAATAAAATTTTTAAACAGAGAAAAATACCTGATTAGGTTCGAGAACACTGATACACAACCACAAATGAATTTTTGCACCGAATAGTGCATCCACACCACACTTTAATCAATTATTCAACAAAATGGAAATTATAGAGTGTTGGCTCTCTCCACTCGATTACAACAGTTTGTCTCACCTTTGTTTCAATCTCAAACCTTATCTCTGTCACACCTCTTGCTTACTCACTTCACTCTATTCTTGATCATCTCATCTCTTTCATTACATTTTTTTTCTCTTTTATGAATCAAATCCTATCCTAATTGCATTGACAACTCAATCTTTATTTTTATCAACACAACCATTAAATTCCTATTCTCAAGCTTTGATACACACCTATACTAATAACTTATCTCTTAGTCTAAAACTAATACAATACTCTAATTATTACAATAATTAAGTAAAGATCATTTTCGAGAGATCCAAAACTCTCTACTAAAACGGATTTTGACCACTCAGGTTAATTAAATTCATCTCATGTTAGCCACAACATGTGAACATACAATCACATTGTTAGCTAAGTCTAAATGCTCCTGCATCTAAACCACAGATGAATAGTTTGAGATCAGTTACAAGAAGAGGCCCAAGCTTAATCCTGTAACTAAACAAGAGGACACCATTGACCTAGTAGAAATCACTGACACTGATACAATGGTTGAAAGAAGCAAAGACCCATAATCTTGAGGAGAAACACACTAGATCTCTACCTCAAATACCCAACTTATTGAGAGACAGCTCAATGTTGAGGTCTACTCATTCACCAGGCTTGTGGATAAAGAGAAGGATATCAAAGATAGATACAAGGAAATTAAGCTGAGGATTGAGAAATTGAAGGCTGAGACTTATGCCAAATACTTCAAGAAGACACCTGTAAATCAAAACAAGTTGATGTCTGCCTTTGACATCAAAACAAGTAAAATGTAGATGACCTTCATGCAACCCACAATCCAATAGCCAAGATCATCAACAGATTATAGGAAAGTAGATTTTGAGGTTTTGGCTAGGGATGTTCATCCCATTGACCAAATTGAGTTCCACAAGCAGGGAGGTGAGATGATCTATTCCACCTTGACAGGTAAAGCTATGACTGCACACAAACTTCAAAGTTCATTAAATAATATCACTACATAGTACAAGCTAGAAAAGGCCTCTTCACAAACCAAAGATAACATAATCAAGTCACTAGAAGACTTGGTCATTGAGCTTGGACATGATCCCAATGATATCAAGGCTGCTAAGAAGTTGATAAAGAAAAAGAATGAGGACATTGCTGCTCCTAAAAAACAACGGAAACTGCCTCATTCAGAGCATCCACAGACAAAAGATGTCTTAGAAAGCCAAACACATCAGGAGAAGATGATGGACATTGTTTTACAACTAAATGATCAGTTGAAAGAGATGGAGAAGGAGTTGGACAGCTTGATATAGTTAAAATAAACTAGTCTTGAGACTGCCACTGCCACTGTTATTCCAAAAATCACCACAACAGTACCATCCACCTTGGAAGCTTCATTAGCTCCTACAGCTCCGCTGGCCACAACATTGTCAACTACCACAACATCTACATTAGCAGCAGCCCAGCCAGGTGATGAGGCAAGAAAGTTGGTCAAAGCAATGGAGGACATGTCCATTCATACCAAAAAGATGAACAATCTTAAGGAAAAGATAACCAGTCTAGAGAATGACAATAAGCTTGCACAGATTATGCACAAAGAAGAAGTATAGAAGGCAAACAAAATGAATGAAAGGATAAAGAGCTTAGAGAAATAGCTAACATTAAAGGAGCCAATTGGCCAAGCTAAGGAACAATTATGGGCCAATATCATTGACTCTGTCAATGATATTTGGCCATCCATTAAAGTAATTTTTGAACAAAATGACTTAATAAAAGAGGCTACAGAAGCCATTCGAAGAGTTAAGGGTAAACTGGGAGATACGCCAGAAGAAGCCACTTGAATCATCTATTTCCTGAACTCCAAAAACAAATATGAATTGTAGGAGCTAGAGATACCTGCCAGGACTGGCACCATAGTGGAAGTAAAAAATGTGCTCACTAAGAGGAATTTGATGATGAACCTTGAAGACAAATGCCAAACCATGCAACTAGCTATAGACAGCTTCATGGTAAAGTTTGTTGTTTTGAGGCAGAAAGGTCTGCCTCAAAACATCAAATCCCTTGGTAATAAATGATAAATTAATGCCACAGGAGGACTACAATAGGAGAATCAGAGAGGTGGCAAGGGATCAAGTAAATACTTCCTCTATGAAGGGGATGCCTACTGGAAAGGTTCTATATCATACATTTGAGAACCTATTTTACCTTCAACATGAGGTAAAGCACCTTTTTGTAAATAAACCCACTTTTGCCGAGTACACATAAGCAGATGAAATTTATAGGAGGATGGTAAATATCAGATTACCAGATGCAAATATTTCGGAGAAGTTAAATGACTTGCTACAAAAAGGCACAATCAAAATGTAAAAATGCACAATCAAAGTGAAAAATCACAATAAAGGAAAAGTAACAGGCTAGTCAGATGAAAGAGTATCAGGTGAAAGTGTATCATTTGAGAAAGAGCAAAGTAAAAAGAAAATTTAGCATGAAGACCAACAACAAGGCAAAGAATAGACAACAAAATATCATAGCATAAAGACAACGCAACCAAATAAACAGGGACAACATGCAGCAATTGGACATCTGTCTCTATCTTCTTGCATGAAGATATTTCTATCTCCTAGATTAATTCCCAAGACAGTTTGGGATATTTTGTAAATTATTTTTGTATAAATACTTCATAATTCTAAGTATTGAGTTTGGATTGATAGACATTTGTAGATTTGTATTGATTAGAAACCTAAGGGCTATTGTACCAAATTTTCAAGTCACCATACTGGACTGAGTAATAAAAAGATTGCATTACAGGGTTCATGTGTTAAGCTATTACAGTGAAGTATTTTCTTTGTCAAATTTTTTATCTTCTTATGTATTTCACAAAATTACATGTTATCTAAAGTGAATGAATTAACTGGAAATTTATCTCAGAATTTGTTTAAGTACACTATGTTTTGAACAGTTAATCTTTTCTATGTTTTCTTCTAATATCCAGATCTGAGAATCCTCAGTTGCTTTCCTATCCTAGTTGACCTCTTTCACTTCTTTCATAATCTGGCTTAAGGAACACTTAATTTCTCCTTAGATCCGATTGAAACCAACTTCATCATTCTGGCCTTAAGACCTGAAATTTCTCAACTACCTTAGCCTGTAGACACAAGTTTTAGAACTTTCTCCAATCCTATTTGTCTTGACACTTGACCACATAACCCAATGGTAAAAGACATCCCTCTACCCATCTAATTCAGTGATATAACCACCAAATCAAAATCAAAACCCAAGTACAATCATAACTAGCCTAAAATCAAATAACTAAAGCAAAGTTAAACCATAAAGAGAGAGCCCTCTCTGAGCATTAGGAAGGCTAGATCCTAATCTCCAAAGTAGGTATGCGGTTACCTCTAATCGTTTCTTTCTTAACAACTCTATAGAAATATTGGAGTGATAACACCTCCTCGAATATTAAAAGGTTCATCATATTTTTTCAAAGTAAGGATTCACGTTAAAGCATACGCTACTTTTGATAAGTCCCGAATGTGATTTAAAAGGGTTCTTTTGATTAAAAGGAAAAGAAGTGTTTTGTTTAAAATGCTTCTAAAATAAATCGTGGTTTGATCATGTTGATGAAGTTTCGAATCAGATTTTTTATCCATCACAACTACCAAGATCACAAGTTCAAGAAGAACTATATCATTTTGAAAATGGTACGTCTTCAAGGAGTGAATTTTATAATGTTTCAACATCTTCCAAAGAGAATCAGAAAACAAGAAGCATTAGAGAAATATATGAGCAAGATAATAAGTTTGACCAGAAATATATGTTTGCCTTTCTTTCATCTCAACCAACCCATTTTGAAGAAGCAATTAAAGAAAAGAACTGGGTTAAAGCAATGAACCAAGAATTTGTTTCCATAGAGAAGAGCTAGAATTTGGAATTAACTGATATCCCAAGAGACAAAATCAAAATTGGTGTAAAATGGGTATATAATACCAAGATGAATGAAAAAGATGAAATTGAGAAACAAAAGGCAATGTTGGCTTCCAAAAGATTCTTATAACAATTTGGTGTCAACTATGGTGAAACCTTTGCTCAAGTAGGATGGTTAGAAACTATGAGAACTATTTTATCCACAACAACTCAACTCAAATGAGAACAAAATCAACTTGATGTAAAATATGTTTTCTTAAATGGTATATGGTAGGAAGAAGTGGAACAACCTCTTGGTTTTGATGTTCCAGGATAGGGGCATAATGTATACATATTGAAGAAAGCTTTGTGTCGATTGAATCAAGCCCCAAGAGCTTGGTAGAGTCGCATCGACACCTATCTCATCAAAATTGGTTTTTATAGAAGCAACCATGAGCCAACCTTGTATACCAAAACTCATGAAGGCAAAATTCTCATTATATATATTTACTTAGATGACCTTCTTTATACAGGAAATATGATGTTAGAGGAATTCAAAACAACAATGCAATCATAGTTTGGTTTGAATGATCTAGGGGTCATGAAATACTTTTTAGGCATTGAAATTTAGAAATCTGTTAATGGCATCTTTGTTTGTCAACAAAAATATGTAACTGATATCATCAAAAAGTTTAGAATCACCAATTGCAAACCATTTGATGCACCAATTTCTCAAGGCACCAAACTGAGAAAATAAGTTGTAGCACCACGAGTTGATCCCACACTATATAAAATTCTAGTCGGTAGTTGTTGTATCTCACTTCAACTAGACCTGATATCATGTTTGCAACAAGTTTTGTCTCCAGGTTTATGTTTTCACCTAAGATTTCTCATTGAAAGGTTGCAAAAAGGATCTTAAAGTATATTACAGGGACCATAGACAATGGTTTGTCATATACACATTATGAAAATTGTTCACTTTAAGGTTATACACACAATGATTATGGGGGGACTTTAGAGATCGTAAAAACACATCAGGTTATGGTTTTCATCTTGGAACCAATTTGATTTCATGGGCATCCAAGAAAGAGTCAATCGTTTCAATATTTTCTACATAGGAAAAATATGTAGCAGCGTATTTAGCCGCTTGTCAAGTAGTGTGGTTGAGAAGATTATTGTAAGATATTTCAAATGTTCAAAAGAAGCCAACTCCTATTTACTGTGATAGCAATTCAACAGTTTCTTTATCAAAAATTCATATTTTTCAAAAAAAGAGCAAGCACATTGATAGATGTTTCTATTTCATCCATCAACTTGTCAATGATGGGGACAATACTTGTTTTTTGTTGTTCCAAAGACCAACTTGTCAATGATGGGGACATAGTACTTATTTATTGGAGATATTTTTCACGAAGCCATTGGGAAAAAATGCATTTGAATTTTAAAGAGAGCAGTTAGGCATTGTAACTTCCTCTACGTGTAACAATTGTGATTAGGAGACCATGTTGAGATATTAATCTCATTGTCTCCTAGGTGTAATCACATTTTATTATGTTGTTGCTAGGTGTCATAGTCACTTCAATTTTACTTCAATTTAGTGAAGTTTCACTCTAGTTATTTATTGTTGATGTTTTCTATGTTTTTTATTTAACTATTTTGAATATTGAGAAGAGAAATTATCTTTATTC
Organism: Pinus tabuliformis; assembly: GCA_031772625.1. NCBI lineage: Eukaryota > Viridiplantae > Streptophyta > Pinopsida > Pinales > Pinaceae > Pinus > Pinus tabuliformis. The sequence continues at coordinate 575,305,479 of CM062818.1, forward strand.
CTTGTCTAATTCTTCTAAGAAATTTTTATCAAATTAATTAATTAAGGAAAATGTTATATCAATATGTGTTATATTGTCCATGATATTGTACGGAAATCTATTTTCAGGTTAAGAATTTGTATGATAAAGTGTGGGTGAATCTCCACACTTAACAATACTATTTAACTCATATATTAATTCGTTTTATACTACTACTACTATTAATAATAATAATAAAAATACCAAGACACACATTATAAGGGAGATGTATAAGTTCTTTCATGCTCACCTTTGAGCTGACATGTATCAACTTTAAAATAAAAAACAATATCAGCTATCATATATATATATATATATATATTATAAAACTTGGGAGATATGTAATCGACATGTGTACCTTTGAAATAAAAATAAATATTCTCTAGATATTCTTTACATAAAATTTTATTAACTCTTTTTTTTTTAAATTAGTAGAACTTTTGATTCACAAATATATATAAAAACACCGTAATATTTTTTTCATTTAGTTTCTTAATCATTTACTTTCTCTCTCAAAGATACATGTATAAATTTGAGAATTTTTTTTTATTTAAAAAACATATATATATATATATTTTAAAAAACACTGCATCATGATGGAATTATACATCTCACTTAGAATGTATTATAAAATAAACCTCTGTATAAAATTGAGTTTTCTGCTCAATAAAATTATGAATTAAATTTCTAATTATTTATTTAAATTTTAAAAAATTACGTTATTTTTCATTAATATTTTAAATTTAAATTTCATTACCAAATATTTGTAATTATCACGAATTGCCGCTAGCATGGATGTCCTATGTGAGGACCACTAAACAGACTTTGGCAAATGGAATTCTAATTGTTGAAAACAATGAAGTAAGTGATAAGCACTTGATCTGGTACCACCAATGCGCACAATGAAAATTGAAGATGGTGGTATTTCATTTAGAATGACCTTAAAGTATTCAAGGTCAATCGTTTCAACAGAACAGGAAAGGAGTGAAATTGTGCGAATAGTTTTTCTTTGCAATATCAAACTCGGCAAACCTGCGATGTTCCGCATGTCATATTAAAGGGCGTTTGTTGTTTGTTTTTTCGTTTTCAGGTCAATCTGGAAGCAGGTACAAAGTGGAGGATTAGAGTTGATGTGAATACTTTTCTGTTACACAGGAACCACTCTTTAGAGGTGGGAAACCCGTTCAAGTGGTTCCCGCGCATCCGAAAGCTGCCAAGTGGTTCTGTGGGCGCTGCAATGGGAGCTTGGGAAAGTTCTGAGAGCTTTGAAGACTGTTTTTTTTGGAGTTCCCGTGTTCCCTGGGGTTGGGGAATACAGAGCATGTAGAAAAATATGTTGAACTTCCCACAAAACATGAGGCTTTGTTGAAACCTTCGCAGGAAGAAAGGCCAAAGACATCCTTAACACCGATATCCTTAATTGAGAAACTAGAGCAATATCTTGATGGGTTAAGGAAGCGTGTGAAACCTCAATGTAAGGGCGATATCTGGGATGTCATGTTGATGAATATTTATTTTTTTGTTTATGTATATGTATCGCAGAATATTGTGTGCATATTGTATGTGGCAGGCAATGGTTAACCATTAGAGTCACTTTACTTTTTCTCATAACAATAACTAGAGAAACATAGGTAAAATTGTTTCTTTGTATTTTTAAGGCAGTTTGTTTCAAAACTAGTCACGTGTCAGAGCACTGATAATGAACTTGATATTTAATATTTTATATATATAAAAGGTAGAGACTCAGGAAGAGAGACACCCAGAGAATATATTTATATATAAGAGAGATTATATATTTAAATTGATTTTAATATTTGAATATTTTGATTTAATATTAATTTTGATTATTATATAATTATATATTTTTAATTTTTAATTTTTTTTATTATATAATATTATTGTTCCTGATTAGCCATTTTCTCTAAATTTTGGGGAAACCTTTAGCCGTTCCCAACACCTGTACCCAAGTTCCCAATGTTCCCACGTTCCAGAAACTCATGCAACATAAAAATACTTATACATTATACAGAATCGTCATAAATATGAGTTGTTAAATCATTACCGTTTTATTGCTGATGTTTTTGCTAAAAATATCACAAGGGTTAGTTGCACATGTTCACTCTTATGAAACTTTGATGTATTTTTAGTTGAACCTTGAACAGAAACAGAAAAAGAATTGTGAACTAACAACTTGCATTTAAAGCTAACCCCTATACTATATAGGGGTTGTCTAGAGTTGATATCTACTTAATATTATAATTTGTAAATTTTAATAAATGTGATATTTAAATTATTTAAATCAAATAAATCTGACAATAAAACTACTTCAAATCAAATTAAGATTTTTTTGTTATTTAAAAAAATTAATTTTTTGTTATTTTAAAACATCATTGCCTTAACAAAGGCCATTTACTCAATTAATTAGACTATAGTCACTGTCGCCAGTTGACACGCTTATAAAATTGATACCTCTGTCCTTCTCACATTGACATTGGTTGAGGGCACAACACAACTTTTAGAATAAGCGCCGCAACGTCACTGTGCGTGGGCCAGGGTTCATGATAACTACCCCTTTTGCTCCCAAGTCATATTTCGTGCCAGGGAATTTTACACTCTTCCAGCAGCCATTATCATCCATAAGAGCTGATTGCACTACTGTAGCTGGACAATCAGAGGCGACATGAATCTTGAATTTGCTAATCACGCTCTCGATTCTTTCATGAATATGGATATCGACTAGATGCAGCATTTTTACACCACCCAAACGAAGCTGCCAGAACCCAGCTGTCACGCCCCCAATTCTTTTTTCGTTAAATTGGCCGGGTGCGGCACCACCTCAGTAATTAACATCTTCCATTGTTAGCTTACTTTACGAACTATGCCTTAACATTCATCATTATACATGAAAAACATATTAATGTTCGGAATCCATTAATATCAAACATCAACAATGTAGAATAGCAAGAGAAAAACATCACATGTAAAATCAATCTTTTATTATATGAGAGAATTTTTACAATGACCAAGAGTATAACTCAACTAGTGTTATCCCGAGTTGGGCACCCACCCGTGCAAGATCGCACGGTGGTCTCACCACAACCCAACAACAATACACAAGTTTGTTTGCCAAAATGGGTGGCGCACCCATGCACACCTTCACCCAAAACACAACCCAAAACCTATTCAAGACTTCAGTGGGCAGGTGCCTTAGAACGCCCTCCACTTGCACCTCAACCGAACACACCATGCCAAATCTCGTGTAGGCTTGCATGGCGGGCCGGCGCATAGACCTGCACCTCCGCTGCGGCTTCTTACTTCTCCTTCGCACCTTTTGCTCCTTGATCGAATGCCGAAGTTCAATGATCAAAATGACAAGCCTCCACGTGTGTTTATATGCTACCTTCGTTGTAGCATTACACCCTCGGTCGACACTTCCTTGTTCCACCAACCGCGCGCCCTCAAATGTTACAATGCCTTTGTGTGGGTCAGCCCGCCCATGGCGCAGGACTGCCCACTAACATCACTCCAGGTTGTCTTTGATCCTCGGTCGGCTTATGTGACGAGCTTCCCCAACTCGCCCCTATAAACATGAAACTCCAACTCATCCGCGTATAACATAACGACTTGTCCTTGTCGTTCCATGCCTTCATTTCATGCCTTAGTCGATTCGCTTGGCGGGTGGAGGGCGCGCTCGGTTGCCTGTCAACTGAAAGGCATTACATCCTCCCCCACTCGAAATCATTGTCGCCCTCGACAATCCCGACTGCCTTAGTATCTCCCATTCATACTTCGCAATCTTCTTCTTCCATATCCAAAGTGAGTCCTCCGATTCCCAGCTTTCTTCCTCCGGTGCATTCTTCCATCTGACAAGGCACTCCCGTTTCATGTGGCAACCAATCCCTGTAGTTCTGTAGCCCAAAATCTTATACAACTCCAGTCCTGGCTTGTCCACAATCCCGGCTGGTCCTCTCGGTGGTTCAACTTTCTATGGATGAGCAGCATCAAGTCTGCATCTCTTCAACTGACTCATGTGAAAAACCGGATGCTTCATGTGCATATGGTGCGGAAGCTCCAGCTCATAAGCAACTTCCCCCACTCTCTTCCTCAATTGGAATGGTCCCTCATACTTCCGTGTCAGTTTGCTCGCAGTCCCCTTGGCTAGTTGAAACTGCTCCCCATAATCCTGAGAAACACCATATCTCCCACACTAAAGTGCACATCCCGTCTTCCTCGATCAGCCCATTTCTTCATTCTCCTTGTAGCTTCGTGCAAGTGCAACCATGCCAACTCTAAGGTCTCATCCCAAGCCTTCATGAACTTCTTAGCATGAGGACTCCTTAAGAAACACCCTGTCACTACGGTATGCGGTGCAATTGGAATCTGCCCATTCACCAACTCAAATGGACTATACCCCATCGCAGAACTCCTTTGAATATTGTAACTGAACTGAGCAATATCCAAGAGTTCAGGCCAATTCTTCTGATCAGCCATCACATAATATCTGAAGTAGTCCTCCAGGAATGAGTTGATCCTCTCGGTCTGCCCGTCTATCTGTGGATGGTAACTCGAACTCATCAACAACTCTGTCTCGACTAACTTGAACAATGTGGTCCAAAATCTGCTTGTAAAACGCGTATCTCTATCCGACAAGATGCTTAATGGCATCCCCCAATACTTCACTATGTTCTTAAAGAACAACTTCACAGTCCACTCGGCTCCACAAGGTATCTTTGTTGGAACAAAGACAACATACTTGGAAAAATGATCAACCACGACCATTATCCCATTATACCCCTGAACCTGTGGCAACTGAGTGATGAAGTCCATCGAGACACTAATCCATGGTCTCTCAAGAATCAGTAAAGGCTGCAATAGACCTCCTTGTCTTTGATTATCCGATTTGTCCTGTTGACAAATGATGAACGTATGTACATACTCCTCTACATCCTCCCGCATTTTCTCCCAAAAGAATCCTCTCTCCAACAATGCCAAAGAATGACGCTGCCCTGGGTGGCTAGCCCACGGTGAGTCATGGCACTCCTTCAAAAGGTGCCTCCTGAGCCCAGATGACTTTGGAACATAGAGTCGGTTTCCAAAGAACAAGAACCTATCTCATAGAAAGAACTTTCTTGTCTTCCCCTCCTTTATCTGCTTCACTATATTCTATGCCAAAGTATCGGTTTCAACACTTTCCTTGAGCTTATTCTGCTTCTCTTCTGACATTTGAATTCGACTCCTACTCCTTTCTACCCGGTCTTCTCCTTCCAATGCTGCAAGTTGTCCCTTTCTGCTAAGGGCATCTACTACCGCATTGTGCCTTCCCAGTCTATACTCGATAGTCATGTCAAATTCTTCCAAGAAGTCCTTCCAATGAGCTTGCTTCGCAGAAAGCTTCGGTTGTGATGCAAAATAACTTGCTGCAACGTTGCCTGTCTTGACAACAAATGGCTTCCCAATCAGGTAATGCCTCCACACATGAAGACAGTGAATGATTGCAGCCATCTCCTTCTCATGAACTGGATACCTTCGTTCTCTATCCTGCAACTTTTGACTCTCATACGCCATCGGATTCCCATCCTGCATAAGAACCCCTCCTATGGCAAAATCTGAAACATCAGTGTGTACTTCAAATGGTCTCTTGAAGTTAGGCAACTTCAGTATCAGTGTTGTAACCATCCTCTTCCTCAAGTCATCAAATGCCTTCTGACATTTATCCGTCCAACTCCACTTCTTGTCTTTCTTCAATAGGTCTGTCAGTGATGATGTTACCTTGGAGTACCCCTCTACGAACTTCCGTTGGTAGTTGGTCATGCCAAAAAACACCCTCATCTCATGGAAATTCTTCGGTTCAACCCAGTCCTTGATCACCTTCACTCTGCTCGGCTCCATCCGTATGTACCCTTGACCAACAATATGCCCAAGCAACAGAATCTCGGTCTGAGCGAACACACACTTAGACTTCTTCAAGAACAACTAATTTGCCTTCAGTGCCTCGAACACCATTTCCAAGTGCTTCTTATGATCCTCCATGTTGTCACTGTACATCACTATATCGTCCAAGTATACTACTACGAACGAATCCAAGTATGGTCGTAGGACATCATTTATCAAAGTGAAAAATGTAGCAGGAGCATTACACAACACGAATCACATAACAAGGAATTCAAAACTACCATACCCTGTTACTATCGTGGTCTTCTTTTCAACTCCTTCAGCTATTCACACCTGATAATACCCATGCCTCAAGTCTATATTGGAAAACACTCAGGCTTTCGCAAGCTTGTCAAAGTAATCAGCAGCCAATGGCAAAGGATACCTGTTCCTTACCGTCTGCTTGTTCAATGCACGGTAATCACAACACATCCGTAGCTCATTCGAATCCTTCTTCCGTTGGAACAATATCAGAGCTCCATAGGGGGACCTTGAAGGTCTGATGAAACCCACATCAATTAACTCCTTTAATTATCGTTTCAACTACTCCAAATCAGGTCCTAACAACTGATAAGGTGCTTTAGCCAGAGGTTGCTTTCCTAGCTCAAGCTTAATGCTATGGTTCACTGCACGTCTTGGTGGAAGTTTCTTTGGTACCTCATCAGGCATCAAATCCACATATTTGGCTAGTACCTCAGAGATCTCGGCTGGAACAGGTGTCCCCACTCCATCACCTTCGACATCCTTGAACATCACTGCATATGTCTCCATATTTGACTCTTTCGTAGCCTTCTCCAAACTCAGTGCCGAAACATGCTGCACCTTGACTTCCCTCCTTTGCCTATGAGTGGGCAAAGTCCAAGTTTGTGACTGTCCAACCAGCACCACCTCATCATAGTAGTGGACAACAATAGCCCTGTTGCCCTTCAAGAAATCTTTTCTGAGTATCATATTGAAGTCGTTCATCTCCATCACTGTGAAGTCCAACTGACCCTTCCAGTATTTTATCTGCACAGGCACTTCATGTGCCAAACCTGCCACTTTAGCTCTAGATTTCAATACCTTGACTTCCACATTCGATGGGAAGTCATCATTCCAACCTCTTTTTCCAACCGTGTTGTCATGAAGTTATGAGTGGCCCCTGTGTCCACCAGAGCTTGAATGGTCTTGCCATGAACCATCAAGTCCATGAAACCCAGACTGTTCATCCACTATATCTCCATAACTTTTTCCTGCATACATGTCTATTCTCTACGTCCATCAAGCAACGGCTTCACCCATTGTGAACCTGCTTTGATACCACCTGTCACGCCCCCAATTCTTTTTTCGTTAAATTGGCCGGGTGCGGCACCACCTAAGTAATTAACATCTTCCATTGTTAGCTTACTTTACGAACTACACCTTAACATTCATCATTATACATGAATAACATATTAATGTGTGGAATCCATTAATATCAAACATCAACAATGTAGAACGGAAAGAGAACAACATCACATGTAAAATCAATCTTTTATTATATGAGAGAATTTTTACAATGACTGGGAGTATAACTCAACCGACGTTATACCCGAGTTGGGCGCCCACCCGTGCAAGACCGCACGGTGGTCTCACCACAACCCAACAACAATACACAAGTTCGTTTTCCAAAATGGCCAGCGCACCCGTGCACACCTTCACCCAAAACAAATCCCAAAACCTATTCAAGACTTCTGTGGGCGGGCGCCTTAGAACGCCCTCCACCCGCGCCTCAACCGAACACACCATGCCAAATCTTGTGTGGGCTTGTCTAGCAGGCGAGCACATAGACCTGCGCCTCCACTACAACTTCATACTTCTCCTTTGCACCTTTTTTTCCTTGGTCGAATGCCAAAGTTTGATGATCAAAATGCCAAGCCTCCACGCGTGTTTATATGCTACGTTCATTGTAGCATTACGCCCTCGGCCGACACTTCCTTGTTCCACCAACTGCGCACCCTCAAACGTTACAACGGCTTTGTGTGGGTTGGCCCACCCATGGCACAGGACCGCCCACCAACATTGCTCCACGTTGTCTTCGCTCCTTATTCGGCTTGTGTGACGAGCTTCCCCAACTCGGCCCTATAAACGTGAAACTCCAACTCATCTGCGTATAACATAATGCCTCGTCCTTGTTGTTTCACGCCTTCGTTTCATGCCTTAGTCGATTCTCTTGGCAGGTGGAGGGCGCGCTCGATCGCTTGTCAACTGCAGGGCATTACACCAGCCAATGGAGCAACACCATCAATGACAAACTGGAGATGGAGTTGTTACATATCATCGACACCATCAATAACCACAACTGTATGATGGCTGCTGCACCAGCAATCAATACAGCCGTGATGGGTTCTTGGGACTTGCGGCTACCACGATGGGATCTTGGAAACCTGACCTAGACCTACGCTGGAATGCGGCGTTGCATGTCAACAGCTTCGACGCCACGCCCGTAACTGCCACGGCCATTTCGCTAGTGTCTTGCAGTTTGATCACCAAAAATTTGCCCGCTGTTGTGGACACATCCGCATTACACGAATTACCCTTGGTGTTCCGTAACGACCCTTCGCCCCTTCCCCCGATGGAAGCAACATGGGGATCTGCTCCGCTTAAGCCAAAGAGGAAGCACGGAAGACCATCCCGATGCGTGCCGAGCATGGTGGTGAAGACAGACACCTTCAATTTCAAGGCCATGGTGCAGCACTTACAGGAATTCCTCCCACCTGTCCAGTTACTACTCAAGAATCCTCAACAGCTCAATCTGAGTCCTCCTTGCTAGAGTCTACTAGTTCAACCACTTCTCCATGCTTCAGCAAGCCCCTTTCTCATCCCCCTCTCTGCCAAAGCTGAAATTCTTCTAGTGTTGCCAATGCAAAAACTACTGCATCGGCCCCTACTACTACTTGTCCTTCACCTCTGTTGTCTTCTTCCTTTCCTAGCCGGCAATCTTTGCTTGAGCTGCCCTCCATAAGAATCATAGTCAGTTTGACGGGTTCTGATCAGATTTCTAAATCTACTGATCCTGAAGAACACATCAATTTGTCTGATCTCATTGACGTAGTTTTCTTTGAGAAACTCTGGAACTAAATAAATATTGAACCGATGGGATAAATTTTGTAACCACTGGTACACATATGCTGATCAGTCCTCTCTGATGATCAGTTTCTTTTATTTGGCTTCTGGTTGCAAGTGTTTAGATTGTTTCTAATGCTTTCTCAGCTTATTGCATGTGTGCCTTTCAAAATGTAGACTATTAATTATTCAATAGGTTACGCTGTGCATTGTGAAGCTTGCACCCTTTCAGGAATATATATATATATATATATATATATATATATATATAAAGATTAGTTTCACGATTTAGCAGAAAGATAATTCCAGTAAAAGGCCATGAGAAATTTTGCTTTTAAAACTTCATTTCATTTCTGTAAGGGGGCATTTTCCAGTTTTGTTGAATGACACATAACAGACTAATTCACTGCAAAGGTTATGTTTGTTTCTTGTGTTAATCAGTTAGAGAAATACAGTAAGACATGGAAGGACTCATTTACAAGTAGTGGAAGACACAGAAGGACTCATTTACGGGCAGTTGAAACATAGAATTAACAAGAACTATGAGTTAATTTGTGCTTTATATTTTACTATTTGACTATATAGGAAATGTGAATATTAGATGGAAGGAGGTTTGTTTATTTTTGTTTAGATTGATTCTCAAAGGAATATGTTCAATATGTTTAGTGTTAATGTTTATCAATAGATGTAGTGTATTAAAAAGTTTGTTAGGTTGCATTGATTTTTAATAAATTTTTAAAATTAGTTTCATTCCATATGGTTCTATACTTACCATTTTTTAGGGATTTGAGAATATTCCAATTCTAATAAGTTCCTCATTATTATTTATAAAATTTATTTATATATAGGAAATTTTTATTTAGCAAAATGGCCCATTACTTTTAATAAATTAAAAAAATTAGATGAGTGCCACTTGGCTCCCATCTCACCAATTTCCTAGAGATTTGGGATTATTCCAATTCTTCATTTATATGTAAGCAAATATACCACAAGGTATTTTCCTATGTCTTCACTACTATGCAAATAAATTTCATCCATTCACGTATTAAGATCTCCCTCAATGTAACATATCCCTATAATCTCACAATTAAAAGCAGGGAGTTAGAATTTTTTTACACAAATTACCCACAAGTAATTATCCAAAATCACTACTACACATTTCTCATTACCCATTAGATATAATGTTCATTAGTACATAAAGTAAATTGCAGTAGAGAACAATGAGTTGCATAACCATTGACAACCACTGTTGTAGTATATTAACATAAATTGTCTCATGAACCTTGCATCCATTTCATGACTCACTTAACCATACTAATTAATCACATACTTGACATTATGAGTATCACATCAAATAAGGAATCGAAATCATCAAGAATTCAACACTATCATTCAGACACAACAAGCAATCACATCATTGAACACTGATATACCTTGGAAACCCCGTAGGGTGAAAACCAGCAAACGTTTAATCTTATTATTAAACACTTGTGAGGGTTTTCACCCCTCACTCAATGGCTTATAAGGGATTCCATCCCTTATCCATTGTTATCAATTATTACAATGAAATATCATTAAAATGTCACATAACTAGCTAAAAGCTATTACATTTTCCATGAAACCCTTTACCTACATATCACCACTCTCTACATCCTTGTGGCATGATTGTTCTATCCATGTATGATTCCGCAACTCGTACTCATGAGCGTGGACCGTTAGTTCTTCACCTACCACAATGTTAAACATCATTTTTCTTTGGCACAAACCACCATCGTTTCCTATCATTGTTGTCGTCAACAAGCTTTGGCAACAAGATTAGTTACAATATTAATCAATCAATAATCAGTCTCTAAAAGTGATCTTTTGACATCTACTCATGTGCATGAGTTGTAAATATATATCACAACATGCTTCTTCTAATAACGTTGTGCACAAACAGTTATCAAGCATGTCATAATAAATAACTAGTTCATTTATTCAAGTACATACTTGTTTTACTTTCCACAATTCTTATTCACATTAATGCATAATTCTCTTCAAAAGATCTAACCCAATAGTTCTACAGATCCATGTTCCTCTTTACATTATATAACACATTAGTTATATCTTCATACATGTAATAAACTATTGTTTCTATGCTTTTGCATATGGTTCTTTTCACATAGTTATTTTTCAAGAACCCATCATAGTTTCTCTATCTTTTATGTACAAAGCTATTATGCATTTGTTTCCATGAAAATATCATAACAAAGTCCTCATGCATTTTTTTCAACAAAGTATCATAATCAACCTTTATTTTGTGCATAAGAACTAAGATAATAATAACGGTAACCATTTATGCATTAAACCATGCAAATAAATCAAACTACCCAATATGCAACAACCAAATCCTTTACCTTTTACTCACCAAAACATGTAACTTTTGCAAACTCTTGCAAAGGGATTAACACCATTAACTTATCTTTCATGCATAAAGATATATATTCTTTCCAAAGAAGGCTCCTATGACTTATCTCTGTGCATTTTGTCTATGCATAGGTTATTATATTTTCTCATAACTAAGTATTGTTTTACAAGAAAACTCTCTACCCATGAGAATATTTCACAAATTACCCTCTTTAATCAATATTCACTTCCAGGAAAAGGACTATGAAATCCTTTTTTAAGAAAAGAGAATTCATCCTATCTTTTCTTACATAAACACATATGCATGTTATATAAAGACAATAAATGTTACTTATCTTTTAATGTTGCAAATATATATAGTAACCATCTTTTCCTATATATAGTAATAACAACCTTTAACTACATGTAGTAATATAATTTCTCTATTGGGTTAGATCTTTGGAAGAGAATTATGCATTAATGTGGATAAGAATTGTGGAAATTAAAACAAGTACGTACTTGAATAAATGAACTAGTTATTTATTATGACATGCTTGATAACTATTTGTGCACAACATTATTAGAAGAAGCATGCTGTGATATATATTTACAACTCATGCACATGAGTAGATGTCAAAAGATCACTTTTAGAGACTGATTATTGATTGATTAATATTGTAACTAATCTTGTTGCCAAAGCTTGTTGACGACAACAATGACAAGAAACAATGGCGGTTTGTGCCAAAGAAAAATGATGTTTAACATTGTGGTAGGTGAAGAACTAATGGTCCACGCTCATAAGTACGAGTTGTCAAATCGTACATGGATAGAACAATCATGCCACAAGGATGTAGAGAGTGGTGATATGTAGGTAAAGGGTTTCATGGAAAATGTAATAGCTTTTAGCTAGTTATGTGACATTTTAATGATATTTCATTGTAATAATTGATAACAATGGATAAGGGATGGAATCACTTATAAGCCATTGGGTGAGGGGTGAAAAACCTCAGGAGCATTTAATAATAAGATTAAACGTTTGTTGGTTTTAACCCTACCAGGTTTGCAAGGTATATCGGTGTTCAATGATGTGATTTCTTATTGTGTCTGAATGATGGTGCTGAATCCTTGATGATGTCGATTCCTTATTTGATGTGATAATCATAATGTAAAGTATGTGATTAATTAGTATAGTTAAGGGAGTCATGAAATGGATGCAAGGTTCATAAGACAATTTATGTTAATATACTACAACAGTGGTTGTCAATGGTTATGCAACTTACTGTCCTCTATTGCAATTTACTTTGTGTACTAATGAACATTATATCTATTGGTTAATGAGAAATGTGTAGTAGTGATTTTGGATAATTACTTGTGGGTAATTTGTGTATAAAATTCTAACTCCCTTTGTTTACATGTGAGGTTACCAGGGTATGTTACAAGTGGTATCAGAGCTAAAGGTTGCAGCACTGGCGCCTTTGTGAATTGGTAAGCGGAAAAAAAATTGAGGTATGCGACCAGTGGGCATTAGCTCAGGCATGAGTTTAACAATCTACATATTGATTTATGTAGTACACTACTTTTGACATGATATGTGTGATTCATGTTTATAACTACTTTGAGTAGTAAGTAATAATGTTTGTTGCATAACTATGTTCATGACATTGGATTCTTAATGAGGATAAAAGACAATGAAACTTTTGTCACACTTATGAACAATATTGAACACCCATTAAGGAAAGTGACAATCAACTACCAACTTTTGCTTTGAAAATATGGCAATAATAATGATGCATTTAATGAACATGATTGAAGTTACAATGAACTAATTTTAATGAGCCAATGCATGAATGTAAAATAAGGGGAATGTCCTTGGATATGACGATATAGTGTTTTAAAAAGATATTGTAAGAACCCATTTAGACTTGAAAATAAACAATGAGTCGAGTAATGAGACTTGACTGTAATAACTAATTTTTGCTTAAGTCTTATCACGGATGCATGAAGATGGTTGGTGGTTGTGACTGGTTAGTGTTGTATGACTAACTAATAGAACTTATATGCATTAATAGAATTGGATTTAAGATTATTACAATTCGTAAACAAGTGATTATGGTAGTTACTTCATGTATCAGTCTGTTGATGACAATACACTATGGGAAATTGGAAATGTTTAGATTGTTAACTCAACTATCATTGGCATTTACACAGTAATGAATATTTCCATATACTTTTATGCATGATAGTATTGTGCCTCAAACTAAAATGATTTTGAAAGTGAATACTTGTTAAATGATGCATATGTATAACTAGCGTTGCAGATGGGATTAAGTAGTGGCGGCTTAATGGAAACAAAAAAACTCATCACGTAAAATGTTGCAATGTGAATTGCAATCATAAATGAGAAATTATAATGTTATATGATATGCATGATTGTGTTATTTGGAAAATCAGAATGCATACAACATGTATGTCAGTTGTGTTTCCTATCAATCTAGATGTTGTGGACCCATGTTGAGGGTTAAGTGTAAATGCATGGTGTACATGCATGTTTATTTTGTTAATGATAATGTGCATATGGTTCATTATGTAAATTTCTTTGAGGAAGAGTGATAAAAGAGAAATTTAACATGCCAGACAGTTGCAGATAGTTGTGAAAGGCTATAAGGCCTTGGGTTGATGGCGGTTGCCTGCCCGAAGGGGTTGATGGTACTTGCCTGCCCAGATTTCCTCTCCTTAGAGATAAATGATCTCAGTAAGGGAAAAGAGTTTTCCAAGATGGTGAAGAGGGTAAAAAGCCTGAGGCAACTTTATTGATTTGGAGCCTGTTGGAGGAGGCCCAAAATTCCTCATAGATGGGACGCTGTCAGAGGAATAGGCAGGACACTGCCAAGAGGAATCCTATATTGGACCCTATGTGGTCATTGGAATTCTTGAGCTGGTTGGCCAGTGGAATTCCATGTTAGACCTAGTAAGGTATCTATCAAAGAAACTCTTTGGATATGAAAATGACTCCACCTAGTTGTGGAAAATATGTTATGCACATTTAACAGGAAATGAGCTTAGTGCTTAATAAGGAGTTATTGGAAATTTTAATTCCTTTGTTGTATTACCAATCTTGTAAACATCTTAGTAGGGGCTAAGACAATTTTCAGTTGATGTAGTGACCGACTGTTTTGATGATTAGAGAGTTAGGTGCTCTTTTGGTACTTTTAGAAGTACTCTGTGGATGTCTTTAGTGAGAATTAATTCAATGTGCATGTGGAGCAGTGATTTATCATTTTGATGATTAGTGTTAGTGCTCTTTAAGTACTTGTAAAAGTACTGTGATTTAAAAATCATCTAACATTGCACAATTGATTGATAGTTAAAAGTATTTCATTTGACTCAAAATATTGTGACTAATGTGATTGAATTTGTTAGTCATACATTACAGGTTACTTACCATGGAGGGTTGATGGGTTGTTCAATCACTATTAAAATGCTTACGTGAAAGTGCTCATGATTTTCAAGAGTAATTGGTAAGTAATGGTAAGTTGATATAGAGATTTGTCTTTTTATATTATGAATTTGAATAAGGGCCAAGTGATGGAAATTAGAACTTGCATATTTTTGCAGTTATAAATGCTTATGACTATTGATTTTTCGTATGTTATAACATTACTATTTTGTTTATTGTCATTTCTTGGAATGAAATCTTTGATTTTAAAGAGGAAGGATCACTTTTTGTGCGGTTTAGATGGTTATATCATGAGTAAAATCTAAGGTTCCAGTGAGAGATGAACACCGAGGATGGTGTTCTTGTTAAGGGGGGGAGTATGTAACATCCCTAAAATAACTCTGCGTAAAATCAAACAGTTATGAATAGTAATTTTAAAGTTACGCATCAGTTACAAAATTGATTCTTGATTTCCATGAAAACTAAATAAGGATGAAGGAAACCAAGATCTGGGTGTATGTGCATTAAAAGAATCCTTAACGTGTGATACGTTAGTATTTCGTTGCTCTCTGATCTCTCTATGTCCACCATTGTCATGTCTTGTGGATTCTTTTATGCCTATGAGATACACATGGTTTGTCTGCCTATGTGTTAGTTTGTTGTTATGAAACCAGCTCAAGAAAAGATAGAAAAGAAAGATCAACACCTTAGAATTCAGCCTCTTCGAGGGGGCAACCTCCTTTACATTACATAAATGAACAATTATTGGATGATACAAATGAAAATACCTCCTTTCTATATATAGGAGTCTAAGGGTCACAATATAATCCAAGCCGAC
Source organism: Pinus tabuliformis (assembly GCA_031772625.1). Classification (NCBI taxonomy): domain Eukaryota; kingdom Viridiplantae; phylum Streptophyta; class Pinopsida; order Pinales; family Pinaceae; genus Pinus; species Pinus tabuliformis. Next base: position 575,321,171 of record CM062818.1, read on the forward strand.
CTAACAATAATATTATAAGGCACAAAAATAACAATAGAGGGATTCTATGGGGCACAATAGTAACAATATGGGGGTAATAGGGGCACAACAATATAAATAAGGGGTATAACTACAATAGTAATGGGGTAATCACTAGTATTATAGGGACCCAACATGCCCCTCTCCTTCAAAAAAGTGTTGTCCTCAACGCTTGAGTAGTTCTGGATACTTCTGCATAAAATTCTCATCCTCCCATGTGGAATCTTCAGCGGATAAGTTCTTCCACTTGATAAGATACTCTGAAATTGATCGATTTCGTAGCTGTCGAGTTCTTGTTTCTGTGACTGCTTCCGGTTCCAATATAATTTTTCCTTCCTCGTCAAGTTCTGGCAATATTGTTTGAATTGGGAGCTTGTCACCTATAACCTTCTTTAAACATGAAACATGGAAAACTGGGTGCAATCGAGAAGCTGCAGGAAGCTCCAATTTGTATGCCATAGTACCAATCTTTTGCAACACCTTGTACGGACCATAATACTTTGGTGATAATTTATTATCCTTCTTAGCTTGCTTTAGGGACATTTGCTTATATGGTTGTAGCCGTAGGAATACCCAATCACCTACATCAAAACTTCTTTCACTGCGATGTTGATCTGCCTGTTGTTTCATTCTATTTTGTGCCAACACGAGGTTATCCTTTAAGAGTTGGAGGACTTGTTGTTGATGTTCGATGTGATGTTCCACTGCCTGAACCTTAGAATTTTCTCTTAAATATGATGTGATGGATGGTGGTTGATACCCATAAAGTGCCATAAATGGGGTCATTTTTGTTGCTGTATGGAAGGAAGTGTTATACCACCATTCAGCCAGAGGCAACCATTTGACCCATTGTGTCTGTTTATCAGATACAAAGCAACGAAGATATCCTTCCAAACATTTGTTTACTATCTCAGTTTGCCCATCAGATTGAGGATGATAAGATGAGCTATGAGCTAACTGAGTACCAAGACAAGAAAATAATTCTGTCCAAAAATTTCCAGTGAAAATGGGATCTCTGTCACTTACAATAATCTTTGGGTTTCCATGTAGCTTTTGAACTGTTTCCATAAATGCAGTAGAAACTGTACTGGCTTTAAATGGATGTGATAATGCACAAAAGTGTGCATACTTGGTAAGTCTGTCAACTACCACCATGATGACACTCTTTCCCTCAGACTTGGGTAAACCTGTGATAAAATCCATTGAAACCTCCTCCCAACGTTGGCTTGGAATGGATAAAGGTTGTAATAGACCCGGTGTCTTAATTGTTTCAACTTTATTTTGCTGGCAAACCAAACATTCCGCCACAAACTTTTGAATATCTGATTTAAGGCCATCCCAAAAAAATTCCTTCTTAACCCTGTGGTAAGTTTTTAAAAATCCTGAGTGCCCTCCTAAGGGAGAAGTGTGCAATTCCATAAGAATCTTTTGTTTTAGCTGGGAATTCTTACAGAGGTATAAGCGATCTTTGTACCATAACGAATCATTTTTCCAGCTAAATGTATCAGAAGTACTGGAATCTTGTTGTAGCTTTCGAATAAGTGCCCACACTTCTTCGTCATTCTTCCATTCCTCCCTTGCTTCGTTTATCCAATCTGGTTGGATAATAGAAATGGCACACAACAATGCTTCCACATCCTCATCCTTTCTTGAGAGTGCATCTGCCACCACATTTTGCTTCCCTTTTTTGTAGATGATTTCAAAGTCATAACCCAACATCTTTGTGACCCACTTTTGTTGCTCTTCAGAGGATAATCTTTGTTCTAAAAAGTATTTAAGGCTATCATGATCCGTTTTTACCTTGAAGTGTCTTCCCATTAGGTAGGGTCGCCATTTCTTAAGTGCATGGAGTATTGCCAACATTTCCTTCTCATAAATAGCTTTGCTTAAAAACTTTCCCTTGATTGGACGACTTTCAAAAGCAATGGGTCTTTCATCTTGCATTAGAACAGCACCAATTCCATTTCCTGAAGCATCACATTCCACAATAAAGGTTTTTGTGAAGTCCGGTGTAGCTAAGACCGGTGCTTGGCACATTGCCTCTTTAAGATGTTCAAAGGCCTTTGTTGCTTCCGGAGTCCATGAAAATGAATCTTTCTTCAATAATGTTGTTAGAGGTGCTGCTATTCTCCCATAATTCTTAACAAACTTGCGATAATACCCTGTCAACCCAAGAAATCCTCGCAGATGCTTTATGGATGTGGGGATTTTCCATTCCTTAATGGCTTTAATTTTGCTAGGGTCTACCTTAACTCCTTCATGAGATACAATATGACCCAAATATTCCACCTCCTGGACTCCAAAGAAACATTTGGATCTTTTTGCATATAATTGTTTCTCCTCCAATAGTTGTAGCACCCTGTCAACATGTTCAACATGATCCTTCCAAGACTTGCTGTAGATTAGTATATCATCAAAAAATACTAACACAAATTTTCTAAGGAATGGTTTGAAAATTGAATTCATCAAACCTTGAAATGTTGAAGGTGCATTGGTAAGGCCAAAAGGCATGACCAAAAATTCATAATGACCCTCATGAGTTCTAAATGCCGTTTTTGGAATGTCTTCAATCTTCATTCTGATTTGATGATATCCCGAACGAAGATCCAACTTGGTGAAGTAAATTGATCCATGCAATTCATCCAGTAATTCATCAATGACAGGAATGGGGAACTTATCTTTAATAGTGAGCTTGTTGAGCTCCCTATAATCTGGACACATGCGCCATGATCCATCCTTCTTGTGCACCAATACTACTGGAGCTGAGAAAGAACTTTGACTCGGTTGAATTATACCAGCCTCTAGCATTTCTGCAACCATACGTTCAATTTCACTTTTTTGGACATAGGGATATCTGTACGGCCTGATGTTTGGAGGAACACTTCCTGGAATCAGATGAATAGCATGATCATGATCACGCATAGGTGGGAGACCTTTGGGAGTCTCAAATACCTTGGAATGATTGTCCAGACTTTTTGGAGATCTGGAGAAATAGATGATTCCAATGTGGAAACATCTAGCGAACATAATTGTGCAATTACACCTCTTTGCTCCTTTTTTAGAAGCTTTGTCATACCATTAGAGCTGATTATCTTTCCTGGTTTCCCTGCAATACCCCTTAATTCAACTTCCTTTCCTTCCGCAGAAAATTTGATGAAAAGTTCTTGAAAATTAAAAGCTATTGTACCCAAGGATTGTAGCCATTGGACTCCTAGTACAACATCAGCACCTCCCATTGGAATGGAAAGCATTGGGCTAGTCAATACATATTCTCCCATGGATAGCTTGATATTATGGCACTTTCCAGAGCAATTTATTGTTCCTCCATTTGCAATCATCACTTGACACTCTGGTGCTGGATATAGGAAGCAATTCAATTCTTTTGCTACCCTACAATGAATAAAATTGTGGGTGCTTCCTGAATCAATCAACACTATTACCTTTTTCTTCTTGATTTGTCCTTCTATCTTGATGGTTTGAGGAGTGGTAATTCCCGCCAATGCATTACAAGATATGGTCGGATTTATTTGTTCTTCATCTAGGCTTTGTTCCTGGAATATATCCTCTTCTTTTGACCTTTCTTGCTCCTTTTCTTCTTCCTCTTCACAATCTATGTAGAATAATTTCTTCTCAGCACACTTATGACCTTTTGTGTATTTGCTATCACAATTGTAACAAAGCCCTTTTGCTCTTTTTTCTTCCAATTGTTGTGGTGTCAACCTTGTAGGTTGTGGAAGACTATGGGCAACACTTCCGTCTTTATAGTTGTGAATGGTATGCTTCCTAGTTGCCATAATTTTGCTTTCCATTTTTCTTGCTAACCTGAATGCCTTCTCTAATGAATCAGGTTCCCAAAGGCGCACATCATGTTGGATATTATCCTTTAAAGACCCTATGAACACATCAATCCTATGCTCCTCTGGAATATCTTTTACCCTTATGTTCAATTTTTGGAACTCCTCAATGTGCTCCATTATTGAACCCTTTTGTTTGAGACTTATCAATTGGCTAAAAAAAGTGTTGCTTTTTGTATCCTCATAATGTGCTATCAATTCTTCCGTAAAAATTGCCCAAGTGATAAATTGTTTACGAGAACAAAGCCATTGATACCATACAAACTGATTTGGTTCCAAATATAAAGTTGCCATACGTACCTTTTGTGTGTTTTGCACATTATTGAGATCGAAGAATTGCTCCATCTGTAATATCCATGTGGCGGGATCCTTGCCATCAAACTTCCTCATATCGATTTTTGGAACATGGTGAGTCTTCGATCCAACATTAGAGTCTATGGAATCATGATTAACATTTCTTTTGTTCTCATCATGAGTTTCCTTTACTACCTTTTCACCATTAGTAAGTATTTCTTGTAGAAAATTTGTCAAATCTGTCTTCAAATCTGCCATGTCTGTCTTCAAATCTTCCATGTTTGTCTTCAAATCTGTCTTCAAATCATCCATCTTAGCTTCCATGCCCTTCATCTTAGATTCCACGCCATTTATCTTAGATTCCACACCATTTATCTTAGCTTCTGTTAGCTTTTGTGAGCGTGACATTTGTTGCACTTGTTCTTGTAATTTTGATATATCATGTAGCATTTCTTCCTCTTCTTCATGAGTCATGCTAGAGCTTTCAGGTTCCTTACTAGGTGTTTGCATTTTCTTTCCTCGGGGCATCAGTTACCGATAATAATGCTTTACTATGCCCTTTGAATTCCGTTAAACCAAGCTTACACAAAAATTAAAAAAAAACTACACACCTTTTTTCACTTTATAGAAGCCTGATATTGAATCTGATGTATCTCTGTAATTTCAGATCATTCAATTCTGAAGTTGCAACTTGTAGTAGCCTTCTGCGTCCTCTTTCCAATGCCACAAGTCTGAGCCAAATTGGATTCTCCAAGGAAGAGTTATGTGAAATCTCCCACAGTGACTTTCTTTTAGACTGGTTCAGTAGAGCGAACTTGTACGACGTGCCACGAGTCACTGTTTCACCTTTTGAATCTAAAAAACATAGAAAAGAAACTACAGTCCGTCCTCTTTCTGTACCTTTTTACGAAATTTCAATCCGATCCTCAGAGAGAGAGTTATGACGATTTTCCCCAGGTCACCTGTTTTGAATGTAATTCAGGAGTCTGCAAAAAGGCCAACTTCCTCAGATCATATCTCCGAAAATATCGCGCGAAAAGCTCTGAAATTCGGAACCAAGGTTCAGCGCCAATTCTTCTCAAATGGGTTTTTTTTGCGACTTCTGAAACGTCACAGAAAAAAAGTTATAGCAAAAATGCCACGATGACCTGTTTGGAGCAGCGAAACCCTAGAATCCAAAGCTCTGATACCAAATGTTATGAAACCAGCTCAAGAAAAGATAGAAAAGAAAGATCAACGCCTTAGAATTCAGCCTCTTCGAGGGGGCAACCTCCTTTACATTACATAAATGAAAAATTCTTGGATGATACAAATGAAAATACCTCCTTTCTATATATAGGAGTCTAAGGGTCCCAATACAATCCAGCCTACATAACAATAATATTGTAGGGCACAACAATAACAATAGTGGGCTTCTATGTGGCACAATAGTAACAATATGGGGGTAATAGGCGCACAACAGTATAAATAAGGGGTATAAATACAATAGTAATGGGGTAATCACTAGTATTATAGGGACCCAACATTTGTTGTCTTTATTATGCGCGATGACTCTGATATAAAACAGTGGATGAAATCAAGAAAGAAAAGGCAATTTGGGGGGTGATCCTCATTCCTTCCTTGGTCTCATTTGTTGGAGGGGGCATTTTATAACTGCTCGGAAACGAGATCGCAGTGGAGTTCCAGTAGTATAATGAGGATTATGTGCACACACCGCACAGGTCATTACACCTGTTTCTTCATCGCTCACTTGCGCGGAGAGAATAAAGGTAATCTAGGCGAGCATGAGGTTACAAGGTTGCCTCCGACGATTCAGTTTCTCAAGGAGATTCTCAATCTTGCTCTTGCTTCTTTTCCAGCCCAGGTCTGTTGCTTATCACATGGTCTTGGATCTCAGATCGCTAAGTTTTCCATAATGGACAACACTGTTTTATTTTGGATGGCTTGTGGTGGTACAACTAAAAAAGATAAGTTAATCTCTTGAAATATTCTTTGTTTATGTGCACAGAAAGATATGGTTAATAATGTCCATGTTCTTTAAAGTAAATTCTTTATTTTGATGCACAAAGTATAGTTTGGTTATGATTGCCAGGAATTGCAAGTTTCCATGTATTAAAATATTGCAGGGATATAAGTCCTCTTGGAAATATTTGTTGCTTAGTTTATGCACATAGCACAGTAAAAGCTAAGTAGTTTTGTGATTTCTTGAGAGTGTTAAAAGCTAACTAGCTTCATTATTCTTTGGAATAAATTACACAAGCTTCTTGCTAAGTACCCAAGATATCCTCTTGAGAAGTGATGTATGAGAGATCTAAAGTTCTTGACAAGATTGTTGTTTTATATTTTCTTGGCAAAGAAAAATATATTAGTACATGTAGATAAAGATTATATATTCCTCTTGTAAAGAAAATATATTACCGCATTGACTGTTATATATATATATTTTCTTGGTAGAGAAATTATATTACTACATGTAGTTAAAGGTTGTTATTACTATATATAGGGAAAGATGGTTACTATATATATTTGCAACATTAAAAGATAAGTAACATTTATTGTCTTTATATATCATGCATATGTGTTTATGTAAGAAAAGATAGGATGAATTCTCTTTTCTTAAAAAAGGATTTCATAGTCCTTTTCCTGGAAGTGAATATTGATTAAATAGGGTAGTTTGTGAAATATTCTCATGGGTAGAGAGTTTTATTGTAAAGCAATACTTAGTTATGAGAAAATATAATAACCTATGCATAGAAAAAATGCATATAGATAAGTCATAGGAGCCTTCTTTGGAAAGAATATATATATAACAATCAATGAAGTAATATATTTTCTTTACAAGAGGAATATATAATCTTTATCTACATGTACTAATATATTTTTCTTTGCCAAGAAAATATAAAACAACAATCTTCTCAAGAACTTTAGATGTCTCATACATCTCTTCTCAAGAGGATATCTTGGGTACTTAGCAAGAACCTTGTGTAATTTATTCCAAAGAATAATGAAGCTACTTAGCTTTTAACACTCTCAAGAAATCACAAAACTACTTAGCTTTTACTATGCTATGTGCATAAACTAAGCAACAAATATTTCCAAGAGGACTTATATCCCTGCAATATTTTAATACATGGAAACTTGCAATTCCTGGCAATCATAACCAAACTATACTTGTACATCAAAATAAAGAATTTACTTTAAAGAACATGGACATTATTAACCATATCTTTCTGTGCACATAAACAAAGAATATTTCAAGAGATTAACTTATCTTTTTTAGTTGTACCACCACAAGCCATCCAAAATAAAACAGTGTTGTCCATTATGGAAAACTTAGCGATCCGAGGTCCAAGACCATGTGATAACCAACAGACCTGGGCTGGAAAAGAAGCAAGAGCAAGACCGAGGATCTCCTCGAGCAGCTGGAAAAGAAGCAAGAGCAAGACCGAGGATCTCCTCGAGCGGCTGAATCATCGGAGGCAACCTTGGAACCTCACGCTCACCTGGATTACCTTTATTCTCTCTGCTAGGTGAGCAATGAAGAAACAAGTGTAATGACCTGTGCGGTGTGTGCGCATAATCCTCATTATACCATAGTTACCAAGTTCATTCGTATTGGCGAAAAAAATACGTTAATTCGTCGATTCGATTCGGTACGGCGATTAATTCGGTTAATTCCAATTCGGTTCGGTGAATATTTTTGTCAAATCCCCTGCGCGAGATCGCTATCTCCTGCTTTGTCCCTTGACTTGAATGTGTTTCGCACCCGAACATGAATACTTCACGTGTTTCGCTATCTCCTGCTTTGTCCCTTGACTTGAATGTGTTTCGCACCCGAACATGAATACTTCACGTGTTTCGTTGCACCAAAGAATGACCTGTGTTTCGTTACACGGACACCTGACTATGGCCATACCCAATGGGTATGGTAAATTGATTTGGAAGTTTGATATATATCTATCCACATGGTTGATTAAATGAATATGAATTTTTTAAATTAAGGGATTTTCTAACTTTGTTTAAATATATTTTATAAATTCATAAGATCTTGTTGTATGTATGTAAATTTAAAAGTATTGATTTACTCATTTTTTACTTATTTTGTTAAAAAATAAAATTTACATTTATTTTATTAAATTAAAAATTTATTTTTTAATGGTTAAATTAGTAGAAATAGATCATTGAACTTACTTTTTAATTGTTGAATAGGAATCGGCAAGGTAAACTTTTAATTCCAGCTTTGCTTTGTTGATCCATTGGAAAAATACAAGTTCTCATCTGCACAATGTTGGTGAAAACAATACAAGGGCAAAACAAGTTTGGAACTAGGCAACCTTAGTGGAAAATTGAAATAATGTAGAGAAAGGCAAAGCTAATGCTCAGATCAATTACCTTTTATAAATTTTCTTATAAGAATATATATATATATATATATATATATATATATATATCTATCTATATATATATATATATATATTTTTTTTTTTCCTATAAAAATAATTTTTTTTCCAATAAAAAATATCAACTTGCTTAATTCATTATGTGATTACAGAAGCTTGAATACAGAAAATACCAACTTTTTCTATTTTAACAAATTGATAATTCTTATTGGAAAAAAATAAAAAAAAATATATAATTTTTATAAAAAAATAAAAAATAGTAATTTCTATATTAGAAAATTTTTATAAAATGACAAATTGCAATTAAGAAAAAGATAATTCTTATCTTACAAGAAATTATAAAATAGCAAATTGGTTGCAAATCAATAACTTTTATATATTTTGGAAAAAAATCAACTTATACAACTTTTATATTTTGTTAAAATTTTGAATATAATGATTGTTTATATATATATATATATATATATATATATATATACTTGTAATATGTATAGTAATATGTATAGTGTCCAATTTTTTTAGTATTGAATTTTCTAGAGTCGAATTTTTTCCGTATAGTATCGAATTCGAATTCGAATCCGAATTCGAATTTGGTAGCTATGCATTATACTACTGGAACTCCACTGCGATCTCGTTGCCAAGCGGTTCCGAAATGCCCCCTCCAACAAATGAGACCGAGGAAGGAATGAGGATCGCCCCCCAGATCGCCTTTTCTTTCTTGATTTCATCCACTGTTTTATATCAGAGTCATCGCGCATAATAAAGACAACAAACCAACACGTAGGTAGACAAACCATGCGTATCTCGCAGGCATAAAAGAATCCACAAGACATGACAGTGGTGGACACAGAGAGATCAGAGAGCAACGAAATACCAGCGTATCACACGTTAAGGATTCTTTTAATGCACTCCCACTTGGATCTTGGTTTCCTTCATCCTTATTTAGTTTTCACGGAAATCAAGAATCAGTTTTGTAATTGATGCGTAACTTTAAAATTACTATTCATAGATGTTTGATTTTACATAGAGTTATTTTAGGGATGTTACACTCAACATGTTAAGATCAGATTGTGTACTCCAATTTTCCGCTCATGCTCGAAGAATGTGGCTACAAGTTGTGAATGCTACGTCTTTCTATCAGTGCCAAAGTTTTCCATAGCATATATAACAATGTATTTTCTTATAATTGTGACAACAACTTACTTTTCTATGACAACTTACTTACCTGTTTGCTTGTATCTCAACATACATATATTTGTACTATTCCACAGGTGTCTGATATACATGTAGTTGTAGGCTTTCTAATATACATATATTTGTAGGCTGTCATAGGTGTTTGATAGTGGCAAATTTAAGGTGGACAATCTGTATGAGAATTTTGGGCATTTGTGATATCTGATAGTGGAAAATTTAAGGTGGACAATCTCTATGAGAAGTTTGGGCATTTGATATTGGATCACAAAGATCCAAGGCCAACTTACGGGCCCTTAACTCTCGAGAGAAATATGTGTCGCCCCACAAATGAGGAGACTAGCTTATAACACAAATCTCAGAAGATCAATTATGTGTCCACTATAAATTTAGTAACTGAGTGTGGTTTAGATGTTAATGATTTCAAGGAGTGCTACTGCTCTGTGGAACATTGCTTTATTTTTCAAATATAAATGTATAAAAGTAGCTCAACTAGGAATTTCGGTTGTCCTACGTTTCTAGTGTAGGATTAGTATAGAATTAGGTAAAATTAATTTTCATTCATTTAATAACAAATTTTCAAATTACAAGCTATTCTTTTTAGTTTTTTCTTTAAAGATCAATATTGATCTATTTTAATCTCACATCCAAGAAGTGTTCAAAGTAATATAATTTCTTCTTGTATAAATAATAACATTAGAAATGTTTAGAGTGATATCGATGTTTATTAAATGATCATTAATATAATTGTTGTTACTATATTTATTTATTTATTATTACTATTATTATTAATTATTAATATTTAATATAATAATAATATAATATTAATTATTATTAATATAATATTTATATTTATATTAATATTATTGATAATAACATTAATTTTTAATATTATTGATAATTGATTTCTATATTTGATATGGGTTTATCCGCCTTTATCAATTACATTGATTAATATTAAAATAATTTACATATTATAGTGGTAAATTACATAGTTCAACTAAATATTCACAAGTAATAATTATAATTAAGCTAATCAATTATAAAAATAAAAAAATACTTATAAAATAGTAATAAAAAATATGAATTATTTTACACATTAATAAGAAAATTTTGAAAACAACGATTTTTTTTTTTTAATTTTAAATTCTATTCTTTTATTATACATACGCAAATTCTTTAAAATTTATGATTTTACATAAATAAAATTTACCAGAGACCGTTCTTATATTTTTAAGGAGATAGAATGTTTTTCTCTTAAGTAAATATATAAAAATACTTTAATTATTTTTAAGGATATAAAATGTTTTTCTCTTAAATAAATATATAAAAATGCCTTAATTATTTTTAAGGATATAAAATGTTTTTCTCTTAAATAAATATATAAAAATTCTTTGAAAAGAAATTAACTATTAGATTCAAATTAAAAAAAAAATTAAGATAGGAATTTTGAATTTTAACTTCCTTACAACGAATTAAAACTTACTGATTCTTGTCAGTTTGAATATTTTTATGAATACTGTTCCCCGTGAGCCTGTCTTTTTCAACATATTGAAAAGACACTCTGCAACACGTTTGCATAGCACACTTATATTTAAAGTGCTTCCGACAACACACCACGCTTCATGATCCTACATACTGTGCTGTCGTTTATTATAACAGAAATGGTAAAAAATAAACCAATATGAAACTTAATACATATCGTCACGACTTCTCAAACATTATGTGTGAACAACTATTTATATAACAAGAAAAGATATTGTACAGTGTGCGGGGACGTTTTATGCTTTCAGTGTGAATCGTCATAATGTGACATAGTTCAATCTTTTAGATTTCCTATAATGGAATTCACTTCAATCTTCATGATTATTTTACTAGGATTATAAATGAAGCATAACCTACGATCTCTTTGCCGGGATTCTAAGTAAAAAATCCGGTTGAGAGATGAACAATAAGGACGGTTTCCTCGGAACTACTCTCAACCTCAATCCTTTGGAATTTATTTACCTGGATTATTAATAAAATATAAGTTATAATTTCTTGTCCAAGTTTTGTTGGAAGTAATGCTTTCATGTGTTGTTGTGAGATTCCAAGCGTTAGTCATAATCTAGCCGAAGTTAGTAGTTGATTCCTATATTATGAGTTGGAGTAATAAACTAAAGTGTCGATGTCAGTCTATTATGTCCGTTATATTTGTATTTCTTGTGATCAATAAAACAGTGTGTGTGACATTTGTGTCTAATTGTTCTCTTTGCACATCTCTCTATTTTTTTCCTAATATAGTATGAGAGCCAAAGGTCGAGACTGTGTAATGTTTTAGTGTGTATGCTGAGTTTGAGCAAGTGTGAGAGACTCAGTGTCTAAAACGGACTTGTGGTTTCTGGCATCATGGTCATATGGAGGATGGTGGCCATTTTTACATAGAAGGTGTCCCTTTTTTAAATTGGTGAGGCTAGGTATTGTCTACCTTTTTTTATCTTCGTTTGACATTTGTCTGTATATTGTTTTGACATCTGTTTTGTCTGATGTTGTCTCATTGGCAATCGATGTGGCGTGCTCAATTCATGTCAGATTCCATCACTTTGAAGTTGCAATTTTCATGATCTGCTTACGCCAAAGTTCCAACTTACTTACACCAAATTTCGAACTTTCATGGTCTATTTACATGAGTTTAACCACCTTTCATGGTCTATTTACATGAGTATAACCACCTTTCATGTGGACGTGCACTTAATATTTTTTCCCCCAATTTCGTTAAGTATAATTTACTTTTGGGAAAAAATAAGTTCCAACTTTAATGGTGTATTTAGGTGGGTGTAACCACCATTCATGGTTTATTTAGAATTGTATCATTAAATATATAGTTCTTAGCTTTCGATTAGTTATACAAATCTTAGTTATCTTCTTAATTCAACAATAAATTTAAAATGCTTTCTAACTTAACTAAATTTAAAATTTGATTAATTATACAAATCTTAGTTTCCTACTTAATTTAACAATAAATTTAAAATGCTTTGCAACTTAAATTAGTTTTAAGCAAATTTGTAATTTTTATTTAAATTTATCCTACCTGACAAATCAAAAGTTTAAAATGTTTAAAGCCTAATTTTGACTTTATTTTCTCTTTTAATTTTTTTTTTAAAGTATTTATTAGCTATATGTTTAATGAAATTTAGATTTTTATATAGGTAAAGATTTCCACAATTTTAATTTATAGATAAATGTTTTTGAGAAATTAATATATATTAATATTGTTGGACACCTAATCCTCAATGGGTTAGTGTGGAAGTCGAATGGACAAAAGCAGTCCAAGAGACCTTGGGATCTGAAACCCAAGAGTCACATAATGTACTATAAATGTAAATCTCTTGTTAATAAAATTGCATTGCATGTTTTATCTTTCATATCTCTCTTGCTGTCCATGTGAGTTTAACATGGTATCAGAGCAGGCGATTGCTGGTCCTGCTTCAATTTGAGCCATTTGTTTTATGGCCTTTGTGTGCAGTTTATTTCTGCCATCAATTCTGCATCTCAGGAATATTTTCTCACGAATATTTCTTCAGCTAAATGTTAGCTGCTCCTGGCGCTGTCCAGCACTGTCCAAGCGGTTCTTCTGACATGTCTGTCTGCCATAATTTTACCTGCGCTCTCTGTCCATAAGCGTTTCATGCTCTCTCACTGATTCATAAAACGTCTCTGACTGTTCAGCTCTCTCACTCATTCTGCGCCATATTCTTTCTTGCGCTCTCTGTGGGCTCTCTGCCATAACCGTTGTCTGCCATTAGCTGCCACCTCTGTCTATCAGGTCTGCTACTTACATGCACCAAGCTGTTTCATCTAATTATGTCTCTGCGATTCTGAATCTGCGACTCTGAATCTGCTCTCTGTCTGCCATAATTGATTCTGCGCTCCTTTCTGTGGGCATTCTGATGACCTCCCAATGCCTGAGAACTGTAGAACTTTGTTGAGCAATAGCAGCAAGGAAACGGATTGTGTCTTTAACCCCCGTGGTTAAGGAATAAGTCGTTTTCACTGTGAAAGACAAACGGCGGACTTACAGTAAAAGAAAAGAAGTGACGAAAATTACAGAGCACGGATGATATGATGCGTTGTGAGGGCTTGGGAATTTGGTAAAACGGCAGTGGGAGATGGTGTTAAAAGGTCGTGAATGTGAGCCTTGAATGATGAATCTGATAGCGGCATTGAAAAGTCCGGCTTCTGATGCACTGGAAAGACACTGAAAACTTCCCCAGGGACCACTGGAAGACCAATCTTTAAGGTATTTTTTTGATCCAAGCCACAATATTTTGTTTCTCGCGTCTCAGTGTTAGCCGGCGTGCAATTTAGTCTCGGGGCTGTAGAAGGTCAAAGCATCTATCCGTGTTTAAAGTTGGAAGCCTCCAGGGACGACTCTATGGTTGTTTTCGAGACTCTTGCTCTTGGAAGGTTCGATCACAGGGGGAACAGTGTGAGTGGTATCGTATGTATATTAGCATCTTAGCATGTGGAGGCTCTTTTCTCTCGTTGTTTTGGGCGGTGGTATGATTAGTGTATGGATTTTCAGCCTCAGATCTTAGCTTCATTTCTTACAATTATTAACTGATACCTGTGTCATGGTAACATGGTATGGTTGTGTATATTCAAAGCTTCTTCTGCATGGACGAGCCGGCCAGCCTGTTCTCTTGGTCGCCGTGAAGAATGAATGAATGTTCAGAGAGCTATTGGGGGCTCCTCTGGCATTCATGTTTAATGCCCATAAATCAATTTTAAACGGGTAATTTATCGAAGTTTGGTTTGACAGTTCGAGTGCAGATTTTCATGGCGAGGATTGAAGACAAATACTCGCAAATCCCTGTTCCAAAGCGTGTGAAACGAAGGGGGAATGTGCTATAATATTTCTCTGTATATCCGTTAGATGTTCTGATCAAATACAATGGTTAAACAGCTCAAAACCGTGGGCAGATGCGCCTGGCCCGATTTCTTGTTTATACCAATGTACACGTTGCCCAATTATTTATATGTAAGTTTGTGTCCCAAAGGGTAATTGACTGTTGATATCTCATAAGTTGGAGTTGGAGGAGCCAAAATTTTGGTGTATATATTTACATGCGCTTCAGATTGTTCAGGACTCCTGCATTATTGATTGGCCTGGCACTAAGGAAATATTGTTCTATGCAGACTAGTCTTGATTAGGATTTACTATTGAAAAAATCTTTCATTGGTTATATAGAGTTTTGGCTATTTAGGTGATAAAAGATAGCAGCAAAATCAGGATAATCAGCAAGAAGGCCCTTGCCTCAGAGGAGGCTGCAGGAGCTGGCATCAAAGAAGGGAAAACGATTCTTGTCTCAGAGCCTGACTCGAATACAAAGAAGGCTTGTTTCTCACAACAGGATTATATAATGCCTGAAAATACGATATTAGAGCTCAATCTCATTTTTGTATTTTGTTGCTGCAAGCTATTATTTGTTTGAGGAGCAATGAACATGACATCTACATATTTATTTAAGGACGGTGAAAATATTTGTTATTTATACGGCAACAGAAGTAACAATTTGCAGAGTCCACCTATATTAAACAATAAAGTTTGAATTTACCATAGCGCATTGAATTTTATGTGGGGCATTGGATATCAAAGTCTTTTTAAAGATTTTTGGTGGCATTTATCATATTATATTGAAGACAAAGCGACCGAGAGCTTTTAATATCATTGCCACAGGAGGAATTTGTTTTCTGTTCTGGAAGATCATCATTTTCACACCACAGCAAGCCATTTGTAGTTTATGAGATTATGTACAACTCTTTCTCTAGCGATCTGTAATCCCACAATTGCAGCTGCTCCACATGCTATCATCAATAGTTACAAGAATGTATTAGCAGTCGCTATTGAAGTTGACTATTCTTTTCCACTGGCCGAGAAAGTGAAGGAGTATTTGAAGGATCCAAACAAGTTTGCAGTTGTTGCTGCCCCAATTGTGGCATTGTATTTAAAACTCATTATAGTGCATTGATTCCTTGATTCCACTGCTGCATAAAGATTTTGGTGAGCTGATTGTAATCCTTTATATTGCACACTGATCATTTGCTGACATTTATAAAGGATATTGCTGTGTACTGTGAGTGGGTATTACTTTTTTGTATTAAGTAGTAGTTTTGATCAGTTTTTAACGCATAAATGGGCAGAATCAGTGAAGTATTAGAGTTCATGAAAACTCTTATACAATCTGCTGTTGATGACACATTACAAATTAGCAAAAGATCTCTCTCAGAAATTCAGACATGCTTATATAATGCACAGGAAAAGATTGATTTTTTACAGATTGAATCACAGCTACAACAAGAAGAGCTACATCAAAATAGACACCATTCTGAACCTGTTTTTGTTCAGAACATTGAGACAACCATCCATCAGCATCATGTTAATAATGTTACAGTTCATTCAAATAAAGCAGCAGTTGTATATACAGATGAAGAAACTCAGTCTGCACTTCCCAAGCCCATCATCAGACCTTGGGAACAGCTTGTCCACAACAAGCACAAAACTGGTCTTGGATATGACAAGGACTTGTCCTTTCATATTCCAGACTATGCCAAGCCCATTCAGTTTCAGAGTGCTGGATTCATTTATGACAGTTCATCTGCTCCTCATGACAATGCACCTACTCCTCATGACAGTTCAGCTTCAGCTGTTCCAGATTCTGCCCCTCTTCCACAACAACAACAACAACAACAGATCATAAAATGCCAACACTGTGACCGAGTTGGCCATCTGAAAGATCACTGTTTTGATCTTCATCCATGTGAGCACTGTCATAAAACTAGTCATTCTTCAAATAAATGCTTCAGAAACAAACACCCTGCAAGAACAAAGATTCATCTTGGATGGATCTCTTCTTGGAAATGGGCATCAACAGCCAAGAAGATATTCCAAACACATGTCAGAACTTGTTCCAGAGTATTGAACAGTCTTGCAGTTGAGTTTTCTCCATCTTCTCACCTTGTATCCGACAGGGGGGGAAATGATGGTCATCTACAAGCTTCAAAGCCACATCAAGCGAGCCTGAGACACAACCTGCCACACCAGTTTCATAGTTGTAGCCAGAGACAAAGATGCCCCTGAGCATGCCTTCAGTTGGAAATCTGGGACACTTCCTCTAGCATAAGACTTCAGCTTCTTGCCAGTTTTGGAAGAGCTCTGGGAACACAATTGAGAACACTTCCTCTAGCAGAAGACACCAGCTTCTTGCCAGTTTTGGAAGAGTTCCAGGAATTGCATTAAGCATTCCAGTGTTGTTGGTCATCCTTAAACCATCACAGGTTGAGACTTCCCTTTTTAGGTTGAAGTTTTACCTTTTATGCGGGGTGAGACCTCCCTTTTATGGTTGAAGGTTTCCCTCTTTAAAACAATAGGATCACTTCCTCTAGCAGAAAACCTCAGTTTCTTGCCAGTTTTGGAAGAGTTCCGGGAACTGCACTAAGCGTTCCAGTGTTGGTGGTCATCCTTAAACCACTGCCCTTTTTACCAAAATTTCATAGAGCACATTCAGCCTAGTGCTGCCATGCATTTTTTGCACATTTTGTATTACAACTCTCTTCTTGGACTCATACATAACCCTTCGGATTAAGGGGGGGAATGTTGGACACCTAATCCTCAATGGGTTAGTGTGGAAGTCGAATGGACAAAAGCAGTCCAAGAGACCTTGAGATCTGAAACTCAAGAGTCACATAATGTACTATAAATGTAAATCTCTTGTTAATAAAATTGGATTGCATGTTTTATCTTTCATATCTCTCTTGCTGTCCATGTGAGTTTAACAAATATTTTATTTATTTTTTAATTAAATTATTTTTTTTAAACAAATATTATTATATTTAAAAAATTATAGTTTAGTAAAATAAAGTTAAGTTTAATAAATGTATATAAATTTTTCCTTCCTGTTCACTCCACTTTCAGATTTTTTAAGGTTTAGTGGGTAGGAGATGTTTTTTTTTTTTAATAAGTTAATATTTACATATTTTTTACTAATACTATTTATTGATGAATTAAAGTGTTTTTTCTACTTTCGATATGTATTTAATATGTTATATTTAAAAATTTTAATAGTAAAACATATTTAAGGTAAATTTTCTATAAATATTTTTATATAAAAAAAACTGTTTTAAGTACTTTTTAAAGTTTAGTATAAAGGAGATGTTTATTTTTTAAGTTAATATCAACATATTTTTTAGTAATACTATTTAAATAAAATATTTCAATATTCATAAATTAAATGGAATATGTGAACTTTTTTAGAGTGCAAAACTTGAAAAAAAATATGCACCTCAACATATTTATTTTTTTTCAAAATGGATCTATATTGGTTCTATATATGCATATAGCATGTGTAACTTTCAGTTTTAAAATTGTATTTTTGAATTCATAAATGGATACAATGCCTTGAAATTTTAGTCGGACACTTGGATTGTGTAAACTACGCCACATGAATATGCAATTCCAAAAAACTTTTGCTAGACAAAATTTAAATTTAAATTTAAAACTAGAATTAATGGCTCTAGGAAAATGGCTCTAAGATGAGAAAACTGGTATTAATGGCTCTAAGAGTTTACTGTTTAAGAGTCATCCCCCCATAAAGGCTCGTATTTTATCTCATTGTTGAGATCTGTGTCCTGTGAAGCTTTGTAGCATGACTCAAAATAAATATTGATTCAGTGATATAATCTCCGCGGAAAAAAACCTTCTTGAGGAAGTGGGACATAAAGCATGGGAGAAGAACTGATCTTAAATCCACGTCGGAGAAGAATCAATCCCAAATATGAAAGAGGTAACATGGATTCTCTACCTATATAGAAATTTAATGGCATCTAATTTCATACTTGGAAAGTTAAATTCAAATGCATCTCATGAATAAAGGTCTGTGGAGTATTTTAAAAGAAACAGAAAAGGCTTCTACCAATGCCAAGGTTTTAGTTGAATGGGAAAGAAGGAAGACAAGGCTAAGGCTATAATTGGATTGGGTCTTTCGGACACTCATATGCATTTGATTAATTTAACAAAATCATCTCATGAAATCTGTGAACATTTGAGTAAGCTATTTGGGGAAAGGGCTATGAATGCAAAGTTTCCTTTAAAAATTCATCTTTTAAGTCTCAAAATGAAAGTCTAAAAATGCATGATGAAGCACCTCTCTCTAATCATATAAATGATTAATTTCTCTCTTTGGGAGAATTTTTGAAATTGGCGCCAATGTAAAAAAATATAATGCTAAAGAAATTCTATTAAATAGCCTATATCCCAAATATAGAAACATTTTATTCACAATAAGTCAAATGTATTCTTAATCATTAGAAGGAATGGTATTAGCACTTTTAGCTAAGGAAAAAAGGTCAAATTCAGAAGGTTTAGATGTTGGTGGACAAAATGAACTTGCACTATTTTCCAAAGGTAAAATGATAAAAACAAAGGGTTCAAAATAATGCTTTTACTGTCACAAATATGGGAATACAACTTGGAATTGTAGAAATTGTGCAAGGGATCTTCTAAATGGAAAGGAAACTACAAACATATCCAACTTGGATGACATCTCAGAATCAGAAAGTGATGAGTGGCCATCAGAACCACCTCTCAAACTATTTTAAAAGTAAAAGAGATTTAATTTCTTCTATTGTGTGGTAAGAGTTGACGAAGTTTTCTATTTCTTTCAATTCTTGTGTGATTTTGTTGGTTATAAAAAGGGTTGGTGGTTCTTAAACTAGAAGCCCCAGTCTCTGAAACACTAATTCTTGTGTAAGGTCAAGTTGTTTGATCAACTCATGAACACATTAAGTATCCAAATCTCCATCCTAGCAACTGACGGATAACCGAAAGTGAAATATATGACAGATGGTGGTTGGTCCATAGGATGGTTCATTATTTGACGACTCTTATCATAGAAAACCCCGAAAAGCTGAGGTGCTAATATTGTTGATTTTTCAAAGTTTCTCAAAGATGGCTAGAGGCAATTATGTTTTAAATGGAGTTCAAGTGACAGCTCGAAGATGTGTTGGTGAAAGAGCAGTGTTTATGAGATTCTAGAGTGGATATGAGTGTTGATGAAGACCAGTAAGATAGTCATTATCCATATTGTTTTAATATGTGTTTTCCGTCTAAGCATTAAGAGAGGGCGTTGGAAGTAATACTTCTAGGTGTTGTTGTGAGTTGTCACTCTGAATTTCCAAACGTTAGTTTAAAAATTGTTATTTTTTATGTTATGAATTAAAGTTATAATCTACATGTGTCAAAATCAATGTTTTATGTCCTTTATATTTATATCTCTAATTATCAATAAAACAAAATGTATATAAAATTTGTGTGTAATTATTCTCTCTCCATATATATTTTTTAATAAGCTTTTAAGGCACACATCGACTTGACACATCAACAATAAAAAGAATTCACTTTAAAACATGAACAGTAAAAAAATTCACTTTAAAACATGAACATGGCCTTATACAAAAAAGGAATGTAAAAAACATGATGTATACTTATTCACCTTTGTTTTGAGACTGTAGGATGTGTTCACTACCTTGGTAAGAGGAGACATCCAGCATCTATAGTAAGTGTCCCCATCTTTATCTCAATGTACATTCCTTCTGGTGCATCTAGAAGACCCATTTTGGACATTTGATCTGCATTCTGGTTATGGTCCCATCTAATATGTTGTATAGTGGAATCCTGAAAAGTGGACCATTTCTTTCAATCAAACATAGCCAACCTTGAAGTGTGTTATGTAGAATCTTGTTTTTTCCCAGTATATGATCTATAATGATCCAAGAATCCCCAAAAAAGTGCATGTGAGGTATGTCCATGTAATTTGCGAACCACAGTAAGCCCCATAAAGCCATAGCTTCAAATTTCATGTTTGTGCCCCTTCCCACATTCCAGTGTACCCAGTACTCTTGTACTTCTGAAAACTTGATCCAAAAACCACATCCACAAATCCCTCCTTGGGATGCCCCATCAAAAAAAGCCGCAGGGTATACTGTGCATGGGCCAACCCTCATAACAATCTTCTCCTTGGGCACACTGTTGTTATCATTATCGACGTTGATCCATTGAGTAATACGAGCCAGTACCTTATCTTCTTTTACTTTGACATTTTCAAAAATAATTTGGTTGCACCACTTCCATATCTCCCAGAAAATAGCGAGAGGAAGCATCCTCCATGTGGTATGTTATTCATTCCACCAATTTAAATAGTCAGATATATTAACATATTGAAGAAATGGAAATCCCATATTAGCATAAAAGTGTTGCCATATGCGAACCGTGCATGGACAATGCAAAAATAGATAACTGTTATCTTCCCCTTCATTCCCTTATATATGGCAGATCCTCAGCCCTTGTTGCTTTCTCTTTTGAAGATTGTTCCAGGTAAGGTTTTTGTTTTTCCATGTCAGCCAAAGGAACACGATGATCTTTGAGGGAAATTTTGTGAACCAAAAATTGTAGAACTTACATATCTCAGAGAGATGAAGTTCTTGTGTGCGGAGGTAGTAATAGGTGTCCGCTACCTCAATCTCCCTGATCTTCTTCTTTCCAGCCCATGAGACCTGGTCTCATCGACCATCATGACAGATACCAATGGATTTCATCGTGATTATGATGTGTTCCCATTCAGGAGCCAATTCGCCAAATAATCGCAGCTCATTGACCCTCTTCCAAATAGGTATGCTGCTAAGCCATTCCCAGATGACTTGGTTCTAGAAGAAAATACCTCTACAATTGAAAATATGTAATAAGTCTACAAAAATGTATGTTCCCCTGCACATACCAAGGATCTGATCCCCTCTAATCAAAATCTAGTGTCCAATATGGAATTGCCAACATAGATTTTGAAGAAAAATATTTTTGATCTTGTTAAAACTAAGCCATATTGTCGACCCCATTGGATTGCCAATTGACTCTCGAGGCATCCAGAATACAAAGTATTTGTCCTTAATATATTTGAATCTAATCACTTTACTCCATATGCCCTCTCCAAATAAACCATGCCATAGAGACTTCAGCAGCAATGCCCATCCAAAGCGCCAAAGGTTTATAACACCCCATCCTCCCAGCTTTTTTGGTCTAGAAATATGTTCCAATTTGACCAAGTGGTATTTAAAGTTTTGTGCAGCCCCAGACCAAATATAATGGGCCATAATAAGTTCAAAGAGTTAATGATGAGCTGAGGAAGTCGATATAGATGAGCCCAATAGACCCCCAGCTGGGTGAGCACTGACTGAGTGAGAGTAATACATCCCCCCAATGAGAGGCACCTGAATTCCCACCCCCTGATTTTCTTGTGAAATCGATCGACCAACCACATCCAGTCGATGTTCCTGTACTTACAAGGCTTTAAGTGATATCCCAGATATTTCATGCCCACAACCAGTGAATCTGCGCCCACCCCAAATATTCTTTGTATATATGCAATGTCATTCAAATTACATGTGCCATATAAAATTGTAGATTTAAGAACATTCATAATGAGGCCTGTGGCCCGACCAAATTTGTTGAATATTTGTGATAATGTGAGCCATTTAAATCTATCAATCATAGCCATGATCAGAATATCATCAACAAAAAAACTGTGTGATATAGAAATTTGTCTACCTATGTGCAAAGCTTCAAATTGGCCCTCCGCCATAGCTTTTTTGATGTGTAGACTTAGATTGTCCATAGCAAGAATAAATAAAAGGGGAGAGAGTGAGCATCCCTGTCTAAGTCCCCTACCCGCCCCAAAAAAATGGGATGGATATCCATTTACAACAACAACGTACCTAACATTTGTAACGCAAGCCATAATCCACTCCGCACCACTGGTCTGTATCCCAATCTTGTGAAGGACCATCCGGAGATATCCCCAATCTAAGCAGTCGTATGCCTTTTTTAGATCGACCTTCATAATAGTTGCATTCATTTTTTTAACATGTATGGAGTGTAGGATTTCTTGTGCAATAGCCACAACATCATGAATTTGTCTATTCTGTAAGAAACCATATTGTTCCAAGGAAATTTACATCGATAATATGTGCTTCATCCTAGAAGCAATGGTCTTTGAGATAATTTTATAAATAAGATTGCATAGTGAGATAGGGCGGAAGTAAGAGAATGTGTGCACAGGTACTTCTTAGGGATGAGATAAATGTATGTCGAATTAATGTGAGAGTGTATAAACACCCGTAGTCTCGTCTCCTCTACCATGTCAAGAAGATTGGCCTCGAAAATATCATAAAAGTGGACAAAACATTCGACAATTTAGTCATCTGGACCCCGGCTTTTGTGCCCCTTCAGTGATTTTAGCACCTGATGTATCTCTTCAACCAAGACAGCCTTGTAAAGTGCCAGGTTTGCCTCCTCATAAAACATCAAAGGGTATTCACTTACCCCCCAAACTTTCTCCTCCCCGCAATCAAGATCCCTACGCCTATAGGCTTGTTCAAAATGAGTAACCGCTAGATTAGTAATCTCCTGTTGAGACTGAAAGAAATTACCATCAGCATCTGATATCTCCCAGATAGTATTAACCTTCCTTCTATGGTTTGCATAGCGGTGAAAAAACTTAGTGTTCTTATCTCCCTCCCAGATCCATATAGCCCAACTCTTAAGTCGCCAAGTCATTTCCATTTTATGCAGGATTTCCTTTTTTTGAGCTCTAGTGCACGAATTTCATTCCGCACCTCGACAAATGAGAGATGTGACACCATGTGAGGTTGTAAAGACTCAAGGGCCGCGGAAATATCATACAAATCCTTTTTCTGTTGAGACTTCTTCCGACGTTCCCATACCTTGACCACATCCTTCAAGGCACGAAGTCTGTTCAAAATATCGACCATGGGCGATATATTGGCAACTTTGTCCCGAATTTAGTGTGCTCTTATGAGGACCTCGAAATAAAGGGCCTCGAAATCGGGGGTCTTCCAGCGAGACCTGATACATTTAAATGGCATACCAAATCTTATATCCCACGATGCCATAATAACTAAAGTCGCAAAGGAGTTGAAAGGTTGTCTTACAATGCTAAATAAAAGATGCAGGGAATTCGGCATCCCACGTTGGCCTCATCGCAAGATGAAAAGTCTGGAAAGCCTCATTCACAATATCCAGGTAACATGCATACTCTAACAACAATGGCTCTTGTAATTTTGTAATAAAAGTTTTAATGTTAAACCCTAAGAATTTGATTGAAATTTTCTGGTAATTTTGTAATAAAAGTATTAATGTTAAACCCTAAGAATTTGATTGAAATTTTAACATGATATTGAAACCAATATTGCTTTTGCGGGAGCTAGGAAAGAACAATGGAGGGCTGAGCAACGCACGGTTGAGAAATGTTGTGCAAATATTGGAGGAACAAAAGAGACTCATGGAAGAAATGCCTCGCATTGAAATTGCAGAAGGAACCAAACGTCTTCGACAAGCCTGTTACAAGAAAAGAAAACAAATGGGTCTGCCAACCTTCAGCATCAACGCCCCTTCCCCCCACACACACATATATATATATATCTTCAGTTATGTACAGTCATAGGTATACCATATAGAAAACATTAAAACTACAACTATTGTATATAAAATAATGTATAAACATATATGGTTAAGAGAATATTCTCTGAACCATACAAGATGAATCTAAATACATATCATTATATTGTAACCTTCTAAGATTACGACTTCTCAAACATTATGTGTGAACCACTATTTATATAACAAGAAAAGATATTGAAGGGTGTGCGGGGACGTTTTATGTTTTCAGTTTGAATCTTCATAACGTGACATAGTTCAATCTTTTAGTATAATAGAATTCACTTCAATTATTTTACCACGATTATAAATGAAACACAAACTACGATTTCTTTGCCGGGCTTCTAAGTAAAAAATTCCAGTTGAGAGATGAACAATAAGGACAGGTTACCCGGAAATACTCTCAACCTCAATTTTTGGAATTCATTTACCAAGAGTATTAATAAAATATAAGTTATAATTTTTTGCTAAGATTTTGTAGGAAATAATGCTTTCATTTGTTGTTGTGAGTTTTCAAGCATTAGTCTAGAAGTTGTTGATTCCTATGTTATGAGCTGGAGTCATAGTCTAGATGTATCGAAGTTAGTGTGTTATATTATTTATATTTGTATTTCTTGTGATCAATAAAACAGTGTGTGTGAGATTTGTGTGTCTAATTGTTCAATTTGTGTGTTGAATTGTTCTTTTTGCACATTTCCTTATTTTTTTCTAAAATAGTATCAGAGCGAAAAGTCGAGACTATGTAACATTTTAGTGCGTATGCTCAGTGTCTGAAACGTCCTTGAAACATCCCTGTGATTGCTCGGGTCATGGGAATATGGAGTATGGTGGCCATTTTTACATCGAAGGTGTCCCTTTTTACATCGGGTTCAATCACTTCAAAGTTGCAATTTTCGTAGTCTACTTACACCAAAGCTATACCTTTCATGGTCTATTTACGTGAGTGTAACCACCTTTCATGTGGGTGTGTAGTTAATAATTTTTCCCCCAAATTTCGTTAAGTATAATTTAATTTTTGGAAAAATTAAGTTCTAACTTTCATGGTCTAATTAGGTGGGCTTAACCACTTTTCATGGTCTATAAGTATAATTACGCTGTAAGGTGTTTCCCTCTAAAATGAACTTTCCTAATATCTACTTGTCATCCCTATGCGTCGTTAGATTATGTGTTAGACGATTAGATGATTGTTAATTGTTTGATCAAGGGAAGGCAGTTGAGTGGTTGGAACTGTTCACAATATTTACTTGATCAGTCTTCAACTTTCTGAGCGCTCGGAGAAAAAATCCGTTACTGTTTCCTCCCTGGCTATCATGTGAGAAGCGCAAGGAGTGTCCCAAATGGATTATATAGAGAATCATGGCAGTGTGAGGGCTCCTTTATCAAGGTTATCTTCAGGGCACACTTACTACACACTAGAATCTCTGCAAGGCGTTACAACTCTTCCCCCTTACCATTCTCATCAACATCGTTGCCTTCCTCGGCGTTTGCTCTCCGCCAATCTGTCCCCATTCACATTGGAGGCAGGGCAATGCCGCCTACCCTTTCTCCTCGATTGGTACGCATGACCTTAGAGACACGATGATTAGGGATCCTACATACAACCCATCACTGACAGAGAACCCACTTTGAATATTATGAATTATGGGGCAGAACCTATTGGATATTCCATTGGCCATTTGCAGAGCTTGAACTGGTCTATGAATCCAACTCAACAATATCAACAACAGGAATTTGTTAATCAAACTTCACCTCCACGTCAGATCTATCAACATTAGTCACGCCAACAAGAGGTATCTGTTTTTTTTTTCAAATTTCCGTTCCAGATTGTGCAATGTATCCATCCTTTTTCATTCACTTCTTAGCCTCTCAACTTTGAACCTTTTTTTTTTTTTTTTGTTTCTGATTTAGTAGTGTATCCATTCTTTCTCTACCTTTTCTTATTGTGCTGAAAAAGTTGTTTACTGTTTCAATAATTTGTCCATTCTTTTTGTTTACTAATTAAGCAATGTTTGATATTGTGGGAACCTTTATCACTGTTGAGGGCAATATCACATTCACTAAGCATTAAAACAACCTCTCGGCTATCTTTCTGAGGCTGGGAAAATGCAGAGAGGTTGATCTTCATATTGGAAATTATAGAGCATACTATTTTTATTACTAACATTGGGTATGCTTTTCAGATTTTCAAGTCTAGGTTGGGCAAGAACTCAGATTCTGGATTGCAACCAAAGTCTAAAAACAGGGCACATAGGGAGATCCCAGGCATCAAAGATATGGATGCTAAGACTCCAAAGGTCCCTGGGTGGTACTCACTCTGTGATGTTACCTGTAGCACAAAGCAAGTTCCTCACAAACAACATGTGTTTGGGAAGAAGCACCAGTCCAGGTTAAAAAAGTTGAAGGCAAATGGACCAATGGTTCATAAGATGTAGTAAAGCCATAGAAAAATCAGCCACAAGGACTGGTGGGGTGGTGTTCTCTTTGTGAGGTTAACTGTGGAAGCCTAGCATGAGCATATGTCAAGGAAAAAACACCTGTCCATGTTAGGAATGGCAAAGACAAAGGAGCAGGAGACAGTAGAGACTGGCGAAGACAATGTTCTTCGAAAAATAAAATATGATTCAACGAAGGAAGAAAGAGATATGCCATCCAAGAAACACCTCAAGTTACATAAAGGAGATGTTGCCCATGCCCAACTTACAGAGGATGGAAATTCTGAAGCCCATTTACCGGTCTATGGTGAGACAGAAAGTGTTGCTGGTCGCAAAGTTGCGAAATAAGCTTTGGTCAAAGCTCAAGATGAAGGGGCAGATTAAATGTTCCAAGCTTTCAACCTGTTGAGTGTAAAATGGTCTATGTTTTAGGTTTTGTGGACATTAGATTTCAAAATTTTCTTTAAGGTTTTGTGGAAGTTGAGACACTTCAGGATTGCAGAACAGAAATCCCTGGAGATTCATAAGAAATGTTTTTGAACATGCTGGAATTAAATATTACG
Organism: Pinus tabuliformis; assembly: GCA_031772625.1. Taxonomy (NCBI): domain Eukaryota; kingdom Viridiplantae; phylum Streptophyta; class Pinopsida; order Pinales; family Pinaceae; genus Pinus; species Pinus tabuliformis. Next base: position 575,348,465 of record CM062818.1, read on the forward strand.
TGGGGTTGAGTTTCAAAAATTTTGATGTGATTCATAAGAAATTTTTTTGAACATGCTGCAATTAAATATTGTGTAGAGTAGGATTTAGAAAATTTTGATGTGATTTTTAACTTTCCATATGTAAATAGTTCTTAAAGTGGCTGTGATTACGAAAGAAATTGATTAACCTCTTTGCAAGTTAATTCATTTATCCTTTCAATGTTGAAAGTTTTTTAGAGAACATTCTTTGTATCAAGGGGCCTCTTTAAAACTGAATGGGGATCAACGAACAGAGCAGGATGTTTCCATTTGTGCTGGTAAATTGTCTTTTGAGAAAATTCATCTGTCTAAACTTGATGGAAATATCGCTTCTCCAGGTACTCAGTGTTCAGTTTACATTACAGTCTCCCATGCAACATTTCTTGCAAGTGCCTAGACGGGTAGATTCACGTGTTGGCTCCAGAAAAGTTCAGTTTATTAATGTGGACTAAGTTCTTTTGTTGCAATTTTGATGTAATTCAGGAACAAATGACCGAAAGAGGAACAACCCCGAGGATCAACCAACAGAGCAAGATGTTTCCACTTCTGGTGGTAAATTCTCTTCTATACGGATTCATGTGCCCAATGGAGTGTCCCAAATGGATTATACAGAGAATCATGGCGGTGCAAGGGCTCCTTTATCAAGGTTATCTTCAGGCCACACTTATTACACACTGGAATCTCTGCAAGGCGTTACAACTCTTCCCCCTTACCATTCTCATCAACATCGTTGCCTTCCTCGACATTTGCTCTCCGCCAATATGTCCCCATTCACATGGGAGGCAGGGCAATGCCGCCTACCCTTTCTCCTTGATTGGTACCCATGACCTCAGAGACACAATGATTATGGATACCTATAGACAACCCATTACTCACAGAGAACCCACTTTGAATATTATGAATTATGGGGCAGAGCCTGTTGGATATTCCATTGGCCATTTGCAAAGCTTGAACTGGTCTGTGAATCCAACTCAGTAATTTCAACAGCAGGAATTTGTTAATCAAACTTCACCTCCACCTTAGATCTATCAACATCAGTCATGCCAACAAGAGGTATCTATTTTTTTTTTTTCAAATTTCTGTTCCAGATTGTGCAATGTATCCATCCTTTTTCATTCACTTCTCAGCCCCTCAACTTTGAACTCTGTATTCTGATTCAGTAGTGTATCCATTCTTTTTCTACCTTTTCTTTTTGTGCCAGAAAAGTTGTTTACTGTTTCAGTAATTTGTCCATTCTTTTTGTTTACTAATTGAGAAATGTTTAATATTGTGGGAGCCTTTATCACTATTGAGGGCAATACCACATTCACTAGGTATTAAAACAACCTCTCTGTTGTCTTTCTGAGGCTGGGAAAATGCAGAGAGGTTGATCTTCATATTGGAAATTATAGAGCATACTATATTTATTACTAACATTGGGTATGCTTTTCAGATTTTCAAGTCTAGCTTGGGTAAGAACTCAGATTCTGGATTGCAACCAAATTCTAAAACTAGGGCACATAGGAAGATCCAAGCCATCAAAAATATGGATGTTAAGATTCCAAAGATCCCTGGGTGGTGTTCACTCTGTGATGTTACTTGTAGCACAAAGCAAGTTCTTCACAAACAACATGTGTTTGGGAAGAAGCACTAGTCCAGGTTAAAAAAGTTGAAGGAAAAGGGTTCAGAAGATGTAGTAAAGCCACAGAAAAAGTAGCCACAAGGACCGGTGGGGTGGTGTTCTCCTTGTGAGGTTAACTGTGGAAGCCTAGAAAATCTTCATGAGCTGCATATGTCAGGGAAAAAACACTTGCCCATGTTAGGAATGGCAAAGACAAAGGAGCAGGAGACAACAGAGACTGGCAAAGACAATGTTATTGGAAAAAGAAAAGATGATTCAATGAAGGAAGAAAGAGATATGCCATCCAAGGAACACCACAAGTTACATAAAGGAGATGATGCCCATGCCCAACTTACAGAGGATGGAAGTTCTGAAGCCCATTTACCAGTCTATGGTGAGATAGAAAGTGTTGATGGTCACAAAATTGAGGAAGAAGCTTTTGTCAAAGCTCAAGATGAAGGGGCAGACTAAATGTTCCAAGCTTTCAACCCGTTGAGCGTAAAATGGTCTGTGTTTTAGGTTTTGTGGACATTATATTTCAAAATTTTCTTTAGGGGTTTGTGACAGTTGAGACACTTTAGGATTGCAGAATAGAAATCCCTGGAGATCATAAGAAATGTTTTTGAACATGCTGGAATTAAATATTACGTAAGGTTGAATTTTGAAAATTTTGATGTGATTCATAAGAAATGTTTTTGAACATGTTGGAATTAAATATTGTGTAGGGTAGGATTTAGAAAATTTTGATGTGATTCTGAACTTTCCATATGTAAACAGTTCTTAAGGTGGCTATGATTACGAAAGAAATTGATTAACCTCTTTGCAAGTTAATTCGTTTATCCTTTCAGAATAAATTCCAGCAACGAGTTCATGAGAAATAAGTCCCCAACCCTTCCCAGAAACATAAGGAGTAACATCCCCTTACCAATGCAATCAGTGGCTCGTCCATTGCAGAATGTCAGACATCTACCTCTACAAATGCATCCAGGACAGGTTGTTGGGCCGCCACCTGTGTCACAGTCATTACCATCAGAGACTCCATGCAGTAGCAATTGCGCAGGAAACAACTTAGGAGTCCTTGGAGCGACATGTCCTAGCAGTGCAGTTTCCTCAACTCCGACCCCAATTTGACCTGATGCCATTGCAACAGAGCAACATGTCCCAACCCCAATCTGACCTGATGCCCCTACAACAAAGCAACATGTCCCCACCCCTATCCAGCCTGATGCCCCTGCAACAGAGCAACATGTCCTGAGGTGCAGTTACATTAACTCTAGGCCCAATCCAAAACAATGCCAGAGCAACACACCCTAGGAATGCAGTTCCATTAACTCCAAATGCAATCCGATTAACATGTCCCAAGGGTGCGGCTCCATTAACTCCAACCCGATCCCAAAGCAACATTATTCCATAAAAACAGTTCCATTTACTTCAATTGCAATACTATCAACATGTCCCAAGGGTGTAGTTCTATTAACTGTAGCCCCAATGTGACCCAATGAAGAATTTGTTGCTATTTTGTTGAACACATATCTAGGTTGTCCTTTGGTAGCAATTAGTGTTGGAACTTGGCAGGTTCATGCTTCTTCGTGAGACCAATATAAATGTATTGTTTCAACGTCATTGGTGGCAGATTTATGCAACATATTTGATCATTTAAGTTTAACAGATTTGCCTTTTCTTTTCCTACAAAGAATTTGCTCTTTATATGTGCTGGAGTTATTTGAATATTCTTTAAGGAACTAGCAGGCATGGAAATTTATATTTTTAAATCCCTAATTCTCCTCATCATTTGCAAATTGTTCATCTACATCTATGCTCAGAGAAGACAACTTAGCTTCAGAACGTTTGTAAGACAAAAAATGCAAATTTTATTCAATATGGAGGTAATAATAAAAGCCCTGTGGTGTCAGAACAATGTTTTCTTAGGTTTCTTTTGAGCAATAGCATTAGAGTACCGTGTATTGGTGAGGAACCTTTAACCCAACGCATCAGTGGCTTCATACAAGTGTGATTGGGGGTGCTCATCTTTGTAGGCAGAAGAAAGGAATGTCATTGATACATTTGTGATTATTGCTTTCAACAGAGCTCTCTGGAGTGTTATCGATCCTAGGTCTAGCATTTACAAAATGTGACTCAGCTCTTAAAAATGAGGTAACATTCTCTACATTTTTAGAAAAGAAAGAAAAATTGAACACTTGTTTCTGCAATGGTAGAGTATGGATATGTTGTTTGCATGATATCAAGGGAAATATCTTATTCCGCTGACGTATTCCTTACCTTCTCGTGTTATTTGTAATCGTGTTGTTAAGATACTTAATAGTTTTCTTATGCACAACACTCATGTGAAATTTTCTAATAGTGATTTCTGGTGAAGTTTCCCAGCAGATCTATTTGTACCTTGAATGGCAGTCACTATTTTATCATAGAAATTTATAATTGAAAAGTGCTGATATTACATTCATAATAAGGTTTCATGCTAATTGGAAATTAGTCTTGAATCCCTACAAATTACACAATTTAATTTATGTCATAAAGGAACCATTTTTACACCCAGTTTGATGATTTAATGCACCTGTTTGAGATATTCAACTTTGTTTCTTTAGATTGAATGTGGTTGTGGGAAGTCATGAATTCGTTGTTGATTATGGTTAGTGTAATAATTCTGTTGTATTTGGCAACAATGTTGAAGATCCAGTCACTGCTCTTAATGTACAAGGCTGGAACAACTCTTGATTTCATTTTTGGGAGGTATCATCTTTCCTTCTCCCCATAAAGATATAAGTTATGGAGGATGAGTGGATGGTTATAATGACTTTGAATGTGTAGTAATCCTCTACATGGAATTTATTGTGATAATGTCATGCGCTAGAAAAGGTTTCCAAATCAAAAGACAACACGGCTTGGACGTACACATTCTTAAGGAGAAGGCCATAATGAAGGGTTCGTCTTCCTCATTATCTGTATTAAAGATCCTCTGCGTACATGCCAATGAAGAATTTGTTGCTATTTTGTTGAACACATATCTAGGGTGTCCTTTGGTAGAAATTAGTGTTGGAACTTGGCAGGTTCATGCTTCTTCATGAAACCAATATAAATGTATTATTTCAATGTCGTTGGTGGTAGATTTATGCAACATATGTGATCATTTAAGTTTAACAGATTTGCCTTTTCTTTTCCTACAAAGAATTTGCTCTTTATATGTGCTGGAGTTATTGGGATATTCTTTAGGAACTAGCAAGAATGCAAATTTACATTTTTAAATCCCTAATTCTCCTCATCATTTGCAAATTGTTCGTCTGCATCTATGCTCAGTGAAGACAACTTAGCTTCAGAAAGTTTGTAAGACAGAAAATGAAAATTTTAGCAAATATGGAGGTAATAATAAACGCCATGTGGTGTCAGAACAATGTTTTCTTGGGTTTCTTTTGAGCAATAGCATTAGAGAGCCATATATTGGTGAGGGACCTTTAACCTAACGCATCAGTGGCTTCATTCAAGTGTGATTGGGGGTGCTCATCTCTGTGGGCAGAATAAAGGAATGTCATTGATACATTTGTGATTATTGCTTTCAACAGAGCTCTCTGGAGTGTTATCGATCCCAGGTCTAGCATTTACAAAATGTGACTCAGCTCTTAAAAATGAGGTAACATTCTCTGCATTTTTAGAAAAGAAAGAAAAATTGAACACTTGTTTCTGCAATGGCAGAGTATGGATATGTTGTTTGCATGATATCAAGGGAAATATCTTATTCAGCTGACGTATTCCTTACCTTCCCGTGCTATTTGTAATCGTGTTGTTAAGATACTTAATAGTTTTCTTATGCACAACACTCGTGTGAAATTTGCTAATAGTGATTTCTGGTCAAGTTTCCCAGCAGATCTATTTGTACCCTGAATGGCAGTCACTATTTTATCATAGAAATTTATACTTGAAAAGTGCTGATATTACATTCATAATAAGGCCTCATGCTAATTGGAAATTAGTCTTGAATCCCTACAAATTACACAATTTAATTTATGTCATAATGGAACCATTTTTACACCCAGTTTGATGATTTAATGCACCTGTTCGAGATATTCAACTTTTTTTCTTTAGATTGAATGCGGTTGTGGGAAGTCATGAATTCATTGCCAATGATGGTTAGTGTAATAATTCTGTTGTATTTGGCAACAATGTTGAAGATCGAGTAGCTGCTCTTAATGTACAAGGCTGGAACAACTCTTGATTTCGTTTTTGGGAGGTATCATCTTTTCTTCTCCCCATAAAGATATAAGCTATGGAGGATGAGTGGATGGCTATAATGACTTTGAATGTGTAGTAATCCTCTGGATGGTATTTATTGTGATAATGTCATGCGCTTGAAAAGGTTTCCAAATCAAAAGACAACGCAGATTGGACGTACACATTCTTAAGGAGAAGGCCATAATGAAGGGTTCGTCTTCCTCATTATCTGTATTAAAGATCCTCTGCATACATGCCAATGAAGAATTTGTTGCTATTTTTTTGAACACATATCTAGGCTATCATTTGGTAGCAATTAGTGTTGGAACTTGGCAGGTTCATGCTTCTTCGTGAAACCAATATAAATGTACTATTTCATTTAGGTTTAACAGATTTGCCTTTTCTTTTCCTACAAAGAATTTGCTCTTTATATGTGTTGGAGTTATTGGGATATTCTTTAGGAACTAGCAAGAATGCAAATTTATATTTTTTAATCCCTAATTCTCCTCATCATTTGCAAATTGTTCGTCTGCCTCTATGCTAAGAGAAGACAACTTAGCTTCAGAACGTTTGTAAGAAAGAAAATGCAAATTTTAGCAAATATGGAGGTAATAATAAATGCCCTGTGGTGTCAAAACAATGTTTTCTTAGGTTTCTTTTGAGCAATAGCATTAGAGAGCCATATATTGGTGAGGTACCTTTAACCTAACGCATCAGTGGCTTCATACAAGTGTGATTGGGGGTGCTCATATTTGTAGGCAGAAGAAAGGAATGCCATTGATACATTTGTGATTATTGCTTTCAACAGAGCTCTCTGGAGTATTATCGATCCCAGGTCTAGCATTTGCAAAATGTGACTCAGCTCTTAAAAATGAGGTAACAATATCTGCATTTTTAGAAAAGAAAGAAAAATGGAACACTTGTTTCTGCAATGGCAGAGTATGGATATGTTGTTTGCATGATATCAAGGGAAATATCTTATTCAGCTGACGTATTCCTTACCTTCCCATGCTATTTGTAATCGTGTTGTTAAGATACTTAATAGTTTTCTTATGCACAACACTTGTGTGAAATTTTCTAATAGTGATTTCTGGTCAAGTTTCCCAGCAGATCTATTTGTACCCTGAATGGCAGTCACTATTTTATCATAGAAATTTATACTTGAAAAGTGCTGATATTACATTCATAATAAGGCCTCATGCTAATTGGAAATTAGTCTTGAATCCCTACAAATTACACAATTTAATTTATGTCATAATGGAACCATTTTTACACCCAGTTTGATGATTTAATGCACCTGTTCGAGATATTCAACTCTGTTTCTTCAGATTGAATGCGGTTGTGGGAAGTCATGAAGTCGTTGTCGATGATGGTCAGTGTAATAATTCTGTTGTATTTGGCAACAATGTTGAAGATCCAGTAGCTGCTCTTAATGTACAAGGCTGGAACAACTCTTGATTTTGTTTTTGGGAGGTATCATCTTTTCTTCTCCCCATAAAGATATAAGCTATGGAGGATGAGTAGATGGCTATAATGAATTTGAATGTGTAGTAATCCTCTGGATGGTATTTATTGTGAGAATGTCATGCGCTTGAAAAGGTTTCCAAATCAAAAGACAACGCAGCTTGGACGTACACATTCTTAAGGAGAAGGCCATAATGAAGGGTTCGTCTTCCTCATTATCTGTACTAAAGATCCTCTGCATACATGCCAATGAAGTCTTTGTTGCTATTTTGTTGAACGCATATCTAGCCTATCCTTTGGTAGCAATTCTGCATGCACCTTGGAAAGAAGCTTCTGGATGTAGGGAATTGGTGATGCAACATATATTCATTATGTGAGTAATAAGGAGAAGAACATAGAGTTTCCCCAAAGAAGTTGAGGAAGATGAAGCCCTAGAAGAAATTCTTATCAAGGCATTCATGTATTGGAGAAGCAGGTCAAAGATGGAAGCTTCTAGCTACTTAGGGAGTTTAAACTCCAATGAATTATTTATTGGATTGGGGATGTTGTAACATTTTCTTGGAAAAATGATACAGTTAAAATTTTTGAGCTTTTCCAGAAATCCACCAGCTTTATTGGCTGTTCTTATTCTCATAACAATTGGTATGTGGCCCGAAGACTTTTTCAGTATATTCTTTGCATCATAGTCGAGTTGTATTCAAGATATTATAGGGTTGTATTACTCAACGATTATCAATGGCGTACCTTAGTATTAGTACTATGACAAGGGAATTATCACCTTTTGTTGCATCTATCACACAATGTTTTTAATTGCAACAAAAAAAGCCATTAAATTGTAGTCATAACAATGCTAGGTTTCTGTAATGATTGCGAGGCATATATGTTCATAGAAATGAGATGGAATAGTGAATGGATGGGCAAGAAATATTTTATTTTCACTTCGTTTTATGATTGTGATATTGTCAATGGAAACTAGATTAAACTTCCTCATTGGTCATATCAAAGATCTCCTAGGAATATGTTTTATTTCCAAATAGAAGTAGATATTATATACTTCTAATTAATTAGTCATTCACCAGTGGAGAGAACTCAAGGATGGATCTTCTTACAATCCTTAGTTTTGGTATTGAATTCACTGGTTGAAAGGGCATTTTCCAGAGGCCAATCATAATTCCAACCGCCATCTTAGTTACATTGCAAGGATCAAAGGATGACACATTTGTTATTTGTTTATCTCAATTTTCTTAATTTTGAGAAGCTTGAAAACATGTTATAGAAAGGATCAAGAGCATTTGCAGACCCATGAACCTTAGTAATTGTATATATGTTAATGTTGCATTGAGATATTGGGGCTCTGAAATTCAAGCTGGAGCTCATGTATATGTTACATTCTACCCAACTTCCCCTTCCTATAGAATCTAGATCAATCAATATATCAAATGATGATACGTTTTTCCTATAGTGATTGCAAGTGTCTCTTTTCTGTCAATGGATTCTACAATAAACTGGGACATTGCCTTCAAAGATTTGAATGTAGATGAAAAAAATCTTCTTAGAGAAATATATCACCAGTGATATTTGATCAAACCAAGAATGAAAATATGGCTAAGTTGTGAGCAGAGGCAGATGTGTGGACAACCAGGGTCCAGTAAGATGAAATTAATGAAGGTTGAAAAAAATGTAATATGCAAAGTCAAAGAGGTAATATCAGATTTGACAGAGCCAAGAGGTTAGTTTTTGCTGGGTGTTTTGGTCACCAAAATGCAGTATAAAAAGAGGACGAATTCACTAAGATTGGATCCATGATTTTGCTAAGAATTTACCAACCAAGTCGCAACAAAAGGGAGCACATTTTTAGTTGGTAAGGCACCCATCAAATCACTGTATTGAAGGGCCATGAAATGTCATTGACAGAGGCACGATTTCGCTAGGGAAGTAGCAACCAAAACACAGTAATTTTAGCACGAATTAGCCGTGGAAATTGGTATGATTTCTCTTGGTAAAAGGTTCATCGAATCTGTTGTTTGAGGGGCCATTAAATGGCAGTGGTTTGCAGAGAAAACTGGAAGAGACACAAATAAAAACTAAGTTCAAAAATAGCCAAGAAAATGGCTAACCTAAGAGGATCATAAATGTGCCAGAAATATGAAATTTTGTTTAAGTCAATTTGGAGTATGGTTTATTTGGGTTTCAAGTCAACTTGGTGCATATTGTGAATTGGTGAAGCTCACAACAAGGGAACCACCCCCACGAAATTCAACTTTTTGTTTTTGTCACCCAAGTTTTCAAATCCTAGCAGCAGACTAAGAGTGCCAACAAGCAAATATCCATGTGTTGAAAAAACCAAGCATGTAACCAAGAATCAAACACAAGCGCGTGCCAAGAAAGAGTAAGTGCGCCTAGGAAGAGAACTTATGAATATCAAATGCATAATGCATCCAATAAAGAGATGAAAACATTTCCATATATATGTTTTAAAAATTATTTTAGTGTTGGTCGATAGATTTTTTAACGGAGGGAGAAGAATGGCCGCCGCTGCAGCAAACCCTATCTCGTCGACGAAGATCCCTGAAGACGCACAGACGCGGCCGCCATTGTCAAACACGGATTCTGTACAGGTGAAGGCTGTAGAGGCCGCAATATGGAAGCAGGTTTTGAATAAAACTGAGGAAGCAGGAGCGAAATCTGGCGCCGACTCAGAGGCCGGAACAGGGGAATCACCTCAGAAAACATATGTGAACCAGGATCTGACGCGTCTCCCTGCATGCATGCAACAGGGGAAGATCCTCGCAGCGGCTGAAGAGATAAACTCGGATCCGTCTTTTTATTGTGAAAAGAAAACTAATATGAATGCGAATTTTGGGATGCATATGAGACCCATTCCGGAGGGAGCCTCGGTCTGCGTCCGGGGTTCTATTGTCAGGTTTTCTGGCAATTTCGCCATCAATGACTGCGGCATTGACATTTACCCTCGGAGTTCTGTGGACAACAGAAAGGAGTCCGCAGGAGAACCAGAACCTAAATCGCTGGTGAATAACCCTCCCTATCCTTGCCATGGGTCTAAGATGTCCTGGACCCATTGGAGCCGAGTAGAAAGGGCTAGATCTGAACTAGATCTGCATAAAGAGTTACATGTTTTCCAGATCCAGGTCAACCTCTCGGGCAAGACAACAATGCAATGGGCACGCGCAACGGATCTTGTGCAGGACCTCTTGCAAAATCTTGAAGGCCGGCTAGGGATCCCCTCATCTTGCCTCAGACTAATATACAAGGGTAAGCAACTTCTGAATACCCTTCCTCTCTCTTATTACAGCATTCAGAGGGATGCCTCTATTGTAGCTACTTTTCGTTTGAGAGGGGGTTCCTTCAGGCAGACCTCCTCTGCCCCTTCTTTCTCTTATAAAGAGGCTATCCGCAAAGATGCTACACATACACAACCCTCTTCAACAGCATACCATCCATTTGAGGCTCCAAAGCCTTTTATGGTAGACAAATCAGAGGACATTCCTTCCATCAATCTCTCCCATCCTGGAATTGATGATCAATATCAACTTTTTGCAGAATCCGCACTTGTATGTAGATTTAATGGGCTATGGCCTCGCACATCAGATCTATACCAATGGATTCATACCAACTGGACTAAAAAAAGCCAGATATACTTATGTTCAAAAGGATTCTTCATTGTGGTTTTTGACCTAAATGAAGATTACCAGAAGGCCTTAACAGGAGGCCCTTGGTTCTGGGGCTCGGCTGGGATTTTTCTTACTCCTTGATTTCCAGACTTCAACCCTTCTACAGCTGTTATCACTAAGATTCCATTTGGGTCAGGCTCTCGAACCTTCCAGCGCATCTATGGCACGTCTCAGTCTTCATAGCCATTGCAGAAACTTTAGGACGCTACGTGGCTGTAGATTCTTCTTGGAAGAAAAATGGGCTTTACACCTATGGTAGAATTTGTGTAGAAATAGATATTAGGAAAGGATTGCCGGATCAGATTAATCTCAAGTATGGAGATTTCCATTGGACTCAAACCTTGGACTACGAGAATACAGCCTTCCGTTGCCGCCATTGTCATCAGACAGGACACCTCCAAAGTTCCTGTCCCCAGTATCTCGACAAAAAGAAGAATTTGAAGCGCAAGCCCAAGTCTAAAAGTTGGAACCACTGTGCACCTCCTCCCCCTGTGGACAACTCAGAGTCCTCCAGTTCGGATGAGGAGGAAATTACTGCAGATGGGCAGAACGTTGAGATTCCGCTGGAAGCTCCCTTGGATGATCTGGTAAACCCTTCCGTTTCTCAGATATCCCAGAAATGTTCTCATCTCACTTCGTCCTCAGACTCTGAGAAGGATTTTCCGCCGCCTGGGATGAATAGTCTCCAACTTGTTTCAGCTCAGCCAAACTCCTCTAAATGGGTCAAAGTTAGAAAGAAAAAAGGGAAAAAAAGTTGGGTAATAGTAACAGCCCCCTCAGGGTAGTTCTCTCTGCTCAGTTCCAGTTCTTTGTTATTCCATGTTCTCTTTAGCCCTCTCCTGGTTCTTCGCCATGGAGCAAGGTGGAGCCTATCTTCTTGGGCTACCTTGCTTTTCTGCTTCGCTTGCATGCAAGCCTAATTGTACAATACTCTTCTTATTTTAATAGAATTAGTCTTTACTTAGAAAAAAAATTATTTTAGTGTTGGAACTTGGTAGGTTCATGCTTCTTCGTGAGACTAATATAAATGTACTATTTCAATGTCGTTGGTGGCAAATTTATGCAACATATTTTATCATTTAAGTTTAATAGATTTGCCTTTTCTTTTCCTACAAAGAATTTTCTCTTTATATGTGCTAGAGTTATTGGGATATTCTTTAGGAAGTAGCAGGCATGCAAATTTATATTTTTAAATCCCTAATTCTCCTCATCATGTGAAAATTGTTCATTTGCATGTATGCAAGAAGAAAACTTAGCTTCAAAACGTTTGGAAGACAGAAAATGAAAATTTTAGCAAATATGGAGCTAATAATAAACGCCCTGTGGTGTCAGAACATTTTTTTCTTGGTTTCCTTTGAGCAATATCATTAGAGAGCCGTATATTCTTCAAATTGGTGAGGGACCTTCAGCCCAACTCATCAGTGGCTTCATGGGATTAAATGTTCCTCTTCCAATGGTGGCAGATTTATTCAACATATTTGATCATTGAAGTTTAACAGATTTGCCTTGCCATCACATTCATCTCCTCCAAATTCAACTAAATTTCTTAATGTTGTCTCATTTTCTTCCTGCAATCCTTCGTGAAAGCTTCCTATTTCCACCACAATCTAAGTGAAGATGGAACGGTAGCATTAAGAATTTCTGAAGTGAGTTTGCCCTTATTTTCTTATCGCTTTGGGAAATAAATTGGGGTTTATTAACATATTCCTAATTATTCACTGCATATCTCTGTACACAAAGCAAGTTCGTTTGGAAGGGCATCAGTCTGAATACAAAGAGCAGTTTTCCCTTATTTATTAACTACTCAGTTAGGTTGGATAAAGAACCATCTAGAAGATGGAAGCAAAATATTGAAGAAATCAGTTCTATTTGTAGATACTTGGAAATCCTCTAAAGACCCAGGATTCGGCATCGACTAGAGAGACAATTTATTTGATATGGTTTATAAAAAAATATATGCTTCTGCTAGCATGGGAAAAACAGGTGGAGGAGCCATGTTTTGGTAGCTAATGGCCAAAAGAATGAGCTCATATAGATATGGTATGATATTGTCTTGTCTCAGAGTCCTTCCACAACATATAACACCAATATGATGCATGTTCACTCAGGAGGATGCACAAAGACTTTATTTGTACAAATTAGTCCCCATGAAAATGAAATGGGAGAAACTTTGTGCTCACTAAACTTTTACAATAGAGTTCAAGGATTAGATCTTGGTCCTACTCGGAGATGGCAAGATGTAAGTTTTCACTATAGCATGGTCCTTGCGTTTTCTTGATATTTTTCTGCGTTTCAAAAATTCTCAAAAAACATTAATTCATGTTATATGCTATTGCCTTTCGATGTTTCTATTGCAACATCTGACCCAATTGCTAAATGAAACAAGATACTAAATGAAAAACAATAACCCACTACAAACTTTTACTGGAAGAAAACAACAGAGCCTGTTATGAAATTATGTACTGAGACTACTGATGGTTTTTCCATAGAAGCTAAAGAGAATGCTTTGGTTTGGTATCATCTTGATGCTGATCTGAATTTTTGATCTTGCCAATCCAAGGAGCTATTTAGATAATTTGGAGAGTGTGTTTACAAACAAGCAAGTGAATGTCAAAATTGTACAACATATTATTGAGGTTTTTGTTTATAGGTCTACTATGGGGTCAAGGTCTATGGAGAAATATTCAATATTTAATACTGTATAATGTGTATGTTAGCTACAAGTTTATGTATGTAAGATAATGATGGCTTCCATCAATCTCAATCTATGCAGTTTCTTAGGCATGAGAAGAAGCTACCTCTAAAATTTGGTCATGGATTCAAAACAGAGAAGCAAAATGTTGATAATAGAGATGGCTTCATTGGTGTCTATGACCAAGTTGTTCACATGAAGGAGCTTAGTTTCCTTGAAGCACATGCAGAGCCATATATGAGGGAATTGACTGCTAATGATGTTGTCATAGGTACATTTGTAACTCTTGTTGGAAAAGAGAGGGTGGGAAAATAACGTACAAATATTGAGAAACACCAAACACAATGGATTTCCAATTATTTATGTACTCCTATATCATTGTTTTATGGCATTAGGATATCAGAGGGATGAAAAGCATGGTTTTTGATAGTTAGACACTTTTTTTTTTAGTTTTTCCAGATGTCTAGGAAAAGAGTAATTAATTTATCCTACGAATTTTACCACTAATTATATTTTTACATGAGGAATTAACCCATGGATAAAGTAGAGTATATTTTTCAAATAAGTTATATGAAACAAAAGGTTTTGTAAACCAGACTTCAATAGATGACAAAAATTTCTCTTTCGAAATTGGATAAAAGGACCATTGGATAACAGGTGGCATAGTTGACCTTGTTTAAAGGGAGTTCGATATATTTTCGGCAATATTTACAACAGATTCAAATTTGCAGGCAGATATCAACAATCAAAGAATCAATTTCCAATTTGATGGGAGAGGATTTTCTATCATTTTCGTATTCCTTGTAGCAACTTAAAATTAATTTTATTTTTAGTTTACTGTTAGGATTTTATTCCTAAAATCTTGTAACAGCTTGAGGATTATGTTTTTCCTATATATTCTTTCATTATAATATATATTTGTAATGTAAGGGAGATTGGATTTTGGTGTAAAAAACCCAGGTTTGTATACTATAGAAGCTTGATAAAGTACTCCTTGTTATGCCTAGAAAACTGGCTATTGCTAATGGCATAAGCTAATGACTACCTTGGCATTTTGACCCCGGAGTAGATGATTCCCATTACATACGTAACAAGAAGGGTTCTTTGAGATTAAGTATAGCTATTAGTTGAATTCCTCTATCTGCGCTCCAAAATATTGTTGAAATCTTCTAATTTGACTATTTTGTGATAATATTTTATGGAATTATTATTCATATATCGTTGAATATTGATCAATATGAATGATTTTCCTTTCATAGTTCTTCTGTTTTGATTCTTTATGAATAGGAATTGATTCATTCATCTAAAATTGGTATTGTTGATTTTGATGGTACTTCTGTTCTCCAGCTTCATGATTGGGTGTTGTGCCGAATTTACAAGAAAAATGGTCATTCTCAAAGAGTATAAGGGGTAGAACGAGATGAATCACCAAGTGCAGATGAAGTGATGGCTTCTTTGCCCAATATTGATCAGCAAAACAAACTGCAACTACCCAAAATTGCCTCTTTCAGTGGGTTGTTGGAGAGTGACGATCCTTTCATAGATGGTTTTTTAAATGATGAAGCCATGGATGGCTCTTTATCAGACCTATAAAGATCTTAGAATGAGATCCAGACATATTAATGTGAAAATTTCTGTGCATATTAGATATAAAATATTTGATTTTTGGGTTATCAAAGCTATAGATTGAGAACTACATGGATTGCTTGATAGGATGGTTGGTTTGATTTATATATCAGGATTGCTAGCTTCTTTGTGGTGGTAGTGTGAGATCAATTTGGAATTGCTACTTGTTTCATACTTCAAGAGGGATATGAATTTCCCAATGATGGTGGTGATGAAGGAACCCAGCAAAAGCACAGAGAATAGCATAGCCAATTGAATAAAAAAAATCAATTGTGTAAATACAAATAACACACCCTACAAAGTGATGTCTTCTTTTTCTACAAGGTTATCATTTTATCAGTATTTTATAGAACATAAACAGTTAGCAAAGCTACAAATGTGAAATGTTAATTGGTCTCTGTTAGTCAATTCCAATTTGTGCCCATATGGAATACTATCCAGCGTGTTTCTTTGCAAAATAAACACATTGCTAAATAGTTATTTTTCAATAGCAAGTTACTGCTGCAACTCCACGTTGTAAATGCTAGATCCTGTGGAAGGAGACCTCCTTATTAGTATATGTTGTGTTACAGAATTCTTGGATTATATAGTTTATTAGATATTCATTGGGGCATACGGCACGTTGGCCGGGGTTAGATACAGCGAATTAGATTCCACCCACAAAGGTAGCATAGTATTTGGTTCTCATTGGTTGGCCACAAGAATCCACAATATGGTACAACAAGTTCTATTGGACGTATACTAATATAAATAGTGTACCTTTTTATGTTTTTGGCGACGATAATCCTTGACTGTTCATGGTTCCAATTGGATTTATGGTTTAGCCAAGGTTACACCATTTTGGGTTTCGTAATATACTCGCTAATCCTGGATTGTTCATGGTTCCACTTGGATTATGGTTTAGCCAAGGTTTCACCACAATCCAAGAGATTTTGGCTTTTGTAATATAGTCAACATCAGAGAAAATACAAACGACCCAGAATATCAGAGAAAATACAAACGACCCAGATCCATCAAAACCTTGAAAGTTTGTTCATGAACTCTCCGAATCTGGTATAAAATGTGTACTGTATTTGAAACTTCAATTTGCCATTAAATTAATGGGACATGAATTCCCACAAAGGAGTTCAGAAAGGTGCAATTAAGTTGAGCTTTCAACTTGTCATTCAATTGATGGACACTGAATATTAAATATAAGATAAGTATATAGGAGTAGCATGTGAGTGTCAGTTTTATAAAGAAGATTCTTTTTATTATTAATAAAAATATAGATAGTTTCATTTTAAAGGGTTATAAATATGAGTTATAAATACAAGACTTAAAGGGTTGTAAATATGAGTTATTAATTGTTTTTATGCAAAACCTGATAAATAGCAATTTAGCAATTTCTTTTTAATTGAGTGACTCAAATTCATGTTTCTTTAGGTTGAAGGTAAAGCCACTAAAGTGGAAAAAATTGTGATGCCAATAATCAGAGGGATTGTGATAAGAAATTTAATATTCCAAGAAGAGGAGGTAGTAGTAGATTCTAAATAAATTAGCAATGCAACAACATAAATGTTTGCAACAAATTTAGAGAGATCCACCTTGTTGAATAATGCACACACTACATCATAGGCATGTTAAATTCCTTATGTGTGTCTTTGCACCTTTAGGGGCAATTGCTAGTTATATCCTCCGGTTTTAGCGTATTGATAGTCATAGCATGTTGATTCCCTCCTGGTCCTTGTGAAAGGTGAATCTGAAGAAGTTCAGTAGCCGACGATATTTCCCCGTGGCATCAACAATGAGGACAAATGTGGATTAATTTGAATGAATCAGACCTGAGCAAGGAAAATTTTAAGGATGGAGAATTTTCTTGAAGTTTAAAAACATTGGCGAATCTCACTAATCCCTAATATGCAAACTATAAAATGTTTATTGATATATTTGTAAAATTATTCAAATTTATAATGATTTTATATATAGTCTCTATATAATGTTGGCAATTTTTAAGGTAAAATAATTTTATATTCTAAAATTTGGGCGAATCGTCTTTTATAAAATTGGAAATTGGCGAATCTTTTTTGTGGAAAAATCATGGAAAATTAGCCCACTGGGCGAACATTAGCCCCTAAAATTTTCCATGGACCTGAGGTCAAATCGACAAGCACAGACATTATTTTGTAGTGTGAAAGAGTTGATATGATTATGATAGTTGGATATTGTGGACAGACGAGAAGCATTTGGATTAGTGGATTTGTTCAAGCATGTAGTAGAGGGAAACATATCTATTCAAGTGTGGAGCAGTGGATCTATTCAGTGTGTAGTTGCAAGCCTATTAGATTAAGTATGAATGTCTTTTATGAAGGGTGAGGGCATAAGAGACAACATGACATAATAGTTAGGCTTTGGTGATCATATTTCCATGTGGGAAGCACATGAATAAAAAATTCAAGATTTTACTATTCGGGAGACATCCTCCCCCTTAAAGGCCCATCTTGTATCTCCTTGTTGAGATTTGTGTCGCATGAAGCTCTCTGGGCTATGTGAAGCTTTGTAGTGTGACTCAAAAGAAGTAGTGATTCAATGAGATAATCTCCACGAACAAAAGTCTTCTTAAGGAAGTGGGACAAAAAGTGTGATAGAAGAACTGATCTCAAATCCACGTAGGCAAAGAATCAATACAAAATCTGAAAGAGGTAACATGGATGCTCTACCTCTAGAGAAATTTAATGGAATCAACTTTCATACTTGGAAAGTTAAATTCAAATGCATTTTATGAGTACATGTTTGTGGGGTAGAGTAAAACGAACTAAAAAGGCTCATATTGATGCCAATATTTTAGTTAAATGGGGAAATAAATAAGACAAGTCTAAGGCTATAATTATATTGGGTCTTTCGGACACTTAGATTCATTTGATTGATTTAGCAAAATCAACTCATGAAATCTAGGAACATTTGAGTAAGCTATTTGTGGAAAAGGCTATTACCACAATGTTCCATCTAAAAATGCAACTTTCTAGTCTTAAAATGAATGATGAGAAATCTCTCTCTAATCATATAAATGATTTAATGTCTCTCTTTGGGAAGTTGGCTAAAATTGGTGCCAAGGTAAAAATAGATGATGCAAAAGAAATTCTATTAAATAGCCTATCTCCCAAATATAACAACATTGTATTCACATTAAGTCAAATGTATTATCAATCATTAGAGGAATGGTATCATCACTTTTAGCTGAGGAAAAAGGGGAAATTCAGAAGGTTCAAATGTTGGTGGACAACATGAACTTGCACTATTTTCCAAGGAAAAATGAAAAAAACAAAGGGTTCAATAGAATGCTTCTCCCGTCCCAAATATGGACATAGGACCTAGAATTGTAAAGCTTGTGCAAGGGATCTTCTATATCGAAAAGGAACTGCAAACATAGCCAACTTGGATGACATGTCAGAATAAAATACTGATTAGTGGCCATCGAAACCACCTCTCAAACTATTTTAAATGCAAAATAGATTTAAGATTTTCTATTGTGTGGTACGATTTTAAGAAGTGTTCCATTTCATTAAATTTTTGTGCAATTTTATTGGTTATAAAAATGGTTGGTGGTTCTTAAACTGGAAGAATGAGTGTCTGAAACATCAATTCTTGTGTAAGGTCAAGTTGTTTGATCAACTTATGAAGAAATTTAGTATCTAGACCTCCACCCTAGTAACTGACTTCCCGAAATCTAAAGGTCACTCGAGTGAAACATTCTCTTTATTTAATCCCATTATCAACATACACTCACTTTAGTGTTTTCCTCTATGTAATTATATTTTTTGTGCACTAGTGCCGACCATGACCTATGGTAATGTTGCTCCTCATTAGCCTGCATGTTATAACTTGGATATAATGTGTTTATAATATTTTGACATAGTGGTATGATTGGAAACAAATATTTAGCTAGGCGGTTCGAGAAACATCTATGAGACAGGAATCAACAAAAGTGTCAGAATATTACAAGCCTGCACACATTTCTTCTCCTCCATCCTCCACCCTTTAGGTTGTTATCTTTCCTTTTTTATAACATTTTTACAGTAACATCATAGGCATGTTCAATTTCTTTGGTGTATCTTTGCACCTTTATGGGAAATTACTAGTTATATCCTCCGTTTTTAGTGTATTGATAGTGATAGCATTTTGATCCCCACTTGTCCTTGTTAAAGGTGAATCTGAACAAGGTCAGTAGCCGATAGTATTTTCCTGTGGTATTAATGACGAGACAAATGTGGATTAATTTGAATGAATCAGACCTGAGGTGAAGTCGACCCGTTCAGGTGTTATTATGAAGCGTGAAACAGTTGATCTGATTATGAGATCTAGTTGTTGTGGAAAGCCGAGAAGCGGTTGGAGTAGTGGATCTGTTCAAGCATGTATTAGAGGTAAACATATATATTCAAGTGTGGAGCAGCAAATCTATTCAGTTTGTAGTTGCAAGCCGATTAGATTAAGCATGATTATTTTTTACGAAGGGTGAGGGTGTAAGAGACAGCATGCCATGATAGTTAGGTTTTGGGGATCAGATCGTGACACAGGCAGCACAGGAATAAAAGAAAAAATCAAGAGTTTACTGTTTGGTAGTCGTTGTCCCCCTTAAAGGCCCGTAATATGTCCTTTTTGAGATCTGTATCATGTGAAGCTCTCTACGCTACTTGAATCTTTGTAGAGTGACTTAAAAGAAATTGTGATTCAGTGAGATAATCTCCACGAAAAAAAAGCCTTCCTGAGAAATCAAGACAAAAATCTTGGGAGAATAACCGATCTCAAGTCCCCATAGGAGGAGAATAAATTCTAAATCTCAAATAGGTAACATGGATTCTCTACCTCTAGAGAAATTTAAAGGAATCGACTTTCATACTTGGAAAGTTAAATTCAAATGCATCTTAGGAATAGAGGTCCATGGAGTAGAGTAAAAGGAACTGAAAAGGCTCCTACTAATGCTAATCTTTTAGTTGAATGGGGAAAGAAATAAGAAAATTCTTTGGCTATAATTGGATAGTGTATTTCGGACACTCAGATGCATTTGATTGATTTAACAGAATTAGCTCATGAAATATGGGAACATTTGAGCAAGCTATTTGGGGAAACGGCTATGAACACAAAGTTCCCTTCAAAAATGAATATTTTTAGTATCAAAATTCATGATGAGACACCTCTCTCTAATCATATAATGAGTTAATGTCTCTCTTTGGGAAACTGGATGGAATTGGTGCCAGGGTAAAAAAAGATGATGCTAAAGGAATTATATTAAATATCATATCTCCCAAATATACCAACATTATATTCACATTAAGTTTAATGTATTCTCAATCATAAGAGAGAATGGTATCATCACTTTTAGCTGAGGAAAAAAGGGAAAATTTAGAACATTCAGATGTTGGTGGACAACATGAACTTGCACTATTTTCCAAACCCAAAATGAAAAAAACAAAGTGTTCAACAGGATTCTTCTACTATCACAAATATGGACATACCGCCTTTAATTATAGAACTTGTCAAAGAGATGTTTTAAATGGAAAGGAAAAAGGAAACATATCCAACTTGGATGACATCTCAGAATCAGATAGTGATGAGTGGCCAACAAAACCACCTCTCAAACTATTTTAAAAGTAAAATAGATTTAAGTTCTTCTATTGTGTGGTATGAGTTGAAGAAGTTTTATATTTGTTTCAATTCTTGTGTGATTTTATTTGTTATAAAAATGCTTGGTGGTTCTTAAACTGGAAGCCCTGGTGTCTGAAATATCAATTCTTGTGTAAGGTCAAGTTGTTTGATCAACTTCTGAACACATTCAATATCCATACCTCCATCCTAGCAACTGACAGATAACCAAAAGAGAAATATCTGACAAATTGTGGTTGGTCCATCAGATGGTTCATTATTTGATGGCTCTTATCGTGGGATCCCTGGCAATCCGAGGTGTTAATATTATTGATCTTGCAAAGTTCATCAAAGATGGTAAGAGGAAATTACATTTTAAATGGAGGTCAAGTGATAGCTCGAAGATGTGGTGGTGAAAGAGTGGTGTTTGTGAGATTCCAGAGTGGATATGAGTGTTGATGAAGACCAGTGAGATAGATTATCCATATTGTTGTAATATGTGTTTTCCATGTAAGAATTAAGGGAGGTTATCAGAAGTAATGCTTCTATGTGTTGTTTTGAGTTGTCATTATGACTTTCCAAGCATTAGTCTAGAAGATTTTGTTTCCTATGTTATGAGTTGGAGTCATAATCTATATGTGTTGAAGTCAATGTGTCATGTCCTTTATATTTGTATCCATTGTTATCAATAAAACGGTGTGTGAGATATTTGTGTGTCGAATTGTTTTCTTTGTAGATCTCCCTATTTTTTTCTAATAGGCTTTTAGTACAAGCATCGCCCTGACACATGAATAGTAAAGAGGTGTCACGTTGGAACATGAACAATAAGGAAAGATCACCCCTAGGAACTACTCAATAAAATTAAATTAAAAAAAAAAATCCTCGTTCAAATAGTTACTTTAACTACAATCTTCCCCTTAACTCACTCTAATATGTTGTTAGATTTTAAATTGAAACCACTTTGTGAAAGCCTCCCAAATTTAACTATCTTTGACATGGGGTTACATTCTTACACAAAGTTTCTTGGGAAAAATGCTCCCAACCTGTTCGTTATATATATATATATATATATATATATATATATATATATATATATAGATATATTAAAAATACACAAGTTGTTTATGTAAGTTAGAGTATTTATTGTAAATTTGAGGTTGAACTTTGAAAATTTGAATATGAAAGAGTTAAATTTCATGGATCAATACATACATTATCCGTTATTAATATTCTAAGAATGAAGAGTTTTGAGATAAAATAATATATAAGGTTTTGTATTCCCAATCATTGAAGTGTTTAAAGA
Organism: Pinus tabuliformis; assembly: GCA_031772625.1. NCBI lineage: Eukaryota > Viridiplantae > Streptophyta > Pinopsida > Pinales > Pinaceae > Pinus > Pinus tabuliformis. The sequence continues at coordinate 575,370,703 of CM062818.1, forward strand.
CTTTCCATTATGATACTTATTAGTACATGAGTTGTTGGGAGCTTTGTTGTCACATGAATCTTGGTTGGATACTCTTATATCATGAATCTCAAATAAACATGAATGATGAATATTTGGAAACACATTCAAATTGCAGATTTGAATGTGACATTCATAGGAGTAAACCATAGAATATCACGTTACCAACTCTATAACTTCAATTGATTGAATTAAATTTCCTAAGGATACATGATTAAATGAACCTAAAATTCTAGCTCATATATGCATGACTAAATATTAATAAATTTACACTTGGAGGAAAGTGCTATAAACCATGATATAGTGAGCCTAAAACTTGTTTTACTACTTCCCACTTCTCTTCAACCATGGGGGCTTCACTGGGGAAGAAATACCATACTACGTGCATTCATATTGGGGGATTTATATTGAGAAAAAAAATCACATAATATAATGGGGGATATATAAGGGATAAAGGGTTTTTATATTGGCAAGTATAAAATGTCGAGCTCAAAGTTAATGATAAAATATAAAGGGGTATGAAAAAATGTTAATGAAAAAATGGATACCTACAATATCTAATGAAATTAGGGATTTTTTAAATTGGGAAGGTGTATTGGTTTTGTATTGGTAGCGGGTTAACTAATGTGATTTTTAGAGATATTTTCCAAAAGATAGTCAAATTAAGGGTATTGTTTAATATGACATGAATGCACTTGATATGTGAGCGATTGATTGATTGAATCCCCAGCGTCTTCAACTTTACATTGTATAATTTTTTCTCCCTTTTAGTACTAATATTTATTTGACATATTTTTTTTAATTCTCCAATTTTAACTTTATTCTAGTCTTAGCTTTTAATATTTGCTGGTCTTTCACGACCTCATGGATCTAATCTTAATTGTGCATCTTCTTATATATTAAACATTTTTGTCAACTTAAAGATTCTTTATTTTATTTTATTCTTTTCCATTATCATTATCATATAAATATAATTTAACACTATTTTTTAACTTGATCAATATACTACTTATTATAAAGAAAACAACCTTATGATATAAGTAAAGCTATCCCTTAACTTAGAATAATAACATATAAATAAATATTCTTAAAATTAAACATATCTTTATAAATTAAAATATTTAAGTAAAAAAACATATATTCCCTACATAAAAATATAAACCGGATACGCCTTCATTCATTTCATATACATCACTTATTTGCAAACAACTCAAAGATATCATAGATTTCCCGGAAACCCCAAGATAGAACAAGGCTCTGATGCAACGAAATACCTGCCCATTAACATTGCTTTAAACGAAATATTTGAATCGTTTGATAAATAGCCTCAGTAATAGCTAAATGACAATATCAGTGTTAAACTGTTTAAACTATAATAAGGAAAGTTTACTTTGGTTATTGGATAAACACGTTCAAACTTTGGCTTTTAAAAACCTTGAGATAAACACAAACTCAAATTTTGGTTTTTAAACACTGAGATAAACGCAAACTCAATAAATTTCAGTTTTTATAAATTTTGGATAAATACAAATTGATAAACATCGCTTTTACAAAACTTTGGATAAAGGTAAAACTTTGGTTAAAAGCAAGTTCGACGTCTGCAATTAGAGCTCAAAAACTTTGGATGAAGGCACAACGTCATTTAAAAGCAAGCTCGACGTCTGCAATAAGACCCCAAAGCTGAATTGCTAAAACGATTAAAAAATTATTTAAACGATTTTAAAAATTCATTTACTGTGAATATTTAAAAAATCAAACAAAATTAATTCATAATTCATAGTCAAAACGATATCAATCGATATATACCCGCTACTTTCGGCAGGTATAATAAGGAAACTAAAGTATTTCGAGTAGGTTTCCTTCAATCCATACATCCTACCGTACAAATAAGAGATATCGATCTAATCAAACATATTACAACAATAGGATTCATCACTCTATATTTAGAGGCTTAGGAGGTTACATTTTGGTTGAAATATTTTTGTTTGACTATTTAATTTTAATGTGAATTTTTTAACAAATAGTTATTTAATTATAAATATTTTAATTTAATTATAATTTAGTCAAATAATTGTTTAGTGAATTTTTTAACAAATAGTTATTTAATTATAAATATTTTAATTTAATTATAATTTAGTCAAATAATTTTTTAGTGATAATTAATTGATTTGTTTTATTCATATTTTTAATATAAATAGTTTTATAAAATATCTTTCTTTTTCCTATCCATAGCTAATGATTTCACTCGGGCTTTCTTTCATTGATATATTTTTATGTTGTCATCCAAAATGTCTTAGTTTTTTATTTTTGTGACATCCATATGCTTTAAGGAAGTACATTTTATTTATTTTTACTTTCCTTTTTAATATGTTAATTGTGTCTCTTATATTGTTTTTTTCATAAATTTTTAATTTGGTTATTTTGTGTTTTTGGTTATTTCACAATGTTAAATTTTGGGAAAATGTTTCTTATCCATGAAAACTATAAATCTTTATTATAAAAGAACTATTGGATGAGTTTTAGAGTATTTGATTCCACCTCTATTTCTCACATTCTTTTATGTTTCTAACTAGTTGTTTTTATGTTAATCTACTTTAAGTATTTCTCCACTAGATGACCCTTCTGATATGATTCTTTGATTTCTACTTCCTTATAGAGTTTTCATATGTTTCCCACTAAGTTTTTATTTCCACTAAAGTAGTCCAAATAAAGATACATGTTCATTTCTTTCCTAATCTTGAATTTGAACCCTACATTCTTACATAAGAACTAGAGAAAATATATTTCACTAAACCAATCAATCATTTAAAGTTATTTATCCTAAAATTTAATTGATATCCTTTTATAATAAGTTCTTATCTTCCTTTTCCATTTCTCTCTATCCTCAAAACTCATATAAATACATAGTCCATTACATACACTTAACTTTCTTCTTCTATTTTCCTTCTATTTCAATGCCTAATGAGATATTGCTATACAATGATATCAATTATATTTCACTAAATGTTTTCGATTAGATTTTTAGTTATTTCTTCTTTCGGTGTTTTCTTATCTTTTACTATATAAGGAGATTTTCTACGTTGCACTTTTATTCAGCTTATTAGAATTGTCATTACAATCTATTAAGAAATTAACAAATCTCAGACTTCATCTCACTCATATGTTGGTTTATAGCTACCAGAAATTTGTTTATGAAACATTCATAATTGTTGGGACCTTTCCCTGTTGTTTTAGTTGAGCTCTTATGGTGTGTCTCTCACATCCTTTGTTGTAGTCCTCTAGTGTTTTCCACAAAATATAAACAGTTAATGTTAATTTGTGCTCATGTATTACTTTTGAGAATTTTATAATTTTTGGTGATTCATGATGTTAGGTTATATTACATGTCTTTCATATTATTAATTTTCTTTTTGTTCCAAATAGACCAATGCTAGTACATGGCTCAATACTTTCCCGTATCCTTTGAATTTCTTCATGTTTTAGTTTCTCATAATTTTGTTAATTTGTTATTGGATCTCAATCTTCATCTAGTGGTGCCTATTCAGGCTTTTCTGTCATTGCATATGACAAATTATCTGAATTTTTTGATTGCATATCACAAACTCTCTTGTGTATAGGTTTCTCAGAGTTTGAAATAGAATTTGTGATGCCTACATGATGAGACCTTATCATTTATGGGCTCAAGTCTGTTAGGTGGAATCTAGATGATCCATTCATTCGTTATGTTCTTACATATGGAGAAACCCATATGACAATTCGAGAATTCTTGCTGCACTTTCAAGGTTTCCATCTGACCTTTAGCTTACTCTATAAGGTTCTATCAGGGACATATAAGTTTACTACTTATCAAGGGCTTCTTTTAACACTGAATCCTACAAGATGTACCCGATTCCCGAACATCATTTTAGCTCCCTCCCACACTAGACCTAGTATTATGATCTTCCCTACAACTAGATTCTGAAGTGTTGTTTCCTGAAACTTTTATATTTACAATAAACATAGTTGAGCGCCTTTATAGTAAACATAATTACACATTAGTGCATTACATGAAAATATTAGAAGTAATGCTTCAATGTCATTAGTTGTCATTGTGAGTCCCTAGGCGTCAGTTTAGAAGGTGTTGGTTCATATGTAGTGAGTTGGAGTCATGATCTCGATGTGTCGAAGTTAGTGTGTTATGCCCTATATATATGTAATTGTTGTGATGAATAATATCATATTTTGATTTTTCTTGTGTGTGGAAACTCTCTGTTTATATCTTCATATTTCTATCATTGTTATGAAACCAGCTCACAAAAAGATAGAAAAGAGAGATCCACGCCTTAGAATTCAGCCTCTTCGAGGGGGCAACCTCCTTTACATTACATAAATGAACAATTCTTGGATGATACAAATGAAAAGACCTCCTTTCTATATATAGGTGTCTAAGGGGTCATAACATAATTAGAGCCGACATAACAATAATAATGTAAGGGCACAATAATAACAATAGTGGGCTTCTATGTGGCACAATAACAACAATATGGGCACTACATGGGTAGATCAATATAATAAGTGGGTTGTACTAATAATAATAAGGGGTTACACTAGTAGTATAGGGGCCTAACATGCCCCTCTCGTTCAAAAAGCGTTGTCCTCAACGCTTGAGTAGTTCTTGATGCTTCTATATAAAATTCTTGTCCTCCCATGTGGAACCTTCAATGGGTAAGTTCTTCCACTTGATGAGATACTCTAAAATTGATCGATTTTGTAGATGTCGAGTTCTTGTTTCTGTGACTGCTTCAAGTTCCAATATGATTTTTCCTTCCTCTTCAATTTCTGGCAATATTGTTTGAATTGGGATCTTTTGCAACTTTTGAATAAGTGGCCACACTTCTTCGTCCTTGTTCCATTCATCCCTTGCTTCATTTATCCAATCTGGTTGGATAATAGAAATAGCACAAAACAATGCTTCCACAACCTCATCCTTGAAGAGTCTTCCCATTCGGTAAGGTCGCCATTTTTTAAGTGCATGTAGTATTTTCAACATTTCCTTCTCATAATTAGCTTGCTTGAGATGTAACAGTAAAAATACCCAATCACCTACATCAAAACATTTTTCACTACGATGTTGATCAACCTGTTGTTTCATTTGATTTTGCACTGAAGTGGCGTTATCCTTTAAAAGTTGGAGAACTTGTTGTTGATGCTCGATGTGATCTTTCTCTGCTTGAACCTTTTTCTTCTTGATATATCCTTCTATCTTTAGAGTTTGAGGAGTGCTAATTTCTTCCAATCCTTTACAAGATATGGTCGGATTCATTTCTTGATGCTCGATGTGATCTTTCACTTCTTGAACATTTTTCTTCTTGATATGTCCTTCTATCTTGATATTTTGAGGAGTGGTAATTTTGACCAATGAATTACAAGATATGGTTGGATTCATTTCTTCTTTCTCGATGTGATCTTTCACTTCTTGCACCTTTTTCTTCTTGATATGTCCTTCTATCTTGAGAGTTTGAGGAGTGGTAATTCTTTCCAAAGCTTTACAAGATATGGTCTGATTCATTTCTTCTTTCTTTGGGGTGGGGTCCTGGCGTATATCATCTTCTTTTGATGTTTCTTGATCCTTTTCTTCCTCCTCTTCATATTCTATGTAAAATAATTTCTTCTCAGCACACTTATGATCTTTAGTGCATTTTCTATCACAATTGTAACAAAGCCCTTTTTCTCTTTTTTCTTCCAATTGTTGTGGTGTAACCCTTGTAGGTTGTGGAAGGTTGGCAGAAACAACACTTCCATCTTTATAGTTGTGAGGGGTATGCTTCCTGGTTTCCATAATTTTGCTTTCCATTATGTCACAAATCCCTTTTATTCTTTCCAACTGTTGTGGTGTTACTCTAAAGAAGGTGTTTCTCTTTGTATCCTCATAATGTGCTATCATTTCCTCCGTGAAAATTGACCATGTAACAAGTTTTTTACGAGAACAAAGCCCTTCATACCATAAAAATTGATCTGGTTCTAAATATGAAGATGCAATACATACCTTTTGTAACATTGGTACACCATGTAGATCAAAATATTGCTCCATCTAAAGTATCCAATTTATCGGATCCTTGCCATCAAACTTCCTCATCTTGCTTTTTCTTGATTTTAGGAGCTCGATCTTGAAACGACTGTAACTCTGTACTTTCAGATCTTTAAGTTCTGAAATTATGATCTGTAGTAGCCCTCTGTGTCCTCTTTCCAATGCCACTAGTCTGATCCAAATTGGATTCTCCAAGAAAGAGTTATGCACAATCTCTCGCAGTGACCTGATTATAGACTAGTTCAGTAGAGCAAACTTGTATGAAGTGCCACGTGTCACTGTTTTAACCTTTGACTCTGAAACATATATAGAAGAAAACTACAGTCCGTCCTCTTTCTGTATCTTCTTACGAAATTTCAATCCGATGCTCAGAAAGAAAGTTATGACGATTTTCCCCAGGCCACCGGTTTTGAATGTAATTCAGGAGTCTGCAAAAAAACCAACTTCCTCAGATCATATCTCTGAAAATATCGTGCAAACATCTTTGAAATTTGGATCCAACGTTCAGCGCGAATTCTTCTCAAATGGGTTTTTTTTGCGACTTCTGAAACGTCACAGAACAAAAGTTATAGTGAAAATGCCACCATGACCTGTTTGGAGCAGCGAAACCCTAGAATCCAAAGCTCTGATACCAAATGTTATGAAACCAGCTCACAAAAAGATATAAAAGAGAGATCCACACCTTAGAATTCAGCCTCTTCGAGGGGGCAACCTCCTTTACATTACATAAATGAACAATTCTTGGATGATACAAATGAAAAGACCTCCTTTCTATATATAGGTGTCTAAGGGGTCATAACATAATTAGAGCCGACATAACAATAATAATGTAAGGGCACAATAATAACAATAGTGGGCTTCTATGTGGCACAATAACAACAATATGGGCACTACATGGGTAGATCAATATAATAAGTGGGTTGTACTAATAATAATAAGGGGTTACACTAGTAGTATAGGGGCCTAACAATCATGGTATCAAAGCTCATTTGAGCCCGACTCTCTCAGGAGAGGGCTCAAGAAAATGGAAAGATCCAAGTGTTGATCCATAGGATTAGTGTGTAGATAGTAAGAGTAGATTACACATTATATTTCTTGTGTGTTTGGTGTCATATTTTTGTGTTTTGTATGGATTTCTTTCCATAAAATAACACTAGATCAGGAAATTTCTTTGCTGCAAAAAATTGGGTTGAACCTTCGTTCTCAACAGTATGTATTTAGAAGTTCCTTTTTTTGCATCCCTCATCAGTTGAAAGTTGATATTGTATTTATAAGTTCCTTTTGTTGTAGACCTCATTAATTGAAGGTTGATCTTGTGGAAGTGGAGAAGGGTTATATGTTCATGTGATTACCTCGACGTCTTATGCAGTCAAAAGCTAGTGGATCTGGAATTCAATATTTGAAGTGGGTTTCAAGCTCTCGGAAGATATGCAAATAGAAAAGGGTGAGTTTTGACATGTGTTGTTGGAAGATAATAACTAGTACAAAAGTTAAGGGTAAGGAGGCCCCTCTCTAGATATGGAGAACTCGATGACTTGTTTTTCAAATTGAACAAGCTAGTGCGTGGATCTGAATTCGAGATTTGGTGTGGAAGAGCTTTGAAGGTTGAATTTCTCTGAAGAAGCCAACAATTGATGTTATTACAGTCATAGTTTGTAAAGTGTCGTGAGCCAGCACTTATCGTGAGCCAATCATTGTTCCAGAATTTCATTGTTTTGGAATGTCACGTGGAGAAAGTCCTTGTTTTTTTTTCAAACCTTTGATTTGAATGGTTTCACTCATTCAATTAAATTTGGACGTGAGTTTTTATTTTTCCTTAGTGGATGTGAATGTTTGACTTTAAACTTCATGGAGTGGTCATAATTAATAAGAAGAAAAGGGAAGAGCACCACAGTTGGAGCATTAGGAGCGTGGAATATTATGGCGCGATGAGCGTGGGTGGAATACATGGCCATGAGATTCCTGACCTATGGCCATTGCGTATAACGAAAGAAATGGAAAATATTTTACATTATGTTAAGCCGTTATGAATCTTCCAAGAAAAATGATTGTTCTACCCATAGAGGGAAAAATTGACTGCATGCGGAAAAAATTATCAAGTGATGCCAATATTTTTAGAATGGGAGATATGAGTGTCACAACATGCTATAGTTTGTAGTCTAGACAATTGCAAGAGGCACCCAAAAGCTGCAAACAACCTTTCTTGTGGATTCTCCAAATTGATATCGAATATGGCCAAGCTGTAATTTTACTTGATGGCTTCGATGTTTATTGAGTGGTCTCAAAGTTAATGTAATTTTATATTTTTTTATTTAGAAAAAATTATGAAACACTATGAACAAAAAAACATCCTTCAAGTTAATAGTTTTAGGTATTTTTTGGTGCCGAGAGAAGACATCATTGACTTGGTTATTTTGAGTCTGTTATATGCTAATGTGTCTTGTCATTCTTCAATTCTTGAAGAACATTAGTTACAGGTTTTCTTCATATGTATGAAAGTGTATATGTCAAAAATGTCATTTGTATGATGGACTCCTCGATAAACTTAGTACATAGACAACTTACCTATATAACTAGAAGTATGTATTTCGATACATACTACTAGGATGGAAGCATGTCCATAGAGATATTCTGTATCTAGGCTATTCTTCGGGGTAGTCAAGAAGTGTCAATTGTACAAAGTTCATCAATGATGGTCAGAGGAAGTTATATTTTAAATGGAAGTCAAGTGACAACTCGAAGATGTGGTGATGAAGAAAGAACAATGTTTGTGAGATTCCAGAGTGGATGTGAGTGCTTATTGCTTCTTGTTTGTGAGAAAGACCAGTAAAAAAAAATATCATATTGTTGTTGTAATATGTGTTTTCCATGTAAGAATTAAGGCAGGGTGTTGGAAGTAATGCTTCCATTCATGTGTAGTTGTCATTGTGAGTCCCTAGGTGTCACTTTAGAAGGTGTTGATGATATTTTATTGTACAATTAGTTTTTTTTTGTTCTAATAACAATTATAGATTTATAAATATGTGCTTGCTTATTGCTTCTTGTGTTGAGGTTTCATTAGTTGTTTGTGCATACAATCAGGTAAAGTTCCTTACGTTTTAAAAGACATTCATGAGAAAAATAGCTTCAGAAACACATACTGAACAACAAGCATGTACAGTGCAGAAAACCATCTAAGAGACACATTAACACAGTGTTTTAATGAAGGAGTTCATCCCTCCTAGGCTACATCTCCTTGGTCCAACTTCCATGGCTTGGGCCTCGGTATTAGCTCAACATGGAAAAAATATTTTTTACATAGCTCTATGGCTCCTGAAACCTGCACCAATGTGTTCATAATGTCCAAATTAACCAAAAAAGGCTATTAGATCTCTGAAAACTGACTCTGGTTGATTTGGGCATGACCTCCTTGCCTGGTGTCCCAAGGCTTCCCCGAAATTCCCTGTGGCAAAATCACCTGTAGAAGTATTTTATTGCATCTGCAACCTATACCAATGAGTTCAAAAAGTTAAAATTAGGCAATAACACCTCTTTTTCAGCTCAATTTGGTCGAAAATTGCTCAAGATATGCTTCATTCAATGTTAGCACCGCCAAAGTTAGCAATTGTACCGAATTTGGCACGCCTCCAAAACTGCTGCCAACCTTAACAATGGATTAATTAAGGCTAAGCCCATATTAGTGGTGGTAATCATTCTTATCTGCTTAGCGTTGGCCATTGGTTATATGGTGAGGTCATATGGTGAGGAGGTTGGCCCCGCAGGGCTGGCTCCCTCCGCTCCGTCGTCGCATACACTGTAGGATTTAAATATGGTGTCGTGGCCTCCGTTAAATAAAACCCATGGTTGGTTCATTGATAACGTATTGTTGGGAGTGGGAGTTCATGGGTTCGACCCGCCCTCCGCCCATCCCTTTATATAATTTTCCGCCCCATATGTTCGGACTTTGACCAATATTAAAATGCATCATTTGTAATATATATGTGGATTTGGTATGGTTCTGTGATATATATCTATATATATATATATATATCATATAGAGTAATATATATATATATATATTTCTAAAAAAAGAAATTCACATAATATTCACCATGAACCAATAATTTCAACTTAGAGGACATTACACAATTTTCACCTTCACACAACCAAACTGGTGAATCCTTAAGTGACACTTGTCACATCTTCATTGGGAAAAATTGAAGAATATTCCCATCATGCTAATTGTATTGCCATGTCATCATTTTTTCTTGTTCTGATTTTTTTTTAGCTGTTTAGGAAAGCGAACAACAGGCCTTTTCTCCTTCATCCCGACTAGGTTTTTAGTGAAATGAATTGCGTTGTGATTGTCTTGATGAGATGAACACAGTTGTTCAGGTTTCGAGCCAATTTGAGAACTTTTACTTTTGAGCTAACATTGAGTACCTAATCATTCCTCCCCACTAGAAGCCTTTTGTACCCCAAAAGATACTAATATCTGACAAGTAGATGAGGATACATCCCCCCACCTTTCCAAACTCAATTCAATTGGCTTTTGATGAATTTTTTTCCTTGAGCTCATCTCTAAGGAAATCAACATTAACTTGCCTTAAGGACCCTGTTCTTCTGTCACGGATGGCGTCTCGTTGAAACTGATTCAGAAATTCTGTAGGAATGCATTCAGAATGTTAATCTGAACATTCTCTCCTTGTTCAACAACTTGAAGCCTCTATTTGAAAAACTAACACCAACTTGCACCATCGACTTGAAACCTATGATTGACATAATACCTGTACTTGTCTTTAAATCCCTTTTCAAGCTGATTTTGCACTGTTTCTTGCACTATTTTTAGTCATTCATAGAAACTCATGGTTTTCTCCATGTCACCATCAAAATCAACATCCTTCTTACCAAGATGACTTAACAATATATAATGCAAATAGATTGACAATTTTCAATACTTGCTTTACATGACTGAAGCCTAATTATACATCTTGAAAGTATGAAATTTTCTGAACATGACTTTCATGTAAAACATAATGAATCCTAAATACAACAATTACATAACCAATAGGCTTAAAATGCATAACAATGAGCTTACTTCTTATACCTCTTTTGTACCTTCGAACCAAGTGAACTTTTTTACAAGTATCCATCCAATAAAAATGCATGGATCGGTGCAACTTAATCTTTACACCATGGAAATCTTCTGAATGAAATAAGATGGTGAAGCTTCTTGCATAAACCTGAAACTCAAATGAACATTTCAAGTTTGAAAGAGCATAAAAAAGAATTGAACTGATCTTTTGATTTAAATCAACACATGCCTCTTGATGTTTGCCTCCCCACTAGAAGACTTTGTACACACACAAAAATGCATGCCAAGGAGCTTTGAAAGAATAAATGTCAATAACAAATCGCTTCCAACATTGGACCACTCCCAACAAACCTCTTTTCAAAATGACGATCTTGGGCGTTGACCAATAAACAATGGCATCAAACTTGGAGAGCCTTACCTTCAACTTACCTCCTCCAATATCATGGACCAAATGCATCAAAGAAGTGAAACCCAACTTGTACTTTGCTATATTTAAAACATCAAACAATTTTCCTTCATAGATGACATGTTCATAAGAAAACTTTCTAAACATGTTTATGTCACCCAAGTGGACAATTTCTTCAATAAATGACTCTTTTTTGCCATAATTCAAATACATGTATGTAATAGAAGTTCTACAATGAACATACAACATTAAAAGTCATACAAGCCATTCGTGTTTTTTGTTGTGTATATTCTTGCACTGGCCTCTTTTTAAAACTTTTGTTTAGCGAAAACTACTCCTTTTGACCTCTTTCTTGAAATGCCTACCATTCATCTTTGGCATCATAGACATCGGTGCACAACATGGCGTAAGGGATGATTGAATGAGCCCATTTTTCAACAAAATTTTTCATTGCATTAGTGTCTCTACACTTTGCAATTTTGTCAACCCTTGCATGCTAACATCATAAAGAGAAACCTCTTGCTACAAAGATATTTCATGTGAAGTTTCTTTCTCCTTGAAGGACGATTCTTTCACAACTTGGAATACTTCATCACTCTGATGAACTGAACGAACTAAATTAGAATTGAAACTTGCATTACATGCAACAATATTTCCATAAACAATATCATCATTTGGCTTGAACATGAGAAGTACTAAACTTTTACTTGAATTCACTAGTCTTTTTTCTTGCCCTACATTAAAAACTGATATGTTTAACTTTTGGCTATGGGATCCCACTATATACTCCATACCATCATTCAAAAAGTGATACTTGTTTTCATGGCAGTAAAATAATACTTTCCGGTCATACAAATATGGGCTACCCAACACCATACCTCAAATATCAAGCGGTACCACATCTAACTCTACTTTGTCAACAAAATTTGCAGTAATTGCAAACTTAAACAAACATTTTTTTGTAACTTGTAAACTGGTGTCTCTTGTTATCCATTCCAAAGGGTATGGTTTATGGTGGGGTACAGTTTCAATATTCAATCTGTTCACTAAGTCTTCAAAGATTAGATTCACTTGTGACCCACTATCGAAGAGTGTGTCAATATTGGTGTGTTTAAATATGACCCAAACATGAAATAACTCAATTCATCTCTTTTCATATGGAGTAGTAGTATTGTTATAGTTTTTTGAACTAGTGTTTGCAATATCTTGTTTTCCTTTGATTCCCATGACAATTATTCTGTTTTCATCACCTGATTGAGAACCTAAATCTTCTTGAGTGATATCGGAGGTTTTCTCTTTCCCTTTATTGTTGAACTTATTTGGTCTCATTTCTGGATAAAGTTTCCAGGAATGATCCTCATTATGTCCCCCTTTTGAACAGTGTTTACATACAACTTTCTCCCCTTCTTTCTTCACACTTAAATTTTTCTTCCCTTTCCATTTTCCTCCTTTCTCTTTCTCCTTACCCTTAGGTGGATTTTTATTACCACTCTCTTCATAAGTGTTCTTTCCTCTAGATTCAATATGCATGGCTTGCACACATACTTCATCCAAATTAGTTGGGTTGAACATAAGAATAATGTGTTTAAGATAGGAATGTAAACCCCCAATATATTTAAGTAGTGTGTCCTGGGAATTAAAATTCACTCCTAATAACAAGGCCCTTTTCCTAAACTCCTTTGTATAATCTTGGTCTATTTGGCCTTTAAGCTACCTAAAATTCTGCCAACTCATAATGGATTTTTGCCTATGGGCTAAATGATAAAACTGTCTTTCAATTGCAGAAACAAATTCAAACCAAGTGATGGATATCTTACCATGGATTCTCATTTCCTCTTGAGTCAAGTTTGCTTCCAACCAAACTAGTGCAGCTCCTTCTAGCTTCAATGAAGCCAACTGGATCTTTATGTCTTCTTCTTGAAGGTAGTGAATTTTGCAGTATACCTCTAACTGTTGAATCCAATTGTCCAACTTTTCTGCATTCACCTCTCCATAGTACATGGGAAGTTCGAATTTTATGTCCAATTTCTGTAATGGAGTCTTTCCTTTTGGGATTTTGGAATGAGTATGGGCAGTTTTAGTGGTCGTAGTGGAAGATGATGTTGTGTGAGATGATGGATATGATGAGGAAGATGATGAGAATGGTGGAGATGGAGGTGGATTTCCACCATTCCCTTTGGAATCATTCTTCTCATCTTTTTTGTCCTCTGAGATTATTTCTCCATGTGGAGGTTTAGAAATCTCTCCAACCATTCTAGTGTGCCTCTCTTCATAGAGTACTTTAACCATCTCAATAAAATTATATAAGGCTTTCTTGGATTCTTCCTCTTCTGAAGAGGGACCTTCAAGCTCTCTTTCTCCAGACATAATGGCTATGGATTTAGGCTTAAAAATTTGTATTGATTGTACCTCATTAATATCAATTGAAGATAAATCTTGAGGAGTTTCTAGTGCAACTGAATTGGAACTGTGGGTGGTGGAGATTGTGGCCTTGTGGCTATCCTTCTTATGGGCATTACCTCAGGAGGTGCAACCAATAGCTTCCCTTCTCCTCTTTGCAACTTTAACCTTGTGAGCATCACAATTTTGCAACCATTAAAACCCTAATTCTTGTCATTATGATACAAGTGTTGTCCTTGATGGCAACTCACACAGATGATAGTTCACAGTGCAATAGGTTAACAACAAACGATTACAGATCAAAGATTGAGAGTGGTTTAAGAAGTATATTGTAGTTCACTTTGTCCAAGCAAAGTATACACGTGAGTTAACAGAACAAAAGAAGCGTATACGTATACACACACTTTCACAGAAGGAAAAGCACGTATGGGATAGAAAATCAAGGTTTTGGTCCAAAGTATTGGTCTAAGGTATCTGGTCTAAGGTATTTGGGCTGAGGTATTGGTCTGAGGTATTTCGTCCGAGGTATTGGTCCGAGTTATTTAGTCCAAGGTATTGGTCCTAAGTGGTTTTGGTCCAATGTATTGAGAAATTCCTAAAACTATATAAGGAGGAGAAGATCATTAGGCCAAGTGTGCAAGTATTGAATATCTTATGAAGTGTTAGATCAAATATGTAGGTTATTGGTTTCTGATGCTTTGCTTGATATAAACTAAGGATGCACCTATATGGTTGATGATGGAAGATGGATCAGGATCATAAGGCTTGAAATGAATTATCATTATGTGGTATGATCATGGATAGTCTAGATCTGAATACTAACACATGATTTGCACTGTAAATGTTCTGATATGGTCATGACTGAACTCTGGAATAGTTTTGATGTTTTAAATTAGTATTTGCAGATCTGTACATTGGTTCACTTTGGTAAAAGCATGTATACACGCTGGTTCGGCACATAGAAGTAGTTTATACATTATGAATTATGAAGTTTGAAGTTGTAGTTGGTTCTGGTTGTTGTTGCAAAGTTCTGGGTTCTTCTTTGTGTTCTGGTGATAGTGTTCTGAATGTTCATATTGATTGATTGTGATTTTCTTCAGTGATGATGGGTTTTCAGTGATTGATTGATTTAGTTATGGCTAATTTAGAGTTTGATGATTGGTTTCAGTAATGTCAGAGATTGAGTATTACTGATTGGTTTTGATGGTTGTATTGAAATGGTGATTGATTTTAAGCTTCAATGTTACTAATGGGCCCAGTGTGAAAATTTGATGAAATGAGGCCTTCATGTGTATTTTTGTGTACCAAGAGAATCCAGTCTGAAAATTTATGAAACATGGTCCTTGGAGGAAGAGAGAAGGTTGTAGCCTTCTATAGGCCGGCGCCTACATACTGGTAAACATATTGACCATAGAGCCAGGAGGTTGGAGCTCCCTTCCAGTAGTAGATGGAAAACAAGTGAAGGTTGGAGCCTTCCGTAGGCTGGCACCTACGTACTAGTAAATGGATCAGCTAGTACAAGAGCCAGGGGGTTGGAGCTCCCTTCCAGTAGCTACTGCAAAATGAGTGAAGGTTGGAGCCTTCTGTAGGTCGGCTCCTACGTATTAGTAAACAGATCGGCTAATACAAGAGCTAGGGGGTTGTAGCTACCTTCCAGTAGAAGCTGAAGAATGAAAGAAGGTTGTAGCCTTCTGCAAGTGGGTGCCTACTTACTAGTATGAGTTTGCACCGGTACAAGATTGTAAACAGGTTTTTCTTATATTAAAAGAAGATAGCAGCAGCTGGCTTTTGTCCTGCATTGGGTTTCCACCTTAAATATTGTTTTTCATGTTTGTTTATTATGTTTCGATGGTTTGTTATGTCTTTACTGCACATGGTTACTGTTTATATGGTTAATGAAGTACTGCTGCACTGATTAAAGGTAAACATATGATGAATTAGCTGAATCATAAGTTTGTAGGATATATGATGGTTGCCTTAAATACAGTTGTGTGTACACATGAGTTACCTTCATTGAAGTAGCATATATAAATCAGAATATGAAAATCAAAAGTTATTGATTTGACTAATACTGATTCACCCCCTCCTTCTCGGTATTATTTCCAATAATTGGTATCAAAGCGGGTCCTTTGGAAGAAGCTTGATTGCTTGAAGAAGATCTATAGAAACAATGGGAAAGAAGTTAAAGAAGAAAGTGCCTAAGAAGAAGAAGACATCTCAAAGGAACAGTGACAACAGGAGAGACAATGGGCCATCAGGTGGAAGTAAGTATTCAGATTCAAAATCACCTCAAATTGAAGATGAGCAAGTAAAATAAGTATTAGGTACAAATTTTTGGTCTTCTGGTGATACTTTTCTCTTTCATGCAATGTTGGAGATATTGAAAATGATAGTGACAGAAATATAGAGGCAAAAGTTAAAAGAGTCACAGATAAAATTAGAGATCAACATGATCTATTTAACAAAAGGGAGTGTGCCTTCAAAGAAGAATCTATCAGGTTAAAAGCTCAGCTGGAGGAAGGAAACAAGGTAAGGAAGCAATACAAAGAAAAGGAAGATCAATGTCAAAAGCTACAGGATGAAGTGACATCATTAAGAAATGAAGTATATGAAAAGAGTACAACAATCAAGAGACTTAAAGATAGATCTAGTTACTATGAATGTCTTGAAGCTAAGATCCTCTCTCTAAAAGGAGATCTTGAAAATTCAAATAAGCAGAATGGAGAACTACCTCAAGAAGATGAAGAACAAGAAAAGGAGATTCTCATATTAAGGCAACAAGTGGAAGAATGATGAAAGGTTGAAGAAACCATGAAGCAGCAATATCTGGAAAAGGAAGAGCAATATCAGGTTGAGGTAAATATCTTAAAAGGTAAATTAGAAGAAAAGGACAAACAATTATGATTTCAAGACAATACTAAGATTTTGGATAATATTCTTAGTAGTGAAAGGTCTCCTACCATCAGACTGGTCTTCGTTTTGATGAAACTGTTGAAGGTGGATCTAGCTCACAAGATGAGGCAAGGAACTCTAATGTAAAATTTTAAATGCTCAACAAGGAGATGAGAAATCAACCCCATCAACAACCAAGGAAAGAAAGTCTTCAAAGAAAATATTTTATTCCTAGCTATGGAAGTGATAGTCGGTGATTTCCTCCGATGAATAATGTTGAATGTTTTATATGTCATAATTTTGGACATGTTTCAGCGAGATGCAGAAGCAGAATGGTTGAAGACCATCACACAGAAAGATCATCATCTTCCAATTACTTTAAGGGATGTTGTTTTTCTTGCAATATGTTTGGTCACAAATCCATTGACTTTTATAGAAGGAATATGAAACATGTAAGTTGTTATGCATGTAACAAGTTTGGGCACATAACAAAAGAATGCAGGAGCAAATTTCGGCCAACATACCAAAAGGAGAAAACATCATCACACTCGAAGATATAGAAGAAGAAGGAACTAGAGTTAGAAAGATGTGGCATAGCACAGTATACAGACATAACAGACTCAGGGGGAGTTGAAAGTGTGAAAATTCAGTGCTCTAAATCTCATACGTGGTTATCATAAATACAAGTCGCATATATACATGAGTTCGACGCTGTACAATCACGTATATGGGGTTTTTATAGGAAAAAACAGTGGGACAGACTCAGGAAAAGGGGTCTAATATGGTTTAGTCAATTATTTGCTCTGTTTGATGATGGTTACAATCTACTGATATGTGGAAATATGTCCGTCCTCATATGCTATTAGAAAGTTGATGTATATCTGATTGATGATGAAGCCTTGATGATTCTTACTGATATTTGCAATGATCAAAACTGACAATGAAGAGTTGGAATAGGTTCAGGGGGAGCATATGATTCTAATAATGCATTGTTGGCATTATCTTGGTATATGAAGATGCTTATATTGCTTGATCCACATAGTTGTTTTGATTCAGGTGACTCTTTTGAGGATGGATATTTACAGACTTTTGATCTTGATGCTACTGACAGATGTTGATGGTGTAGATCATATATGGTGTATGATAGCTGCTGATGACTATCATGGTCTTGTTTAGATTTTTGGTCCTTGTTATAAATTTCATGTATATCATTTGATGTAAAGGTCATGAAAAGACCTAATTTGTAACCGCACTATGCATGGGAAGGATGATGTAATAATTGTTATTTTCAGTCATGTATAAACATTTGGTATATCCCCACTTGGTTGGGTGGATGAGTCAAAATTGGTGTATCCCCGCTTGATTGGGACATTGATGTATGTATGAGTCATTGGTGATAGGAAGGTCATACTCACCTAGTTGAGTTATAGAGTCATGTTATTCTTTTGGAAAATATTTTTGCAGACTCTGCAAGTGCTCAGGGGGAGCATGGATGGTTTAGTGCATCTCATCATGTACAAAGGGGGAGCTTAATTAGAGATTTCAGCATGTACTTAGGGGGATCATAGACAACATAATACATATCAAAGGGGGAGAATATCTTGGTTTGCCCTTTTCCCTTGATGGAAAAGGGGGAGAGTGTCTTTGTGTTGTTGTTTTGTTGCCATCAAGTCCAAGGGGGGAGATTGTTGGCATTAGGATACAGGTGTTGTCCTTGATGGAAAATCACACAGATGACTGTTCATAGTGCAAAAAGTTAACAAGAAAGGATTACAGATCAGCGATTGAGAATGGTTTAAGAAGTATACGCTGGTTCACTTTGTCAAAGTAGTGTATACATGCAGGTTAACAGAACAAAAGAAGTGTATATGTATACACACACTTTCACAGAAGTAAAAATGCATATGAGATGGAAAATCAAGGTTTTGGTCCAAGGTATTGGTCTGAGGTATTTGGTCCAAGGTATTGGTCTGAGGTATTGGTTACGAGGTATTTGGTCCAAAGTATTGGTCCTAAGTGGTTTTGGTCTAAGGTATAGAGAAAGGCCTAAAACTATATTAGGAGGAGAAGATTATTAGGCCAAGTGTGCAAGTATTGAATATCTTATGAAGTGTTAGATCAAATATGAAGGTTATGGGTTTCTAATGCTTTGCTTGATCTGAACTAAGGATGCACCTATATGGTTGATGATGGATGATGGATCAAGATCATAAGGTGTGAAATGAATTATCATTATGTGGTCTGATTATAGATAGTCTAGATTTGAATACTAACACATGATTTACACTGTAAATGTTTTGATCTAGGCATGGCTGAAGTCTGGAATAGTTTTGATGTTTTATGTTAGTGTTTACAGATCTGTACGGTGTTTCACTTTGGTAAAAGCATGTATACACACTGGTTCAGCACATCAAAGTAGTGTATACATTATGAAATATGATGTTTAAAGTTGTAGTTGGTTCTGGTTATTGATGCATAGTTCTGGGTTTTGCTTTGTGTTTTGGTGATAGTGTGTTATGCTCTTGCCCTAAGAGACGATACCAGAATACCAAATATGTGAAGAAATACACCCAGAACATAGAACAATAAGAAATAACATCATGTATTTTACTATTCAGAAAGGAAAGCAATGTTAACTTGCCTCTTTGAGGGGGCAACCTCCAATAGAGCTAGGCTCAATTACAAAATAAGACACGATGCTCCTTGAGGGGAGTTTCTATCCTTTATATAGGATTCATACATGCAATACCATGGGTCAATACCATGGTTCTTATTAATACCATCTATATAATACCATGGCCCATTTGCAACTAACTGTGGTCCCTTCTTTAAATGTGGGTCAACCACTTACAATTATTAATATGGGTTTTATTGACTCTTTACTTAACTATAACTATGACTCGACCCTATTACATAAATAAGGGGGTTAGGGTTGGACCCTAACATGCCCTCCCCCATAAAAATAGCCTTTTCCTCAAGGCTGAAGTTGCAGAAACTACTGAAGGACAGTAGCTATTTCCCAAGTCGCATCTTCAGGAGAGGTGTCTTTCCACTTGACAAGGACTTCCTTGATCGTGCGACCGCGTAGGTGCCATTCTCGTGTGTGAAGAACCTATTCAAGTTGGAGCCAGATTGAACTTTATTCATCTAATTCTGGTAAACTGCTTTGAATTTGGCAATGGTTCCCAATCACTTTCTTCAGCATGAGACATGGAAGACTGGATGGATTTTTGTAGTGGGTGGCAATGCTAGCTTGTAGGCTACTTCTCCGATGTGCTGAAGTACTTGATATAGTCCGTAGAATTTTGGAGATAATTTCTGACAACCCTTGTCTTTGAGTGATGTTTTCTCATATGGTTGCAGCCTCAAAAATACATGATTCCCTTCTTGAAATTTGCGTTCTGAACGATGTTGATCTGCTTGTTGCTTCATGCGGTTTTGAGCTTGATGGAGATTCTTTCTGAGGTGTGCCAGCATGGTTTTGTAGTTCTGTAGGATTTTATCCACTGCTTGTACCTTCAAGCATCCCTGGATATAAGAAGTAGGTGAAGGAGGGAGTTGACCATAAACTACTTCATATGGAGTCATTTTGGTGGTGGCATGATAGTTAGTGTTATACCACCATTCAGCTAGAGGTAACCACTATACCCAGAGATGTTGCTATTCTTCAGTAAAACACCTAAGGTAGGTCTATAGACATTTGTTGACTGCTTCAATTTGACCATTGGTTTGGGGATGATAGGAGGTACTGAGTTATAGTTGGGTACCTTGTAGCCTGAAGAGTTCCCGTAAAAAGTTACTGGTGAAGATTGGGTCACGATCAAACACAGTGGAAGTGGGCATGCCATGCAATTTGAAGATCTGGTCCATGAAAGATTGAGCCACCAAGGTCAGTGTAAAAGGGTGGGGTAGGGCACAAAAATGAGCATACTTAGAAAGTCTGTCCACAACCACCATGATGACTAACTTGTTGCTTGACTTTGGAAGACCCGTAATGAAGTCCATAGAAACCTCCGTCCAGATTGAGGCTGGGATGGGCCATGGCTGTAATGTGCCTGGGGATTTGACAGTTTCTCCTTTGTGGCACTGACATACGTCGCACTCAGCTACAAAAGTAAGAATGTCCTTTTTCATGCCTGTACAAAAGAATGAACGTCAAGTGCGAGCATAAGTCTTCTGAAAGCCTAAATGGCTTGCAGTGGTAGATGAGTGCAACTCCGCCAAAATGCGAGGGTGGATGTTGGTGACATCACGACTCTGTCCTTGTAGCGAAGAATATCATCCTGCCAAGAATAGCTCGTTGTGTAATTTGGATCTTCCTACAATTTATTAATGAGTTGGGAGAGCAAAGGATGTGAAAACCATTCCTTGCGAGCCTCTTCAATCAATTCTAGAATGGGAAGGGAGATTGTGAGCAAGGTGCTTTCCTCCTAAAATTGGTGTGATAACGTATTTGCTATGATATTTTCACACCCTTTCTTGTAAATTATCTCATAATCATATCCCAACATTTTGGCGAGCCATTTATTTTGTTGTGGCAAGGATAGGCCTTGCTCCAAAAAATGTTTAAGGCTTTGATTGTCTATGTGGATTTGGAAACGCCACCCCAATAAGTATGGTCGCCAGGTATCTACTACATGTAACATGGCCATCATCTCCTTCTAATAGGTAGATTGTCCCAGATTTTTCACACTTAGTTGTTGGCTAGTGAAGGCTAAGCGTCAACCTTCCTGCATTATGACCGCCCTAATACCCATACTTGAAGCATCACATTCAATCACAAAAGATTTGGTGAATTCGGGTAGTGCTAACACAAGAGTGGAACACATGGCATGTTTGAGAGCTATAAATGCTTGCTGCACTTCATCATTCCAGAGAAATGAATTTTCTTAAGAAGGTGAGTGAGGGGTCTAGCAATGCGACCATAATTGCGGAAAAATTTGCGATAATAGCCCGTGATACCCAAAAATCCTCTCAAGCTCTTCAAGGTCTTTGGTTAAGGCCAATCCTGCATTGCCTGGAGCTTTTTTGGGTCCACCCTAACACCTTCACGACCCACAATGTGGCCCAAATACTCAACTTCTTCCATGCCAAAAGAGCACTTGGACATCTTGACAAATAATTTATGCTTCCGAAGAAGTTGCAAGAGAAGATCTACTTGCTGAAGATGTGTGGCCCAGGTGCGGCTGTAGATGAGGATGTCATCAAAGAAAACAAGGACACATTTTCTGAGATATGGTTTGAGCAGGTGGTTCATGATGCTCTGAAAAGTGGATGGGGCATTACAAAGATCAAATGGCATGACTAGGAATTCATAATGGCCTTCATGAGTTTGGAAAGCAGTCTCTGGAATTTCTACTTCTTTCATGCGAATTTGGTGATAGCCTGAGCGAAGGTCGAGCTTAGTAAATATTTGAGCCCCATTTAGTTCATTCAGCAAATGATTGACAACCGGGATGGGAAATTTATCTTTGACTGTCAAGTTGTTGAGGGCCCTAAAGTTTGGACACATACAACATTCCCCATCTTTCTTGAGCACCATAACCATAGGCGATGAATAATGACTAATGTTAGGACGAATGACACCTGCTGCAAGGAGTTCCTTGACAGTTTTTTCAATTTCATTCTTTTGGGTGAATGGATATCTATATTGGGCGCACATTTGGTGGTTGGGCCCCTGGGACCAAAGTAATGCTATGATCATGTTCCCCTCTCGAGGGTGGAATTTCATGAGGCTTGTCAAAGACCGGCAGATGGTTGTTTAAGATTTGTTGCTTCTCAGGATGAATATGAAGAGAAGTGGGTTTGAAGGCCTGGATGGCACTAAATTGGGCAATAACTCCATGGTGGCCATTTTTTAATAATTTTTCCATCCTATGCGAGCTGATTATAGAGAGATCACTCGCCTGGAGTTCGCGGAGGGTATGTGTGTGGTTGTTCTGCTTAAAGCTCATATATAACTCCTAGAAATCCATTGTGATTGGCCCGAGTGTGCGGAGCCATTCAGTACCCAAGACAATGTCACACCCTCCCATGTGTATGACAAACATGTGGGTCTTTAACTGATAATCCCCCATTTGAAGTTTGACATTTTCACAGCGGCCTTCACATTTTATTGTTCCCCCATCAACAATTTGGACTTGGAAATTAGAGATTGCTCTGAAAAAACAATGCACGGCTTCAGCGACTCCTTGATGGATAAAGTTCTGCGTACTGCCACTATCAATCAAGACTACTACAGGGTGATGCTTAATAAAACCTCTGATTTTGAGAGTTTGGGGAGAAGAAATGCCCGCCAAAGCATGAAGCAAGACAACTGGTTCGTCAGGTGTAGCTGTCAGTTCATTGTCTGGCTGCTTGTCCTCATCTTCCTCCTCTGGTTCCTCAAATGGTGGGGCTTCCTACGATGAACTGTGATCAGTAGCATCAATTTGAAATAATTTGGGTTCCTTGCATTTGTGCCCCGGGGAGTATTTCTCATCAAAGTAGTAACACAATCCTTGCTTTCCTCTTTCTGCAATTCCTGTTGGTGACACCTTTTGAATCTTAAGTGTTTGTGTAGTGCTTGGAGCCTAGGTGGGGCGACCCTTGGCTATGAAATTTGGATGAGTCGACTGAGCTGCTAATGCGCGTTCTACTTCACGAGCTATCTTGCAAGCATTCAGCCATGAGATTGGGTGTTGCAGTCGGACGTGGGCTTGTATGGCTTCTTTGAGACTGCTGACAAAACATTCCAAGTAGAACTCATCTCGTAGACCTCCTGTGTGGAAGGCTAAGGCTTCAAAGGCTGTAATATATTCTTGCACTGTTCCTATCTGTCAGAGCTTAGTAAGACGACCCAAAAAATTAGATTCATGGTCGAAGCAATCTGTAAGGGCTTTTGTGAATACCTGCCAAGTCACGGGCCTTCCATAGCAACATTGATGCCACTGCCACCATTGCCATCTTTCGTTGTCTAAGTACATGCTCCCCACACTTAGCTGAGTCGCATCATCTCTGATGTGGTTCAATGTGAAATATTGCTCCATTTGTGCTAGCCATGTGGCTTGATGAGAGCCATCAAATTTATAGATGTCCAGCTTGGGTGGTCATGGCTGGGACTGTTGGTGGTTACCAAAGAGGTGAAGAGAATAGATAGACGTACCCTTAATGTTTTCATTGAAAGCATATGCCTCTGATTGCTCCTCCAACTTGCCCTTTGTGTTTGTGTCAGCTAAGGTCTTGATCATCATCCTTAATGCATCCAAATTTTGTTCAAGGGTGTCGATCTTCTCATTGGCCATAGCTTGAGCTCTGGTTTGTACCATGCATCGATCTGGTGCACTTATCGTTATTGCGAAAAAAATAAATAAAATTTGGGACCACCCAAAATTTTTGACGCTAACAAGTGAATGGTACCACCTTGCTCAGCTCATCGACCTGATTCTTATGGGCTAAGTCTCCTATAAGCCTCCTGGTAGGGTCTTAGACTTTTTTTTTTTTTTTTGTACTACAAAAGGAGTTTTACTCGCTTAGGAATAATGCAGTAGCCCAATCCCATAAAAGTAAATTCTGCCCAATGTCCTGCGAGAATCACGCCCAGGTATAGGGGCCCACACAAATAGTCAGATTTGTCGGCGAACCCTCAACTGCAGAGTATGAGTAGGAATGTGGCAGTGATCGAACCCCTGCTACTAGATCTGAATGGCGGATCTGATAGTGGCGACTACTACACAACCCAATGGCTAGTTCTATACAACAGATCTGATAAATCTACTTGGTGGATCTGATAGATCTGAATGGCGGATATGAGAGATCTGAATGGCGGAACTAATTGTTGCGGGTGCGATCGGACCCCACCTGCTAGATTTAATCTTGAAAAGAGGATTCTTGATCTAGGGAGAGACAAGGGAACTATGGTCTTAAGGAGTGTCAGGTGCTACAGATTGCAATATACATAAGCGTTTGACAGTAGTACTCAACCCAATCTTTCAGGGAACTAACCAAGGAGGATCAACTGTACCCTTAGTCGTACAACCCAACTACCCTATCGTACATACGAGTAATCTCCCTTAGTGTTGTTCTCAGTGTACTGTAGTAGTAAGATGACTGACGATTTATCTATGGTGAGGTTTCAAGAGAGACTAGGGGGCTTCCAATATACCCATAGGGTACTTGGAAGACAATCCATGCACGGTTCTGTCTAATGTGCTACTACTCGAAGGGGTACCCACAAGGGTTACAAGGGAGTCTAACAAGCGTGACCACCTCTTGTATTTCCTACATGCATGCCTCCCCAAATCTGCAGGTTTATGCGCTCAATGATAGATCCTATGGTATAAATACACCGAAACACGTCTCTAGGCAATTTTTTTTTGTTAAAAATGGAGATCCCACCAGCCCTCGAAAGTGCTCTAATACCACTTTTTAGCTCTTAACCTGTGAAAATATACCAAAATACCAAATATGCAAAGAAATATACCCAGAACACAGAACAATAAGAAATAACAACATTTATTTTATTATTCAGAAAGGAAAGCAATGTTCACTTGCCTCTTTAATGGGGCAACCTCCAATAGAGATGGGCTCAATTACAAAATAAGACATGATGCTCCTCGAGGGGAGTCTCTATCCTTTATATAGGATTCATACATGCAGTACAATGGGTCAATACCATGGTTCTTATTAATACCATGTATCTAATACCATGGCCCATTTGCAACTGTGGTCCCTTCTTTAAATGCGGGTCAACCACTTATAATTATTAATATGGGCTTTATTGACTCTTTACTTAACTATAACTATGACTCAACCCTATTACATAAATAAGGGGGTTAGGGTTGGACCCTAACACACTATTCTGAATGTTCAGATTGATTGATTGTGATTTGCTTTAATGATGATGGCTTTTTAGTGATTGATTGATTTAGTTATGGTTGATTCAGGGATTGATGATTGGTTTCAGTAATGTCATAGATTGAGTTTTAGTGATTGGTTTTGATGGTTGTATTGTAGTGGTGGTTAATTTGGAGCTTCAATGTTATTAATGGGTCCAGTGTGAAAATTTGATGAAATGAGGCCTTCATGTGTATTGTTGTGTACCAGGAGCATCCAGTCTAAAAATTTATGAAACGTGGTCCCTGGAGGAAGGGAGAATGTTGTAGCCTTCTGTAGGCTGGCGCCTATGTACTGGTAAACATATCAGCTAGTACAAGAGCTAGGGGTTGGAGCTCCCTTCCAGTAGTAGTTGGAAAATGAGTGAAGGTTGGAGCCTTCTATAGGCTGGCACCTACTTACTAGTAATTGGATTGGCTAGTACAAGAGCCAGGGGGTTGGAGCTCCCTTCCATTAGCAGCTGCAAAATGAGTGAAGGTTGGAGCCTTCTATAGGCCAACTCCTACGTACTAGTAAATGGATCAGCTAGTACAAGAGCTATGGGGTTGTAGCTCCCTTCGAGTAGAATCTGGAGAACGAGAGAAGGTTGTAGCCTTCTGCAGGTGGATGCCTGCATACTGGTATGAGTCCGTACCAGTACAAGATTGTAAACATGTTTTTCTTATATTAAAAGAAGACAACCTCAAGTGGTTTTTGTCTCGCATTAGGTTTCCACCTTAAATCTTGATGTTCATGTGTGTTTCTTATGTGTGGTGGTTTGTTCTGTTTTTACTGCACATGGTTACCATTTATATGGTTAGTGAAGCACTGATACACTGATTAAAGATCAACATATGATGAATTAACTGAATCATAAGTTTTCTGGATATACACTAGTTGCCTTAAATATAGTTGCGTGTACACACAAGTTACCTTCATTGAAGTAGCGTATATAAATCAGAGTATGAAATGAAAAAGTTATTGATTTTGACTAACACTGATTCACCCCACCTCTCAGTATTATTTCCAACACTAATTGCACAAACTAAAGAAATCAAGCAATTCATCCTTTTCTATGATACCAACTTGATCTATTTTTGTATGATTAGTTTTTATGTGCTAGTAACAATTAGAAATTTATAAATATGTGCTTTCTTGTTTCTCCTTCTGTTGAAGTTTCATTAGCTATTTGTGCATACAAGCAGGTGAATTTTCTTACGTTTTAAAACAAAATCATGAGAAAAATAGCTTTAGAAACAAATACTGAAGAAGAAACATGTACAATGCAGGAAATAATTAAATATACACATTAACATAGTGTTTTGATGAAGTAGTTCACCCCTCCTGGACTACATCTCCTTGGTACAGCTTCCATGGCTCTAGCCTCTATATTAGCTCAATGTGGAAAAATATTGTTTACAAAGCTCTATGGCCCCTGATACCTACATCAATGTGTTCAAAATGTCCAAATTAGACAAAAATGACTATTAGATCTCTGAAAACTGACTAGATGATCTCGGCATGACCTCCTTCCGTGTTGGCCCTAAGATTCCTTGTGCAAAAATCTCCTGTAGAAGTCCTATATTGCCTCTGAAACCTATACCAATGAGTTCAGAACGTCAAAATTAGCTAAGAACACCTCTTTTTGAGCTCAATTTGGTCGAAAATTTCTCAAGATATGCTTCATTCAATGTTTACCTAGGAAACTCCGCTAAAATTGGAGAAGACTCTAGTGAGCACCGCCAAAGTTGGAAATTCTGCCGAATTTGGCGTGGCTCCGAAAATTACGCCAACCATAACAACGGATTAATTAAGGTTAAGCCTGGATTAGTGGCGCTGATCACGCTTATCCTCTTAGCGCTGGTCATTGGTTATACGATGAGGTTGTATAGTGAGGGGGTTGGCTCCCTTCGCTCTGCCATCGCATACACTGTAGGCTTTAAATATGGTGTCGTTGCCTCCGTTAAACAAAACCCGTGCTTGGTTCATTGCTAATGTATTGGAGTTGGGAGGGGGAGGTCACGGGTTCGACCCACCCTCTGCCCATCCCTTTATATATCCTTTTGCCCCATATGTCTGGAGATTGACCTGAATATTAAATGCTCAATTTTTAATATATATGTGAATTTGGTATAGTTTAGATTTATGTGATATATATATATATATATATATATATATATATATATATATATATATATAACAATATTTCTAAAAAATACAATTCACATAATATTCACCATGAACCAATAATTCCACCTTGATGGACATTGGGCAATTTTCACCTTCACACAACCAAACTGGCGAATCTTGAAGTGACACTTGTCATAGCCTCATTGGGAAAAAACTGAATAAGATTCCCATCATGCTAACTGTACTGCCATGTCATCATTCTGTCATGTTCTACAATTTTTTTAGCAGTTTAGGAAAACAAACAACAGGCCTTTTCTCCTTCATTCAGACTCAGTTTTTAGTGAAAAGAATTGCATTAC
This sequence comes from Pinus tabuliformis, assembly GCA_031772625.1. Lineage (NCBI taxonomy): Eukaryota > Viridiplantae > Streptophyta > Pinopsida > Pinales > Pinaceae > Pinus > Pinus tabuliformis. The sequence goes on from CM062818.1 coordinate 575,398,902, forward strand.
GATTTTCTTGATGAGACGGATGCAGTCGTTCAGTTTTTGAGCCAATATGATAACTTTGATTTTTGAGCTAAATACTGAGCACCTTATCAGTTGATTCCTATGTAGTGAGTTGGAGTCATGATTTAGATGTGTCAAAGTGAGTGTGTTATGGCGTATATATATATATATATATATATATATATATATATATATATATATATATATATATATATATATATATATATATATATATGTAATTTTGTGATGAATAATATCATACTTTGATTTGTATTGTGTGTGCAAACTCCCTAATTATCTCTTCAAAGTTCTATGAAAAAAATGTTGAGTAAACGTTTTTCTACATCTTACGAGATTAGGGTTTAGCCAGTTAATGAAATAACCATGAAGTTTTTAAACGGCTCACCTAATGGTAGAATACTAACCATCTTTTGTCACCGTTGAGATCATCAGATGTCTAACCAATTAGTGAGCCATCTTTTTGAATAAACAACTAATATGAATAATATCGAAATAAAAACTACATGAATGATGTCAAAATGTGCTTAAGTTATAATTAAGAGAAACATTATGTTAATCATAATCAATTAATTGTCAAGAACAATCATTACATTGTCATTCTGTCAAGGTAGACATGTTTTTGCTCATTTTGGTCATTTAAATTATTATCCAACCAAGAAAGAGTTTTGTGTGGAGACTCAAGCTTCCGGAATTAGAAAAAATATATGATGAACACTGATAGGGATAGGGATAGGGATCCCACTATATATTGCCATTGCAAGCCTGACATTTGATAATAATCTAACCTAAGACAAGGTTGACTACATGAATTTAAAGCAAGCTTGTCATATTCAGGAAACTGGGAAAGATTTATTGATAAATGACTTTTCAATCAACCTTGATATTTTTGGAAAGAGGCAAATGAAAATATCTTTCTGAAAATCTGACCACAATGTTTTGACAAAATGCTAGCCAGTCTTAACTGACAAAAACAACTGGTCCCAATACATGCGTAATGAACATGTTCTTGAACTTACTTATCAATGACAAGGTTGCCTGACCTCATCTGACCTTAGAGCCTATAACATTCAAGAAAATGTGTATGTCATGGTATTTCCATTGGATTCCACTTGATTTGGCTCACGTAGGTGGAGATAAAATGTTGAGGAAAACACAGAAAAAAAATCCTTGTGGAATTTTAACATAGATTTTATCTCGTTCTACATTAGACTAAGAGATTTGAATGTATTTGAGTCGGTTCGTTGAGAATGTCATCACGCGAGGCATGAAATTTAGCACACGAAGATCATTTTTTGCAATACATTTTTTATGTAGATGTACAAGCCCAAATAAACTCCAAAATGGAAGATCATAATGAAAGAGCATCATATTAATGATAAAATTACTTATTTATACATGTGCAATCTAGGTACGAGATAGTTGTGTCTCGGTAACTTATTAGCCGTAAAAATGGAATGTAAAACTAATTACATATTATAAAATAACAATCCCAAATGATTAGTTAGCATCCCCCCTTAATCTGAAAGGGCATCCAACATGCCGAGTAACATTTTGAACTTTTCAAACTTTTCACGTCCCAGTGACTTTGCAAATATGTGTACGATCTACTCTGAAGTAGGAAAGTGTGTTAGATGAATAAATTTAGCCTCTACATAATGTATAATCAAGTGATATTTGGTGTTAATATGATTTCTTCGATCATTAAACTTGAGATTCTTGGCCATTTGAATTGCATAATAGTTGGCGATGATTAGTGGAGTTGAACCCTTTCGTTTCTCCTGCAAATCTTCAAGTATTTTGTGAATCCAAATGATTTGTTCTGTAGCTAGAGATGCTACAAAATATTCAGCTTCGGTGGTAGAATCAGCAGCAACAAATCACTTCCGTTGTCTCCAACTGATGGATGTTGATCCAAAAGTAGAGTCACCATTCTCCTTATCTCCATCAAAATCAGCATGTGAATAGCTAGTGAGATGGAAATCTGCAACTTTGGAATATTTGATGCCATACGTTCGAATGTATTTCAAATACTTGAGCACTCACTTTGCTTCATTCTAATGACCATCACATGGCTTATGCATGAACATGGAATGTATCCCTAGAACAAAAGCTATGTCAAGTCGAGTAGTAGTCAGAAAAGTCAAACTTCCAACAAGTTGCCTGTACTTTGTTGGATCTTCAAACATACTTCCTTCAGTGGAAGAAAGCCTCAAATTCTACTCCATAGGAGTAGTGACAATATTACAATCCTACATCCCAAATCTATCCAATAGTTTTCCAATATACTTATTCTAAGAAATGAAAATATATTTGGGTTTCTGATCAACTTGAATCCCTAAATAATAATGTAATTAACCCAAATCTATCATGGATTTCTTTTTTAAGAATTATCTTTTAACGGACGCTATATAGTCATCGTTATTTCCCGTGAACATCAAATCATCTACATACACAACCAAATATACAACTGAATTTCCAATTTTCTTAAAAACAAAAGTTGCATCATCTAGATCAAATAACCTAGAATTCAATTTGAGAAGGTGTTCAGTTAATGTTTTATTCCATGCACGAGATGCTTGTTTCAGTCCATACAAATCCTTAACCAACTTACATACCTTTTTCTCTTTGCCTTTAACAACAAAACCTTCGGGCTAAAACACATAAACACTCTCCTTCAAATCACCATTAAAAAAAGTTGTTTTAACATTAATATGGTGTATCTTCTAGCTATTCTGAGTTGCACGAGAAAACAAAGTTCTAATTGTTCCCCATCTTACTGTAGGAGAAAATCTCTCTGTGTAGTCAATACCTTCCTTCCGAGCATAGAATTTTTCTACAAGCCTTGCATTGTATTTATCAAGGGAACCATCTCCTTTGCATTTGATCTTATACACCCATTTTCAACCAATGGGTTTGACACCTACAGGAGGATCCACTAACCTCCAAGTTCCATTCTTAATAAGTGCATCATATTCTTTTTGCATTGCATCCTTCCATTCATCACAATTAGAAGCTTCCTCAAAACAAATCGGTTCTGTAATTATACAATGATTGAATTCACAGTCATGAGAAACAATACCTGAATCACCTTTCGAAGATATTCCTATTTCAAAATCATCATACTTTCTTGGAAAATTTCGAGCACATGTGGATCTTCATAAAGGTTGCTGAAGTGTTTGTGATGGTTGTTCATCCTGAAGTACAGGTTCTTCAGGGACACTTTCTGACCCCACAGAAATAACACTATCCTCCAAGTTTTCTTCAGCAAAAACATCCTCATGAGTCGAAGATGGAAAAAACATTTACTGATCCAGAATGGGAACCCCCCCTTCAATGTGTGGAATATCATTATCAGATTCGTAATAGAACTTCTTAGATGTAAATTTCTCCAAATGAGCCAGTTGCCTATCAACGGTGGAATTATTTTTATCTGATTCAAGTAAAATAACATCTCTGGAAAGAATGAACTTCTTATTCTCCTCATCATACAACCTGTAAGATATGGAAGTAGTAGAATATCCCAAGAAAATACATTTGTGACTCCTAGCACCCAACTTGTTGCGCTGATGTTTAAGAATTAATGCATTTCATAGAGAACCAAACACTCTAAAATTTTGAACAATAGGAAGATGATTATACCACATTTCATAAGGATATTTATTACTGATGACAAAAGAAGGACAACGATAACGAATATAAGTTGCATAAAGCATTGCTTCTCCCCAAAACGTCAACTTAACAATCTTAAATAATACCATAGATCTAACAATATTAAGCAAAGTTCTATTCATAATTTATGCAACACCATTATGTTGTGGATTATAAGGTATGGTAGTGTGATGTTTGATTCCATTATCATTTGAATATTGTTCAAAAACATAATAAGTATACTCACCACCATTATTAGTTCTGAGAATGCCTATATTCTGTTGAGTCTCATTTTTAATCATCAAATGAAAAGTTTTAGAAACTTCAAACACTTGTGACTTATTCTTCAACAAATAAACCCAACACATTTTTGAGTAATCATCAATAAATGTTATCACATATTTATTTCCATTGGCAATTGCAACAGGCATAGGTCCACATAAATCTAAATGTATGAGACCTAATTTTCGTGAAGATATGTAAGAAGAACTAGGAAAAGGTTGTTTACAATGATTTCCTAGAATACAAGCATCACAAGGTGTAATATTTCTTGGAACTATAGGAAGACCTTTAATACCTTTCTTTTTCATAATTTTTATGCTGCCATAATCGATGTGACCAAATTGGGCATGCCACAACAAGATGGGAGTTAGGATGTCACTTTGTTGCACCAAAAAAGTAGTACTTTCACAAAAATTAGTAGATGAACTACCATTTAGCTTTAAAAGCGTACCTTCTTCCACACTATTCATAATAATTGCATGATCAGATGCTCTTATTATCTCGATGATGCCATAAAATATATGAATAGAGTGCCCTTGCTGGCAAATATGGATAAGAGACATCAAATTTCACTGAAACAGTGGAATATAAAGTACATCCTGTCAAACATAATCTGCAAGATTCGATATCTTCAAATAAATAGACCCAATGCCAGATGGTTTAATTTGAGACTTTTCAACAAAGTAAATAACACCATCAATATTGTCACTGAATGTTTCAAAAAAATCTCGCCTAAATGTCATATGACAAGTGGCTACTGAATCCAAAATCCAACTATCTCGTCATGAAGAAAATGTAGTGTTGAAAACATCATTAATATTAAAATTACAATGAGAAACCATGTAACCTGTAGACTCTGATTATTTTCCCTTATCGGGTGGTGGCTGATCTTTCTTTTCATTCAAGTGTTCTCTCATTTCACTCACTTTCTCCTAAGGGTTTTTAGAGTTAGTAGCAGTATGACCAATTTTACCACATCTAAAACATTTGATAGTTGGTCTATCATTAAAAATCCTTTGTTGTCTATCATTTTTTTGTTTGTCTCCTTGATTATTTCACCCCCCCTACCTCTATAATTTCTCCTACCACGACCTCTACTAATTTTATCATCTCTAGAAGTTTTAGCATGAGACCGCTGATCCTTTTGTTCAAGCCACAAAGTTTCTACATTAGAGTTAGGTGGAGCCTCTTTCTTCTCAAAGGTTTTTGCTCTCTTAGCTATTTTTCTTACTAGTTTATGAAATGTAATGTCTTTTAACTGCCCACTAGCTTGGAGAGATTCCAAATAGTGTGAATCGATAGGGTGAAGGACTTTTATAAAATATGTAAGTTGTAAATCTACTTTAATTCAAGTAGCTTCTATATAATGAAAAATGGCTTTTATTTCAGAGGAACTCTTCAAAGGATCGTTATCCTTCATCTCCAAATTAAACAACTTTAACAACAACTGAAAAATTTTGAGTTCTGAGTGTGAATCATATAATTCTTTCAACTTATTTAATGTTTCGAATATAGTACCATAAGAAACAATATATAGGCTTACCTCTACTATCACAGATGTAATTATTAATGCATATGCCTTGTTATATTTTGTCTCCCAAATTGCACATTGCTTCTCATTATTAGGTGGCTCCGGTGCAATTTCTTTTCCGTCACTATCCTTCTTGCCTTGACAAGCTTCCCAAAAATCATTAAAAGCAAGGGCTCTTTTAAGCTTTCTAAACCACTCTTGATAATTTTCCTTTCCATTAAGAGCAACTCCAACTATGGAAACTATTGAAGTCATAATTGTTATACAACCAAATATTCTTCAAATCCTTTCAAACTCAAAATATATGCAATATTTCTAAAAATATATAAATTTGTTTCTCCTCTTGTTTCAAACAAAGTTGGCTTTGTGGTTTAAAGGTAAGTTTCAAAAAGAGTGTAGCAAAGAGCTAGGTTCAAATATTATTAGCCTCCCAAAATTAAAACAACAAGTGGCCCTTGGATGCATGGAACTTAGACTTTAAGCAAACAATGCAATAATTATTGGTATTCAACTCACTATTGACAATACTTATTGAGAACAATAAGCACTCAAAAATCTAACATGTATTATAACTTCCAAGGATATTTAAAAAAAAATAAAAATTATACCACTGAATTTATCTATAACAGAAAGTTATAAAACTTACAAAGAATGAATAGTTTGGGTGTCCCACTAGCTTAACCTTCTGCTGCATTCAACTATCCTCACAACCTTCATGCTCTGCATCTCTTTTACACCATAGAATTCAAATACATGGAGTTTAGAAACAACTCAACTAAGGCTCTAATACCACTGTACAATCCCAAATAAACTCCACAATGAAAGAGCACAACTATCCTCACAGCCTTCATGCTCCGCGTCAGGGCCACGTCTCTTTTACACCATAGACTTCAAATACATGGAATTTAGAAAAAAATTCAACCGAGGCTCTGATACCACTTTACAAGCCCAAATAAACTCCACAGTGAAAGAGCACAATGAAAGAGCTTCGTATTAATAATAAAACTACTTATTTATACATGTGCAATCTAGATATGAGACAATTGTGTCTCAGTAACTTATTAACCTTAAAAACAAAATGTAAAACTAATTACATATTATACAATAATAATCCCGAATGATTAATTAACAGTCAAGTTTCTTACAATTCTCACAATAATTGACTACATCGAAACTTGTAACTAAGGCAATTGCAAGTACAACCAATTTGACTTTCCTATTGATTGTGCGTTCGAAGCTTGTACAATGCTTTTAGATATTATTTTTAATTTTTGTATCAAATAAAAAAAACAATTATATATTATATTGCACATATCCATAAACTTATGGAATAAGTACAAATGCACATAGTAGTTTTGGTACCACAGATATAGGAAATCCTTTTTCTTCTTCTCCTTTTCTTCTTTTTTTTTTTTTTGAACTTGTGTAAGAATTTAGTAATGAAAAAATTTGAGTTGTTGTGTTTTTTTTTGGTTTTTTTTATTATATTTTTTAAATGTATTTTTAAATATATAAATAGATTTATAAAACTTTATAAAAAATTGAAAATTATTATTTGAATAAAAATTATTTTATTAAAAATAATTAAAATAATTAAAATGGATAAAATATAAATAAACAAAGATATATCTTAATTTTTATGATTGACATTATAATTTAAAATTGAACATTGAAGAAAGTTGAACAATTTTACATTGTGAATATTGTTATTTATTTAATTAAAATTTTGAATTTCTCTATATACATAGAAATATACTTAATCCTTGCGGTTAAGGATTAAATTTGAAAAAATTAAACTTAATGTATTTTTTTAGTGTCTACAATTTAAAACAAGCTATTTTTCATATGAAAATGAAAAGTAATTTAAAATTTCATGCAAACTTCATAGGTTAGACTTCTTCTTGTGTGATGTTGTAGAAACCTTAGATGAATAATCTTGTCTTCAAATTAAAATACCCAGTATTTCATGCAATGGTTACACCTTAAACTTCTTATTGTGTCAATGTTGTGCGTTTTTCAATTGAAGAATCTTGTTTCCAAATCAAAATACTAAGAATACTTGAACAAACACACATAATAAGCATTGGTTCACTAGTATTATAGTTCATTTAGGAATCTTATGGAGATAATCCAGTACAACCATTTACACTTTCATTCCTTGAATGTGAAACAACAAGTTTGTTCTTCTTTCTTAAAGGGTAATTGGTCCAATTGTCAAATAATTATAACGAGTTTTACAGACAATTGGTTTTCAAATAAATGCAATTAAATTTTAAAGATAGTCAAAATATGATATGGTTTTGTGGATATATATATATATATATATATATATATATATATATATATATATATAAAAGATTAACACAATGTTCCCTAAAAAAATGTTTGCTTATTAGAGTCTTTTGTTATGAGAATTGTAATATGATGATTGGCACACATGTGCATTATGACGTTAAACACTATCTGCAAAAGGGTCATATTATTTTTTTTGAACAAAAATAAATGTTTAAATTAAATATTAGATATTTTGTGTTCAATTACTAGTAATAAGGAGTCAAACTTGCATTAAATGTTTTTTTATCCTTGGTGCACACAATCAAGTAAAGTAGGTAGTAAATACATGGGAAGTAGGTGAAAAGAAAATGTATATGTGGAACCACAGAAAAATCATAGGTATTGTTTATAAATCTGAATTGCAAGAGGATAGACAATTCATTAATTGAAATTATTTTTTGCTTATAAGAATCAAGAGTATTCACCACAACCAAAGTATTTAATCTTTAATGCCCACTACTAAAATGTAATTTAAATAAATTAATAACATGTCTATACATCAAACTTCATATATTATACCACTACTAAAATGTAATTTAAATAAATTAATAACATGTCTATCCATCAAACTTCATATATTATACCATTTTTTAAAACTATTACGTCAAAAAGGGAAAATGTGTTATCATTCTTTTTCCTAATTATTAAGATACATCAAAAAAGTTATTGATAAGGAAAAAAATAGGAAAAAAATATATAATAATAATTATAAGTAAAATATATTAGGAAAAAGTTCTTACTCTTCAATTAAAAGTTTTGAACTAATTTTAATTTCAAAAATAAGAAGTAATTGTTTCTTAATAAGAAGTAATTGTTTGTTTTAACTTCCATTTGTATACAAAATATTTTATCCCCTCTCATAATGGGATAAAAAGCTATTAAAAAATAATGATGATTTCAATTTAAAGCATTTTTGTGATGAACTTTGTAAGTTAAGATTATCACATAATATAGTATATAAAAATATTAAATAAATTTATGTAGTAAATATTACTATTTATATCATTAAAATTTTGATTCTTTCACATTATATTTAATATTATTTCATTTTTTTTCAAAAAAATTATAGATAATATCATTTTTTTAAATAATTAAATTTATAATTTATTTGAAATTATGATTTTTACCATTAATATTATTATGAATTAAATTTTTAATTAAAAAAATATTTGAAATAATACAAATAACTAAAATTACAAACTAATTGAAACTATAACATTACATATAAAAACCATAACTTTGAGACCTAAATTGAAGTTTTACATTACTTAAGTGATGCATATTTCAAAAATACACATAATTGTAACCAAAATAAACTTGAAACTTTTAAAAATATATATGTTTAAATTTATTATTATATTTTGATGGTTAATTTATAAATTTTATTTCGATAAAAAGTAATTTTAGAAATACTTATTTTTAAAATATACACTTTTATTAAAATTTTACAATATATTTTTTAAATGAAAGATTATTATATACATATATTGAAGGGAAAGATTATTTATGAAATCGTGATTTCTATTATTCTTTACTATTTTAATTCGATTTGTACCTTTTTATCATTTCTCATCTCTTTTTACTTTTATGGTAGTTTTTGTGGAACGAAAAATAATGAGTTATAAACCCATTGCTATGGATGACTATTGGTATAGAGAGTGAACATTGCTTATAATTAAGTTGTTAGGTGTGTTTATTTCAGATTAATCTTTTAAAATTTTTATTTTAATTATCAATAATTATTAGGTGGATAATAAAACTTTAATAGCTATTTCAATATATACCTTCTATAATTTTAATTTAATTATTAATAATTAGTAGGCTGGTAGTAGAGATTTAACCTTAATGGAATATGTTGTAATATTTATAGTAACATTCATAAATCAAAGGTAAATTCTTTTAAGTAATTTCTATCAAGTTAATAATTAAGTAAATGTTTTATCAATGTGTATTATGTTGGCCATGTGGTATTGATTAGCCATGGTATTGGTCAATGATATTTCACCAAAAACTATTTACAATTTAAGGATAGTAGAGATTTAACCTTAATGGAATATGTCATAATATTTATAGTAACATTCATAGATCAAGGGTAAATTCTTTTAAGTAATTTGTATCAAGTTAATAATTAAATAAATGTTATATCAACGTGTATTATGTTGGCCATGTGGTATTGATTAGCCATGGTATTGGTCAATGATATTTCACCAAAAACTATTTACAATTTAAGAAATTTTAGTGGTAATGTGGATGAATCTCCATAGTTAAAAAAACTATTTAACTCATATATTAATTTCTTTTATAATAATAATAGTAATAATAATAATAATAATAATGAGAGGCACATTATAAGGGAGATGTGTAATTCCTTTTTTGGCCTGAACATGTATCAACTTTCAAATAAAAAATAATCTCTCTCTCTATATATATATATATATTCTAAAGCTCGAAAAATGTCATATCACTTTAAAATAAAAATAAATATTATCTAAATAAAGTGCTATTAACTTTTCTCTGAATTAATAATTTTTTTATTATATATATATATATAGATGAACAATAAAATATTTTTTCATTTGGTTTCTTTCTTTCATGTATATATGTCAGTTAGTCAATATGAAAGTCATGTACTGAAATATTTTTAAAAAGTTTATTTAAGTTATATATTGGAGTATTTTTTATATAACTTTCTTATACCCAAAAGTGAAAATATATATGTATATTTTTTTGGGCTGACAGGAAGAGTAAAACATGTATTTTCATTTCTGTTTTTTTTAATTATAGCTTACAATTTTTTATTTAAAGAATATATATATTTTTTAAGGGGAGTAGGGATTGAGTTACACATCTCTCTCATAGTAGGTTGTAAAATAAACCTTTTGGAGTATGAATTAATTTTTTAATTATTTATTTAAATTTTTATTTTATAAACTTCATAATGAGACTATATCTTCTATCATTCCAATATATCACCTTCAATTATGAGAGAAAATTTAACCAATAACTTCACATCAAAAAATACAAATTACACATAAAAAACAGAACACCCAATTTATTAAACAATTATTTATTTAAATTTAAAAAAATGACACTTTATTTCATAAATATTTTAAATTAAAAATCCCATATCATATATTTGTAATTATCAAGAATGGCCGCTAGCATGGGTGTCCTATGTGAGGACCACTAAACAAACTTTGGCAAATGGAATTCTGATCGTTGAAAACAGTGAAGTTAATGATGAGCACTTGACCTTGCACAACCAATGCGCACATGGAAAATGGAAGATGGTGTCATTTCATTCTAGAATGACCTTAAAAAATTAGAGGTCAATCGTTTCAACAGAACAGGAAAGAAGTCAACTTGTGAGAATAGTTTTTCTCTGCAATGTCAAATTGGCCAAAACTGCGATGTTCCCCATGCCACATTAAAGCGCGTTTGTTGTGTGTGTTTTCGCTTTCAGGTCAATATGGAAGTAGGTACAGAGTGGAGCGTTAGAGTTTATGCGCATGCCTATATATTATACAGAGTCTTCATAAATGTTAGGTGTCAGATTATTATGGAAATGGTTAGGTGCTCATGCTCAGGCTTATGGAACTTTGATTTATCTTTTGTTGAACCCTCACCAGAAGTGTGAACTAACAACTTGTATTTAAAGCTAGCCCTTATATTATAGTTGATATCCACCTAATATTGTAATTTGTAAAATTTGCTAAATTTGAGCATTAAATGGATTAAATTATATAAATCTGACAATAAAATATGATTTTGTTGTTATTTGAAAAGGAGTTAATGTGATTTTTTGGAATTTTTTTACAAAAATTTGAAGTGAAATTTTGATTTATGTTATTTAAATTATTATTTTTATTGTATATATAGATTCAACACCCTGAATAGGCCACAAAATTACCTATCAAACTTGTGATTTCAATAAATTCCTGCGGAATTTTAGAGAAATTACAGCCAAAAAACCGAAAAATCACACTAAAGATGACTCCTTTAAAATATGTCCATTTCGTTTATTAATCAGAATACGGTCACTGTCGCCGGTTGACGCGCCTCTAACATCGATACCTCTGTCCTTCCGAATTGATTGAGGGCAGAACGCGGCCGTTGGAATAAGCACCGCAACGTTACTGTGCATGGGCCAGGCTTCATGACTCGAACCACTGTACAAGAGAATAATCCCTTTTGCCCCAAGTCATATTTAGTGCCGGAGAATTTTACACTCTTCCAGCAGCCATTATCATCCATAAGAGCATATTGCGCGACTGCAGTTGCACAATCAGAGGCGACATGAATCTCGAATTTGCCGATCACGCTTTCCATTCTTTCATGAACACGGATATCGACTGGATGCAGCATTTTTGCGCCGCCCAGACGAAACTGCCGGAGCTGAGCCAATGGAGCAACACCATCAACGACGAACTGGAGATGAATTCGTTGCACATCATCAACGACGCCAATAAGCGCAGTCGCATGATGGTTGCTGCACCAGCGATCAATACAGCCGCGATGGGCTCTTGGGACTTGGCGGCTGCCACGATGGGATCTTGGAAACTGGAGCTGGACCTAGGCTCGAACGCGGCGTTGCCTGTCGACAGCGTCGACGCCACGCCCGTAACCGCTACGGCCGTTCCGCGGAGAGCCTGCGGTTTGATCACCAAAAATGCGCCCGCAGCTGTCGATATATCCGCGTTAAACGAGTATCCCTTGGCGTTCCGCAGCGACCCTCTGCCCCTGCCGCCGACGGAAGCAGCAGGGGGTTCGTGTCGGGGATCTGGTGCGCTTAAACCAAAGAGGAAGCGCGTGAGACCATCCCGACGCGTGCAAACCACGGTGGTGAAGACGGACACCTCCAATTTCAAAGCCATGGTGGAGCACTTCACAGGAATCCCCCCCACCTGTACTCCAGTTACTACTCAAGAATCCACAACAGCTCCATCTGGGTCCTCTTTGTCAGAATCTACTAATTCAGCCACTTCTCCATCGTTCAGCAAGCCCGTTCCTCATCCCGCCCTCCGCAAAACCTCAAATTCTTCTACTGTTGCCAATTCTTCGTCGGTCCCTATTACTTCTTGTCCTTCGCTTCTACCGTCTTCTTCCTTCCCCACGAGCCAATCTCTGCCTGAGCTGCCCTCCATAACCACCGTAGTGAGTTTCACAGGTTCTGATGAGATTTCTAAATCTCCTGATCCAGAAGAACACATCAATTTACCTGATCTCATTGACGTAGCTTTCTTTGAAGAACTGTGGAACGAAATAAATATTGAACCTACGGGAAGATATTTATAAGCACTGGACGAACATGCTGATCAGTGCTGTCTGATGATCTGTTTCTTTTATTTGGCTTCTGGTTCCAAGTGTTTCGCTTGTTTTCTTACTTCTTAAATTATTCTGATGCTTTCGCAGCTTATTGGATGTGTCCCTTACCAAATGTCAACGATTAATGCATTGGAAAGCTTGTGCCCCATCAGGCTTGTATATATAGATTAGTTCCACGGTTAAGCAGACGGATAATTTCAGCAAAAGGCCGCGAGAAACTCTGGTTTCAAATGTTCATTTAATTGAATCTGTCCAGGGGGGATTTTCCAGTTTTGTTGAATCGCACCTAGTTGGCTAATTCATTGCAAAGGTTATAACTTTTTATGCCAGAATGCTTGAGTTAATCGATTACATAAATAGGACTCATATACTCCAGTGGAATCAAAGAATTAACGAGAGTTATGAGTTAATTTGCGGATTATACTTACAATTTGATTAAATAGTTGAAATGGATATTCATAAGCGAATTAAGCAAAAGTGATGAATAATTTTCAATCATAGATTGCATAGTTGAAATGGATATTTATTAGCAATATAGTTACTGCTAGATTAGATAGTTGAAATGGATATTCATATAAAATGGTTATGTTTGTATCCGTCGCAGTGCTTCAAATTAATAAGCTATGGAAATAAAAAAGCACTCATAAAGGAAAGTAATGGTAACACAGAATTATCGAGGAGTTATGAATTGTTTTGCACATTGATAAGAAAATTCTGAATGAAAGCAAGCTTCTCCAGGTAAATTGTTCATTCACAAAACTTCTTTCAAATTCGAAACTGTAGGCTTTTATTATAGATATACCTGCAAATTCTCTAAAATTTATGATTTACGTCAATAAAATTTATAAAAGAGAGTTTTTATGTTTTTAGTCATATAAAATCCATTTTATATAAATGAAATAAATATCAATTAAATATATAAAAATCATTGAAAGACAACTAAGTAACAGAAAAATTAATCCAAACTATATTTTTTAGTTTATTCACATTTAAAAAAATAAGTTCGAAATTTTGAATTTTAACTTCTTGACAGCAAATTAAAATCTCTTGCTTCCTGTTAGTTTAAATGATTTTATCAATACTGGTTAAGGATGAAGTTCCCCATACTTTTTCAACTTCTTCTGTATATAAGAAAAGAAATTCCTAGCTATCTTTGATATGCAGTTACATTCTTAAATGGAGGTTCCTGGGCAAAATTCATAGCCATCTTTCATATGCAGTTACACTCTTAAATGGAGGTTCCTGGGAAAAATTCTTATCAATCTCTGATATGCAGTTACATTCTTAAATGGAGGTTTATGGGCAAAATGTTTAACTATCTCTGATATGCAGTTACATTCTGAAATGGAGGTTCCTGGGCAAAATGCTTCCAACCTGTCGCTTGTATATAGATATATTAAAAATACACAATTTGTCTATGAAGCTTTAAAGTTAGATATACATAGACTATGTATTTAACTTATGATTAAAACTAAATTTCTTCAATGTTCTTAAGCCAGTTAAGTTGGAGAAGCCGAGGATGAAGTTTCAAAATTTGAATATATAAGAGTTGAACTTCATGACATACTCAACCCAAGTTATAAATATTCTCAGGATCGGATGGGAGAGAGTTTTGATATCAGAAAGTAATATATATGGTTCAACGTTCCCAATGATTGAATAGTTTAAAGACTTTTCATTATTACAATTATAAGTAGATGATTCGTTGGGATTTTGGTTGTCACACGAATTTTGGTGGGATACCTCTTATACCATGAATCTCAAATAAAAAGGAATATTGAAAAATACATTCAAATAGCAAGTATAGCAAGTTTATGTCATAAGTGTAAATCATACTATATCACATGAATATAATTAGCATTTGCACCAGATGTTGCAAAGGAAACGCCGTAAGGTATAAATTGAAGAACACAAATACAACAAAAGAATACTTTGATAAAGAATATGCAATCAACAATAATTGTATAACACCCTGCAAGCTTAGCATAGTCATTGAAGAAAATGCTTACCTCTGATAGATGAATCCACAGAGGCGATATTTGCACGGTTTTATTTTCCCTGTTTCTTAAATTTCATTTCCATAACATATATTTGAAACCAATTTATTTAATAAATTTCATTTACACTACCTAAATAATTTAAAGAGAATCCTTAATCTATGTGATCTTGCCATTTGAACCATCCTTATTTATGACATATTATTTGCAGGTCATAGATATTCCACAATATCACATATTCTCATTCTACACAATATCACACATTCCCACCAACGACTTTGACTCTACCCCATGTAGCTGCATGGTCATGATTACAGAAGATGCTTTCAAATATTTTTAGCAGTTTCCTACACACTCACATGTCGTTATGGACAAGAACTTACAACATTACATACATAATTATGAGACAGATAAACCTGAAGGCCAACACCACTACATTACAGTTCTAACTTGATAGTGCCATAATACTTCAAGTCTACTTCTTTGCTGCATTATTCCTATTACCAAAATTAGCAGTAGCTTTGGCTGCCTTGTCAAGAACCCCAGCAACCATCAGTGCTCCTGTTGCAAAATAACTGTTGTTGACAGCTGCTGTTCCTGCGTTGCAAGCTGCATGCCCAGCTGTAATCAAAGCTGCTTTTGATATCTCTCCGAAGAATTTGCCAAAATCTGCCACCTTTGCTGCAGCAGTGTCACTCCCAGTGGCCACTATTCGACCATTGTTGGCATTTTCTATCACGGAGATGAGATGGTCATCGCCCAGATCCAACAGTGAGATTGGCAGCAGAGGATCTATGCGAATGGAATTTATGCCTCTGTGAATTAAATCTAGGCAGATTGCAACTCGGAGAGGCCTGGTGAGAGCCACTGGTTGAAGAATATTTCTGTAAAATTGATTCGCAATTCAACGGTTTTATTGATTACTTGTTGCATAGCCATTGGCGTCGCTGCACATAGTATTGTTGTCCATTAAGTCAATCCCAGGAGGCGCAGTATTTTTTTATATCCATCTCTCGAACATTGTGGAGATTTCTGCATTTGTGAAAGCCATTAATGGAATTAGTACAATGCTTTGCTGCCCATGAAGTCAACACCACCCGACACCTTGTGGACATTTCTGCATCTTTTGAAAAGCATTCAGGGAATTAGTATGGTGTAACATCCCATACCCAATTCGAATTACTTGTCAAGAAAGAAATCAGAGTCAGAAATGGAAATCAATGCGGAGATTCATAAGCAGCAAAAGCTAATCATCAAACAGTCCAGGAGTGGGAAGGCGGGACAGAACTGCGGTCCAAGTACTGTGATAGAGAGCTCAT
Organism: Pinus tabuliformis; assembly: GCA_031772625.1. Classification (NCBI taxonomy): domain Eukaryota; kingdom Viridiplantae; phylum Streptophyta; class Pinopsida; order Pinales; family Pinaceae; genus Pinus; species Pinus tabuliformis. The sequence continues at coordinate 575,415,356 of CM062818.1, forward strand.
AGTGTTTCCCAACCTTCGATCTGTACAGCAGTATGGTGTACTACAACAGACCATATAGCAGGCTATACAGTTTTCCCTGTAGGTTGTTTCTTCTCGGTTTTTGTGCAGATCTGTTTCTGAGGTGAGTTTGATTAATTGTGGAGCTGCTAGATTGTAGAGCCAAAAAACATACCATAAACTTATGCTTCTTCTTGCTGCAGTTACTCTTAAGATTCTGCATCTCCTTCTTGGGCTAATGTAGACACAAATGAGTTGCTATTTTGGTTTTGTTCTCACTCATGTAATCCCTTCAATCTTGCCCTTGTGCACTGTATTCACACATGCTGAGGCACTCAGCCTCCTTCTAGGGTTACATCAACATGGCTCGATCTCCTTTATTGGCCTTAGACCAAGCCCTAAACCAAACTCAACCTTGCTCTGGTGACACATTGTTGTATTGAAATTAAATCTCAATGTAGTGATGAATGCGTATGTTTTGTGGAAAAAGGTGCGAGAACCTTAATTGACATGTTAAGATCCATTTTACACAAACTGCTCCCTGTGGAAAAATGTCTACCTGCGACACATTGTTGTGTTGATATAAATTCTCAATTTAGTGATCATTGCCTTTGTAGAAAGAATGTACGAATTAATCCAATAAGGCATCAATAAGTTTGAATCTCAGTATTTGAGACGGTTCATAAAGCATTGCTGGCACAGAAAGCTTTACCAATTGGAAGCTGGCTTTGGAGTGCAAGTTCCTGGGTTGATGTGATAGCCTCCTTGCACAAACTTCCTTTGTGCAATGCCATCATTGTTGGCGGCTTTAATGGCATGCCTCATGGACCATCTTCAGCTTTTGATTGTGACCTATGTGATGTTATAGGGTATGTTTCCAAAATGGCATATCCCTTTGTTGAAATTATATGAACTTGTTTTATTTTGGTAATTAAAAGATGTTCTTAATACTTATTACTGATCTAAAAAATTTATTACAAAACTGGGGTGGCCAGAGCCAATCCCCCTGTTGTGGTTTGGAAGTGGCTTTTAAAGCTTTCATGCATGATATTCTAGCCATATTTACAATGGCATGATATGAATTTCTCCAATATATATTTCTGCCCTGTAACAAAATTGGCCTCCTAATGGTTGGACTAATTTGCTTTCTAGAGATCAGATTGATAGCCTTTAAGATTTTAATACCTTGGTTGTACAGATCTATACAACAGTATGGTGTACTACAACAGACCATATAGCAGGCTATACAGTTTTTCCTGTAGGTTGTTTCTTCTCGGTTTTTGTGCAGATCTGTTTCTGAGGTGAGTTTGATTAATTGTGGAGTTGCTAGATTGTAGAGCCAAAAAACATACCATAAACTTATGCTTCTTCTTGCTGCAGTTGCTCTTAAGATTCTGCATCTCCTTCTTGGGCTAATGTAGACACAGATGAGTTGCTATTTTGGTTCTGTTCTCACTCATGTAAACCCTTCCTTTCTCGTACATGCCAAATAGATATAAAGAGGTTTTCCCTCTTATACTCAGGACAAGGCTCAAGCAATCAAAGAAAAGTACAAAGCCTAGGGCTTGACAGCTAAAGGAAAGAGGAAGCATGGCATGGTCTGAACTTATAAAATTAGGTGGAAAGACACCTTAGAAACGGAACTAAAACTATGAAGCTGCACTGGATAAACAATAGAACCTGCCTTTAAAACCTGAATCTTCGAGAGAACTGGGCACGATGTTAAACTATCCAAGAATGGATGACCCAACCCTTTTGGAAGAACTCTATTGCACACTTACTTAGCACAATGTTAAACTATCCAGGAATGGAAAATCCAACCCTTTTGGAAGAACTCCATTGCACACTTGATTTAGAATCCCAAGCCAAATAAAAAAGCAGAGGCCATAGAAGTGCACTTTGTAATATCCACAATGTCGTAGTCTAACGAGGCCAGGGTTTCGCCCAGAAAATAATAGAAATTCTGGCATAATTTTAAGAAAATTTTGCAAATTTTTTAGGCAATCCGGATTACAGCTATCAACGTCGCCTGCTCCACCAACGTTGGTGATGAGGAACACATTGAATGTCTTATTTCATTTTAGAGTAAGTTAATTACCCAAAATCAAGAGGTTAAGTTAATTACCCAAAATCAAGAAACCTCTATAGATGGCCAAGCATATACGAAGAATACATCTCATTCATGTGCAATACCAAATCCATCTTTTCTTTTCTCTGAGTAAAATTTCAAAAGCATGAACACATGCCATTTCATATGCACAATAAACCCAACTTCTGAAATTTCAATGCTTGGATGCATCCCATTCATATGCTACAGTAAACCCATATTTTCCTTAAATTTCAATCCATAAACAAATAAAAGTAGCCTTGAAACCAGATCTGGAACAGAGCTATTCATCACGGGATGATCTGGAAGAAGCTTGAACTCAGTTTTATAGTGATTGCAAAGACGTACATTTTTAATTCCACAGAGAAGGACCCATGTTGGTGAGACAAACAGGCAGACCTACCATTTATGGATCACTTGGTAACTGCCAATTTCTAAAACACTAATTGTAGAAGAGCGTCAAGTTGATTTCCAACAGTCAAGTTGAAGGGTGGAAAAATGTCCACTCTACTATTGGCATTTATAAATAATGAGAAAAATAATGTGACGGACATCAATAAATATTGATCATTCATGCCAGAAACGAAGAGCTACAATCAGGTAACAGTGACGGAAGAATGCAATGCAAGAACCTGAAGTTGCAAGGTAGCTCATGCCATAAATGATAAAATAATATAAAAATGACACATAGATGTATCAACAAGGGCTACTTAAAAAGTCAAATGTGCTGCAAAATTGTAGTGTGATTAGCTAAGTACAGAACCAACAAACAAGCACACCATAATACAAAATGCAATGGAGGGACCATGCTAGTCTTCTTTGTATGATTCTTCTGTTGAGAGTTTGAACCCATCCATGTGCATCTTAGAATGTTGGCACGATCCCATGTTCCTTATGCCTTGCCTAGGATTTTGATTCAGAAGGATGCACTGCAATAAAACAATTGTGACTGAGTAATAGAAGAAATTCATCAGCATTAGACACATATTAAATGGCAGTCTTAAGTGTCAGATAACCATGCATAACAAATTAGATAGTAGCTGAAAACTCAGCCTCTATGATTAACTGAATTCTGCTACATTAGCTTAAAATACTTGACAGTATATCATTTAAATAGCCTAAGGAGGTACCTTTAAAAAGAGGCAAAACTAGAATTTCATCTTAATGATTTCCATTGATCCTTAACAGAATTCATTGTTGATACCTCATTATCCCCTTTATTGTTGACTAAAAGGATGAAAATTTCAAAAATCATTTGTTAGACATATGGCAAATGCAGTGCTAACTTGCTAAGTACCAATCAACCATGCATAATAAATTACAGATCATCTGCAAACTCTGAATAAAACTAGGTGACTAAATGCTGCCACATTAAATTTCTTAAACCTCACAAGTATCTCCTTTCAATTACCTTAGAACTTTACGAATAGGGAAAACAAGGTTTTCATCTGGTTATTTCTTACTCATCAATAAATGAATTCATTTCCAAAATGTACTAGAAAGTGGCAATAAATAGATGAAACCGTGATGGAGCTTAATCTACTTTATTGGCACTGAAAGGCACACTATTTGGCATAAAGAAAGGTATTGGAAAACACATGTGGGTATGTTAAATTTTAGTACCAGCAAAAATATCAATTAGTAGGGCAGATAGTATGAGAGGCCAAAATCTGACCAGGGTCCCAGAGAAAGCAGTCACAACAATTAACACAAACAACGAAGTTTCAAGTCAAAGCACAGGCACCAGATGGAAATCAGACAAAACAAAAAAGCCACAACTTAAACTAATTTGGGAAGCAGATGAATATAGGATAAATATGGTTGTTTTAATAAAAAAAGATAAATATGGTTGATCAGTCCAACAGACCAATAACAGATACCAGCAAATGGGAGGAATGATATGATAGATCATAGAACCAATGAGCATGAACAACTTTAACAAACATTCAAAATATGTAAGGTGTCAGAGGACAAAGATAACTGATCAGACCAACAGTTCCATGAGACAGGATCTTGCAACAGGGGCACAACAAATGATGATGAATATCGCTTGTCCTAGCAGCACATTAGAAGCTCTCAATTTAGTGTCTACTCATTCATGGCTATATCATCAATACCTGGTATGCATGGAGGTCTTTAGTCAGTTTTTCAGTTCTTCTGTCGCAGTCAATATTTTTGTAAGGTTGAGAGTTGTAGCCACAAGTCAGGGTAATTCATGGAGTTCTTTCAAGTTTCAAGCACCTATGTATGTGACTATTTTTCTGATTAATGTCTATTAAAAAATGCTTTACTGATCTCTTGAATGAATATATGTGAGAGATGAATTTTGCAAGCCTAAGGAACTGAACTACGGTACAATGTAAAATATTACAAAAAAATTATACAAATGAGATAGCAATATAGATACAAAACTAAAATTCTATAGCAATATAGATATAGAATTTATCTCAAGTAAGAAATTACATAATAAGTGCGTCATAGCAAAATGAAGAAGATGAATCATCCAAGAATTACCTATAAGACTGAGTAGAGGCGTGAAGGCTTTTTGTAGAATGTGAATCATTCCATGAGTGGAGGAGGCGTGGAGGTTTCTTTGTTGATGTGAATGACATACTTGCTGACACTCATAATGTATCATTTTCAGAACCTTCATTGAAGAATATGGGGCTCCAAAGACTTGCCAAAACCATTTTAACTTTTACGATGCAGCTGAAGGAGTGGTTCTTGTCTCAAAAAGCCGTTGCAACATTGTTCCATCAAGTTTCATAAAAGATAAATTCAAAGTTCATGCTATATGAGAAGAAAGAAAGAAGAAACTGTAGCATATTACATTGAATAAAGTGGAACATGCTCCATGGCAATCCAACAGCCTGCATAAGAGCTATGTGAAATAGAAAACATAACATTTAATTACTACCTTGAGTTAAACATCCTCATTTCATAAATATAGAAAGATGCTTATTAGCGGATGTAAGTATGACACTTGCTGAAAGCCCCATTTTCATCTTTACTCTTCGCCCTTTTTGAGGTATCAGGAACTCCAAATACTTGCCAAAACCTGAGTGTTTCATCTGCTGCAGCTGATGAAACTATGTACCCATCAGGGCTCTGAAGAGGTAAGGCATAAGAAGGATCATGAGGACAAATCCATTCATAAAACGAAAGATGAATGCATAAGTACTCATAAAAATAAATCAATTTCCATACCTGTGCCAGATGAAGAACTCGAGAAGTATGACCTGTAAGTTCAATAATCTTCACCATAGATGGGTACTTCAATAAGGTTATTTGGTTCTGACTAAATCCATGTGAACTCAGTAACTCACGTTCATGCCTATTCTAGAGTAATGAACAAAGTTGGGAATGAGTGTCTACAGTATTTAAGCAGGCACCTGTGTGAGTATTCCAAAACTTTATAGACCTGTCTGCACTCCCTCCACCAGATGCTAAAAGATTGCTTTGGAAGGGGCACCATGCCAAGGCCTTGACTGCTGCACAGTGTTCATCTAAGCGGTGGAGATATTGAGAGGTAGAATTATGGGATGCCATGCTTTGATCCCAAATGTACAGTAGATTGTCATTCCCCCCACTTGCAAGTTGTTGGCCAGAAAGAGACCATTTCAATCCACAAACTTCCTGGCCATGCCCTCTGTATGTTTGAACAATGTTCTCTCGCATATGAACATCATGATTGATTATGATCCCATCCCGTCCCACTGTCGTAAGAATAGGACCATTCCAAGCAAGGGCACCAACACGTGCATGATGACCTTTCAATGCTCTTAACTACAATTTTATCCTTCCTTGCTGCTTAATAATGAATTTAGATCTGGGTTATTCAGTATACCCTGTTTACAACTCCATTTTTCTATACCCAGTTTACAGCTCCATTTTTCCGTTCAAATTTTTTTTGTTCAGGTGCTCAAAATTCGTTCAGTGGTTAGTGCTCTCAATACTGGGTTTTCTGATCCCTTTCTCTCTCATTTTTCTTCCACCGTTATAATCTTAGTCCAGTGTTTTGTTGTGGGTTTTTTATAGCAGGTACAGGTTAAATCAGTGTTCTACCTAGAATAAATCAGTTTTTTGCCTTGAGCCTTGTAGGTACCAGTCCTTTCTTCAAAGTTCTTGTGCTGATTATGATATTAATGCCCAACCGGGTATTTTGAACTTTTTTGCAAGAATGTGCAGTGACTATAGGATTTTTGTACTTATTAAACTGTCTGTTTATCTGATGTTTTCTGAGTTGGGAACTATCGTAAATTCCTTTTTGAGGTTGAATCTCAAGTATCGTATACTAGATTTTCGGTGTTGGATTCCATTGGTAGTAATATAAGCTATATGCCTTGTGGCAAATTTTGTTGATATGTTATGGCAAGACCTGTTGTGGACTGCGATTTTATTTCAGTATTTAAACTTATGTTCTATCGGAATGCTGGTAAATAAGGCCAATGGTTCGTCATATCTTATTTAGTGTACATAGCAAAATTCCCTGTTGCACTGCTAACAGGGGGCTCATGGCTGTCTGAACCTTATCTAAGCTGAATGTTGAAGGATTTTGTATTCATATAACTATTGTGTACGGACATGAGGACTGATGTATGGCCTAATGTACAGGCCCCAAAATAGAGTTAGGTGATGAGTTTATCGTAAAAAAATACTGTTGTAGGATAAAAACATCCTCCTCAGGCCCTACTACAACTTTCCCAGTTCATAAAAGCGAACAGTGAAGCAGAGTCTTTCCCAATTCACGACAGCATACATTGATGCAAAGATGGAGGAAAAAATACATGGGCACATACAGGTGCTAAATAAACAATACAGATGCTCTGGTCTATTTTAATTAGTAAGGAAATCGAATTATATGCAAGTAGCCTCCATGCCTTTCCCTCTTACAACAAATACAAGGAGGGTAATATCCTATTCACTAGATAAAAGCTTGGACTTACAATTTTACAACACACACCACTCTTAATTTTTAAGTCATTACTATCTGTGCCTGTCAGGGGTTACTTTGAATTTGTTGTTTAGTCACACTCTAGCGTTATGCCTTTTCTATCGGCCTTGTGATTTCTTGTAATTTCTATTTCTCATCATGGCCTTGTGATTTGTTGTAGTTTCTCATAAGTTGTAAATGTCTTGGGTGATGATAAATCTAGGCATGTTTAATTTAATCAAGTCTGTTTGATTAAACCAAGGCTAGCTGAAACTCAGCACATGTTGCCAATCAATCTGTTTGATTATAGCACACATAAAATTCACCCAGATTCATTGATAATAAAAATAATTGGCCACTAATTCCTACAAATTCTTGTTGGAGAAAGCTTGGAGGACCCACACCAAAACTGATAGTTTGAATGGTGCCCACTTTTTCCTTTGTAATCCTTTTGACAGAAGAGAGAACACTGTCTGAAAAGCACAAACAGATTACGATTGAGCCATCAGTGAAGGTTTGTCTCTAGGTGTCCTCTGTAAAATTTTGAAAACAAATATTTACACCTGTTCTTTCTCACCAGTGTAGCAGCAAAAGAGTGATGAAAATTGGCCTTTGCAGGGCAATGACTGACCTAATTCCAGTGAAGTGTTAGCTATTGGTTTCTTCAATTTAAATTTTAGTTGGGCTTATGTGTTGAGATCTGCTTCCAATTGGTATTAGGTTTGTTTATCTCCTTATTTTTCCTTATAGTTGTAATAATATGTAGTGTTTTGATGGGGTAGTGCACATATCAGAGCATGTGGGAAGACAAGTTAAAAATTATTGGCATACTGTACAACTATACTATGAAAGTATTAAGTAATACTACAATATTCATAAGGACTATTAAAAGGACCACTTAAGATAATTGTTTGTTTGCAAGAAATGCTAAGGTAACAGAGGCTAAGGACTATTAAAAATACCATTTAAGGTAATTGTTTGTTTGCAAGAGATGCTAGTGTGGCAGAGGAAAATCAATTCAGAGATGGAAGAGATGTTGTAACCTGGGTTGGTTCCATTCTGCATTCTTTCCAAGATTTATGGGTTCTTCTGCTATACTGAAATTTTACCTACCTCTTTGGTCAGGGGTTAGTTTGAATTTGTTGTTTAGTCACACTATGGTGCTATGCCTTCTCTATCGACCTTCTGATTTCTTGTAATTTCTATTTCTCATCACGGCCTTGTGATTTTATGTAGTTTCTCTTTTCCCTTGTGGCCTTGTGATTTGTTGTAGTTTCTCATAAGATATAAATGTCTTGGTTCATGATAAGGCTAGGCATATTTAATTAAATCAAGTCTGTTTGATTAAACCAGGGTCAGCTGAAACTCAGCACATGTTGCTAATCAATTTCTTTGATTATAGTACACATAAAATTCAACCATATTAATTGATAATAAAAATAACTGGCCACTAATTCCTGCAAATTCTTGTTGGAGAGAGCTTGGAGGACCCACACCAAAACTGATAGTTTGAATGATGCCCCACTCTTTCCTTGGTAATCCTTTTGACAGAAGAGAGAACACTGTCTGAAAAGCACAAACAGATTACGATTTAGCCATCAATGAAGGTTTTCCTCCAGGTGTCCTCAGTCAAATTTTGAAAAAAAATATTTACACTTGTTCCTTCTCTCCAGTGTAGCAGCAAAAGAGTGATGAAAATTGGCCTTTGCAGGGCGATGACTGAGCTAATTCCAGTGAAGTGTTAGCTGTTGGTTTCTTCAATTTAAATTTTAGTTGGGCTTGTGCGTTGAGATCTGCTTCCACTTGGTATTAGGTTTGTTTATCTCCTTATTTTTCCTAACAGTTGTAATAAGATGCAGTGTTTTGATGGGGTAGTGCATATAGCAGATCATGTGGGAAGAGAAGTTAAAAATTATTGGCATACTATACATCTATACTATGAAAGTATTAAGTAATATTACAATATTCATAAGGACTATTAAAAGGACCACTTAATATAATTGTTTTTTTGCAAGAAATGCTAAGGTAACAGAGGCTAAGGAATATTAAAAAGACCATTTAAAGGTAATTGTTTTTTTGCAAGATATGCTAGTGTGACAGAGGACAATCAGTTGAGAGATGGAAGAGATGTTGTGTTATGCCTTTTCTATCGGCCTTGTGATTTCTTGTAATTTCTATTTCTCATCATGGCCTTGTGATTTTTTGTAGTTTCTATTTCTCATCATGGCCTTGTGATTTGTTGTAGTTTCTCATAAGTTGTAAATGTCTTGGGTGATGATAAATCTAGGCATGTTTAATTTAATCAATTCTGTTTGATTAAACCAAGGTCAGCTGAAACTCAGCACATGTTGCCAATCAATCTGTTTGATTATAGCACACATAAAATTCACCCAGATTCATTGATAATAAAAATAACTGGCCACTAATTCCTGCAAATTCTTGTTGGAGAAAGCTTGGAGGACCCACACCAAAACTGATAGTTTGAATGATGCCCCACTCTTTCCTTTTTAATCCTTTTGACAGAAGAGAGAACACTGTCTGAAAAGCACAAACAGATTACGATTCAGCCATCAGTGAAGGTTTGTCTCTAGGTGTCCTCTGTAAAATTTTGAAAACAAATATTTACACCTGTTCTTTCTCCCCAGTGTAGCAGCAAAAGAGTGATGAAAATTGACCTTTGCAGGGCGATGACTGACCTAATTCCAGTGAAGTGTTAGCTATTAGTTTCTTTAATTTAAATTTTAGTTGGGATTGTGTGTTGAGATCTGCTTCCACTTGGTATTAGGTTTGTTTATCTCCTTATTTTTCCTTACAGTTGTAATAATATGCAGTGTTTTGATGGGGTAGTGCACATATCAGAGCATGTGGGAAGACAAGTTAAAAATTATTGGCATACTGTACAACTATACTATGAAAGTATTAAGTAATATTACAATATTCATAAGGACTATTAAAAGGACCACTTAAGATAATTGTTTGTTTGCAAGAAATGCTAAGGTAACAGAGGCTAAGGACTATTAAAAAGACCATTTAAGGTAATTGTTTGTTTGCAAGAGATGCTAGTGTGGCAGAGGACAATCAATTCAGAGATGGAAGAGATGCTGTAACCTGGGTTGGTTCCATTCTGCATTCTTTCCAAGATTTATGGGTTCTTCTGCTAGACTGAAATTGTACCTACCTCTTTGGTCAGGGGTTAGTTTGAATTTGTTGTTTAGTCACACTATAGTGTTATGCCTTTTCTATCGGCCTTCTGATTTCTTGTAATTTCTATTTCTCATCACGGCCTTGTGATTTTTTGTAGTTTCTCTTTTCCCTTGTGGCCTTGTGATTTGTTGTAGTTTCTCATAAGATATAAATGTCTTGGGTGATGATAAGTCTAGGCATATTTAATTAAATCAAGTCTGTTTGATTAAACCAAGGTCAGCTGAAACTCAGCACATGTTGCTAATCAATTTGTTTGATTATAGTACACATAAAATTCAGCCATATTAATTGATAATAAAAATAACTGGCCACTAATTCCTGCAAATTCTTGTTGGAGAGAGCTTGGAGGACCCACACCAAAACTGATAGTTTGAATGATGCCCCACTCTTTCCTTGGTAATCCTTTTGACAGAAGAGAGAACACCATCTGAAAAGCACAAACAGATTACGATTCAACCATCAGTGAAGGTTTGCCTCCAGGTGTCCTCAGTCAAATTTTGAAAACAAATATTTACACTTGTTCTTTCTCTCCAGTGTAGCAGCAAAAGAGTGATGAAAATTGGCCTTTGCAAGGCGATGACTGAGCTAATTCCAGTGAAGTGTTAGCTGTTGGTTTCTTCAATTTAAATTTTAGTTGGGCTTGTGTGTTGAGATCTGCTTCCACTTGGTATTAGGTTTGTTTATCTCCTTATTTTTCCTAACAGTTGTAATAAGATGCAGTGTTTTGATGGGGTAGTGCATATAGCAGAGCATGTGGGAAGAGAAGTTAAAAATTATGGCATATTGTACATCTATACTATGAAAGTATTAAGTAATATCAATATTCATAAGGACTATTAAAAGGACCACTTAATATAATTGTTTTTTTCCAAGAAATGCTAACTTGCTAAGGTAGCAGAGGCTAAGGAATACTAAAAAGACCATTTAAAGGTAATTGTTTTTTTGCAAGATATGCTAGTGTGACAGAGGACAATCAGTTGAGAGATGGAAGAGATGCTGTAACCTGGGTTGGTTCCATTCTGAATTCTTTCCAAGAGTTATGGGTTCTGCTAGACTGAAATTGTACTTACCTCTTTGGTCTTCTAGAGGGTTCAACCCTACTAGATATTGAAACCTTCTTCTCGATTCATGAGGTGATGATGGGATAGCTCCCTTGTATTTTGTAATAAGATCGAGGTGATGATGGGATAGCTCCCTTGTATTTTGTAATAGTTCTTATGCTACCTGCCCACAACCTCGTATATCTGCTGTTTTTTTTTTAATTTTTTTTCAAAAATAAAAAATAGTACCATCGCTATTCCTTTAGGAAATAAAATGGTACATATAGGAAAACAAGACAGAAATTTCTTTAAAAAAGCTTCACAAAGAAATCTTAATGGAAACTGCCAAGACCCTATGGAACCAACAGTAGTATTTCGTTCGTAATTCAGGATTACTTCAGCACCGTTCATCTTCAGCGCCCAAACAGTGAGGATGAATGTGTTTCAATTGGGACAAGTCTCTCCAATAGAGAGTAGGGTAATTTTTTATGAATCGGAGCAAAAATGGAACGAATAACTTATTCTGGAATCAAAATGGCTTGAAGCTTACAAGAACATAGTAGATCCTATTTAGAAGGGCTCAAGCACCTGTCCTTTATTCAAAAATTTTGTAGTTAGTATAGCATTAGTGCCCACCTGGGTGTTTTGTACATTTCATTTGGAAAAACGTGCAGTGACGATAGGATTTCTGTATTTATTAAATTCTCTGCCTATCTGATGTTGTCACAGTCATTAATTTCTTTTTGAAGTTGAATCTCAATTATCGTATTTTAGGTTTTCGGTATTCAATTACATTGGCTGTAATATACACTATATTATTTATGAACAGTGGATGAAAGGTGGCCAAGTGGTTGACAGAAAACCAGGCCTCTTCTAATCAAGAAATTAAGAGACAAATTATAGAAGCTCTCAATTTAGTGTCTACTGAGTTTCATAAACAAAACGTTAACAGAAAACAAAGAATTACCTGTCCTTGTCTGGAGCTGGTTACCCTTGTGTGGAGTTGGTTACCTCTGGATGAAAATCAGTGCCTATATAAAGTTCTGGTAGGAAGTAGAGCGACCGTCATGCAGGGAAGAAACAAAGACAATATGTGCCTATATAAAGCTCTGGTAGGAAGCAGAACACTAAGCGAGCTACGCGGACGTCATGCAGGGAAGAAACAAAGACACGTTTCGTGTGACCCGGTGGAAAAAAAGACATTTTAAATTAAAAAAACATATTAAATCAACGGCGGAAAACACCCCAATCGTCTAACACAGAATCAATGGCTCAGGATTGCACACGTCACATTTTAGGGATGTCTTTCTCAGAGAGAACGCCTTACGGCGTAAAAATGTTACAATTTTATAATTTCAATTGATTGAATTAAAATGCATAAGGATAATGATTAAATGAACCCAAAAAACTAGCTTACATATGTATGTCTAACTATTATTAAATTTGGATTCTGAATAAAGATAAACTATGAACTAATTATTGGACCTAATCAACATATTCCAACACTAAGGAATGTGTGTTCATCTAATCCTCAGCAAGCCTTACAGCCGTTAATGAATTCAAATACTTGTTTTATTTCTTCTCACATTTCTTTACCTCTATGTTGTAAAAAAAATTTCTTCTTTTACGGCGAATGTTATTATATTTTAATTTCAATTTCACTCTAGTCTTAATGTTCAATATTTACTTGTCTTTAATGACCTAGTCTATCTAGTTTATGTTGGTTTTTTTTTATATATTAATTTTTCTTTTAACTTTCTTAAAATAAAATAAAAAAAACTTTTCATGGTTGTTAATTTGACATTACTTTTTAACTTAGCCAATATTATTTATTACCAACGTAATATCATTATAGTATAAATAAAACTATCATTTACTTACTTTGAATAAACATGGAAATCAATATGCTACCAATTAAACATATCTTTGAATAATAACATGGAAATAAATATGGTAACAATTAAACCTATCTTTTTCAATTCACATATTCAACTTATTTAACCAAAAAAAATGTATTCTATAAAATAATGATCTAAACCTAATAAAGATCTAAACCTGATAAGCCAATCATTGATTTCATATACATAAATTATTTGCCAACAACGCAGGAAAACCAACATAGAATAAGGAAATGGTATAATAGTAGGAGGCTTCTATTCAATCCATACATCTCGTGCAAATAACAAATATGGATCTAATGAAACATATTACAACAATAGGATTCATCGCTCCAATTTATTCAGAGATGGAGAATATGTTGGTAATAGGTGGACATCTTGGTTGACATATTTATGTTTGAGTTTTTAATTTAATTTAATTTAATATGTATTTTTCAATTATCGATGTTTTTTATTACAATTTTAATCCATTTTATATTTTATTTAATTAAAATTTTGTAAAAAAATTATTTTTAGTGACGATTAATTCATTTGATTTACATTATTTTTAAGCACGTTTTTAATACGAATAGTTTTATGAAACATTTTTTCTTTCCTCCCTCTTTCATTCACTACGAATAGTTTTATGAAACATTTTTTCTTTCCTCACTCTTTCATTCACTTTAAAGTTTATATCTCTAGATTACTTTTAAGTTTTACTCAATTATAAATAATATTTTTTTATTAATTGTTTGTTATTCTATGTCAAAAATAGTTAATGGATTTTTCATTGAGGTTTTTCTTCATTGGTATTTTTTTCTTTTGTTAATCAACGTCTCTTAGTTTCTTATTTTTCTGGCATTTATGTTTTCCAGAGGTACTTTTATTTATACTTACTTTCTTTTTTGATGTGTTAATTGTTTCTTCTATTTTATTTTTTCTTCATAGATTTTTAATTTGGTTAATTCATTTTTTTTGTTCTTTTACAATATTAAATTTGGGGAAAATGTCTCTATGGATGAGAAATATAAATCTTACCATGAAAGAATCCTTGGGTGAGCTTAACCGTATTTTATTCAACCTCTATTATCTTACTTTATTTGTTTTGTTTTTGGCTAGCTTTTTAATGTTAATATAATTTAAGTCATTCTCCATTAGATGTTCCTTCTAATATGATTCTTTAATTTCTAGTTCCAGTTTTTTATATCTTGCTACCTTTTGTAGAAATTCTCTTCTCAAGTTTTCATATGTTGCTCACTAAAATTCTACTTCGATTCAACTAGTCCACACTAAGATACATGTTCATTTCTTTTCCAATGTAGAATTTGATCCCTATATTGTTACATAAGAACCAAAAAAAAATAATTCACTAAATTAATCATTTAAAATTATTTATCTGAAAATGTAATTTCTATTGTTCTATAATAAGTCCTTATTTCCCTTTTCCATTTCTCTCTATCTTCATAACTCATATAAATACATAGTCCATTACTTCATGAAACACTTAAAATTATTCCTATGTTGTCTTTCTCTTGGAATGCCTAATGAGATAATGACATAAAATGATATAAATTAATTTTTTTGAAATATTTTTTATAAAATTTTTAGTTGTTTCTTTTTTCCATGCTTTTTTGTTTTCAATATCTACCTTGGTAAGGGCTTTCTTGCTTTGCCACTTTTATTTAGCTTATTAGAATGATGGTTACATGTTTAACATTAAATATAACAATCCATTGAAAAATTAACAAGTCTCAAGGACTTCATCTCACACATATGTTGATTTATAGGTACCAGAAATTTGTTCATCCAACATTCATAGTTGTTGGGACCATTGACTATTTTTTTTAGTTGATATCTTAGGGCGTGTCTCTCACATCCTTTGTTGCATTCCTTTAGTGTCTTCCACAACATTTAAACATTTAGTTTTAGTTTATGTTCATCTTTATCTTTTACTTTTGGGCATTTTATATTTTTTTGATGATTTACGATGTTAGCTTACATTACAAGTATTTCATATTCTTAATTTCATTTTTTCTCAAATAGACCAATACTAGTACATGGAACAACACTTTTTTGTATCCTTAGAATTTCTTCATGTTTCACTTTTTGATAATTTTGTTGATTTGCTATTGGATCTCAACCTTTGTCCACTTAACCTATTCTGATCCATTTTTATTGCATATGAAAAGTGGTATGATCTTTTTTTTTTTTTTTTTTTTGCATATGACAAATTCTCTTATGGATGGGTTTCTAAGAGTTTGCAATAGTAGTTGTGTTGCCTAAGCGATGAGAACTTATCATTTATGGGCTCAAGCTTGTTAGGAGGAATCTAGATGATCCATTCAACTGTTATGTTCTTTCATATGGAAAATGGAAAAACCAAAATGAACAAGTTATGTTAACGAATAGCTAGATCAGTTTTGTTGTTTTGTAGGCATTTATTTCAATCTTTCATTACTTCCGTAAGTATAATTTCAATTCTCCCAATGAGGGTAAAATTCTCCTCTCTAAATTGGTAATCAAACTTCTTCTAATGAATAGAAGGTTGGTTTCAGAAACCGTAGTGGTCCATTTCCCTAGCTCAGCAGTGACAAAGAGTGGACCCATTACATCTAGTTGTGTATACAACACTGTCACCTCCAAGATTGTATGAACCCCGAGTTGATGAAGTAAAGTTGGTAGCCTCAAGAGTTGCAGCATCCTTGCTGCAATACTGGTGCTCATCACTTTTTGGCACCGTTGCCGGGGAGGTGTCTGAGTAGTTGTGATTTCTAATTTGTTTCTTCCATTTCTTATCTCTTTCAATTTTCTATTAGTTCCATTCTACAAAATAGTTGTAAGTTGGTTTACTTTCCTTTCCATTTTGCAATTGATTCCATTCAACAATTAGTTTTAATTCAGTTTGTCTTTTCATTTTTCAATCAGTCTTAAATCTTGAAAAAACAAAACAAAAAGCACCCCTTTCATGCCTTGTAGGAATAGGGATAGCTTTTGAAAATTTCTACCAAATACCCCCACCACTTCAAACAACCAACCTTCCCTCTTCTTTGGTGGTTTTGAATTAGAGGACCCCTTAGGAGAATAACTAGAGATTTTCGAAGGGCCTATGGGGAAGAAGAAGAAGCCATTCCAACTGACTTAATGGTTGAAAATAGAAATGAAATGGGAGACATAGAAAGAATTGAGGGTGCTTTTCCCATCAGAGAAACTAATGGGGATGCGAAGATGAAAAACATAAGCCCCTCTACTCTTCCTCACTTCCATGGCCTGACCTCAGAAGATCCAGATACTCTTTTGTTTGAATTTGTTGTCATATGCAGAACTTATGATTACACCTTTTGTGATCAGATGTTGAAATTATTACCACCCACTCCTAAAGATGTAACCCTGTGCCGGTTCAACAACAAGTATAGGGACTACTGCAGGTCTAAGATACCAAAGAGGAAATTTTTATAATGACCTTGGGACATGATGAGTCCTTAGAGGATTATGAGGAAAGATTACAGCTCAACTATAAAAGGGCTAGGTGCACACTTGATCCTAAGTCACTTAAGTTAGTCCTTCTAAGAGGGATCAGGGAAGATCTCTTAGAAACCCTAAACATGCTATCATGAGGGGACATCTACCAGCTACCCCATGATAATAGCAAGATTGCTTTCAAGAAGTATTCTAGGGGAGCTAGAAAAAGGGGTAGGGTTAGTCAAACAGTGGCCAGCTCATCCTCTTCCAACAGATCTATAAAAAGTGAAATTGGGAACATGTTGGAAGATTTTAAGAGTGAAATGTTGCAAACCATTTCCTTGCATATGGACACCATGCAAATCAAGAGGAAGGAGGATGAAGCAGATAGATAATTAGCCATCTTCTACCCTAGATGCAGAAGGGGGCACCTTAGGAATGAATGCCCATTGAATCTTATAAAAATCTGCTCGGCCTGTGAGGAAAATCACTCCACAGACAAGTGTCATTCTCTTCCTGGGCTAAAAGTTATGTATTAGGGAACTAAAGGGGTGACTAAACAACTCTGCTACATAAATCAAAGAAGGCCTCGACCATACTAGTAGGGCATGCAAGGGTCATCCTATTCATATTACAACCTTAATCAAAAGACATACATTCCCTCTTGATGCCCCCTACTCATGCCTCCTGGTATACACCTTCTCCCTGGACTTGTTCACCTCAATACCATTCCCAGTCGGTCAAGAAACCATTTTAGCCATATACTTGTCCACAACCTCAGTGGAATGCACCACCGCAGGTGTGGAAGTCCCCATACAACAATGATCTAGCTTTACTACCTTCACCTCCATCTCAACCACATCTTTTACACCCTGCTCCACCTAAACAACCTCATATGTATATGCAACCAAACCTGAACCCTAACAACAGATAGGCACAATAGGTCTACAGTGGAGAGACATCCTACCCTGCTTATGTTGTGGAAATTAATGAAATTAACCTTAGGTCTATGATAGTGGTCCCAAATAACCAACCTCCATCTCCAGCTAGGGAGAGTGAGGAGGAAAGAGAGGAAAGTATGCCTAGAGTAAATCCACCACCCTTTCTTGAAATATTAACCCATCTAATCCAGCATACCCCAGAAAAGACTCAACTTCTCGGTGAGTTGAAAAATCAGTGTGTCAAAATCCCACTTCTCCATGCTATTAAAGATGTACCCATTTACAAAAAGCTGATTAAACAAAAGTGTTTCAAACATCCAAGAAGGAAAAAAAGAGACACCCCTACCATTAATGTCATTGGGCAACTTTCTGACTTAATGTTGGGTGGGTAATTTACCCAAAATATTTAGACCCTGGGAGCCCTATAGTAGATGTACACATTGATGACACCATTGTCCCCCATACCTTGATTGATCTTGGGGTTGCCATCAATGTAATGACTAAGGACACTATGCTCAAGTTGAATCTCCAGGGATCATTAAGGAAGACCATGATAGTTTTGCAGCTTGCAGACCGATCCACAATATCCCTTGAGGGGATTGTTGAGGATGTGATGGTCTCTATTGATTCCTGGGAATACCCTACAGACTTCTTAGTTCTCTAGCCTAAGACCAAATTTAATGCTTATCCTCTCATTCATGGGAGGCCTTGGTTAGCCACTGTCAATGCCTACATAATTTGCAAGGCTAGAAATATGACTATAAAAAATGGGCATCTATCTAAGCAGTTGGTCCTATACCCTCCTGCTCAGCCATCCCTAGAACATGACTTACCTTTCTGGCGAGAAGAGGAGGAAGAAGATAAGGTCTACTCCTCCCAAATCTATACCCTAGAAACTTCCATGGGAGGAGGACAGCCTGATGAAGATGATTTGATTGAACACAGATCCTCTAAAATCAAACTCCGAACACCATGTCTCTAGAGGAAGTAGTGAAGGAAACCAAGGAAAACCATCGGATTGATATGTGCTTAGCTTACTCAAACCCTACATGTGTCAAGATAATAGAATTCGGTCCTGAAAGAGCATTAAAAAGCAACCCCTCTCTCTCTGTACACCAAGAAGAAGACTTATGTAATACGCTAAGAGAGAAATTGGATGCCTTTGCTTGGAATTACAAAGAAATGAAGGGAGTGCACCCCTCAGTGTGTACTCACCACATTTACATTAAGGAAGGTTGAAAACCAGTCCGAAAACCCCAGAGGAGAATGAATTCATCTCTCAAAGATATAGTAAAACAAGAGTTATAGAAGCTTCTAGATGCAAGATTCATTTACCCTATCTCAAAAAGTGAATGGGCGTCTCTTATGGTGTTGGTTCAAAGAGAAATGGAAAGTGGAGGATTTTTGTCGATTACCAAGAGCTAAAGAAAGGAACAAAGAAGGATCATTTTCCTCTACCTTTCATTAACCAAGTGTTAGATTGTCTGGTAGGAAAGTAGTTATTCTCTTTCTTGGAAGGATTCAATAGGTACAATCAAATCCAGATTAGCCAAGAGGACCAAGATAAAACCACCTTCACCTGTCCTTGGGGTACTTTTGCTTATAGGGTCCTTCATTTTTGTCTATGCAATTCCCTTGCCACTTTCCAGAGAGTAGTCCTGCGTATGTTTGCAGAGCTAGTCCATGATGTAGTAGAAATTTATATGGATGACTTCGCACCTTATGGGTGTGATTTCTAGGAGGCTCTCTCTAACGTGGGAAAGGTGCTAAACAAATGCATTGAAATGAACTTATCCCTTAATCTCAAAAAATGTGAGTTCTTGATGACTACAGGGACTATTCTTGGTCACTCAATATCCCAGGAAAGACTGCAGGTACACCCAAATAATATAGCCATCATCAAAAGGGTCCCGACTCCATAGAAGCAGAGGGATGTAAGAATATTTTTAGGTTTAGTAGGATACTATGGGAGATTTATAAAAGATTTCGGCAAGTTAGCTTCTCTCTTATTTGGGTTTTTAGTCAATGACTCCGAATTTTTATGGTCAAAAAGTTGCCAAGAAGCCCTGGACACCCTAAAGGACAAGTAGACTACTGAACCTATTCTCTAAGGCCCAAATTGGGCTCTTCCTTTTCATATTCATGTCGATGCCTATCACAAAGCTATAGGAGCATCTCTAGGCCAGATAGATGACAAGCTAACTTATTCCATTTACTTCATCAGTAAGAATATGTCGAAAGCCGAGTTAAACTACACCGTAATTGAAAAAGAGATCCTAGATGTTGTGCATTCATTGAATAAATTTAGACATTACATTACTGGTTACCAGGCATTTAGACATACTGACCATGCTACAATTAAATACTTGATCAACAAACCTAATGTAAATGCCGAGATTATTAGATGGTTACTTTTATTACAATAATTTGATTTAACTATTATTGATAAACCTGGCAAGGAGAATGTAGTTTCAGATTTTTTATCCAGATTTACTTTGCCTACAGGGGAGGAAGGAATGGTTGATGATCAACTACCAAATGAACACTTATTCACCATTTCAGTTCTCTCTCCATGGTTTGCTGACATAGAAAACTACTTGGTATCTGCATAGTTGCCTCCAAATTTGTCCTCGAAGGAAAAGAGAAGAATCATAAGAAAAAGCACCCCATTCACTTAGATTAGGGGCAATCTCTTCAAGCTAGGTCTGGATCAAATTCTGAGAAGAAGTGTCATGGAGGAGGAAGTCTTCAACATCCTTGTTGCCTATCATGATAGGCCTTGTGGAGGTCAATTTATAGCCAAAAGAACATCATTCAAGGTACTACATGCTGGTTATTACTGGCCCACTCTTCACCAAGATGTAAGGAGGTATACTAGCTAGTGTGATCGGTGCCAAAGGATGGGGAAACCTACACCAAGGGATTAAATGCGTCTGCCACCTCATGTGACTTTTGATCCATTTGACAAGTGGGGAATGGATTTCATCGGTACCATTGACCCTCCATCTAGACATAAGAAGTACATCATTGTGTGGACTGACTACTTAAAGAAATAGGTTGAAGCCAAAGCCATCAAAGTAGAAACAAAAGAAAAAGTGGCTGAATTCTTAAGGGAGAATGTGTTTTATAAGTTTGGGTACCCTAGAAAGTTGATCACTGATCAAGACAGTCAATTTACAGCTCACATGATTGAAAATTTATTAAGACAACACAAGATCAAGCATAGAAAATCAACCCTTTACCACCCACCGGATAATAGGCAAGTGGAATTAACCAACCGAGCATTTGAAGGCATTATGACCAAGGTGATTAGCAAAAACAGAAAGGATTGGGCAGAAAAATTAGTTGAGTGCAATTGGACCTACAATACCACCTCGAAGACCACCACTAGCTTCACTCCTTATGAGCTAGCATGTGGGAAGGAAGCCCTGATGTCCACTGAATTTGAATACAACACCTTAAGGATGGAAGCAAAATTGGATTTAGATATCACAAGGGCACAACATGAAATATTTCTCAAGCTGAATGAATTAGATGAATTTAGAATACAGGCCCTCCTGCACATAGAAGTGACTCAAGTAAAAAGGAAAATCTGGCATGACAATATTATAAAAGACAAACAGTTTCAAGAAGGCAAGTGGGCCTTGTTGTATGATTCTCAGTGCAAAGATTTCAAAGGCAAGTGAAGGAATAGATGGTTAGGGCCCTATGTAATAGAAAAGTGTCATGATAATGGCATTGTTCAAACAAGAACCATTGATGCAAAGGCTATCCCTTTGCTTGACAATGGGTACAGATTAAAAATCTACAAAAATCCCTTTATCAAAGTAGGAATTCATCAATAGCATCAGCAAGAAAATGATTGTGGTCAGGGAAGTATCAGCTTCCACCCAACAAGTCCTTGAAAAAAAATAAAAAATAAAGAGACTCAGGTGGAAACTTACATGAGGCATCTAAGTACAACTGTTGGGTTGACAACCTCTTGAGGCGGCCCAAGAGTGTTCAATTAAAATAATGATAGTAATAATAAAATAAGTCTGGGTGAAAACCTCTTTTGAGGCACCTAGGGCAGGAAACTAGGATGAAAACCTCCTTGGAGATAGATTAGTTGTTTTAAAAAACAAAAAACAAAAAAAAAAAGAGAAAAGAGAAAAATACACAAAAATGACAATTTTGTTTTGCAGGTTTGCAAGAGGAAGATAAGCACGTCATGTAGAGGACAGAAAGCCCTACAAAAACTATGGCTTACTTCACCAATCTCATATCCTCCATTGTCCCCCTAGTCTTCCATCTATACTCCACTCCAGATCATTTCAAGAAGTTTTGTGTTTTCTACAGGATTTCTTGTAATGCTACGGGAGTTTCCTGTAGGAATTATAGGAGGTCTTGAAAACTATAGGAAGAGAATTCCAATGGAGAGGTGGTGACACAAGCCTATGATTGAATGTAAGAAAAACAATTTACCTCGCCACACCTTAGCCAATACCTTTCATAACCATGTCACCCTTATATCCATCAAAGAAATCAAGTTCAAAGAAAAACAATTATAAAAAAAAAGGAAAGAGGAGGCATACCAAAATCAACATCCCTCACCTGCCATTCCATAACCACATCTTCCACTCATTTCAACACCCCTTCTACTTCAAATCTGAGGAAAATTGCAAGAGTTTAAGGAAAAGGCATCTACGAGACATCCTGTAGGAAATCCTGTAGCAACCTATCCCACAAAAGAGGCCACAAAAACTGCAGCCATATTCAACACATGGACTACAAGGATGAGAGATCTCCTCTAGAGCTTATCAACAATGGGAAGATTAGCAGCAACAAGGTCTAGCACATGTACATCATCAAAGTAACAAGTCATCAGAAGAGGAAATATATAGTTGAAAATATGCAGCTCAAAAAGAATAGCTAATTTGCACCACTCTGTAACATGCTTCATCAACGAAGAAAAAGACTCACAGGTATGTCATCTTACCAACAATCCCTCATAAGTACGATATTATCAGACTGTAGGAATAATGTAGAGTTGATTTTATAAGTGAAGGTGGCAAGTTAATTTGCCCACCCTCGGTTAGATAACGAGAAGAAAAGGGTTAGTCCACTACACACGTGGCAAGGTCAAATCAAAGGAAAACGGGGAATGAATCCAAAAATGGTTAAGTTACGGAGAATAAGAGTAGGAGATGATTACGAGTCAAGGTGATATGATGAATAGTTAGTGAGACCAATGGTCCAAAATAAGGTACTTGTACTTGACCAGCCAGCACATCACCCAACATAATCATTCATAAATAAAAATAAGCACTGACTCCCATATGAAGAAGGCAGAGTCAACTTCAAGGAGTCATCGAAAGAAGAGGTTACTCTCGACATTCCTAAAATAACACCTACAGGAAACAGTCAACACCTACAACAATCATGAAACCTACAGGAAACCTACAAGATACAAGGATATTAACATACAGAGCTATCAGTGAGCACTAAAGGTAATCGGGTCAAGGATTATCATCACCATAACATAGAAAAGGGAGGTAGGTGCCATACCTTCTATGTTTTTCATTTAAAAAGAAGAAATGCTCACTTCAATTAAGAATTTGTAGTGCATATAAGGATAGAAAGATTTCTTTGAAGGTCAATAAAGGTTAAACTCCAAAACTTCCTCACCTACCATAATTTTTGAATTGTATCCACCCAAACCTCAAGAATTAGTAGGGAAATATGACAGGAGGTTTCAATAAAAGAGAACTCACCAACACAGCAAGAATCCACTAGCATCCTCCTGTGGTGGAAATTTTTACAAGGCATCAATGAATGGGGTTCCTTGAGAAGATGAGAGGATACGATGATGATGTGGCTAGAGAATCTTCCATGTCACTCATACCCCTCACTAGAGCCAATGCCACTGATGTAGTGAAGGGTTTGTCAGTAGAAATTACCCTTGAGGTTATAAGCAGGGTAACTACACTCCCCCTAGGGTTGGAATGGAGGGAAGAAGACAAGACTAACAACACTCTTCCAAAGAAGGGGTTTTTCTTAGAGGGAGAAGAACTAATGGAAGATAAGAATGGCATTAGAAGAGAAATCATTCCATACCCTTGGAATGAAGTCAGTTACCACATCATCAAATATATTTTTTGTGAAGGTAGATACAATGTAGTGTATGGATACCACTTCAGACTCCTCCAAGAACTGAGATTTGGAGAGAACACACCTCTTCATAACAAGATTAGCATACCTTATTTTCTCTTACAATCAATGATAGATATGAGCATCAAGGTACAAGAAGGGAAACATCAGCAGCTAGCACACCATGGGTTAATCAAATTCCTCCTGGAATATGCTCTAAAGAACATAAGAATCCCCATTACATGGTCAACATTTATAGACATATAGGAATAAGGTACAATTCGAGCAATTGAGTATGACACAAGCCCTACTTCTAGTAAGGAAGAAGAAGAAACAGAGGAGGAAAATGAAGAAGAAATAGGGGAGGAAACAAAAGAAGAAAAATATGATAAAAATGAAGAAACAGAAGATGAAAAAGAGGAAGAATCAGAGAATGGAAAAGAAGAATACAAAGAGGATGGAGAGGAAGATGAAAGCAAGGATGAAGGACAGGAGGATGAATAGAAGTTTGCAACACAGAGTAGGGAAGAAGAAGAATCACCAAGAGTGTCTCCAGATCCTACAAATAAAGAGGAAGCATCTGCTCTAACTGCCCTGAGTATAGTTGTCAAATCAAAGGGAAAGAGACAAAGACAAACCCACTTTACTTCAAGACAAGAAAGTGCACCAGGATTAGACAAGGGAGACCTAAAACCCCTACCAAAACTCCAATTGTCATAGAGGACTCACCAAAAAATTAAGAGAAAGTAGTCCCTCTAGGGAAGAAGGAAGGAGAAGGGACATCAAATCAATCTTCTCCCAAGTCTCCAACCACCTATGCTAGGAGGCCTATCACCAGGTCAGTGTCAAGAAAAGGAAAAGGTATCCTACAAAAGTCACAGTCAGACCTATAGGAAGAAGAAACAATCCTACAAGAAACCCTGTCAAACCTATAAGAAACACATAAAAGAGATCAGGATAGGTTGCAAGGACCAAGGGAAGGGAAAGAGGAAGGAATTACTCAGGAAAAAATAGAGGAAGAGGCCCAAGAGCTAAAGAATCCTCGACCACAACCAAACCTTAGCTCCTACTACATATTCATTAAAGGAGGTAGGGTGATACCACAAAAATTTTCCATTCCTCTATTCTTTGAACTTGAAAAGGAGAGGGAAAGGACACATAGGTGGATGCAAATTGCTAAATCAAAAGGGTTAGAGTATGTAGGCCACATGGAAGAAAAATTGCAAGAAATTGGCAGAGAATTAAGTAGCATAAGAGACAGGGAAACAATAATGAAATCTCAGTTAGAAGCTGAGAACAAATGGCTAAGGAAGAAGCTACAAGAAAAGGAAGGCTAATTGGAAACTATGGCTAGTTTATCCATGGAGACAATCCAATGCAGGATGTCAACGAATTCATATGCCTTATACCTCAAGGAACAATGGCTACAATTCCAGATAAAGCCCCTAGCACAAAGAGGAACTATTCCTTTCCAAGAGTACATACAATTCATTGACCTTTGTGATAAAATCACCCTAGAGGATAGAGCAAAGATATCTGAGCTCTAGCTACACACTTTAGCTTTGATAGATTTAAATGTTTGGGACCCAAATCCAAAGCTAGGGGGATTACAATTAATGGACTTGGCATCTTGGATGAGTCATGAGGAGGCCAGAGCTACAGAAGTGAGAGATGCACTAAATAGAACCCCAATGTATAAGCAAACATTACAAAGAATCAAAGTCAATTGGATTGGCTTGTAGCTAAGTCCACCATTGCTTTCATCTATGTTGGAAGGAAGAAAAGAAGAAAAAGAAATAAAGCAGTGGGAGGAGATAGAGAATAATGCAGAGTTTTATTGATAGGAGGAGGAGACTACAATAGAAGCATGGAATGTTAGGAAGGCCACCAAAGCAATGAAGGACCTAACATAGATTTAGTTGCTCACAAGATGAGAAACACTTTCAGTAGGGGGTGATGATGAGGCTCATCAATGGGTAAAATATATGGACCTTAATTCACGTCCAGCTTAGTAAAATCAACTCTTCTCATAATTATTTACATGTTTTAATTATATTTTGCTTAATGAGATGAGTAAAAGTAAGATGTCATGTCTAGTGGTCTAATGTGCATTGGTTATAGGTTTTGGGAGCAAATTGTGGCTAATTAGGGTGCATGAACTCGAATGAGACAAGCAGGAGAGATTATAGGAGATAGGATCTCCCTCCTTAACTCCTAACTCACTCGAAGATCCCTCAATCAAATCACACCAACTCGGAGTTGTAAGCAGGCGAGTCATGAGGATCATTGGCAACCAAGCCAGTGACAGTTAAGAATCAGTTAATCTCAAGATTAGGAGCCAAGCCTCCCTAGATTTAAGGAATTTGTTGGAAAATTTAGTTGTATAATTAAATAGGCCTAGAGCCTGATTAAGATTTGGATTTCTTGTGCAAGATAGCTAATAAATTTTCGAGTTGAAGGATTGTGACCAAACACTTTTATGTAATTTTGATATGTTAATGAAAATGAGCAGCATTCCCTTGATCCACCACTGAGTTGACTCAGAGGGTTGAATCTCTTGGGTTAGGGCCCAACCCTAGCAATACAGGTTCCTCTTACTATATATTTATGCTTAGGTTATGTCATAGTTAGCTGTTAAACTGATTTTGGTATTGTTAATTTGCAAGTATTGGTAGATTTGATTAGTTTACTTTCATTTGTGAATAGCTTTGATAGTAGCATTATAATGATAACAATATATTCCAAAAATGTTGATAAAAAGAGGTTTTGACCTCATTTCTCGCTTTCAGGGATCATTGTTTGAGGAATACTTCTCATGTAGCCCAAAAAGACAAAGCTCTTTGTGTAATTTAGGTTTTTTTCTGCTAACTAGGTCATCATCTTTCAATTTTAGAAAATAGGTTGCAATTGATATTTCTGATATCTTAGGTCTTCCATTGATTTCATGTTTCTTTCATAATGGTTTCAAGCATTCCCATGCATGACCTTGGCAAATAAATGAGGAAAAATTTGTTTTCTTCTATTTAAGTAAACCCTTCTTGTTTTGAGATGAATTTACGGATAAATGTCAACAATGATGTATATGTTTCAGGATTTTCTACATTGTAGGAAGACTTGATATCATCAGCCTCAGCCAAACCATATCCACCCATGATCGCGAAAAGCCACTAAGGTCTCAATTCAAATTATCGTTTTATAAGGAAAATATGCCATGCTTATTGAGAAAATCCAACCATCGTAAAGCTTTGGTTTGAGTTCTGAGTGAGTCCCTACCACTCCCTTACCTTATTTCCTCCTTACTCACATTTTCCAAGCTCCATCCCACCTTTCAAACCACTCCCTATTCTTTTGGCTTGTTCTTGTAGGAAAATAGGGGATCCTGTAGGTGAACTAGGACATCCTATAGGAATCCCTGTAGTGACCTATTTTGAGCCTGAATAGTGAAAAAAGAATCACCAAAGTTAGGAGTAGACCCTTGCTTTCCTTCCAAGACATTTGAACCAATGCACTCATATCCCTACACACCTATCTCACCTACCATGCAAACAAGAAGGATCAACATTCACATTTTTACAAAAAGATAAAGAGAAGAAAAAGGTCTTTAGCTTATTCATGCACACAACAATTAAAGTTCTTGTTTAGATCAGACTTCATGCTTAGAAAAGTTAAGACTTCACATGTGTTAAATTAGAGTTATTTTGAAAGCAAGGTATGTTAACAAATAACTAGATGAGTTATGTTGTTTTGTATGCATTTCTTCAGTATTTCATTACTGCGGTAAGTAGCATTTCAATTCTCTCAATTAGGGTAAAAATTTTCTCTCTAAATTGGTAATCAAACTTCTTCTAATCAACAGAAGGTTGGTTTGAGAAACCATAGTGGTCTATCGCCCCAGCTCGACAGTGACAAAGAGTGAACCCATTACATCTATTTGTGTATACATAACTCTCACCTCCAAGTTGTACGAACCTCAGGTTGATGAAGTAAAGTTGGTAGCCCCAGTAGTTGCAGCATCCTTGCTATCTGGTGCTCATCAATCCAAGGAAAAGGAAAACACAAAATGACCCCGAAATTGATGAATGAGGTTCCGCCACCATGGTCCACGATCCATCTCTATCACTCATCCATCTCATTTCATTAAAAAACTATTTTCTGCTAAAATTCGTCCACTCTCTCTTGCCCCTATTGAAATTTTTTCAAGAAACATACTGAGGACACCATCTTCATTTATACAAATATACACTACTCCCTCAAAGTCCTAGCATTATCCTCAAGACCTCTTACATCCTCTCTCACCACCCTAATGCAGCTTGAATACCCCAGAGGAAAACAAGAGGACGATTATAGGAAGAAAAACTCCCCCTGTAGCAGCATGTGCAGACATCAAAAAAACCAATAATCTTGTTTTTTCTTCTCATTAGTAGGGGGTGATGGAAACTTATGAGGGAAATCTACATTATTCATATCCCTCCCAAGAAGGCTCTCCACTAGCAGTAGAATCTTGGACATCAAAAAGGTACCTGTACACACATCAAGCACAACAGTCAAATATCAATAGGAGCAATGAAGAAATACACAGGAAAAAAACACAGCAAGTCAACTACCTTAATTCCAATAATGGGTCTAGCTCCAACATGCAAATCCCTACATCAATTTGATCATGAGGTAGGCACATGTATGGAAAACTCTGATGTCCTCCCTATGTGTGAATAACGAAAAATGTGTAAATGTAAAGAGGAGATGCTTTAATAGGATAGAGGTGGCCAGTTACCATGGCCACCGTCGGCTAGTAAATTGGAAGTGATCTCAATCACTCATGCAACATGGAGGTGTCACACTAGCCGAGTTTGGATCATAGATAGTGGGTGGTGATTATGAGGAAAGAGGGAATTATTACTTCGAGTTGGGGAAATGGTCCAAAAGAGGAAACCTCGTGTGACTGTCAAGCCACCACAATGCTTTAAGCCTAAGACAAAAATGTCATATTATATACAGGGCTTGAATTATTTTTTATAATCGCTCATTTCAAAAACAATTATGGAGAGGACGATCTCAGGGTGCGATCGAAGGGTTTCGAACCCTATTTTTTCATTGCTATAGGAAGGAGCTATAGGAAAGCCTACAACTGCTAGAGAAGGGCTAAGTGACTGCTACAAGAAGACTAAAAGGGTGAAGGAACACTACAGAGGGTCTAATTAGTGTCCAAATTATTACCTTCATCCCATCCTACTTGATAAAAAGTAAGTGCCACCATCTCCTTCATCCATCCATAATATTGCATGCAAAGTGCACTTCGAATTCTATAGGCATTAGCAGTTTAATTGTGAAATTGAAAGGCCTTTTCGGGCTGTAGAGTAAGGGGAATGTAGGCAATTATCATCAACAAGGATGTTTAACTCACTACTACCACTTAATTATACACTAAAGTTACTAAAAGAATTATATCTCCCTCACTTAGCTAAAACGATAAGGAAGAGATGGGGGGAGGATTTAACAGAAGGGATCCCTTAGATGCCAAAAGAATTTACCTACACCCTCCTATGATAGACATTCTTAGAAGACACCAATAGATAGTATTCTTCGAGTTATTGAAAGGGTATGATGAAGACATTTCCTTTCAATTTTCCATGGCCCTGAACTCATAAACAAAGGATAGTGCCACCACTATGGTGAGGGCGTTCACTATCTCACTCAATCCTAAACTAATTAGCAGAGTGACAACCCTACCTCTAGGGATCAAATGGACCATAGAAAACAAAGCCATCAGAGTCAATGCTAAAAATAACTTCTTCACTACCAATGAAAATCCTATCAAGGAAAATAATAGAGTTAGGAGGAAAATCCTACCTTATCCTTGGGATGAGGTGGCCTATCATATCTTGAAAGACATCTCTTGTGAGACAAGGTTGAATGTGGTCTATGCCTACCACTTTATATTACTTCATGAACTCAAATTTCAAGCAGAATTACCTCTGGCTCAAAGAGTTAGTGTGCCATACTTCCTCCTACGGTCCATTAGGGATATGAGTCAAAAAGTGAGAAAGGGAAAAAACCAACACCTAGCCCACCATGGCCTCATTAAATTGATAGTGGTGGACACCTTGAAGTAATTTATTTCCAGCGTGGATCTCCGACGTGGATTTTCTCTCTATGTAGAAAAACACGCAGCCCATGAATATTTGTGGGGCAGTGATAGATGAGGATGAAAAGGGTTATTTTCATGAAAACACCCCTATGGTTTATGAAAATATCGTATATTGATCATACTAGCTCTGTCACATCTTGTTCCATCGATGAAATTCAATTTGTTGTAGTTTGTTCCCTTGGGATTGCACCTTATAGATGGGATGTAATAAAAAATGGAGAGAATGGTTCACTTCGATCTAAGTTGATAGGTATGAACAAAGGTACTCGCCGAGAGAGAATGTGATGTCATTAGGAGTAGGATGCATTGAGTGAGACAGGTAGCTCCACTCTCAACAAGGCACCCTAAGAGATGCAGGAAACTCTATACCATAGAGGCACCCTAAGAGGCAAAGGTAGCTCTATAAAAGCATAAGAGAGACTAAGGTCATAAGGGGAATAACAAGGAAGTGAGTAAGCCTGGACCCACACTTCATTTAACCCAATATCATTAAATCCTTTCTATGAATCAATGTTTGAGAACAAAGACATTCATATATATAAAAAATCAGTAAAATGAATGTTTGAATGAGAATTTTATTATAAAAGCTAAAAGAAATCAGGGGTTTTGCTTCATGCTTGACGCTTTCATATTACATGGAGAAAAGGAGAAAGGGAAGGTTTCATTGTCATATTCGCCTTAGCTTTTTGAGGAATACATGAGGATAAAAAAGAATCACCTCTGAGTTAACACCCTATCAAGATTAGGGATGGAAAAACCTGGTAAAAATAGAGATGAATTATTTATGAAACTTAGGGTTATGTAAGAAAGTGTATGTTAATGAAATATAGTTATTAAAAACCTAAAGAGTAACTAGTATGAGGAAAATACAACCAAAACACAAGCCACAATGTTCTTGAGTGAAAAATCCAACACGATTTCCCAACCCTTGCGAATAAAAAACAATTGGCATAAATGTGAGGGGAAAAATTTCTCCAGTTGAATGAAAATGACAAAAAGAAAATGAGAAGAAAGAAAGGGAAGATCATAAGAAGAAAACATAAAGTGTATAGGACTAGAGAATAGAGAACCTAATGTGGTCCAGAAAAACTTGATATTGTTACTGATGCTAAAGAAACAATAAGATACGCCATCAAAACTAAGCTAGTATGCCTTGGGCATAAGAAAAAACCCATTAAATAATTTTCATATGGAAGATCATTAGGGTTTGCAGGTAATCAAGAAAATCATGGAGAAATTTCTCAAGAAACTTCATGCAAAATGAATGTGGAAATCTTGTTTGGGGGAGGTTGTTACCCTAAGTCCCACCCACCATATCTCCACAACCCAAAAGTGTGATGGGATCTCAGTCATCCATAACACAAGATCATTATAGATACTTTGGGATATAGAGGACAATTGATAAATTCATGTTTAACAAAGAATGAAGAGAAACCATAGATCATAGATTACTCTTCTCAATATTCAAAATAGTTAAATATAAAACATATAAAACATCAACAATAAATGACTTAGGTGAAACTTGATGAAACTAGAGTAAAACTGAACTGATTGTGACACCTAGAAGACAACATAATCAAAATGTGATGACACCTAGTGGACAATGAGATTAACATCTCAACATCCCCTCCCAATCTCAACTATTATAAGTAGAGTCACTTACAATGCCTAGTTTCTCTCTTTGAAATTGAAATACATTTTTTCCCAACGGATTTGTGAAAATATTCGCAAGCTAATCTTTACAACCACAGAAAGAAAGTGCTATGTCCCCGTCATTGAAAATCTCATGCATAAATTGAAAACGTGTGTCAACGTGCTTTATCTTTTTGTGGAAAACATGATTTTTTGATAAAGAAATTATTGAACTGTTGTTACAGTAAATAGGATTTTCCTCCTTCTAAACATTTGAAATATCTTTCAATAGTCTTCTCAACCACACTAGATGAAAAGTTGTCGAATTTGTTGCTACATATTCTTCCACTGTAGAAGATATTGAAACAATTGATTATTCCTTGGAAGCCCATGAGATCAGATTGGTTTCAAGGTGAGAAACATACCCTAAGGTGAATTTGTGATTATCTCAACTGCCTGCATAATCATTGTCTGTATAGCCTGAATGTGTGTACAACAAACCATAGTCTATGGTCACTGCAATATACCTTAAGATCCTTTTCATAACTTTCCAATGAGAAATCTTTGGCGATTTCATAAACATGGAGAAAAAACTTGCTGCAAGCACGATATCAGGTCTAGTTGTAGTGAGATACAAAAACTACCAATTAGACTTTCATACAATGTGGCATCAACTGGTGGTGCTACATCTTCTTTGCTCAACTTCATGCCTTGAGAAATTGGTGTATTAGCAGGTTTGCAATTGGTAATTTTGAACTTTTGGATGATTCCAGTGACATATTTTTTATGACCAACAAAAATGCCATTAAGAGATTCCTGAATTTCAATGCCTAAATTTCATGACCCCTATGAAGTTTTGAATTCTTCTAACATTATATTGCACATATAAAGAATGTCATCTATGTACATGTGTACAATAACAATTTTACCTTCATTATTTTTTGTATACAAAGTTGGCTCATGGCTTCTTCTACAAAAACCACTTTTGATGAGATAGGTGTTGATGCAACCATACCAAGCTCTTGGAGCTTATTCCAAGCCATACAAGGCTTTCGTCAATATACATACTTTATGCTCTTGTCATGGGACTTAAAAACCAAGAGGATTCTCTACATCAACTTCTTCCTCCAATATACGATTTAAGAAGGAAGATTTTACATCAAGATGATAGATTTTGGGTCTGTGTTGAATTGATGTGGGTAAAATGGTTTTGATATCATCTAACCTTAATACTTGAGCAAAGGTTTCACCATAGTCGACGCCAAAATTTTGTGAGAATCCTTTATCAACCATACTTACCTTATGTTTCTCAATTTATCCTTTTCCATTTAGCTTGGTATTATATACCCATTTTACACCAATTTTGGTTTTGTCTCTTGGGAGTTCAGCTAAGTCCAGATTTTGGTTTTTCTCTATGGAAGCAATTTCTTGGTTCATTGCATGAACCCAATGATTTTATTCAATTGCTTCTTCAAAATGGGTTGGTTGAGATGAAAGAAATGCAAACATATTCTGTTGGTCAAGCTCATGCTCCTGCTCATCTATTTCTTTGATATATTGTTTTCTGACTATATTATGAAGATGTTGAATCACTGGTGGATTCACTTCTTGAAGATGTACCATTTTCAAAATGGTATGGATCTTCCTGAACCTGCAATCTTGGTATCTGTGGTGGATAAAAAGGCTGATTTGAAGCTTCATCAACATGATCAGACCAAGATCTATTTTCAAAAATTTTAACATCTTTGCATAAAACAAACTTCTTGGTAACTACACTGTAAAGTCTGTAGACTTTGGATACTCATTATAGCATATAAAAATACACATTTCACTCCTATCATCAAGCTTCTTTCTTAGTTTCTCAAGAACATGTGCAAATTCTACTGATCCAAAAATTCTAAAGTGAGATGCATTTACCATTTTTCCATCCCATGTTTCTTGAGATACTGTATCTTGGAGATTGGTTGTTGGAGATCTATTGAGAACATACACTGTTGTCAAAGTTTCTTCAACCGAATATTCATTTGAAAACTTCTTCTGATGAAGCATACATCCGTCCATGTTCATGATTGACTAATTTTTCCTTTCTACTACTCCATTCTCCTATGGAGTATATCTTGTTGTGTTTTACATTATGATTCCTTGTTGTTGACAAAAATCTTTGAATTCATTGGAATTGTATTCTCCTCCTATGTCTCACCTAAGGACTTTTAAAGGCTTTCCACTTTGAGTTTTTGGTTCTTCTTTCATTTCTTTGAGCCTTGAGAATGTATCTGATTTATTTTTGAGAAAATACAGCCATATCTTGCTGCTATACTCATCATTGAAGGTTAGAAAATAAAGACTCCACCAATGGATTGTGTCTACATTGGGCCACATATATCTGTATGGACTAGCTCTAAAGGCCCTTTTTCTCTAGAGGTAGATGTGGTAAATTTATATCTTTTATGATTTGCTAGAACACAAATTTCACAATTACAATATTTTCATTCATAACAGGGAGACCAATGACCATTGAATGTCTCTGAAGTAGAATTAGACTCTTGAATGGGAAGTGTCCATACCTAGAATTCCATAGTTGAGACTCATCTTTTCTTGACACATTGTGGATAAAATACTGTGAGAGATTTTGGCTTCTAAGAGTTAATGGAAACATCCTATTCTTAGTTTTTTCAACCTTTTCTATGAGTCTTCTCTTGGGCGGTTTGTAATAGATATATATTGTGCTCCTTTGGAATATTAAATAATAACCATGTTCCATAAATTGATCTACACTAATGAGGTTATGCTTCAGATGTGGAAGATTATAAACATCAAGTATGCATTTTTGCTGATTTTGTTCAATAAGAACAAGAATAGTACTTTTCCCTTAAGATTTAATACAAAAATGATATCCAAGAGTTGTTTTTGATGTTATGGAAGCATCAACATAATTAAGAAGATTCTTATTACATGTCATATGATTGTTGTAGCCACCGACTAGCAATCAAAGGTCCTCACTCTGAGTGTGTTTAGAAAGATGGAAAGAAAGAAACATTGTCTAAGAGGATTCTCCTTCATTGTTGCAGAGATCGACACTGCCTCTTTATTGATTGATTGTTTATTTTTGCATTCATCTTCATAATTCCAAAATTTCTTGTAGTAATAACATTGAACATTATATTTTCTCCATGTTTTGCTTCTCTGTGTTTATATTTGTGGGGCTATCCATTTCTCTGTTGCATGATGATGTTCTGATCTGCCTCTGCCTCGCTTGTTGTTGCCTCTATATACTCTTCCTTTAACTCTACCAAGATCAAGATGTGCTTTGAAATCTTCTTCCATGGAGTCTTATACTAAGTTGAGTCTTGTCTTGTGTGTGGGAAGTCATCCAGTCAACTGTTCTACTGAGAAAGTTGTAAAATATTTGGATTCCATAATGAATGAAGAGAAATCACGGAGCAAACATTTCAAATTCTAAGAGTCAATGGAAACATCCTATTCTTGGTTTTTTCAACCTTTTCTATCAGTCTTCTATTAGGATGTTTGTCATAGATATAACGTGTGTTCCCTTGGAATATTACATCATAACCATGTTCCATTAATCGACTTACAATAATGAGGTTATGATTCAGATGTGGAACATAATAAACATGAGGCATGTATTTCTATTGATTTTGTTTGGTAAGAACATGTACATTACCTTTCCCTTCATCTTTAATACAGGAAAAATCTCTAAGAGTAATTTATGATGTTATTGAAGAATCAAGATAAGAAATCATATTTGTGTTACCTATCATATCATTGTTGCAACCATTGTCCATCAGCCAAAGGTCATCACTATGTGTGTCTTCAAAAAGATGGAAAGAAATAAACATTGCTTTAGAGGATTATCCTTCATTGTTGGAGAGATGGACACTACCTCTTTTTTTATCTGGTTGTTTCTTTCTACTTTCATGTTCATAATGCCCAAATTTCTTGTAGTAATAGCATTGAACATTATACTTTCCCCATGTTCTACTTCTCTCTGTTTGGTTTTGTTAAGGCCTCCATTACTTTGTTGCATGATGATGTTCTGGTTTGCCTCTACCTCACTTATTGCCACCTCTATATCCTCTTCCTTTGCCTCGCCAAGGGAGAGATGTGATTTGAAAGCATTTTCTATGGATACTTATGCCATGTTGAGTGGTGTCTCGTGTGCCAAAAGTGATCTACTCAATTGTTCTATTGAGAAAGTTGTCAAATATTTGGATTCCAGAATGGTTGTTACAGTCATGTCATATTTCTTGGGTAGGCTTTGAAGGAATTTTTCAACAATCTTCTGATCTGAAATGGTTTCATCAATGAGTTTGATATTATTGACTATTCCCTTGAATCTAGTCAACAACTGATCCACATTCTCTATTTCAGTCATCATTAGGGTTTCAAACTGAGCTCTCAATGTCTGCAATTTAACTTTCTTCGTTGTCTCATTTTGTTGATACGCAACTTCAAAATATCCCAAGCTTCTTTTGGTGTTGATGTGCCAATTATCTTATTAAAGATAGAGTCATCGACACAGTTTTGTATCCAACATTTGGCTCTATTCTCTTTCTTTCTTAGTTTTGCAGTGACAATCCTTCGATTATTCTTCATGGCTGCTGATTGATCTAGGGTTGGCTCTACATAATCGTTCAACAGGGTATACTAACATTCTTGGGCTTGTAGAAATGTCTTCATTCTTAAAGACCAAAACTTGTAAATTTCACCAAGCAGAATCAGGGTCTGTGCAAAAGGTTTTATATCAAATTACGATCATGCTCGAGTTTGAAATTCATGATTTTTTTTTTACTTTAGACCTTGGTAAAACATGGATCTAAACCTATGATACCTACCAGTGCACTTCTCACCAGAAGAAGGCCACGTTGAAATGAAAAAATGAAAAATTTCGTAATATTTTTAAGGTCAACGCAATTTCTCCTTCTATGGGGGTGTGTTGGGCTACTCCAAATGAAAAATAAAATAAAATATTGACTTCTATTGAGATGAGGGAGACAATCTATCTCGTCCTGGACTTCTCTCACTAGCTAAACAACAACTGACTTCTTGACAGGAGTGCCTTCTTCAGAATTGACTTCTTCTGCTCCTCGACTTCTTAATTTATGTTGTTCTCATGGAGTGTTATGCAGGTTGGGCTATGATACAATGATAAAGAATATAGAGAAATCATGGAGCAAAGATTTCTCTTATCAATATTCAAAATAGTTAAATAGAATACACAAAAAACATCAACAATAAATGATTGGAGTGAAACTCGACTAAACTGAAGTAAAACTGAAATGTTTGTGACACATAGCAGACAAAAAAATCAAAATGTGATGACACCTAGCAGACAATAAGATTAATATGTCAAAAACGCTTTCATGATTTTTTGAAATTGAGATGAATGCCAACTTCAATCCAAATATAACCCATCTCACTTCCACTATACATGTATATGTTTATATATATATATATATATATATAAATATAAACAAAACAAAAGAAGCCTAATAGGAAATTATGGTTGAAGATATAGTGATTGATATTCATAACCTTGAATCATCCATACATGCCCCACTATTGTAGTCCATCAATATGGTACACTGACACAAGATACATGTGATATGAGGCAGATGTCACCGATGTTAGTTTGATGTGGAAAATACATTTGAAATATTTAGATTTAGGTGCAAGGAATCAAGTAGTATAGTATAGATTGTAGATACAGACTGTATAAATTAAGTTTGCAATAAAAATTGGTAATTCCATTGCTAGTTTGTTAACGAAAATTCTATGAAGATAAAAAAGAAAATCAATTAAGAGTATTGTTTAAACATAAAATACAAATCCAGTAAAATAGTTGAATTTATGTAAGCTTTTTCGAGGCTACATTTCTCAAAGTTTACGTGAGAAACTTATGACTAATTACCTTAATCATTGTTTTGCAAAATCTATCCCTCAGTGCAAAAATATATGTGGAATGAAGAAGGAATGACATCCCTTTTAACATTGTAGATAAATATTAGTCATCTATAATAATGATGATACAATGAAAATTGTTAATAAAAACAAAAGTATAGATGATTGGAAGCGTATTCAATAACGATAACATAATGAAAATCACTAATAAAGCACACAATTATTATTATAAAGATATAACAAGAATATTGATGGGATCCACATGTTAATTAGATGTTAATACAACATTATTAAGACAGATTTATGGCTTCTAGGATATAAAAATAATGCAAGTAAGATGTTATAAAGACTCAATAAACATTGAAGAGGACCTAAGATTTTAGTAATATGCATTATGTTGCAAAAACATGATTGCAAGGACATTCATGAAAGTTTAAATGTAATATGAAAATACTAAAATACTTATTATGATGCAAAAACTAATACAACATTGATAAAAAAGATATATAATATATTAATAACAAGAGATGATATTTGAAGCTTGAGGATGTGAAAGATTAAAAAATGCAATGTAAAGAGATCTTAAGAAGAGAAAGTATTCAATATAAAGAAATCCTATGAATGCAAATCATGATGCATAATTTACCTTGAAGTTTCTCGTCTTCATTTTGAGTCAAACATTTATTGCTTGATTTTTAAATATACTTAATATCAACCGAAAGAGTAAGAACAAAATTTTGTATGTATGTGTGAATTTCAATCCACTTTTTAGCATTTACAAATATGAATTAAGAAGAACATAATTTTTATGAATAACACTTAGAATAATTTCACTTATAAGAGGCTCTTTACTCTAATACAAACTCATCAACTCATCAGAGTTAAAATAAGAAAATCACTGTAAGATTCTAGTATTCAACTTCAAATACCGACAACATTCTAACTTCAAGTTCAAATACAAAAAGTCACTTATGGGAAAGATGTATTAAAAGTATCTTCGACCATGTATTTCATTATATGTGGCATAACCTTCCTCACCAAGTCCATGTTAATATTATTTTAATGGTGTATGTAAATGAAGCAGAGCCAACCAACAAAATATGAAATACATTTCTTTATCATGATATGTTTGTTGAGAGGAAGGAGCAAGAGGGGATGCAAGTACATATCCCGCCACAATAGAGCCAAGTAATCTGTCGATTAACCAGTATTATATAGTTTTTATCTATGTACGAAATACAAAATATATGTGATCAACTGCATCACCTATAATCTATGAAAGTTATGATTCAACGTGACTTCAAGACGGTAATTGAACAACTCTTTTATAGTAGCCTCATTATCTACCCTTGGGCCTGACCTTGTTTTGGTAATATTGTAGGAGGCCAAACTAAATGATAATACCTTTTAAAAAGAAAAATATAAGAACACAAGGATTATCTTAGAATAACATGAGTCTATCTCTATATATGAAACCCTATACAAATGTGAATACAAGGGCATAAAAAAATGCCATGTTTTTCATACGATCACAATGTGTGTGTAAATACCATGTGTTTCAAAATATATATATATATATATATATATACATACCTACCTACCTACCTACCTACCTGGTGAGGGTAAAATAAAAGAAAAGAAGGAAAAACATGATTTGTTTATTATCATAACTCCATTGTGCATGTTATCATACATTTCCTTGAATTTTAAGAATTTATTTTATTTATTCATTTTGGATTAAAATGAATCCTTCCCATAAATGAATTATTGATAGATTCATTTATTTTATTTTACACTCTTTGAAGACAAAACCCACATGTGAGAGATTTCAAGTAAACCAGTAAAAAATGTTTGTGGACAAATATTTTAGAATCTCCATATTAAATTTGAGTGTGCATACAACACGATGGCATAGCAAATGGCTCAAATGAAAAAGAAAACCTCGAAAGGAACTATCAAACAGAAGACTCATCTAGTTCCCCTATAAATTTTGTCAAGAAGATGGATGGCTTCTTATGAATATGTATAGAATATAGAGACTTAAATGCTAGGAAATGACATTGGAGTAAATTTTTAAGTGAATACAACTTTGGAATTTCATAGATCAAAGGGGAAGAGGATGTACTGGAAGATGCTATAAGTAGAAAACCAACAATATTTTCCTTTTACCCACCAAAGTAGATTTGAGGGAGCATGTGCTAGAATATATCGTCGTAGATAGTTGGTATTTAAAATTAAAGATATATGCTACAAAGTAAAAACCCAAGAGATCCCATGTTTAAGGGATGTTAGCTAGAGAAAGATGGATTCTTACGATTCCAAGGAAGGTTGTATGTCCCTAATGATGGACATATTTGAAACACCATTCGCAAAGAATCCCACAGATCACTTTATTGTGCACATCCACATGTAAAGAAAATGCATGCCAACATGAGGAAACTCTTCCTCTTGGAAAGAATGAAGTGCAATATTTCCTAGATCATTGTAGAATGTCTTAAATGTCAGTAGTTAAATTATGATCATCATCACCCAACAAGTCTCCCATGACCACATGACATTCTTGTGACCAAGTAGGAGGTGATTTCTATGGATTTTGTCATGGGGTGCCTCTTACCCCACAAAGGCATAATTCCATTTTCGTTGTTTATTTAAGCTAACTAAAAGTGATCTCTTTATTCTTGTGAAATATACTTATCAAGTTGTTGACATGGCTTAGGTATTTATAAATTAAATTATTAGATTCCATGGAATACCTAAGAAGATCGTATCAAATAGGGACTTAGGGTTCACTTCAAGGTTTTGGATTGGTATGCAGTCAACTCTTGCTAAGGCTTATCACCCTGAGATAGATGGATAGAAAAAATGAGTGCACTAAGTAATTGAAGATATGTAGAGAATGTATGATATGGACCAACAAATACATTTGGAAAAGTACTTTCCCTTGGTTGAATTTTTGATCCAGGTGGATATTGGTGGCCACCTGCCAAGTCCACCTGGACCCCCACCATTGTTTCTCTTAGCATTTTCAGTTTCCTTAATTGTAGCACAACTTACTATTTTTAGCAGTTTTTCGGGTCCTGAACTTCCGGAGCCGTTTTGAGGCCCTAAACGACGTTCTTTTGGGAATCTGGGGCAGCATGGGTCCATGGGCCGATGTTGCCTCCCAACGTGGTAGTGCTCGGATAGATCTTTCTAACGAGCTATTGTACGCGTCAAACGGAGATCGTATGCCAAAGTTACGACCCCGGGAAGTTGGTGTACCAATTTACCCAAACGGGGCCCACAGTTTGGTGTTTCATCTTCTATGGTTAGGTTTTGGAATGTTAAGGCTTTTACATTGTTTCTCAAAAATAAATAGGCCTTCGAGCGTCATTGTAAGGCAGTTCAGAGGCATGTAGCCACCACATCTCTTCTCAAAGATAAGCTACCATCGCCCTAGCTAGTTTATTTCCATTACTGTTTGTAAGCATATTTCAGTATTTTACATTAATGAAATGAAATATATTTCCGCTGCATATCTGTGTTTATGGTTATCTCTGTAATTTTCTGCGTTCCTGTTTAAGTCCGGATCAGTGGTATCAGAGCGGTCTACTTTTTCTTTGTTTTTCTTTGCATGTCCCCAACAAGGTCGGGATATAAGGAGTTAGGGCTTGAACTGGTCGAACCTTTGCAAGACCAGCCTCGCAAATCCCGACGGCCTTCCATGGTGGATGAGAAGAAAGACGAGGGGGCAAGAGATCCTATCAAAATCTTGCTCGAAGAAGCCCTCGAGCGACAACAGAACGCGATGATGGACAACTTTGCCCAGATCCTTCAGCGGCTACCCAGAAGCGACGCATCAGCTTCCAGCAGCTACTCTGGAAATGCCACGCCCTTTAAGGTACAAGTTAATTTTGAAATCCCCATATTCGAGGGTCAGATAGACGCAGATGCCGTAGATAAATGGTTAAATCTGCTAGAGGGTTATTTTTCTATTCATGAATTTTCGAGTCGGGAAAAGATTGTTTTTTCTCTTCTCAAAGCAGCCCCCCATGTCAAAGACTGGTGGGAAACCTACTATGAGTAGAAGGATGAAAGTACTGGCTCACAATTTTCAACCGCACCCACCTGGAATTCATTCCGGGATGCCATCAAGGAGCAGTACTACCCTGTCGGAAGCTATGAGGATGAATACATAAAGTGGACCACGCTGCGGTAGGGAAGGGACCAAGACGGGCCGAAGTTCACCAATATTTTCCATACCCTTCGCACAAAGTTGGGTATCAAGGATTCAGAGTAGCATTTGATACTCAAATACCATGGCTGCCTGCACAGGTACATCCAGGAAGAAATATGATTCCTGAACATCTCCTCGCTCGGCACAGCATACCGATATGCCGTCAAGGTCGAGCATAAGTTTAAGCAAAAGAAGTGAGACTTTGGATCTGCGAATCCAAAGTAGGGGAAAGGTGCCCCTAAACCACAGAACAAAGGACAAAGCCAAGGCAAGGTAGCCCAGGGCAACTCGAAGAAGCTGCAAGCAAAGAACAACGCCGCGAAGCCGAAAAAGGACACGGGAAAATAGTGTGAGTTCCATAAGAGCTCCACTCACAACACAAGTGAGTGTCGGGCCAAGCAGTCACTGGTGGCTGAGCTAAAGGTTTCAGAATCAGATGCATTTTCTGACTCTGAGTCAGAACCCGATAAGGGGAATGACAAAGGGAAGCAGATCATTGATGCGGATCCTAATGCCACTGTTGCTACCACCAAGATCTAGAAAAATGAACTCGAAGATCCAGAGGAGGAGGAGCGTCTCTCCCACTCCCAGATGTGGGTAAAGGGCTCCCCGATATAGTTCATTGTTGATAGCGGGAGCCAAAAGAACCTCATTTCAGCCGAGGTCGTGAAGCGGTTGGGCTTACCGACCACAGCACATCCACAACCGTACACCACTGGCTGGCTTCACCAAGGACGAGATCTTCACGTGAGCCAGTAGTGTCACCTTCCATACAACATCAAGCCCTTCATGGATGAGGTATTGTGTGACATTGCTCCCCTTGAAGTTTGTGATGTATTATTAGGACAGCCATACTTGTGGAAGCGACATGCTGTGTGTGAATGAAGGCCCTGTGTTGTTATTATTACATTGGGAAATAAGTTGTACAAGATACCAGAGGTAGCACCACCTACCGCCATATCTTTGATTACTGCAAAACAATGCAGTAAGCTCATTTCCAAAACCAAGAAATTTTTTTTCCTGATGATACGCTCTCAAGGAAAGAAGAAGACGGTGGCCGCGGCCTTCAGACAGGGCCCCTCTGCACGACAACGATAGATGGACAAGGTCGTGGAGGAGTACAAGGACATCTTCACCTCCCCCGCAGGGGTTCCTCTGCACTGTTAGGTCAAGCACTCCATCGATCTAACCCCAGGTGCACCGCTACCCAATGGACCAATTTATCGGCGCTCCGTTCTGGAGAATGATGAAATTAAGAGGCAGATTCAGGAGCTCCTGCAGAAAGGTCACATCCGTCCGAGTTCATCGCCTTGTGGGAGCTCGATGGTGTTGGTACAGAAGAAGGATGGGACGTGGAGACTCTGTATTGACTATCGAGTGCTGAACAAGATCACTGTCCATAATAGGTACCTGATCCCGCGGATTGATGACCTCCTGGACAAACTAAAGGGGGCGAAATATTTTAGCAAGATCGATCTAAAGTCAGGATATCACCAGGTAGCAATCAAACTCTCTGATGTGTGGAAGACTGCCTTCAAATCTAAGGAGGGCCTTTTCGAATGGTTGGTTATGCCTTTCGGATTAACGAATGCTCCTGAAACCCTCATGAGGCTAATGGATGACATCTTGCGGCCATTAACCAACTCATTTGTAGTAGTATACTTAGATGACATTCTGATCTTCAGCCAGACTTGGAAGAGCACCTCCACCACATCCGAAAAGTTCTCCAAACACTGCGGCAACACAAGCTATGTGCCAATTTGGAGAAATGCACTTTTGGCATGACCCGGGTTCAGTATCTGGGATACATCATTGATGAAGAAGGGGTGCATGTGGATCCAGACAAGATCCAAGTCATTCGGGATTGGCCATCTCCAACCACTCTAACAGAGCTCCGCAACTTTCTAGGTCTTGCCAACTTCTACCACAGGTTCGTGTTGGGGTTTTCTCATATTACTTGGCCCTTGAGTCAAGTCACCAAGGGAGGGGCGAAAGAAAAATTCTTTGGTCTGAATCTCAACAAAAGGCATTCATAGCGTTGAAGGATTACCTCTGCACGGCACGAGTGCTCACGTTACCAGATTTACAATAACCATTTGAGGTCAAGACAGATGCCTCTGACTATGCTATTGGGGCAGTCCCTACTCAACATGGACATCCAGTGGCATATCATAGTGAAACACTTTCAGACACAGTCCGAAAGTACCCCACTTATGATAAAGAAATGTATTCCATTGTGCAGGCCTGCCGACAATGGAAGCATTACATTTTGTGGAAGGAAATGGTCATCCACACAGACCACTGACCCCTGCAGTTCATACAGACCCAAGGGAAATTTCAGAATGATCGCCATCAGAAGTGGTCTACATACCTACAACAGTTCCACTTGAATATCAAGTATAATAAGGGAAGCACCAATAATGTTGCAAATAGCCTCAGTCGACCACCGATCATGGCGTTAACCACCGTGCTCAACTCTTGTGGGCACGAGACTTCTGATTGGCCACTTCTCTACAAAAGCGACCCAGAATTCGGCCACACATACCAAACACTCTTGGAGGGTCGGCATGTTCTAGATTTTCACCTCTACGATGCCCTGTTATGCCACCTGGGTCACCTTTGTGTTCCTTCAAGTGAGCGTGCCAAGATGATTTGGGAAGCACACTACAGTCAGGCTGCTGGGCATTTCAGGGTTTAGAAAATAGTGGCAGTACTGCAAAATTATTTCTATTGGCCAAATCTTCAACAGGATGTTTGGAAGTACATCAGATTATGTACGGCCTGTGCCATCACCAAACCAACCATCAAGAAGCACAACCTCTATACCCCGTTGCCTACCCCTAGTCAACCTTGGGAATCCATCTCCATGGATTACATGTCAGGCCTTCCTTCTACTAAGCATGGAAATGACTGTATTTTTGTGGTCGTCAATAGGTTCTCGAAGATGGCCATTATGGCGGCTTGCAAGAAGAATATCACAGCAGAAGCCACTGCTAAACTCTTCTTTGAACGAGTGTGGGTGCACTTTGGGATCCCACAGTCTATCATCTCAGATCGGGATAGTCGGTTCCTCAGAACATTTTGGTCCAGTCTCTGGTCAATGTTGGACACCAAACTCATGAAG
The DNA here is from genome assembly GCA_031772625.1 of Pinus tabuliformis. Lineage (NCBI taxonomy): Eukaryota > Viridiplantae > Streptophyta > Pinopsida > Pinales > Pinaceae > Pinus > Pinus tabuliformis. The sequence goes on from CM062818.1 coordinate 575,460,079, forward strand.
TCCACAACCTTCCATTCTCAAACTGATGGCCAGGCAGAGGTTGTCAATAGGCTGATTATGCACATTCTATGCATGTATAACTCAAAGCATCCACAGACATGGGACGAGAGCCTCCCCTATGTTCAGCACAGCTACAACCGAGCTCTCCACAGCTCCACTGGCCATAGCCCTTTTCAGGTGGGTTTGGGATTCCAACCACTATGCCCCATTGATGTGGCCATGCCACTTGCAGCTACTCACATAAATTCAGCTCATGTCCAGTCTGAAACAGATAAGGCCACCAGCTTCATTGAGCACATCTAACATATTCACCAGCAGGTCCATGAAATTCTGGAGAAATCAAATGCCAAGTACAAGCAGCGACATGATCAACATCGGGTGCCACACAAGTTTCAGGTGGGCAACAAAGTCTGGTTGCATTTGCAAAAGGAGTGCCTTACTGGAGCCTATCGGAAACTCAGACCACTTCGATATGGTCCTTACACCATTACTAAGGCTATGGGAGACAATGCATTTGAGCTCAGCATTCCCCCATTCCTTGGCCTGCACCCAGTGTTCAATGTGGACCACCTTCGGCCATACTTTCCACCATTGCTAGACACATCCAACATTGTAGAACAACTCACACCCACAGAATTAAATCCAAATTGCATGGAACAAGCTGCAACTGATCGAATCATGGACACACAGATCAAGAAAACTCACCAACAGAATATCCAACTGTATCGAGTTGTTAAAGCAGGCCAACTCCTTCACCAGGGCAAGTGGCTCACTGGGGAACAAGTTCAACAAAAGTTTCCTAATCTCATGGAGGAACTCAACGCAATGGGGACCATTGCTTCCTAAGGGGGGAGGAATGATCCAGGTGGATATTGGTGGCCACCTACCAAGTCCACCTGGACCCCCACCATTGTTTCTCTCAGCATTTTCAGTTTCCTTAATTGTAGCACAACTTACTATTTTTAGCAGTTTTTCGGGTCCTGAACTTCCGGAGCCATTTTAAGGCCCTAAATGACATTTTTTTGGGAATCTGGGGAAAAAAGGGTTCATGGACTGATCTTGCCTCCCAAAGTGGTAGTGCTCAGATAGATCTTTCTAACGAGCTATTGTACACGTCAAACGGAGATCGTATGCCAAAGTTACGACCCCGGGAAGTTGGTGTACCAATTTACCCAAACGGGGCCCACAGTTTGGTGTTTCATCTTCTAGGGTTAGGTTTTGGAATGTTAAGGGTTTTCCATTGTTTCTCAACAATAAATAGGCCTTCGAGCCTCATTGTAAGGCAGTTCAGAGGCATGTAGCCACCACATCTCTTCTCAGAGATAAGCTACCATCGCCCTAGCTAGTTTATTTCCATTACTGTTTGTAAGCATATTTCAGTATTTTACATTAATAAAATGAAGTATTATTTCCACTGCATATCTATGTTTATGGTTATCTCTGTAATTTGTTGCATTCCTGTTTAAGTCTAGATCAATTTTCCTACAGTAACAATTACCATAGGTCAATCAAAATTCCTCCATATGAAGCATTATATGGAAGACCTTGTAGGAAGCCATTATGTTGGGACAAGTTAGAGGATAGATGGATTGTGGGGCTAGAGTTAATTCAAGAGATGAGAGAACAAGTAATAAAAATTAGGAAAAGTTTAAAAGAAGTGCAAGATAGATATAAGAGCTATGTTGAGAGTCCTAAGTCAGATAGGAATTGTGAAGTAGGAAGTCGGGTTTTATCTGCATTAGGCCAGACAAACACACCATAATATTTGGAAAGGGGACAAGGTTGTCACCCTTGTATATTGGACCATTTAAAATTTTAGAAATAATTTGATCTGTCACTTACCTTCTTGCACTGCTACCCCACTTGCATAAAATTCATTAACTTTTTCATGTATCTATACTAAGACTCTATATAGCTCATGAATCTCATACACTTCAATGAAAGGAACTAAAGGTACTAGATGAAGGACTTGTTATTGTCAAACCATAATGTATACTAAATCATAGCGTTTTATATCTTAGGAGCCACTTAGTAGACCATGTTAAGGTCTAATGGGACAAGTATAGTCCTACATCCACTACTGAGGAAGACATAGAGACCATGCATCAGAATTATCCCAACTTGTTTTGATTTTTGAAAGTCTTAAAACTATATGTTGTATATATTTACGTTTATTATCCATGTTCACGAGACTATCATTTTGAAATTACCTATAACTATGAAGAGTTATAGATGAGGATGCTATTTCAAATGATTATCTTTTTTCATGTATTTTTAATTAAATATGCACATTTTATTGGTACATGGATACCCCCATGAATTATCTTATGAATGAGATTTATACATATGATGTTTTACTTATGAGCATGTGTGACTATGTTGAAACACCATATATTTCTCATTATTTATGAGATGAATATAATTATAGTGATCATGCTTTACTATTTGATGTGAAAGTTAATTGTATGTATATTGGCTAGACATAGCCAAATATGATATGTGAACATAAAAATCTTTATAATATATGTCAAAAAAATATGAATAAGGGGAAAATGTTATTTGAATATATTTTTATTATGAATATATCGATCCATATGCTATGATGTGAGGACAAGTATTTATGCTGCAGATGTTATCGTTATCAGAATGTGTTACCATTGTCCAAACCAATAGTGCGATGAAAAAACTCCAAGTATAGTTGATGCCCAATGCGATTCCATGTTGGGGTGTTAACCCTGGTCCTACCAAGAGGGGTGGAAGTTCTTCCCACCATTTATCATCTAAAAACTAGAGTCATAGGAGGAATGCGTGAGTGACATTCCCTTAGACGTGCGATGATTACTTCCACATTTCTACTGAGGAAGTTGGGTTGATGTAGTCGACGCTCCCACCCTCAGGGTTACATGGATGGTTAGGTCAGTATAGCCAACACCATGGCATATTCCAATAGAGGATGGATAGGAATGGATCATAAGAGATTAGGATGGATAGAATGACTCTAGCATAGATTGTGAAATATGCTTGGTTAGGGTAGAGTTCTTAATGTTGGAACCAATAAATGCTTAGAATACAAACTTTAAGTGTCATCACATGACAAATGAGAAAATATTCAAAGAATGCAACCCTTACCTAATTATAACAATCGTTAAGACAATTATTAATATATTATATAAATCTTAACTTTGGAACGAAGTTTTCTGAAGAAGGGGTGTATCTAATGACACATCTTGATTTACTAATAGAATATGATTAATAGCATGCATAGAAAGGCTACATATGCTATCTACATACGCAAAGATAACATGCATTGTGCTAGTATACATACCAATTCAATTATATAAAATGTATGTGTATGGAAAGTGAAATAATTGTTAAAAGTATAAATTGATAACCTCGTTATTAAAAACATAATATAATGTATTAATTTAATTTCACTATTAAAATTTTAATTAAATAATAAAGTATTGTTATTCTAAATGGGATAAGATTAATTTAATTTCATCAATTTGTAAAAGATATGGAAAATTAATCTGGAAGGGTCCCCCACACGAGTCGATGGAACCTACAAGTTCAAAAGCTCACTTAAATATATATTTAATTAAAAATGAAGACAACCAAGTTAAGTAATAATGAATAAATGTATAAGATTGAAGTGATTGGTTGATAGGAGGGTGGGGGTTTATTCGGACAGAAGAAACCTTCCCTGTATAGAAAAAAAATGAGAAGTGGGGAGGGGTTAATTTTTTTGGCATGACAATTTGAGAATCTCGAGGAGGAAATAGTGACTAGGAGAAAAATTGAGGGACGAGCCTTGGGCTTAAGATTCGACTATAGATATATAAGAATTGAGTGTTGTTCTTGGAGTTTTGGGCATGGGGGCTAGAAGACTTCACTCTCGAAGTCTTCTCGTTCTTGGAGAAAGGGAGGTTGATCCTAGATAGGTAGGGAGTTTGGTATCAAGAGTGCAGGACTCGAATTCAACCTAGCGCAACGTTGTCTTGGGATTGACATCAGTGTTTAGCGATAAAAGGTGTCTTTTTAACTCCTAATTATCTTCACATTAATTGTCAACTCAGGGATGATTTTTTATTTCAAGAGTGTACTTAGCCTGAGGCAGTCACTTGATTAAAGAGTAATGCTTTGCAGTATAATACTTAAAAATGAAAAGATAAACGAATGCTGGAAACAAAATCTAATTGGAATAGCAAGAAACTGAAATGTTCTGAACTAAATCATTCACTCAAACAATCATCAGTCGAGGACTCAATAATAATAACTCTCTCCCCTGTAAACTGACGCAAATGAAAATCAATCATAGGCAAGATCTCCAATCTAAGAACTTAGGCAACGATAGCCAATGTCCTTTACAGTTGTTGATCTTACACTCCACACTAAAGCAAATAATAACAATTCGATTGGAAATGCTTACTAAAACACACTCGCTGCAATATCAATTAAAAGATGAAATCAAATCCTTGCAGAAAAGAACAACGACTAAGTCTATTGAAAAACTGAACAGCAAAGCTTCATCTAATAGAAATGATTTTTTAATAAAAAGGAATAGTAATGCTAAATTACTAGAACTAAATAGCAATCTTAAATAGAACCGAACAGCAAAGCTAATTAATTAGAAATACACAGCAACTATAAATGTAACTAAATCAACAATCTGTAATGAACAACAAAATCTGAAGTGAACAACGGAGCTTTAATGAATAGCATAACAATTTAAGTTGTAATGAATAATAATCTTGTTATGATGGAAGTGAACAACAACACGATTCAATTACAGCATAGAAAATAAAGCAATTCATTAAGTCTGGCAATACGAAACAGTAAAGCAATGCGACTACAATAAATAGAAATGAAACCAAACCATCACACGGTAGAAATCGTAAAGATATAATACAAAGCAGTAGCTTAATCCACCAGAGGCTGGGCCCTTAGCCGCCAGCGAATGCTACTGGGCTACTTCAGATAAGGCAAATGAGCAGCAACCCTTTTACTTATTAATCATCAAGTTGTGAAATCATTACAACAACAAAAGCCTTGAGAATTACAATGGTAATGCAAAAATCTCCCTTTCCTCCTATCCTATCCTATCTCTAATAATCCCTGACTTAATCTCTCATAATCTATTCCATCATGAATAATCAATCATCTTGAATCCCCTTCTTTGATCTCTATTTTCATTTAAATACAAAGAGAGCATAGAGCAGTTACAACAGAGATGTTTAAAAGTTGATTCTCATTACAAAATTGGATTTCTCACAACAAATTGATAAACAATATCCTATCTGGAATATCTCTTCATCAATCATTCAACAAGAATAGGTCGAATTTGGCATTGTAGCTGAGATAATTTGGAAAACGACCACACAGCGAATCTGAGAAAAACGTCTTCAGATAACCTTCTGTTTCTCTTAGTACATACTGAATTTGGGAAAATGGCTCATTACAAAACTAATCTGGTCCGTTCTTGACAAAACCCATGTATCAGATTGTCTAGATTATTCTTCATTTGCCCAAAACGTCCAATGCAAAATTGTCACTTCTTATTCCAGTGAATTTCTGAGTTAGCACATTTAATGATGAGCTGGAGATCAAATCTTCAATCTGGAAAATATTTTGGAGCCTAAAATGGTAAGTGATGTTACAATCAATTTATTAATAAACCATCATTGGTAAAATCATGCATAATCGTCAATTTATTAAAAATAAAGGAGAAGAAATAATATTTATCCATAAGAGCATAAATGATTATGAGATGGAATTATATGATAGGCCATGATAAATGACATGATAAATAAGAGTAGAAATGGGTGGAATAGGCATTTAAAAATGATAATAATAATGACATATTAATGTCCCAACACACCCTCAAGCTGAATATATTGCATGTCCTCATGCAATCCAAAGACTCTGTGTTAACCAAGCAATAAAAAATTGTTCGTCTCACCTCATGAAATTGATAGAACAACTGAATTCTTCCTCAATTAATGAATATTCAATTTTAGCAATCTTGATCAAGGCGTAACAATTTTTACATTGACGTTCAAGTTATGTGTATATGAAGTTGTAGCAAAATATGATATAAGTAACATCAAACTTCATCAACCATTTTTTCAAAAACTAAAAACCAGATTTTGCTGAAATGTTGCAAGTAAATTTATAATATATGAATGTCTCTATGATCCAAAAATCAAATCGTTTTGATGCACGGATCATGAGATATAAAAAAATGGTTGTACGTGATAGTGCATGATTTCTAGAATTTTATGAACTAATTTAACTTGAAATTATTTGGGTTAGTGTATTTTAATAATACGTCTGTGTTTTCTAGAAATCACAAGAATTGAGTTCATAGTTTTAAAAATATGTGGAAATCAATTTCTGCACAGTACAAAAAATTAAATTGTATGCCTTAAATGAGAAAGAAAGTAGAAAACATCTATCATGCGTAGAAATTCCTCCCTCAAACTGAAGAATTAGCATGCTCTCATGCAATGCTAGAAAACAAATTGAGGTGGTTGCTACCATCTGTTGAATTCTATGCTTAGTGTAAAACAACATGGAATAAGGGAGGTGTTGAGAATGAATAAGAATATCAATGGATGATAAAGAATATTAATGACATGGTCATAAGAAAGAAATGAATGAAAACAACACTACCCTAAACTAAAAGATGATATGCCACTGAAAAATGGGAAGTGGTAAAGATGTGGAATGAAGGATGATAAATAATGTTCAAAATGGATTTTCATGAAATTCTCCTAAATTCGTAATAAATCAGAAAACTATGCTATTTTACCTCAAGTTTTACCTCCAAAAAAAATATAGAATGACATGTATGGACTGGCATTTGTTGAAGCTGATGTAGGTAGAGTGGATGTTGAAAGTGATGCAAAAAGGTGGAATCCAGGCAAGCACATCATGTCTGAACAATTGTTCGTGTTCAGAATTGCTAGAGCCTCTTTTGTTAGTTGTAATAATGTGGTCATGCTGCGAATAGAGTTCCCCCCCATACTTGATGTTCTCCTGTAAAAAAATCACTATTTTGCATACAATGTTCTTGAATCCATAGTGTTAGTTTTGAATAGCAACAGATAAGATGCATGCAAAACTTTCAATCAGAAAAACTTTTGTATACATGTAATACTAATATTTTTCAAATCAACAAGTTATGGCAGAGTGTAGTAATTATATCACATGCTATCTCATAATACATACATTCCCCCTCCAATTGGAAAAGGGATTCTATGACCATAAAGCCTATGAAAGGTGTTATGCTGACGGCAAGGCAAGGGAACGAACAATACAATAGTGAATGAAGCAGAGTACACATATCAATGATAGGACGACGAGAATTGTGGTTATAATCGGAGCAGAGTGTGTAAAGATAGTTATGAATAAGAGATAGGATGCTTTGGATTGATGATAAGCTATGCAAAAAAAAAAAGATAGAAATATGCCAAAAAGATGCTTTGCTGATGGTATTCTAACTGAAAATAATGCGATTGATCTGAAAACAATTTCTCATGCGTAAAGGTTCAAAACAGGAAAAAATTTAAGGAAATAACTTCTCTGATAAAAAGAAAGAATAAGAAAATGGTATTATAGTAATATTTGACAATAAGATATAACTTCAATACTATAAGCAGAGCCTCTGCTGCTAGCAGGCGTCCATAGCCTCGACAGGGTTGCTTTTTAACCCATATGAGCTAGGATCCTTAATTTATAACTAGAGAGTTCCAATGCTGTTCTACAGAAGAGATCAGTGTGCTGGCATGGTAACCAGATAACCACACCGCCATTCACTGGGATGTAGAAAAAGTGATCAGGCCAGCTCGTGATGAGACCTCCTGTTCCAAGGATAATTTAGCTATCCAATGGATCATAACCCTGGTGTGGCGGCCATAATGGGAATGCCACTTTGTTACAGACTTATGAACATGGTAGGATGGCTCATAATGAGACCCCCTATCCTCCATCTGTGAACAAAATTTTGTTGCTATTACACATTTTTATGATAAACAGAGGGAGTCTCAGTACTCCTTAAGAGCTGGGATGGTGAAAGAAGTTGAACATGTCAATAGAAAAAAGTACCCATAATCTCATTTATTACAGACAGAGAAGATTATAACCAGGAAGCGTGAAACCAACATGGTATTAAGATGATCAATCAGTATCATGTACAACAGAAAACGATGCAGTAAAGTAATATATAAATAATTGTGTCCCTTTTGAAAATAATCTATCATCAAGGAGTTGTTCTGTTAAAGATCATAACGTGAATGATATTAACTCGCTTCAATATAATCCATAATTCTTGTCCTCATAAAAGTAGTGTACTTTATGCCATGAAAGGGAATAAATAAAATGGGGTTGAGATGAACTAGGAATAATCCCACAAGAAGAAGGAAGGGTTGTTCTTGAAAATACTCTCAAGGTGTTGCTCCCTTGAAGGAACAACAAAAACACTCGAAAAAGTGTTGTTTCGTGTAGGGAACAGTAAAGGAAATGCACACGAAAAGGTGTTGTTCCTTGTAGGAAACAACAAAAAAATGCATATGAAAAAATGTTGTTCCCTATTCCCTACATGGAACAACAAAAAAATACACCCAAAAAAAGTGTTAACAACAAAAAAAAATGCATGGGAAAAAGTGTTGTTCCTTAAGAGGAACAACAAAAAATGCGAAAATGTTGTTCCTTTAAGGAATAGCAAAAATTTGAAAATGCTGTTCCTTCGGAAAGGAACAATAAAAATGCAAAAGTGTTGTTCCTTTGGAAAAGAACATAAAAAATGCAGAAGTGTTGTTCCTTTGGAAAGGAATAGCAAAAATGCGAAAGTGTAGAAGTGTTTTTCCCTCGGAAAGAAACAACAAAATGTAGAAGTGCTGTTCTTTCGGAAAGGAACAACAGAAATGCAGAAGTGTTGTTCTTTTTTAAAGGAACAACAAAAATGTGAAAGTGCAGAAGTGATGTTTCTTCTAAAAGGAACAACAAAAATGCAAAAGTGCATAAGTGTTGTTCCTGCGGAAAGGAACAACAAAAATGCAGGAGTGCAGAAGTGCTGTTCTTTCGGAAAGGAACAACAAAAATGCGAAAGTGCAGAAGTGTTATTTATTCAGAAAGGAACAACAAAAATGCAGAAGTGCGAAATGATGTTCCTTCGGAAAGGAACAACAAAAATGCAAAATTGCAGAAGTGCTATTCCTTCAGAAAGGAAGAGCAAAAATGTAGAAGTGCAGAAGTGTTGTACCTTCAGAAAGGAACAACAAAAATGCAGGAGTGTAGAAATGTTGTTCCTTTAGAAAGGAACAACAAAAATGTGAAAGTGGAGAAGTGTTGTTTCTTTGGAAAGGAACAACAAAAATTCAGAAGTGTTGTTCCTTCGGAAAGAAACAACAAAAATGCGAAAGTGTTGTTCCTTTCCGAAGGAACAAAAAAAATGCACAATTATAAAATGAAGTTACACAAAAAACGAATTAGTTGTTCACTGCATTGATGCTGAGGATGGGCCACAATTTGAAGGAAGCAACACTTGAAACACAAAATATAAGAGAAATCAGAAAAGAAACAACATTTTATTTAAAAACAGTATGTAAATAAATAAATTAAGTTACAACAGCTATGATGTTATTAAAAAAATGATCTCTTTGAAAAATGTTTTAGTGGCAGAGACATGACATGAATATTTAAATGGAAATCAATTCTTCATTTCTTGTGTTATGAATCCGTTGGGCAATGAGTTGAATGAAATTCTATTGTTTCATTAAAATTTATTTCAAGAATCGCTCGTCCATAAATTGACCTTCTTTATTGTCCTAGGACCTGCAAAAAAATAAGTGTCTACCTGCAATAAAACATTAAATCATGGAGAATGAGAGGTGGTCGGGTTCACCTAATCCAATAATTATGCAAAAAAACAACAAGTAGTTACTCTTTATAACAAATCTATGGAGAAAATAACAAAGTAAAATTTATTTGTCACTTGCAGGAGAGCAGTGGCCAATCATGCTAACCTGCAATGTTTTAATCACAACTTCGTTTTTTTCGTTCAAATTGAGTGATTCCAAAGCTAGATGAGAGCTAATTAAAAGGTATATCTCCAATAGAAACAGTTTTTAAAAATCTACTGATATTATGTGTTAATTTTACTTAAAACATCCTGCATAACAGAGTCATTTTCGATTACCCCACTTAGAACAACAGTGGTTATTTTAAGCATAGATTCTTCGTTTGATGTTGGATTCGAATGATTCAAATTGGTAATGAACTTATATTCATTTATTTATCTCCAATATAAACATGTTTTGAAAATAAGAAGAATTGATAGGTCAAATACTCTAAGGAATAGTCGGAAAGACAGAGTTTTAAGAGTGCTGATTTACAATAGACAGTCAGTAATTTGATCATAGCTTCCTCATACGATATCGAAAAGGAGTGATTCTAATTTATTTGTAAAATATATTCATAGGGGAATCTATCATAGAAATGAGTTTTAAAAATTTGGTCATTTAGGCCTCCAAAAACCGACTATCCCAACTCTATTCCTAAGCTGCCCACTAGACATCATGTCAATGTTTTGGTTCTAACATTTTCATTTCAAATCCAAATTGAGTGATTCAAATTGTGTTGGAAAGTAGACATCAAGGGATACTTACAATAAAAACAGGTTTTAAAAATATTGTCATTTAGGCCTTCAAAAACTTACTGTCCCATCTGTGTTCGTGAGCTGCCTACTAATCACCTTGTCAATGTTTTGGTTCTAACATTTTCGTTTCAAATTCAGATTGAGTGGTTCAAATTGGGTTCGATAGTAGACATCAAGGGCTACTTAGAATCTAAACAGGTTTTAAAAATATTTCCTTTTGGTCCCTCAAAACATGACTATCCCGACTGTGTTTTCAGAAATTTCATCAAGTCCACAAGCGAAAAAAATATGATATTCAAGCATTTTTTCCAAATTGGTGATAAAAATGAATATGAGTGTTTGTAGAACTATTATTTCCATTATAAATCATCTACATACACAAATGAACTAAAAAAAATTATCACCGATGTTCATTTCCACAGTGTGTTGCAACAAAAACAACTATTTTTATATTAAAAAGAATGTGTTTATTTTATTTCATTTTTTATTTTATTTTCTACACTAACCTATTTTGATTGAAAAATGAATATGAATACATATAGGATTACTTCCAATGGAACCATTTTTGAAATACAGCTTCAAATATGTATATACCCAAATTTGAAAAATGCATATTAATGAATATTAGGGTATGAGAAGCCAACTTCCCTTGAAAAGATGGTGTAAAAAATTGTTGAAGTATGGAGTGATGCTGCAAATAAATGATGGAGTGAAATCAATTTTGAATATATATTTTACCTTCTTAATTTTCCATAGCCATCATATCATGAAGTTCTTGAGCTTTTAAAATGACTTGTTGATGCATATTAAAAGAAACCTCATTTTCTTCCATAACTTCTACAATTTTTGAATTTGAAACATTCTGAATCTCATTATAAGTTTTCTCTAATGGAACATGTGAGATAGAACGGGTGGGAAGGGTGCATAAATTTTGCAGTTCAACACTGTAAGCATGTTGTACTGGTTTATTATGGTGAGGGTGTGGAATGAGTTGAGCAGGAAATTGTGTATAGAATGGAGCATTTTGATGATGTAGATGATTGGGTTGAGTAGATAATTTTGATATGCAAGTAGGATATTGTGGAAGAGCTGGTGAAGAATATGGAGAATGTGTTTGTGCTACAAGATGAGGGAGAGTAGTCATGCAATCATAAGGTGAACCATGCCAAACTTGTAGACAAGATTGGTGGTAGTTATATTGAGATTGACATGGCTGCCCTAACACATTAGTATTCCATAATGGCTTATGCAAGTAAGAGAATGGAGAAGAAGTGTTTTGAGCCATACCTGTAGGCCATGATTTCCATTGTTTTGACCTTGTTGCAGCTTCCTCATCTCTTTGATATGCTACTTCAATCCCAGATAAGGAAGAGTGAGTATCTATGAGATGCTATTTTCAATAATGAGGGAAAAACACTTCTTCAATTTCTTGACTTTTCTGAACCTGCAAAACATCCAATTTTGAATTTAGAGAGATAATAAAATCAACTTTAAAATTTTCAAATAAAACATTGATTTCAGCTCTTATGTCTCCTGTTCTTGTAGCATATTTGAAAAAGAAATAACAAACATCTCTAGAATTCTTACCAGGCTTGGAGATTCCTCTTGAATACTTTATGCACAATTCACAAACATCATCATATGATAGTTGAAAAACATCACATTTTCCTATCAAATTTAAGAGTTCTAACAATTCATATTTGATTCATTTGAGTAGGAGTGTTTTTAAGATCTCTTTTTTCAAATGCTTATGCTTTGATTTTTGAAGGTTATATTGAAACCACTCTACATAGTCCTCCAAGCTTTCATCTTCCTTTTGTATCATACAGAAAATGTCTTCATTGGATTCGCAGTAGTCTTGGTACTTCTTCAAGAATATGTTCTTCATGTCCTCCCATGTTTGGATGCAATTCCCACCTAGGCTCATGAACCATTGGAGAGCTACTCCTTTTAGTGTAAGAGAAAACACTTTCAACCTTTGATCATTAGTATAGTAATCATATCCTCTATATTTCAAACTCAATTAAAAATGTATCTGGGTCTTCATTTGTCAAACCATGAAAATTTGGTAAAGAAGATGGGGAATTATGTGCATTTGTGTCACACCTCCTAGATATTTGATAGGGAATTCAAAAGTAGAAATGTGAGTCATTTCTTACCATAATATAAGATGCTCTTCATGTGTTTATTTGAGGCTCCTCCTTCAAATATTCTTGTCAATTGGTTAGTGAAATGGGTGGTGCTTACATCACCACTTAAGTGAAATGATGAGATTTGTTTTTCAAAATTTCTATTTTTTCTTAGTTAGTCACACCAAAATTCAAACATTTATTTCTACCCTAAGTTCTTTAACAATTTTGCTGGAAAGCAGGTGGGGGAGCAGGGCTTTTACATGCTCCGTACACAGATTCTTACCTTCCATTTTTAATACCCAACTCTTTCCTAATAGGCACCTATCAGATGCACACTACTCTTTAGAAAAGGCTACACTCTCCCCGGCAACGACGCCAAAATGTTGAGTGATAAAAGGTGTTTTTTTAACTCCTAATTATCTGCACATTAATTGTTAACCCAGGGACGATTTTTTATTTCAAGAGTGTACTCAGTGCAAGGCAGTCACTTGATTAACGAGTAATGATTTGCAGTATAATGCTTAAAAATGCAAAGATAAATGAATGCTGGCAACAAAATCTAATTGGAACTGCTAGACACTGAAATGTTCTAAACTAAATCATTCACTCAAACAATAATCATTCGAGGACTCGGTAATGATAACTCTCTCCCCTGTAAATTGATGCAAATGAAAATCAATCATAGGCAAGATCTCCAATCTGAGAACTTAGACAGTGATAGCTAATGTCCTTTATAGTTGTTGATCTTACATTCCACACTAAAGAAAATAATAACAATTCGATTGGAAATTGTTTAGATAATCTTCAGCAAAATCACATAACCACTCTTTTGTCGACGCGTTTCGAACCAACTAGTGTGGTTCATCGTCAGGACAAGTTGAAGAACCAATCCGGCTAAGCTGAATAAATAGAGTGTGCAGAGACTCCAACGGCTATATTGCCAACTGCTAATTTTGACCTAAGGATCCTAGTCAAACCACTAACATTACTATAAATAGCTACAACAGGTAAATTTGTTAATCTATATCTGAAATTAAAATCGATTTGATATTCTTTTAGTATATAATATAATATCATATTTACTATAATGGTCATATGTCTATAATTATTATTATTCTAATATTATTTAAATATTATGTCATTCTTAAATTTAGTTATATTAGGTAATTACTCTTTAAAATATACTATTCTACATTATATAATGGTCCATTCGAATAATATAAGTTTATTAATAAATCTATATTTACTAAAAAATTCTAATTCCAATATTAATAAAACACACTTGCTGCAATATCAATTAAAAGATGAAATCAAATCCTTGCAGAAAAGAACAACAACTAAGTCTATTGAAAATCTGAACAACAAAGCTTCATCTAACATAAATTATTTGTTAATGAAAAGGAACAGTAATGTTAAATTACTAGAATTAAACAGCAATCTTAAATAGAACCGAACAACAAAGCTAATTAATTAGAAATATACAACAACTATAAATATAACTAAATCAGCAATCTGTAATGAACAACATAGCTTTAATGAATAACATAACAATTTAAGTTGTAATGAGTAATAATCTTGTTGTGATGGAAGTGAACAGCAACACGATTCAATTACAACATAGAAAACAGAGCAATTAATTACAGTAAATCAATGCGACTACAATAAATAGAAATGAAACCAAACCATCACACGAAATAAATCGTAAAGATATAATACAGAGCAGCAACTTAATCCACCAAAGGTTGGGCCCTTAGTTTCCAGCGAATGCTGCTTGGCTACTTCAGATAAGGTGAATGAACAACAATCGTTTTACTTATTAATCATCAAGCTGTGAAATCATTACAACAGCAAAAGCCTTGAGAATTACAATGGTAATGCAACAATCCCCCTTTCCTCCTATCCTATCCTATCTCTAATAATTCCTGACTTAATCTCTCATAATCTATTCCATCATGAATAATCAATCATCCTGAATCCCCTTCTCTGATCTCTGTTTTCATTTAAATACAGAGACAGCAGAGAGAAGTTACAACAGAGATGATTACAATATGTTCTCATTACAAAATTAGATTTCTCACAACTAATTGATAAACAAGATCCTATCTGGAATATCTCTTCATCAATCATTCAACAAGAATAGGTTGAATTTGGCATTGCAGCTGAGATAATTTGGAAAAAGACCACACAGCAAATTTAAGAAAAATGTCTTGAGAGAACCTTCCGTTTCTCTTAATACGGACTGAATTTAGGAAAACGACTTATCATAAAATTAACTTGGTCCGTTCTGGACAAAACCCATGCCTATGATTTTCTAGATTCTTCTTCATTTGCCCAAAACGTCGAATGTAAAACTGTCATTTCTTATTCCAGCGAATTTCTGAGTTGGCACATTTAATGATAAGCTGGAGATCAAACCTTCAATATGGAAAATATCTTGGAGGCTAAAATGGTGAGTGATGTTACAACCAATTTATTAATAAACCATCATTGGTAAAATTATGCATAATCATCAATTTATTAAAAATAAAGGAGAATAAATAATATTTATCCATAAGAGCATAAATCATTATGAGATGGAATTATATGATAAACCATGATAAATGACATGATAAAGAAGAGTAGAAATGGGTGGAATAGGCGTTCAAAAGTGATAATAATAATGACATATTAATGGCCCAATAATCAGTTGGGAAAATTAGCTATGTGCATAAGTTTAAATTGGTATATTTAGTTATGAACTTGATTAGAAGAAATATACTACTAGAATACTACTAGAAATGAAATTTAAATGACAAGATTTATACTATGACTGGAAAATCAAACTGTTAGGGTTGGTGCTTTGGCCAGGGTTTCATTATCAATTTTGACAGTTATTTCCTAGAGTTTCTATCTCATCTTGGGGGTGACTAGTGGTTGAGCTTATGCACCACACAGTATATGGCTAGGAGGGAGGTGGAGAGCCCTTACCCAACTGACCCTTATTTCTTAGATAAGTAACCATGTTCTTATGTATGTTAGTTTATTTATGTGGTGCGTTCAGTTAATATTGTTACATTTAAATCCTATTTTGTGGTTTTAGGCTTATTGATATTATTTTTATTTTTATTTTGCCGTGTTATTATGATGTTATAATTTATGTTTCGAAAAAATGCATTATTTTCACGTACTACTACATCCATGTCAATTTTAATTTCTAGTCACCAGGTAAAAATTATGCCAAATTTGAATCATATGCTTCTACAAATTAATTTAATTATAATGATGCAGTACTAGATGAGTGGTGTTTCTAGGATTGGGGTTGAGGACATTACACCATAGTGAAAGAAACTCTTCCCACCTCCTTGGTTGGTGCATGAAGTATATCCTAAGCATGTCTTCCAACACTCTATTTTTCTTCTCGTTCTTCCCATTTTTTTACAGATGGCATGTCACACTTAAGGCTAACTATGTCCCTAAAGCAGAAAACAACTCTTTCCATAATTTTGAAGTCAATTTTGCATATTTCTCTAAGATATTTTTCTTAGGTAGTCCACGTAGCCTTACTATATCTTTTATAAATTCTTGGGAAACATCACTTGCTATATGAGTTAATTTTACACCCACAAAGTGAGTTTCCTTACTCAAGTTATATACCACAACTTTGATAGCATCATTTTGCTTGGATGTCCTTGAAAAATGTAGAATAAAATCCATGGAAATTACTTGTTTCCATTATGAAATGGTGATTGTTTATAACAGCCTTATTGGGTGCTTGCATTCATCCTTTACTTGCTGACTTTCTATGAATTTGGAAATAAATTCAGCCACATGTCTTTTTAAACCAAGCGAATACTATGACCTCTTAATGGATATTAGCATCTTTTGACATCCTGGGTGATTGGAATATGGATTTTTGTGAAACTCATTGAATCTGAGGTTCTCCAAGTTGTCCTCACTTCCTACCCACACCATATTTTTAAATCTTTGAACCCATTTTCATAGAGGGTGAAAACTTTATTCCTCATTTTTGTTTCTTCCTACAATATTTCTTTTAATTGCTAATAACTATTGTCTTGATATTTAACCACTTTAATATTTTCTTGGAGATTTGTTCCACATAAACTCATTGCTGCTATACAGGCTAATTACAGCCTCCTATTGAGTGGATCAACTAATTTTTTCTCCCTTCCCTTCATATATTTAATTTTAACATCAAATTTACTAACTAATCTTGGTGACCTAGCTTGTTGGGAATTAAACTTTGGTTGGTCAAGTAAATTCTTCAAACTCCCATGACCTATCATTAAAATGAACTTGCTTCCAAGGAAAAAATGTATCCATGTATTGAATGCATGAACAATGATATCTAATTATGATTTTTTTGGTGCTCGTTATACTTCCTAGATTCCTAACAGACCACTTCACTTTCCTACATCAACACTCCGCTAAGTCCTTCCTTGCAGGCATTTGTGGGTATGACAAAGAATGTTTCTAGGTCTACTATTCATAATATTGGTGCATGAGTAAGAAAATGCTTAAGCTCCTAAAATTTTGCAGCACATTTAGTTGTCTATAGGAATTTAATTCCTTTTCTTTACAATGTTCTGATTGAGTGAGAAATCTTGGAGAACTTCCTTATGAACCTCTTGTAATAGCTTACCATTCCCATAAATGATATGACTTCAATTACATTTCCTAATGTTGACCATTCCATAATATATTTGACCTTCTCAAGGTTAACTACCATGTTGTGCTTTACGACTACATGTCCCAAGTATTGAATCTGAGATTGAAAGACACGCACTTGTCTAGATTTTCATAAAGTTTTTTCTCCCATAATAGTTGTAACACGGTATCTAGATGATATTTGTGCTCCTATTTGGTCTTCGAATATACCAATATTTCTTATATGATCACGAACAAAAACATGCCCAGATATGGGCTCAGTACATTTTTCATTAGGCACATAGAGGTAGCAGGTGCATTAGTAAGCCAAAGGGCACAACCATAAATTTAAATTTGTAATCCCCATACCTTGTCTTGAAGATTGCACTATAAATCTATTTATCCTTAATGTACAATTGATGATACCTAGACCTCAAACCAATCTTTGAAAATACTACCGCTCCCCATAATTGATCAAACAAGTCACCAATCCATGGTAAGGGATATCAGTTCTTTATGGTGGATTTATTAACTTTCCTATAGTCTAGGCACAACCTTAGCTTGTCATCCTTTTTCTTCACAAACAAGACTGGTTCTCCATATTGTGACACACTCAACCTAATGTAACCCTTGTTTAGCATTTCTTTCAACTAAACATTCAACTCTATGGGCTCCAAAGTGCTCATTCTATAAGGGGATTTAGAAGGTGCTAATGTCCCAAATAACAAATATATAGAGAAATCCAATTATCAATGTGAGGTATAATCCAGGAATATCATTGGGAAATACATCCTCAAACTATTTTAGAACAGGGTGTTCTAATAATTCTTTGTTACTGCTACATTCAATATTGTGGGTCATATGAATGAACAATAATTTGAATCCATTTCATCTCCACCTCTTTCCTTGCAATGTTGTTATGAACCACACCGAGATAGGATTTTTTTTTCCTTACATCATACCAATTTCATTGGTCTCATTGAGGCTTTCAATTGACTTCTCAAAATAGTAAACCTTCATCCTATGACAAGCTAGCTAATCCATCTTGATAAGGGCATCATAAGCACCTATTGGAAATAGGTTAAAGCCTGCTATTGTTGGCATGACACGCAACAAAAAAGTGCATGACTTAAGTATGTGTTCAACCCACCATTTCATCCTTTTGTCTAGTTGGAATAGCCAGGATTCGATGTGTGCTTCCTTTTGTAAAGTATACTTCTCTGCCACTATTGGATTGACATAACTAAAATTTGAACCAAGGTTAATTAAAATCGAAATGATATAGTCATTGATATTACCTTCCATTTCTATAGTCTAAGCCTAATGATAAATTTTTCTATTGTTCATTGTTGCATATATGTGTGGAATAATTTGTGATATATCATTGAATGTGTCATCTCCATGTACATTATGTAGTCCTAGTAATTTCTTCTACATCTAAGGATAATATCTCCTCAAATATTCTTCGTCACAGTCCCAAGATACAATGTGTTTCCTTTAGGTCCCATCCAATCCATGTCTAATGGGTTTAGAGTATTGGTCACGACCTACTATAGTGATAGACCTCACACTTCCACTTTGTAGGTGTAATGTAACCTTCTTCCCTTTTCCTTTATAGATAAGATTTCCCTTGGATTTGCAATAGAACTTGTACTCAAATATGTGATTGGATTTCTTGCAACAATACTTTAACTTCCAAAAAGCATCATCTAGAGTTTGTGGTCCAATAAACTCTATTTTGTCCCTAAATTTTTGTGGCATTCCACTAAGATGTTGTTGAATCTTTCGTTTCTCTACCTTGATATAGAGAACCTACCTCAGTGATGCCCTTAATTTGGTCGTATATTATTTTCCTAACAACTACCCTATTTTGATTTCATAAAACTCCTTGGCCTTGCTATCATAGTATCCTTTAGATAGGTACTTCTCCCAGAAATGATTTTCGAATCCCCTTAAGGAAAATTCTTCATTTGGAATGTTGCTTACATTCTTCAGATATTCCCACTATATATCTTGTTTTCGTTTTAGGTTGAATGTGGCTACGATTGCTTTCATATTTTCATAATAGTTATGGACTCTAAAAATGTCTTCATGGCTAGTCATTGTGCCTCTGCCTCTTCAAACTTCTTCACCTCTCCATAAAATGTAGGAGGATTTGCCTTCTTGAATTATTTTGTCAAGAAGTCAATTCTCTTCCTTTTATATTGATAGTGCCTTTTGGTTGGACCACTACGTATCTTACTAGGCTATGTGTTCTTCTCTTTGGAGTACTTAGAGGATTACTATATCTTCATTTTATTTTTGGCGTATTTTCTTGGATTTTCTACCCTCTACACCATAAGTATTCAACTTTGGTCTTCCAAGTCCTTATGAAACTCACTTAAACTTGTATTTGGCACTTAATTCATGTTTCCTTTGACTCTACATGCCTCATAGGATTTACAGTATGATTGCATTCATTTCTTCCTACCTTTCTTGGGTGCTGACAAGTTTTTCATTGTCATATTTATAGCTCCTCAATTTAGTTCTCGAACTTCTAAGGGTATCCATCAATCAGGGGAACCTGCTTCTCTTCTTTTCTCCTCTAATTCCTCTTTAGGTCGACGTTGAGATATATCAGTGATATATTGCACCATTTTTTTTATCATTCCCTTTTCTCGTTTTCATTTCCTTGATGCCTTCTTATGTTTTGTCACAGGCACACAACATTTAGCCAATCAATGATATCAATAACCAATCCATTATCACCTTCATTATCATGTCATAAGTGCATGGCCATGAGTCTATTTAAAACATCAAGTTCCATGTTAGTACATTTATCAAAATATATAAACATGTTTGAAACATCGTTGTTGTCAACATGCACTCCAAAAATAAAATGGCATAAGAAACATACAATAATATTCACATTCAACTTATACACTTTATACTAAAGCGCTTAATTGTATTATTATAGGCCCACTCTACTCATTCCCGAGTCCATTTAGATTCAAGTGTTTAATCGTGCTCTGACACCATTCTAACGCTCCCTTCCACCACCTTAGCTTGAACCAATGCAGTGGAATTTGTTACTTTCATTTTATCTGGTCTCCATAGTCTTTTCATGGAAATGAGGTTAAAAATTTCCTTAGTATTGAAATTCCTTGAAACTAGAAACTAATTTCATCATCAAATACAACTCATTGAGAGATTTCCAATGATATAAATGTTATCTCAATGTTATTTCCATTCCTAAATTTAGCCAATAACCCTTTGCCATGTCAAAAAGCTCTGCTTTTTGATGCCCATGTGGCCCCCGAATGGTTCCCACCTAGAACATTACACCACATTCCATGTCACTCTTAATCTGGACCCACAAGCCCAAGTCCTAACATGCATAATGAACCTTTCCTATTATAATCTATCTTAGCCTTGACCTTCCACTTTTCCTTGGCGATAGTGTGAAACCTTATTTTAACCTTGAGGCAAGATGAGAACATTTCATGTTATCTGCCAAGCCAAGGTTTTCCCATCTCTTGACCCCTTCTCCCTTTCCTTTTGCAGCATATGCCACACACAGGAATCCTCCGACGTCCAAGACCATGACTTTACAAGATGGTGAAGTTCACATCCCTTGCCAAAAATTTCTTCATTCCCTAGCCTCATCATTCTCAGCCCAACTCTTATGCACAGACAGTAAATTTCACTAAATTCTAAAGAACCCGGGCTCTAACATGACATAATATCTACATCCTTCTAACACCACTAACTTTGATGTCATGCTCACATTCCTTGCCCCACCAAGATCCTTTCTATTGGCCTTGTTATAAATCATTCTCACATGGGAAAGATGGGAATTCTTTATGTGGCATAATGCAAGAAACCCCTTTAAAAATACATTAGCACTTAGAAATATTTATGGGTTTCCAGCATAGATAAATATTTCTCTTTATTAATGGGGAACATCCTATACATAAAGAATCCCTCCCGAGCCTAACTAATTCCAAGAATTTTTATTATTCAGTCACACATATATGATCCATTCCTCTAGATGACTTCAGAAGCCATGCTTTTCAAACATAATCAACTAAAAGAATGAAATGGGAGAAATTAAAGTGATGTCTATGATTCCAAAATCATGCATGAATATATGTGTGTGTGTGTGTGTGTGTGTGTGTGTGTGTGTGTGTGTATGCTTAATTCCCTTTTAATTAAACATAATATAACAAGACATTCACTACACAAACCATTTATATAGGAAAGTTGTCCATCACATGCATAACTAATGACAACATAGAGTTCAATCCTCTCTCACCACAACCACGAATAGGCATACATTCCTCACAAAAATACATGCATTCCACTAATAATACAAATATATACATTACATTTGTCTACATAGGAACAAGGACAAGAATGTATCTTGTATTATAGATGAGTTTGGTAATTGATATTGGTACTTTCACACTCCACCCAACATTAAATTGTTTTCACTATAATTTTTCTTGTTTCCATTCACCCTAAGAAAGATTTAGAGTTTGAGGAGGTATTTTCTCACCGAAACACTCACATGCAATGAACATATCATATTTATTAGTTATTCTCAACAACATCGTGCTATTACACCACAAACGTTTTTAATCCAACAAAAAAGCATTATAGGGGTTCATGTAGGGCATAGAGAGTCTCAACTTAGTCTTCGAGAGAGAAATGTATAAATAAAAAGGAGGTTTTTCAACTATATTACTTCTATAGGAATAAGAGTGTACTTGCCAACAACTTCTCTTTGGTGCTCACACCTATCTTCTTAGCCCCCAAAGGATACACCAGGTGTTATCAACCCACCAATTCTAGGGTTCCTCAACCTCTTAGTAATATCTAAACCAACTAGTCTTTAGTGGTTTTAACAGTCTCCAGGACATAACCATGGCCCTCGTGATTCTATGATGGAAAGAAACATGGGTTTCTCATCCTAGATATCACCAAGCATCTCTACTCCATCAAAATCTCATATGGCCTCAAGATAGAGGTTTAACAAAATCTTCACAAACACATAGGCACATCAAAATATTTTGTGAATGACAGGGAGTTCATGCGTATTATTGCAAGTTCCCTACATATAAGAATTCTTAGGTTAGGAAAATACCCATCTCCTCTTATTTTCTCAATGTGTAATCCCTCCCTCCCCTTTTCATGTTCATCCTCTCCTTCACCTTGTTTCGCCTCTCTCTCTGTTTTCCCCAACTCCTCTTGTGTGTTGACTCTATCAATCCAGCCCCTGAGGTAGTTTACATACATGTCCTTTGATTAGGGACCTCATTTGCTCTATTAACTACTTGCAGCATGGTCTTCCCTTCCAATAGGACTTTTGATGATAACTTAAATGTGTACGTGGATTACAAGTAACTCCTCCTCCTGTAGACCTTTGAATCCACGTCGCATAACAAATAATAATCATACATAATTAAGAATTATTTACTTGAATATACAATTCATAAAAAATATTTGCAAGAGGGTAAACAAAAGGGTTTCCACACACAAATCCCTTTATCTCTTATATACAATATTTTCTTCTATGGTTTAATATTCTCTTTTTCCATTCTCTATATTCATCTCAATATTGTTTTATCCTTATTCCTCTCTAATTCAATGTTCCTCTCTATAATTATTTGTAGAGACATCAATTATCTCTGATCTCTAACCTTCTTGATTTTGTTACACTGCGTTTTTCTCAATTATGAATTAAACCTAATCACTTCTCTACACTAGGCTCTTCCTTTATATATAAACTCAAGGTTTACAATATATTCTATGCTTCTCTTGTTTTGTTATTCCTTCAATGATATTAGTTCTTTCACTCTTAATAGATTCCCAATCGATCACTTGAATGATATATGCAACAATAAGGTAATTCGTATTGAGGTGTTATGATTAGCCAAACCTTTAAATTTTGGTGTTCCCTTTTATTCTACTTTTCCACACTCATTTTCTATTTGTTAAGTATATATATATAATCATATATTATTTTTATGTCAAAGAACTATGCCAAAACTTTTATTTTTCTTCAGTCTACTAGTCATCCAACCTTCTTTTCACAAGTCCCTTATACACCTTACATATTCCCATATATGTGACTAAGCATAGATTCATATAGAAATATTTTATACATCCTAAGTGTTGAATTTGGCATATCAAATTTTAATATCGATTATCACCATTTAGGGGCGGATATGGCCTAAATATAAAATTTAGCCCATTTCTCCCAAGATATTAGGAAATATTGAAATCATTTTAAACATAAAAACATTGTGAAACATGTTTTATTCATGTATAAACAATGATAATTATTTTTTCTAGTTTTCTTTTGTCTTCTCATATGTTAATAGATATTGCGCATCAAATATTGGAGTATTGGGATTTTTCCATAGGCTTAGACCATAAATATTATGAGGTGTCAATATCTTGAGTTCTCTGATCCATTGCTACTATAGTTTGGATCCTTAAGACTAGAATCGTGAGAAAAAGCTAATAGACTGGCTATTAGGAAAATCTAAACATTTCCACTTTCTGGCATAATGATGGTGGGCCGATATCTTGAGGACTCTAAGCTCTCAACTGGTACATCATATCACCCCTATGACCTCACATTATGACCAAGGGTTAAGATATAGTGGATGATCAGAGAAGAAAAAATCCATATGTCTTTTCAAATCATGGATTTGGCAATGCACCAAGGGATCTAACCCTCGGGTGCTACATCTTATTGCGTCATGACTATGGCCTACAACTAGGTGCCAACCATATCAAATATCTAGTGATCTATAATGCTATGCCTTTGTGAAATTATTACTATTTTTAGTTTCAGATACCACTTATCACCTAGCCATTGTATCTTAGATATTCCACGACCATGGAATTGATTAAGGGATTCAACTCATATTGCATATTGAAAAAGGTGTAAACTGCAACATTTTGTAAATTTCTTAATGTTGAAGTTCCAATAGGTTCATAAAAGTTAAGTGCTAATGGATTGGCACTCTATGGGCAATCCCTAGGACTAGGGGATGAAGTATATTAGGATATTAGGTAATCACGCGAGCTCTTTCAATGGAAATTATCGAAATGTCAGGCATTTGGTAGGTGTACTATTACTTTTCGATTGTTTTCCATGCCTAGTATATGATAAGGAGGGTCCAAAATCATTAGATTTATGGGTTACTCCCTATTATATGAAATATAATGTTTTTTCCAAACTTGGATGTCCATCTTCATTTTCTTTATTGCCACAATTTTGAGGCATTCCCATGTTCCATCATTTCATGAATTAACAAGGGGTTTTCCCTATTTTATCTTATTCATGACCAATTGGCTCCTATATTGGTATATACCAAAGGGTTTCCCCATTTTCTTTGACATCAACGGAAACATCTTTCAAAAATATCCCCCTTTTTCATTGATGCAACTAATCAAACAAATCAATCACTACTAAGGAACTCCCCTTATCGATACTTTTTCATTACATCCCTCCTTGTTTCCAATTCTTCATTCTATATATAGCTGCTATGGAGCCCCCCTTCTCTATCTATTACCCCTATCTCTCTATCTTTGTACAATCAAAAATCCCTTCATATATCTATTCACCCCATATATTTGTAATAAATTTGAACCCCCATTATATATCTTTCTATCTACAATTCTTCATTGACTGTGTGCAAATTTTTCATTATGTTTGCTATTATTCCTTGGTTTTCTACAAATTATTCATTTCAACATTTGTTTGCAAAACCTCCCCTTTTGATGTCAATGGAAAAGTGGTGATCCCAAAAAACTATTGTGTGCAAAACTACATGTATCCCCCTATTTCACACATCTCCCCTTAAGTGCATTCTCTACAACTATGTAGCATCAGTAATAGTCTAAAATTTTTCATTTGAATGAAAAAGTCCTTATTTTTTTTTCTTACAATTAAGTTAGTTTCAAGTGTTTCAACTTATTATTCACTAGTATCTCACCCTTGAAATATTTCATCTTATTCATGTGATCTTGATAGCTTCCGTCTCTAACTACTCATCATAATTAATTTTTACTAAACAGATCCAAGAGATATCACTACCATATTTTGTATTAGATATTCAAAAGTGCCCCTTGGAAGTGCTTTGGAAAATATATCTACAATTTTCTCTTTATAACAAATATATGTTGGAAAAAAAATGTTTATATCAAAGGGTTATTTGGCCATTGATGTGTTGGAAGTAACCCAAAGATGCACCCACATTTATTTGTCAATATTTCCACTATAATTTTGGGGTAAATTTGCAACCATCAAAGCAGAAACCACTTAGCACTCAAAATGTTTTATGATCAAAATGGACTTCGGGTTAATTCCACTCCACACATGAAAGTTATACAATAGAAAAATGAGTTTCAAGGCACAATTTATTATGTGTTGAAGATAACATGAACCCTGAAACAAAAGCTAGAAAATGAGACACCCAAAGTAGAGATGAACGTAACATGACATTAACATGAATGACTATCTTCTTACATCAAGCGTTGGATCGATTCATGTTAAGATGTATTTAGAATGCATGAATGCAACCATCAAAGAAGAAACCACTTAGCACTCAAAATGTTTTATGAACAAAATGATCTTAGGGTTAATTCCACTCGACACATGCAAGTTATACAATATAAAAATGAGTTTCAAGGCATAAGTTATTATGTGTTCAACATAACATGAACCCTAAAACAAAAATTAGCAATTGAGACACCCAAAGTAGAGATGAAAGTAACATGACTTTAACATGAATGACTAGGTCCTTACGTCAAGTGTTGGATCAATTCATGTTAAGATGTATTTTAGAATGCATGAATGCCTAATCGTTGCAAAAATAATGAAGGATCATATCTATAATTTAACATAGGCAAGCCACAAAATATTTGTAAATAGAGGATTTTATTGCCATGATGTTTCGCCACTAGTGAAGTCACTTGGATATATTCTTACATCAAAATGTCATACATATTAAAAAAGAGTGCAAAGACTGCAAATAAGTGAAGTGACAATACCCAAAAGTTAACATTACATAGAATTATGGACCTCCTTCCATGGTGTGTGACTTTACCAATATACATAAAATTGTAAAATGATATTTATTATCAATATCCATTAGGTAAAAATGATTAATTAATTATTAGAAAAATTCAAGTTGGCTCAAGTAATAAATGATTTTTTTAAGGAAACTTTCCATGATGTTAAGTTCAAGTCAGCCCTAAAATAGGGTGCCCTCAAAATTGTCTAAATAACATAGCCATGGAAATTTAAAGGAGTGATTATCTAGCATTTGTTTGAGTAAGTAACATCATTTAACTCATTGGAGTATACCGAGGCTAAAATAAGGTGAATTTTGGTGGTATGAAGAGTAGAGACCAAGGGTGAAGAAGCTAAGTTTGTATTTTGGGCATTAGCAGCAGACCAAGCTCTCTAATGTCTGAATTTTCTAAGGTTATTGAATATTCCTATGTCAAATTTAACCCTGTGATAAAATGATTATAATGACATCTACATTATGCTAGCATATGGTTGGATATGGTGAAAGGATAGATGATATAAAGGAGGCTAATCTGAAACACATTTAAACAAGAAAATGATGTTTAATTTGGAGTAGATTTAAAGGTTGAGATGTGTAAGTTTGAAAGAAGGTATAAAA
Source organism: Pinus tabuliformis (assembly GCA_031772625.1). Classification (NCBI taxonomy): domain Eukaryota; kingdom Viridiplantae; phylum Streptophyta; class Pinopsida; order Pinales; family Pinaceae; genus Pinus; species Pinus tabuliformis. The sequence goes on from CM062818.1 coordinate 575,487,201, forward strand.
GTGAATTGGCATACCTCTGAAGCTGACCACTTTGCAGGAGCATGTTGTGGACTCCTTCCTATTAGTGCAGGAAAACCTAAGGCAGTTGGTGCCCCTTGTCAGTTAAAGCTAAAAATATCCTAGGGGTTATAGCCTCCTTTGACTTGGTGCTCATAATTTTTGGAGATTTTTATCCATGTATATCTAATTAATTATTTATTTGTCAATATATTCTCATTATTGAGTTTCGAAATACATTTGATGTACTCTTGTTGATGATCTCTTGCATACTAGTTTACTGACTGCTACTGAAGGAAAAAGTTATAAAGTTCCTTAATAATGATCCCACCCCCCAAACTCTTAATATTTCTTATTTTTCCAAGAATTAGTATCACATTAGGTTATCCTCAAAATACTCTAATCACTGGAGGGAAGATCACGAATAAATATGGATCAAATGGAACGAATCGTTTCAAGAACAAAAACGATTTGATGAAAATAATTATGCATAATGGAGAAATAGCATGGAAACCTACTTTAAGGCTTTAGGAGTGGATGTTTGGATGTCCATTGTTAAGGGCTACAAAAATCCTCCAACTAATGGTGATGAGAATAAATTATGTAGATTTAATTGAAAGGGTCATCATGCCATCACAAGTGTATTTTCAATGACCGTTAAGACCAAGGGGATGATGTGAACCATGACTAAATAGGTTTTGGATAAACTTAAATTCTTTTTGAAGGAGATGATAAATTCAAATAGGTCAAACTTCAATGACATAGGGAAAAATTGAAAATCTAAAAATGGATGGAAAAGAAAATATTGCATCCTATTTACTCATAGTAGATGAAGTTATCAACTCCATCCGAGGATTAGGAGACAATTTCAAAGAATAATTGAGCGTTAAAAAGGTGCTAATATTGCTTCCTTTGAGATACAATACCAAGGTATAGTCCAGAGTAGAAACCAAGGATTTGAACAAAATTAAAATAAATGAATGACATTGCACCCTTGTAGCATACGAAAAGAGAATAGATACATAAGATGGAAAGTAAAACAAAGAAGGAAATTTTAAAGCCACAAAGGAGATAATAAAGAGAGAAATCAAGGTAGAAGAAGCATTGGGCGATGAATTAGATGAAGAAGAAGTATGAAGAAAAAATCATATTCTAAAAAAGACAAAAGTTATTAAAATGAGAATCATATAGATGAAGGGGACACACCAGAAGTTATTTTCATAACCTAAGAAATCCAAAATAATGATCATAATTTCAATTTTATTGAAGAGATCATTAATTTAGATGAATAAACATAAGAATCAAAATGGAAATAGATTCATTTGGGTAATAGAAAATGATTTAGAAAATGAATAGGAAGATGAATATCTGAAAGAAAAATTGAAGAGCAATGAAAAGGAAAATGTAAATATCATAAACAAAAATTGAAAATTGAAAATCCTACATGAATATGTGATGAAGAAAATATCTCCTTAAAGATCCAACTGAGATGATAAAAAAATGTTTAAGAAGTAATGAAGATCCAGATGATGAAAATAGAAGAATATTTTAAGAACCTTGAAAAGGAAATTGTGTCATTGAACATTGAAGTTGACAATCTCAATAAAAACTTGAAGAGCTTGCATGTGTTGGATAACATTCTCAACTACTAGAGATCATCAGACAATAAAACATTCCTTGGATATACATGTGCATCTTCAAGAAAAGAGGACACAAACACAAAACATATTAAGGAAGAAACTAAAAAGGAGTTTAGAAGTGCTACTACTTCAAGAAGTTATGTTGATATTCCCAAAAATGCACATCACAGAGAAGACAATAACAAAATAAAGTACATAGACCAACAATCGATTGAACCTACTCGGGTGTACAACAATTTCATAAGATCATCATAGAAATCCTATTTCCCTAGGTATGAATTATTTTTCTTCCTAATTGTTACTCTTGTATAAATTTTGGGCATAATCAAATTCATTGTAAAATCAATACAATATGCAATTATGAAAAAAAAGACTAATGGATATGGATATGCAATAAATGACAATATATTAGGAAATGTTCATGGATCTACTAATGGAAACTACAATCCATTTTAGCCATTGATGAATCAATACATTGCATTCTACAAGTACAATAATCTTGGTTGCAAAGCTCGAGACTATATATTTATAAAAGAATATGATCCAATCATAAAGACGTAGAAGCCAATTATGACATGGGAAATGAAAAATAAGGAAGATTTTAATCTAACATTTATTGTTGAAGATAAAGAAGATGAATGGTACATAGACAGTAAGTGCTTGAAACATATGATAAGAGATCAAAATAAATTTGTTATCTTAAAAGGAAAAAGTGGCATGGTAAGAGTTGGAGGTAACTCCTCTATCAAGATACTTGGACAAGGTGATGTAAATCTTGGAAGTGAATATTTAAAAGTAGAAAATGTTTTGCTAGTGGATCATTTGAAGCACAGTCTTCTAAGTGTTAAAAAAATGTGTTATCAAGGGTATAATATATTGTTTAATTCCTAAAAATGAAAAATCAGAGAGGAACACTCTCAAAGATTGGTTATAATGGCTACACAAAGACCAAAAAACATATACAACCTAGAGAAAACAGATTAAAATAAAATTAAAACCAAACAAAAGATATTTATGGATAAAAATGATGGGTAGGGTAAGAATAAAGATATAATGTTGAGTATCATGTCTTTAGAGGGAGCATCCCCAAAGAATCAAGTCACCCTTTTCCATTGATGTCAAAGAAAGAGACAAGGAAATCATGGAGAGAGGGGGAGAACGAGTAATTACATCAATGAAAAAAGGGGATATTGTTGGAAGAAATTTTTAATTGATGTCATAGGGTGATTGAGCCATTGATGAGTTTGAAGTAACCCTAAGATGTCGCTGCATTTGTTTTCCATGTTGGCACTGTAATTTTAGAATAAATTTGTAGCAACCATCAAAGGAGAAACCACTTAATAGTCATAGTGTTTTATTATCAAAATGAATCAAGGTTAATGCCACTCCAAACATGAAAATTATACAATAGACAAACTATTTTGAAGGAACAAGTTATTATGTGTGAAACATAACATGAACCCTAAAACACAAACTACAAGTGACAAACTTAGAGTGGAACTGAAAGTAACATGACATTAGCATGAATGAACATGTCATCACACCAAGGGTTAGATCGATTCATGTTAATATGTATTTTAGAATGTATGAAATCGAAAACATTACAATGAAAATGAAGGCTTAGATTTGTAATTTAACATACACAAGCCACAAAATCTTTGTAAAAAAAGGATTTGATTGTAGTAATGTTTCACCATTAGTGTAGTTTCTTAGATATATTATTACATAAATATGACATTCAAATTATAAAAGAGTGGAAATTGTACAAGGAAGTGAAATGACAAGACCCAAAAGTGACCATTACACAGAATTGTGGAATTTATGCCACAGTATGTGACTTTAGTGATATATATCAAATTGTACAATGATATTTAGCATCAATATCATTTAGGAAAAAATGATTAGTTAATTGTTAAACAACTTCAAGTTGGATCTAGTAATAAATGATTTTTTTAAAGGGTAATTTATATGATTTTGGGTTCAATTTGGAATTAAAATAGGCCTCCATCCAAAATATATAAATAACATACCCATCGATATTTAAGGGAATGCCTTGTGGCATCTATTTGAGGAAGCAATATCCCTGAACTTGGTGGAGTAGACCAAGGCTAAAATAAGGTGAAATTTAGTGTTATCAAGAGCATATACAAAGGGTGAATAACCCAAGTTTTTCTTCTTGCCATTAGCAATAGACTAAGCCCTATGCAATATAAATTTTTTGAGGCTATTTAATATTCATATTTCAAAGGAAACCCTGTGGTAAAAGGATTACAGTGACAACTGTATTATGCTAACATTTGGCTATATATGGACAAAAGAACAATGACATAAAGGAGGCTAATGTGAAGCACATTTAGATAAGAAGTTAAGGTTTGATTTGGAGTAGATTTTAAGGCTAACTTGTGTACGTTTTATAAAAAATATGAAGGTTTTGTACCTATGAAGTAAACCACTTCGAAATAGGGGGTTATAGCCTCCTTCGTAATGGTGCAGGAAATCGCAAGGAATTCAGTGCTCCCTATTACTTGCAACTAACAAAATGCCAGGGTGTTTTAGCCTCCTTTATGTTGGTGCTCAAAAATTTGAGAGACTGTTATCTCCTCATGTATATGTAATTAGTTATCATTCTATCAATATATTCTAATTATTGAGTTTCCAGGTACAATTGACGTACTCTTGTTGATGATATCTTGAATAATAGTTTATTAAATGCTAATGAAGTAAAAATTTCTAAAGGTGCTCGATATTGATTCAACCCCCTCTCAGCATTGCTGATATCTCCAAAATTTGGTATCAGAGCAAGTTCATCAACATTCTAATCACTAAAGAGAAGATCATGAATACATATGGATCAAATGGAAAGCATATATTCAATAAAAATTAAGGTATTTGATGGTAATGATTATGAATTATGGGGAAAAGTAGCATGGAAACCCAATTTAAGGCTTTAGGAGTGAATGTTTGGCTCTTCGTTGTTAATGGCTACAAAAATCCCAAAAATCCTCCAACTCATCCTGATGAGAAGAAATTATTTAGCTATAATTCAAAGGCTTATCATGCTGTCACAAGTGGATTTTCAAGAACTGTTCAGACAAAGGTGACAATGTGCACCATAGTTAAAAAGGTTTTGGATCAAGTTAAAGTCTTTATGAAGGTGACAATAAATTCAAATATGTTAAACATCAACAACATAGAGCATAGTTTGAAAATATGAAAAAAGGATTAAACATAAAATATTGCATCTTATTTGATCTGAGTAGATGAGGTTGTCAACGCCATAAAAGGATTACGAGAATAAATCTAAGATTCCTTCACCATTAAAAAGGTGATAAGATCTCTTCCTTTGAGATATGTTTCCAAGGTATTTTCCGTAGAAGAAACCATGGATTTGACTAAAATGATGATGGGTCAATTAACTTGCACCCTTGAATCACACCAAATGGGAACAGATACAAACACTTGATAGTCAAACAAAGAATCAGCTTTTAAAGCCATGACGAAGATAAGAAACAAATAACTTAAGTTAGAAGCAACCCCAGGTGATGAATCAAATGAAGAATAAGAAAATTTTGTTAGGAATCTCAAGAGGGTAACCAGAAAACAAAAGAGTAAGCTACCCTTTAAATGTTTCAATTGTGGCTAAATAGGTCATCATGTTAAGAGATGTCCTTTTTTGGAAAAGAAAATATTCCACAAGAAAATTATTTATTCTAAAGAAGAAAAAAGTTCTTCATATGAGAATGGTATTGAACAAGGGGAAGAAAGATAAGTTCTCTTCATAACCTACGAAAACAAAAATAACAATCATGATGTCGGTTTTGATGAAGAGATCATTAATTCAGATGAAGAACGTAAGAATCAAATATCAAACTAGATTCTTTTAGGCCTAACAAATGAATGAAAAACTGAGTAGGAAGATCAAGATCTTAAAGAAAAATTGAAGAATAGTGAAAAGGAAAATGGCAAGTTAAAAAATAAAAATCGAGAATTGAAAAGCCAACTTGAAAAACATGATGAAGAGAATATCTCTTTAAAGGTCGAACTTGAAGAAGAAAAATAGTTCAAAAAGTAATGAAGATCCAAAGGATGGATAAATAATAATATTGTAAGAAGCTTGAAATGATGTTGTGTCATCACGAATTGAAGTTGACAAGCTCAATAAGAACTTGAAGAGCTTGCAAATGTTGGATACCATTCTTAGTTGTCAAAGATCACTAAGTGATAAAATATGTCTTGGCTATACAGGGCTAAGGAATAATAGATGAAAGAGATTGGAATTGATAAGAATAATTATAAATCTTAATTTAATATTATTATTATATTCATATTTAATTTTATTATTATATTGAAAACTCTTAAAGAGATTTAAAAATAATAATTATAAATGATTCTATTAATTTATCATTATTATTAGGGTAAATTAATTATAAATGATAATCTTAATTTATTATTGTTATTAAGTTAAATTAATAGTTTATTTGAATTTATTTTTTTATTAAATTATAACTATCAACCTTAATAATATAGTTATTTTCATTATTATTATAAAGATTATTTAAGGAAATAAATAAATATATAACATGTCCTTTTTTTTTCCTTTGAAGAAGGATGGCTCCTTTAATCATGATTCCTTTTTTCTTGTTCTCATTTCATACACAAAAAATTTCCATGTAGTTCATCCATATTTAGATATTTCATATCTTTCATTTCTTCAATGGTTGAAAACTTTGCATTAAATATCAAAGGAAGATATCTTAGCACTTTTTGAACAATTATTGATCCGTTAATATTTTCATCAAGTCCTCTAATGGTGTTCACAATCTCATCTACATGAAGGGTGAAGCCTACAATATCTTCTTCTTTATTCATATTTAGACTCTCAAATTGCATGCTTTAAGCATAGCCATCTTTACCTTTTCATCTCACTCATAAGTTCTTTGAAGCTTGTTCCAAATATATTAAGAAAACTCACACTACATTAACAGATTTGATTTTAGAAGATCACATAAAATAGAATTCATTGTTTTTTCATTACATACAAAGGCTCTTTTTGTTGGAAATAATACTGAGAGGGGGGGGGGGGGGGGGGGGGGGGTGGGTGAATCAGTATTATCAGAAAAACTTTTTCATTTTATGCTCAGAAACAAATACGCTACTTCAGTTAAGTGAAACAGCGTGTACACGCTACTGTGTCTAAAGAAACCAGCGTATAACAAGAAAACTTATGATTCAGTAGCTTATCTTCAATAAATGCATCAGGACATTATTAACCATGATAGTAAAACAGGTGCAGTATAAGAGAACAGATCATCACACAGAAAACACACACATGAACACCATGATATAAGGTGGAAACCCAATGTGGGTGAAAGCCACCTGCTGCAAGTCGTCTCTATCTTTCTCTAATATGAAACTTCAGTTTACAATCTTTTGTACTGGTGCAGCGTTATTCCAGTACGCAGGCTACAACCTGCTGAAGGATTCAACCTTCTCTCGTTCTCCAAAGTTCCTTGGAAGGGAGCTCCAACCCCCTTTGCTCTTGTACTAGCTAAGATACTAGTACATAGGTGTTGGCCTACAATCTTCTTTCCTTCAAGTACCACTTTTCATACATTTTCAGACTGGATATTCCTGAAGCACAACATTACAATTTGAAGACCACAATTCATTCAACTTTCATAACAGATCATTGAAGCACAAAACAACCAATACTAGCATCATCAATCTTTGAATCACTGAACCACTGAAACCCTGTCAACACGAGTCACTAGAACACAGAGCAGACTACAGAACTCTGCAATAGCAGTCAGACCCAATTGCAACCCCAAAATTCAAACTTCAAAAGATATACGCTACTTCAATGAGAGAAACTCGCGTATACACGCGCTTTTACCAAAGACAACCTGCGTACAGATCTAAAAATAAATTCTCTTAACTTGCAGCTATACCAGACATCAGTTAGACCCAGAACATAACATTACGTCAGTATGTAGATCTAGAGATAGGCATAATCAACCATATCATAATAGTGCATTTCAAACCATTAGATCCCGATCTGTCCTTAGATCTAGTCTTCCATCAACCGGTGTGATCTCTCCTTAGCTTAGATCAAGCAACCCAGAACCTGCATACCAGATCTCTTTCTTTTTCAGATATTCAAGACTTTTCAATTATATTATGCCTAATGATCTTCTTCTCCTTATATAGCCTTAGGCCTTGCTCAATACCAAGGGCCAAAACCATAGAAATCCAATACCATCAACTTCAAAACTAGGGATCAACACGTCCGTCGAGACACCATGGTCCAAAACCATAGGCACAACTTCCAAGGAATAACCGCCACGGACCAAAGATAAGTTTTCCACATACACGCTCTTTTACTGAAGCCAACCTGCGTGTACACGCGACTTGGTATATAGCGAACCTGCGTATACGCGACTTGGTATATAGTGAACATGCTTGTATACGCGACTTGGAATATAGTGAACCAGCGTGTATATATTTTCTCTTCATACTTGTAGTCTGATCATCAATTCCTTGTTGCTATCCTTCTGCACTATGAGTTGTCATCAGTGTGATTTGCCATCAAGGCCAACACTTGTCTCATAATGCCAACAATTTTTTTATTTTGATGAATTGGAGGGGTTACTAGAACTTTATAGCCATTCATAATAAATAAAAAAATGTCCTAACCAAGAAAAAAAAAAAAATTATATATATATTTTATATATATATATATATTTTATATATATATATATATATATATATATATATATATATATATATATATACTCCAAAATGCATAATTTTTTCCTTAAAGAGTGGGGCTCTATTTCAGAAAGATCCAGCCTGACTAGTAATTTGTCCCTCTAAGATATACATTCCAGTGGTTAGACTGCTTTTGAAGGAACCTTGTCCAGTACTAATTATTTTCTTCAAAAATATATTTAGAGGGTGGTTAATTAATATATTACAAATTTTTACTTATTTAAAGAATCCAAGCATAATTCATGGTTCTTCACTGGGGGAGCAATACCATACCACGTGCATTCATATTGGGGGATATATATTGAGCAAGAAATGATATAATATATTGGACATATAATAGGGGGTAAACGATTTTTATATTAGCAAGTATAAAAAATGGAGCTCAACGGTAATGAAAAAATATAAAGGGGTATAAAAAATGTTAATGAAAAAATGGGTACCTACAATATCTAGTAAAATTAAGGGCTTTTTAAATTGGGAAGGTGTATTGGGTTCGTATTGGTAGGGGGCTAACTAAAGTGATTTTTAAAGTCATTTTGCAATATGTAGTCAAATTAAGGGTATTTTTTAGTATTCCATGAATGCATGTGATATGTCAGACGTTCATTGAGTGAAGCCCCCATGGCATAATTAAACACCTATCTCATGAGCATAACAAAGACACAAGACATGCATGGAAACCCTTCAATGAGAAAACCACAAATTTTTTTTAATTGATTTATATATGTAGGAATCAACTATTGTAGCAATATTTCTAGGAGTTAACATACAATAGGCACCAATCCATTCAGATATCTGATTTACAATATTTTCATAAGTAGTTCAATCTTCTCTTATGATTTGCAATAACTCTAATCCTCTATGGTCTTTAACATACTATGGTTCACTCATTTTCTCTATAATCATTTGTAGATACCTCAATTATATCTAAGCTTTAACCTTCCTCATTCTGGTCCATTGTATTGTTTTGAATCGTGCATATCAACTTAATCTCTACTCTAGTCTAGGCTAGAATTCCTTAAAATTTAAAATCAAGTTCTATGTTCTCTTCTCTACATATCTTCATTTCTTCTATATTCTATGCTATGAAATATTTCACTCTTAATATAAACTCAATTCCTAACTTTATTAATATATGCTTCAACAATCTAATGCATATATTGTATTTAGAAAAGCCTTTGAATTTCAGTGTTCCCTTTAATTGTTCTCATCCATGTGCTCTCTCTCTCTCTCTCTCTCGATATATATATATATATATATATATATATATATATATATATATATATATATATATATATGCCTTTGTTTTTATATCCAATCACTATGTCAATGATTTTATTTTTCAAGCTCCTAGATGTCCAACCTTGTTTTCCCAATGCGATAATACACCTTACTTTTGCCGAGATGTGTGATTAGGTGCAGTTTCATGTCGAGATATTAAATATTCCTTAAAGCTAGAATTTGCTATATTAAAATTTTAATATCAGTTATCATCGTTATCGGGTTGATATGGCATGAACTTAAAATTTGGTTCGTTTCTCTTGGAAATTAGGAAATATCGAAATCATTTTGCACATACAAGCCTTGAAAAAGTAGTCTATGGAAAATGATAAGAATTGTCTCTATAACTGTCGTCTATCTTCTTATCTATTAACATATCTTATGTAATGGATATTGGAACAATGAGAGATTTCCATACTGTTATCACCTCAAAACGATCAGCTAGCCATTACTAACTAGGTGGATCAAAATACACTATATAGGATTAATTTTACAATAGTAAAATCACTTTCACCATAAGAAACAATTTAGTAAACCATTTTTATTAAATAATTTCTCATTAAAATTTAAAAGCCCGATGAGAATAATTGAATAAATAATTATTTATTCAATTTTCTATAAGAATAATTATTAAATCATTATTTCATAATTATTCCTTGTCACATTTGACTAAATCTCCTTTTTTAATTAAATAAATAACTATTTATTTATTATCCCTTATTCTTATTTTTGGAATAATTGTTAAACCATTATTTAATAATGATGTAGTCTAACTTATAGACAAAATAGTCTATTTCGTCAAAAATTCTCCAAAATCTAACAACACAATTTCAAGATTTTTTTTTGTTTAAAATACAATTTTGAATGCATAAATGTATTTAGCACACTGAAAACCCCTAGGGCACTAGAATTATGTATATTAAACAATTTAAACTCAATTTTTTAAAAATCTCTGTCAAATTTTGATTAACATTAATGAGAAAAATGGTCGTGAAAAAGGCCAATTCGTCTATAAGTTAGACTATGCCTTTAATAATTATTTCAAATTCACACTTTTCTTAATTCTCACAACGTAATTAATAAATCATTTTGTTTGTTAATTACTTCAACCACCTTCTAAATAAAGATATTTGACCATTTTGAATATCTTTTCCCTCTCCAAGAAATACAATAAAGTATTCCTAACAGTTAGATTTTGATCTGGTTAATAATATTTTATTATTTTCAAATTCCTAATTTAGCCCAATGATTTGTTATAAATAAGAGGGTTTTCCATTCATTCTTGATGAAAAATAATTAGTGCCAAATTAGGCAAATGTTATACTTGATGGAATCACTCTTGACCTTCTCAAAGTTCAAGGAATTCTTGAACTTCCTCCACCTCACACCCTTCGCTAGTTACATAACCTCCAAGGCAAAGCCAACTTTCTTCGTCAGTTTGTTCTTGACTATGCCACCACTTCACATGGATTTCTTAGAATCTGTTATGAAACCAGCTCACAAAAAGATAGAAAAGAGAGATCCACGCCTTAGAATTCAGCCTCTTCGAGGGGGCAACCTCCTTTACATTACATAAATGAACAATTCTTGAATGATTCAAATGACAAAACCTCCTTTCTATATATAGGAGTCTATGGAGTCACAATATAATCCAGCCGACCTAACAATAATAATATAAAGCCACAAAAATAACAATAGAGGGATTCTATGGGCACATTAATAACAATATGGGGGTAATGGGGGCACAACAATATAAATAATGGGTATAACTACAATAGTAATAGGGTAATCACTAGTATTATAGGGACCCAACATGCCCCTCTCCTTCAAAAAAGTGTTGTCCTCAACGCTTGAGTAGTTCAGGATACTTCTGCATAAAATTCTCATCCTCCCATGTGGAATCTTCAGCGGATAAGTTCTTCCACTTGATAAGGTACTCTGAAATTGATCGATTTCGTAGCTGTCGAGTTCTTGTTTCTATAACTGCTTCCGGTTCCAATATAATTTTTCCTTCCTCATCAAGTTCTGGCAATATTGTTTGAACTGGGAGCTTGTCACCTATAACCTTCTTTAAGCATGAAACATGGAAAACTGGGTGCAATCGAGAAGCTGCAGGAAGCTCCAATTTGTATGCCATAGTACCAATCTTTTGCAACACCTTGTACGGACCATAATACTTTGGTGATAATTTATTATCCTTCTTAGCTTGCTTGAGGGACATTTGCTTATATGGTTGTAGCCGTAGGAATACCCAATCACCTACATCAAAACTTCTTTCACTGCGATGTTGATCTGCCTGTTGTTTCATTCTATTCTGTGCCAACACGAGGTTATCCTTTAAGAGTTGGAGGACTTGTTGTTGATGTTTGATGTGATGTTCCACTGCCTGAACCTTAGAATTTTCTCTTAAATATGATGTGATGGATGGTGGTTGATACCCATAAAGTGCCATAAATGGGGTCATTTTTGTTGCTGTATGGAAGGAAGTGTTATACCACCATTCAGCCAGAGGCAACCATTTGACCCATTGTGTCTGTTTATCAGATACAAAGCAACGAAGATATCCTTCCAAACATTTGTTTACTATCTCAGTTTGCCCATCAGATTGAGGATGATAAGATGAGCTATGAGCTAACTGAGTACCAAGACAAGAAAATAATTGTGTCCAAAAATTTCCAGTGAAAATGGGATCTCTGTCACTTACAATAATCTTTGGGTTTCCATGTAGCTTTTGAATTGTTTCCATAAATGCAGTAGAAAATGTACTGGCTTTAAATGGATGTGATAATGCACAAAAGTGTGCATACTTGGTAAGTCTGTCAACTACCACCATGATGACACTCTTTCCCTCAGACTTGGGTAAACCTGTGATAAAATCCATTGAAACCTCCTCCCAACGTTGGCTTGGAATGGATAAAGGTTGTAATAGACCCGGTGTCTTAATTGTTTCAACTTTATTTTGTTGGCAAACCAAACATTCTGCCACAAAATTTTGAATATCTGATTTAAGGCCATCCCAAAAAAATTCCTTCTTAACCCTGTGGTAAGTTTTTAAAAATCCTGAGTGCCCTCCTAAGGGAGAAGTGTGCAATTCCATAAGAATCTTTTGTTTTAGCTGGGAATTCTTACAGAGGTATAAGCGATCTTTGTACCATAACGAATCATTTTTCCAGCTAAATGTATCAGACGTACTGGAATCTTGTTGTAGCTTTCGAATAAGTGCCCACACTTCTTCGTCATTCTTCCATTCCTCCCTTGCTTCATTTATCCAATCTGGTTGGATAATAGAAATGGCACACAACAATGCTTCCACATCCTCATCCTTTCTTGAGAGTGCATCTGCCACCACATTTTGCTTCCCTTTTTTGTAGATGATTTCAAAGTCATAACCCAACATCTTTGTGACCCACTTTTGTTGCTCTTCAGAGGATAATCTTTGTTCTAAAAAGTATTTAAGGCTATCATGATCTGTTTTTACCTTGAAGTGTCTTCCCATTAGGTAGGGTCGCCATTTCTTAAGTGCATGGAGTATTGCCAACATTTCCTTCTCATAAATAGCTTTTCTTAGAATAGCACCAATTCCATTTCCTCAAGCATCACATTCCACAATAAAGGTTTTTGTGAAGTCCGGTGTAGCTAAGACCGGTGCTTGGCACATTGCCTCTTTAAGATGTTCAAAGGCCTTTGTTGCTTCCGGAGTCCATGAAAATGCATCTTTCTTCAATAATGTTGTTAGAGGTGCTGCTATTCTCCCATAATTCTTAACAAACTTGCGATAATACCCTGTCAACCCAAGAAATCCTCGCAGATGCTTTATGGATGTGGGGATTTTCCATTCCTTAATGGCTTTAATTTTGCTAGGGTCTACCTTAACTCCTTCATGAGATACAATATGACCCAAATATTCCACCTCCTGGACTCCAAAGAAACATTTGGATCTTTTGGCATATAATTGTTTCTCCTCCAATAGTTGTAGCACCCTGTCAACATGTTCAACATGATCCTTCCAAGACTTGCTGTAGATTAGTATATCATCAAAAAATACTAACACAAATTTTCTAAGGAATGGTTTGAAAATTGAATTCATCAAACCTTGAAATGTTGAAGGTGCATTGGTAAGGCCAAAAGGCATGACCAAAAATTCATAATGACCCTCATGAGTTCTAAATGCCGTTTTCGGAATGTCTTCAATCTTCATTCTGATTTGATGATATCCTGAACGAAGATCCAACTTGGTGAAGTAAATTGATCCATGCAATTCATCCAGTAATTCATCAATGACAGGAATGGGGAACTTATCTTTAATAGTGAGCTTGTTGAGCTCCCTATAATCCGGACACATGCGCCATGATCCATCCTTCTTGTGCACCAATACTACTGGAGCAGAGAAAGAACTTTGACTTGGTTGAATTATACCAGCCTCTAGCATTTCTGCAACCATACGTTCAATTTCACTTTTTTGGACATAGGGATATCTGTACGGCCTGATGTTTGGAGGAACACTTCCTGGAATCAGATGAATAGCATGATCATGATCACGCATAGGTGGGAGACCTTTGGGAGTCTCAAATACCTTGGAATGATTGTCCAAGACTTTTTGGAGATCTGGAGAAATAGATGATTCCAATGTGGAAACATCTAGCGAACATAATTGTGCAATTACACCCTTTGCTCCTTTTTTAGAAGCTTTGTCATACCATTAGAGCTGATTATCTTTCCTGGTTTCCCTGCAATACCCCTTAATTCAACTTCCTTTCCTTCCACAGAAAATTTGATGAAAAGTTCTTGAAAATTAAAAGCTATTGTACCCAAGGATTGTAGCCATTGGACTCCTAGTACAACATCAGCACCTCCCATTGGAATGGAAAGCATTGGGCTAGTCAATACATATTCTCCCATGGATAGCTTGATATTATGGCACTTTCCAGAGCAATTTATTGTTCCTCCATTTGCAATCATCACTTGACACTCTGGTGCTGGATATAGGAAGCAATTCAATTCTTTTGCTACCCTACAATGAATAAAATTGTGGGTGCTTCCTGAATCAATCAACACTATTACCTTTTTCTTCTTGATTTGTCCTTCTATCTTGATGGTTTGAGGAGTGGTAATTCCCGCCAATGCATTACAAGATATGGTTGGATTTATTTGTTCTTCATCTAGGCTTTGTTCCTGGAGTATATCTTCTTCTTTTGACCTTTCTTGCTCCTTTTCTTCTTCCTCTTCACAATCTATGTAGAATAATTTCTTCTCAGCACACTTATGACCTTTAGTGTATTTGCTATCACAACTGTAACAAAGCCCTTTTGCTCTTTTTTCTTCCAATTGTTGTGGTGTCAACCTTATAGGTTGTGGAAGACTAGGGGCAACAACACTTCCGTCTTTATAGTTGTGAGTGGTATGCTTCCTGGTTGCCATAATTTTGCTTTCCATTTTTCTTGCTAACCTGAATGCCTTCTCTAATGAATCAGGTTCCCAAAGGCGAACATCATGTTGGATATTATCCTTTAAAGACCCTATGAACACATCAATCCTATGCTCCTCTGGAATATCTTTTACCCTTATGTTCAATTTTTGGAACTCCTCAATGTGCTCCATTATTGAACCCTTTTGTTTGAGACTTATCAATTGGCTAAAAAAAGTGTTGCTTTTTGTATCCTCATAATGTGCTATCAATTCTTCCGTAAAAATTGCCCAAGTGATAAATTGTTTACGAGAGCAAAGCCATTGATACCATACAAATTGATTTGGTTCCAAATATAAAGTTGCCATACGTACCTTTTGTGTGTTTTGCACATTATTGAGATCGAAGAATTGCTCCATCTGTAATATCCATGTGGCGGGATCCTTGCCATCAAACTTCCTCATATCGATTTTTGGAATATGGTGGGTCTTCGATCCAACATTAGAATCTATGGAATCATGATTAACATTACTTTTTTTCACATCATGAGTTTCCTTTACAACCTTTTCACCATTAGTAAGTATCTCTTGTAGAAAATTTGTCAAATCTGTCTTCAAATCTGCCATGTCTGTCTTCAAATCTGTCTTCAAATTTTCCATGTCTTTCTTCAAATCTGTCTTCAAATCTATCTTCAAATCATCCATCTTAGCTTCCATGCCCTTTATCTTAGATTCCATGCCATTTATCTTAGCATCTGTTAGCTTTTGTGAGCGTGACATTTGTTGCACTTGTTCTTGTAATTTTGATATATCATGTAGCATTTCTTCCTCTTCTTCATGAGTCATGCTAGAGCTTTCAGGTTCCTTACTAGGTGTTTGCATTTTCTTTCCTCGGGGCATCAGTTACCGATAATAATGCTTTACTATGCCCTTTGAATTCCTTCAAACCAAGCTTATGCAAAAATAAAAAAAAAAAACTACACACCTTTTTTACTTTGTAGAAGCCTGATATTGAATCTGATGTATCTCTATAATTTCGAATCATCCAGTTCTGAAATTGTGACCTGTAGTAGCCTTTTGTGTCCTCTTTCCAATGCCACTAGTCTGAACCAAATTGGATTCTCCAAGAAAGAGTTATGCACAATCTCCCGCAATGACCTAATTATAGACTAGTTCAGTAGAGCGAACTTGTATGAAGTGCCACGTGTCACTGTTTCAACCTTTGACTCTGAAAAATATATAAAAGAAAACTGCAGTCCGTCCTCTTTCTGTACCTTCTTATGGAATTTCAATCCGATGCTCAGAAAGAAAGTTATGACGATTTTCCCCAGGTCACCTGTTTTGAGTGTAATTCAGGAGTCTGCAAAAAGACCAACTTCCTGAGATCATATCTCCACAAATATCGCACGAAAAGCTCTGAAATTCGGACCCAAGGTTCAGCGCGATTTCTTCTCAAATGGGTTTTTTTTCGACTTCTGAAATGTCACAGAAAAAAAGTTATAGTGAAAATGCCACGATGACCTGTTTGGAGCAGTGAAACCCTAGAATCCAAAGCTCTGATACCAAATGTTATGAAACCAGCTCACAAAAAGATAGAAAAGAGAGATCCACGCCTTAGAATTCAGCCTCGTCGAGGGGGCAACCTCCTTTACATTGCATAAATGAACAATTCTTGGATGATTCAAATGACAAAACCTCCTTTCTATATATAGGAGTCTATGGAGTCACAATATAATCCAGCCGACCTAACAATAATAATATAAAGCCACAAAAATAACAATAGAGGGATTCTATGGGCACATTAATAACAATATGGGGGTAATGGGGGCACAACAATATAAATAAGGGGTATAACTACAATAGTAATAGGGTAATCACTAGTATTATAGGGACCCAACAAAATCCTTCGTTCTAACATTCCCTTTGTTTGGGATAACCAAACTCAATAGTTTTTTGATGCCCTCAAACGTGCTCTCACTTCCGCTCCCTTGATTAGCCCATCGAACTTCGAAAGGAACTTCATCTTGTATATCTCAACTTCCATCTATTCGGTTGTTGGGTCTTAATCCAAGAAGATGGTTTTGGAAATAGCATGTCATATATCATGTTGGTAAGAACCTTAACAGTCCCCCTGTGTCCTATTCTCATGAAGAAAAGTTGGAGTTGGATGTTGTGTTATTTTTTCAAAAACGTTTTCAGTATATCATTATGCATAACACCAAAGTTGTGACCAATTCTAACCCTATGGCCTTCCTATTGAGTCGAAGAATCATCAATATGAAGCATGACCATTGGGTTGTCATCCATTAAGAATTTAATCTAGAATTTATCACACCCAAGAGTATGAAAGGTTTATCCCTTGCTGAACTTATTTCTAAATTCCCTACTAGTGTGCCCGACCCGCCAATTAACGATGATCTTCAAAACAAACACTTGTTCACTATAACCTCAAATGATCCTTGGTATGGCAACATCCTTACCTATTTGCAAACCCAAAAATTCATCCCCCCATCCGACTCGTGATGATCGATGATATATTCGACTTCAGGCCCCTCTCTATCTCCTAATCAATGACAATATTTATCGTCACAGTGTTTGTACTATCCTTCTTCATTGTCTCACCCACATTCAAGCTGAGAAAGTTCTCAATGCATGTCATGGTGCCGCTTGTGATGGTCATCTCTTTGGAATGGATACTGCCTAGAAAATCATGTGTGCTGGATACTTTTTGCCTTCTCTGTTTAGCAATTTCATTGAGTCTGTAAAACATTGTCCCATTGCCAATCATATGCCCCTAAGGCTTAAGCTCCACCTACTCCCCTCCATCCTATCATCGTAGTTGGTCCTTTCTGTAAATGGGATATTCACTTTAAGGAGTGTCGGCCCCCATATACTAATAACCAGAATTATATTATCATGGTCATCGACTATTTCACCATGGGCTGAAGCCATGCCTACATTTAGTAACACCACAACTACTACAACCTTGTTCTTCCTTAACCACATTATCGCTCGATTTGTAGTTTCAAAGAAATTGGTTTTTGATCATGGCCGACACTTTAAATATTATATAAGGCATGATCTATCCTCATTGTTGGGATTTCAACAACAATATTCAGTGTCTTATTACCCCCAAGGAAATGACCAAGTTAAAGCTGTAAATACAATGTTTAAAACTATGCTTCAGTGGACAGTGAACAAACATAAAATGAGTTGGCACCTTATGCTATTCCTTATGTTGTGGGCCTATAGAACCTATGTAAAAATTACCATTAGGTTCACTCCTTTCCACCTTGTTTTTGGACAGGGGGAGTCTTACTGATCATGTGTGAAATCCCCTCCCTTCACCTAGACATCGAACTCCTCCCAGACACCCAACATCTAGAAGAAAGACTTGTCATGCTTGAGCGCACTAATGAAGACCATCATGTTTCATTGAAAACCATAAAAGCAACTAAAACATGCACCAGAGCTCATTATGATAGTAAATTCCACCCTCGTACGTTTCACGAAGGCAATCTTGTTCTCATCTATGACCAAGCTCATGATGTCTTGGGGAATGGGAAGTTTGAACCATTATAGCTTGGTCCTTACATCATTCGTAAGCGTTTGTGAAAGGGGACCTACCTTTTAGGGGGTCTAGAAGGTGAAATCCCTCCTAACCCTCGCAATGCACTCTACCTAAAAAAAATACCTATAGCATTTCCCATTGAAATGCATGTCCTTTCTTCTTTCTGCATTTAGGTAGCTTGCATCCCCCATCATCTCATTCATTATATTCTTTAGTATTTCATATGGATCTATCATCCAAACCACACATCGTTATGATGATGGTGCAAGTTGCTTCTCTAGGAGTCTAACATTGGCATCTTGGTCCATTTTAACCCATTTGAAATCATTATTTCACTCCAACGACATTTTCATTGGATGTTCCACCAATAACTAGGTCGAATATGATACGGTGATAGGTTTGTTAGTCAATGCCTTTGATCATCGCATTCTTCACCTTCATATTTTTCTTGATTCCTTGATACTTGTCATGCAATTAAATAATGTTTATCATGTGTGTAATCCTGTCCTATTTAGAAAATATCAACTAGTTAAGTTTTTGTTATGTGAATTTGAATCCATTACATTCAATCATATTCCTTGAGCAAAAAATAACTATGTAGATACCATTGCAAATAAAATTCTAGATTGGCATTTATACCATGCATATACAAGAATAAATACATAGCATAAGTAAATGGTGAAGCACAATCATCAAAAAATATGAATAACCATTTTATGTATCAAAATATCCAACATATAGTGTTTAGAGTCCACTACTTTAAATACATCTGACATGCCAATAACATGTTAAAACAAAAACAAAAATAGGGGTCCACATGTCCATATGCCTAATCATTGTTATTTTGAGGATCTCGGGCCAATGGCTCCATTCCACCATTCCGTAAGGCCCGAACTTCCTAACCTGCCATAGCTATGTGCCTCATGATACCTCGCCCTTCCGAGGGATGCTCAATGCACTCACCTGTATATTTATCATCTAGCTCATTACACCCATGCTCTGTCACCTCAGTTAGTAGTACGTCAAACATATGGTGGAGGTCCTCCATTAGTGCATCACTATCTACTCTCTACCATGATTTTGACCCTCTCTGATCGACAACACTAGGTGTTGTGGCTCATCCTACATATCTTGTCAGCCTCACTGATATTATATATACACTTATTTTCTAAACTTTACATGCAACCAAAATATAGCAACTACTACTTACCATCTGGACCCCACATTCATCCCGGCGATAGTGGTAGATCAGGATCCTCTTGAAAGTTCATTCCACTATATGGATAGTCATCTATGTACAATGGGATATGGTCCTAATGAGTAAACAACTTAGGCCAGAACACCCATTTAACTCCCCTTCCTCTACCTCATCTCAATAGCTTCCACCAACAACACATCGTGGGCTCCTATGGGCCCCCATCATGGATTCGTACTTGTAGATGGATAGTCGGGATATTCTCAAAGAAGAATGAGCACAAAACTGTCCCAAATGAACATTATTCATTGATTTCTCACCTGCATTGTCCCAAATATGATTTCAATGGCGAAAACATCATCTAGGCCCACCCATAATAGGTCCTTACCAGTCCAGTCTCTACAAGCATCATTTCCCCCCTAGTGATGTGATGAAAGGTATGACTACCCAAGATTTCCACCACTGTTGCAGTTGTAGCATGTGTCTTGAGCAAGGATAATTTTAGGGGCGAATGTTCGCCCTTTGGCGAAATTAAGGGGTTTTAAATTTTTAGTGGGCGAATATTTTGTATCATAGTACATTTTTACAAATCACCTCATATAGCCCACCTTATTTTAAGGGAGATGGTAAAAAAGGTAAATTTAGCCCTTGAAATTAGGACTTACAAGCTTCCATTCGCCCATTTTCAAGAATAGGTTTTATTTAAGTGAATCCATTCGCCCATTTTCAAGAATAGGTTTTATTTAAGTGAATCCTATGGGCCAAATACCATATTTATAAAAGAGGTATGGTAAATTAATAAAAATATAAATAAATGAGAGGTATGGTAAATAAATAAAACATTTTTTATATTTACTCCATAAGTCACCTTATATACATGTAACGGTGTAAAGAAATAAAAATATAAGTAAAGTGGAGGTATGGTAAATAAATCAAACGTTTTTTTATACTTACTCAAACGATATGGTAAATAAATAAAAATATAAATAAACTAGACGTATCATAAATAAATAAAGCCTCTTTTTATATTTAGTCCATAACCCTCGTTCTATTTATGAAGGCTCGAGAAAGAGGTTTTATTTAAGTGAATCCTATGGACCAAATACCATATTTGTAAAAGAGGTATGCTAAATTAATAAAAATATAAATAAACGAGAGGTATGGTAAACAAATAACACTTTTTTTTATATTTACTCCATAAGTCACCTTATATTTACGAACACTCAAAAAATCTGTTATATTTAGGTGAAACCTATGGCCAAAATACTATGGGACAAATACCATGGACTAGATTGTTATTAATACCATGCAAAAAACCATTATTAACCCTAATATTAGAATTAATAAAAATAAAAATGGCACATGGTATTGACCCATGGTATTCACCAAAAAGGCACATGGTATTGACCCATGGTATTCACCTGGAATGTAGCCTATTTAAATGGGGGAATTAAACCAGCATGTAGCCTATGCTAAGATTCACTAGGACTTTACAAAGTTTTATTATTTAGTGAAAGACCAGCCAAGATCTTACAAGATTTTATAATTGAGTAAAATATTCGCCATGCCTGGTGAGAGATTCGCCAAAAAATTATATATACATATTATATTATTGATAAAATCGCCTTCCATTTTTCCTATATACCATGGAGATTTGCCCATTTATTATATTTATAAATTTAGGGGGGGTTCTTAAAATTTTCCCTGGTCTTGAGTCTCTCCAAGTCATGAATCTAGATGGTCGTATCCTTTCCATGAGCACCCGATACACCATGATGCTCGACAAGACAACACCAGATGTATCTCCCCAACCATCCCCAAGGGTGGAAATCCTGCCAAAAAGTATATGTCTTGTATAGTGTTCTCAATCCTATGGTAGTGTAACATAAAGGCATCCTCATCTATATCCAATTAACACACAATCTTAGATAACAATGTCTCACGAGTCCCTCTAACTACCTGGCTACCTTGAACTTGAGCACAAAGAGTATCAAAGTATTGTTCTCTCCATACTAGCCTTAGCTCTACCATACTTGCAAAATGCCATTATGTTTTTTCAGTTCATAGTCAAAAGAATCCACTATTGGTCCTTAGCGTCAGCTCAATAGAGACCCCCAGGCCTGCTTTTCCCTTAAGCACAAAATACATTTTTTACACTCAAAACTGCGTTGGGTGCACGTTTTGCCTTAATTTTTGTCTTCCTGAATGATTAAAAGGGGAAAAATTATGCATTCCAACCATGAGGAAAGGCAAGGGTTTCCCCCAATAAGTTGAGGCCCTAATATAAAAGTTTAATCTGCCAAAATTGATGAGTAAGGTTAAGCGACCTACCTGCAACTTACAAATCAGAATTTTGATGGTTAGTTTGTCCACTATGATCTCCATAATATTTAGGGCCTTCTCCTCCTCTCCAAATTCTCCAACAAATCACTATGAAAATGAATTGGATTTGGGGGAAGAAGCCCTTCTATAGGAAAAACCCACTTTTTCTGTCACCCACTGCAACCAAACCGTAGCTCAGTTTGACGAACCGTAATCACCATTTGAATTCTCTCACCAAGTACTATACTAGGTGCCTTCTTTTTTGGTAATTTGGCACTTCACCAAGAAGCTACTTTTTCCATTAGATATCACTTTGCCACCTATTAAAATCTATTTTCTTCATATGAGCTGCTTGTACTCTGGTACCACTTTACTTTTGCACTAGTCGACTCACGTTGTCATGACTAACCATTATTTACTCATGTTTTTATGGTCCCCTCCGGGCCTCTTCCATGTGGCAACATCATCAACTCACCCCTGTTAAGAGCATGAGAGATGAGTCGCCCTTGCATATATGGAGTCTGTTATGAGTCCCTATGAGCTTTTTTATTTTATTTCATCCATATTTGTGTCACATTCATCCCATTGTGCTCATATTTTGCCTCTCACTATAGTGATCCATATTTGGAAAGCCTCCATGTGAGTAATTGAACATCCCCTCTGGAATCAAGTAAGTCACTACTAGGTCAACCATGTATATCATGCTTTGACACAGGAAGTCATTCATCCACCTCTCATATTGAATCCTTCCATCATCATCCCTACTGTCAGTCCATCAATCACATTTCTATTACCCTCGTGCCTTTGTTGAGGAATCCTCATTGTCTCACCTTTAGTGGCCACTCTTTTGTCAACTTCAACACATTTATTCTAGGAGACTGGTTTAGAGTGAGGTGTACCTTGGTTCCAACTTTCATCACTATTCAGTGCCTCAAATGAAGAAAATGGAATCATCATTTCCCTTTGACTTGGTTGATTCTCATTTCCTCGACTACAACTCATTATCACACGATTGAGAATCGTACACTTGATGGTCTGTTTATCAAATATATTGTACCAGTGATTCCCGGGTGTGTGTGATATTTTCCAGACCTCATGAGGGGTTGGACCTTCAGGTAGCCCCCCATATGCCGAATGTCTGCAGCTTATGATACGGTCTCAGATGGAGTTCCACATATTTGATGGCTTCAGTTTCAACTGCTTGTAGCACCCACAACATGCATGTCTCCTTCAGATGATCCATTCATATATTCAGAGTCATTTCATGTTCAGCAGGACTTCTTTAGTTGTGATTCCTCCTCACCATGTTAGCTTGAGGGGCATTATGTATCATGTCCTCGGACATTATTGTATTCAGTCCTGGTCTCTGTTTCTTAGGAACATTATGTATATGGGTCTCATTGTATTATTGTACCACATTCTAGCCCATTGATGCCAACATATCATGTATCGTTTACTTTGTAGCTGAGTCCCACAATTGTTGAGCATGCCATTATTATTTGTACTCAGTTATCTCGACGTGAATGGGTATGCGTCCCTCGCCTCTTTTTATACCATGTACTGCAAAATAAAAGGAGACTTATATAAGATTAGTCGGTCTCACCCCATCCATGCCTCCATATGTACTTGAATTGCTTCAACTCTCTCTCTTTCTATCTCTCTAACTCCCTTTGGTGTCTCATGGAAGTGTAACCTACAACGCATTTCGGCCATAAGATTTTCTCATAATGCTCCTACATTGGGGGGCAGTATTTTATCACCTAAAAAATGATCACTTAGCCATTGCTAACTAGGTGGATAGAAATACACTATACATGACTAATTTTACCATAGCAAAATCACATTCACCATAGAAAATAATTTAGTAAACCATTTTTATTAAAATTTAAAAACCCCATCTCAATAATTGAATAAATCATTATTTATTTAATTTCTCTAGGAATAATTATTAATTCATTATTTGATAATTATTCCTTGTTACATTTGACTAAATCACCTTGGATTGATTAAATAAATCACTATTTATTGATTATTCCTTGTTCTTTTTTTTGGAATATTGTTAAATCATTATTTAATAATTATTTCAAATTCACACATTTCTTAATTCTCACAAAGTAATTAGTAATTCATTTTATTTTTTAATTATTTCAACCATCTTCTAAATAAATATACTTGACCATTTTGAATATATTTTTCCTCTGAAAAAAATATAATAAAATATTCCTAACAGTTAGATTTTGATTTCATCAATAATATTTTTTTATTTTCCAATTCCTAATTTATATCAATGCTTTGTTATAAATAAGAGGGTTTTCCATTCATTCTTGATTCAGGAGCATTAGAGCTTCCAATTCATCAAGATTTTTGGAGATAAAGCTATAAATGTGGTTTCAACATGGAAAAATAATTTTATTTTAATTTCTTTATTCTTAAAGAACTATAGAAAGAGATAAGGTTTAGTAGATAACATTTTTAAGAAAAAAAATTGTCTTTTAAGAAATGAAAAATTTAGGAGATATACCAGGAGAGTTTGTAGGAGAAAAAATTATTGGTAACAAGTAGAAATTTGTTAGGATAAGAAAAATTTTAGAAACATTAGAAACTATTTGGGTGTTTTAGGATTTAGAAAAGCTATGGATATGCAAGATTTTGTCAATAAGGAAAAAGAAAGTCTATGTTGGAAAACATGAGTATTTTTGGATTGATTTATGGATCTAGGAAAAATAATTTTGTTTGTATATGTTATTATAAATATTGTAAGCCTAAATCGAAACCAAATGGCCAAATGAATGTATAATTAGGCCAAACATGTACATATGAATTTGGTTTCAGAATGGAAATTGTGTAGTATCTTTACATATATGTTAATGAATGTTTTTATATGATTGTTGTAGTTAATTGGTTGAGTAATTATATTTCTATAGACTTCTTAGTATTCTTAAGATTACATGTTGATGGAAGTGAACATAGCAGGAAAATTCAAATTTTCCTACATCAAGTGGTATCAAAGAAGGAGACCAATTGACATCAGAAGACTTTTGCAAAACAATATGGAACAAAAATTAGAGCAAGATTAAGATAGCGACAAGTAAATTTATTTTGGGCTTTTTATAATTTGTGGATATTGATGACAAGTAGCATCGATTGAGAAGGAAGATGTGGTGAGAATTCTAACATCTAACGTAGTTGTGAGGAAGGAAATTTGAGTATAGAAACCTGGATGAGCAAGAACTGCTCAAGGGGTTCCAGAGGAGGGAAATAAGAGTGCCAAAATACCAAGTACAATTGGAAAGATTGTTGAGGTGTGTGTAGCAGGAACAAGACCTGTTATTTCATAGTGGGAAGTGAAAATCTCATAGAGGAAGAGAAGAAGATGAAGATAACTATGGATAGTTATTTGAAGAATTCAAAAGGAAGCCATATAGATTCCAAAGAAATTGGCATAAGGAAAATGAGTGATGAAGAATACGAGAGGGAAATTGTAGAGATAAAAGCACAGTTGAATGTGCTTACCGAGTTGATACAACAGGATGAGTAGAGCCAAAAGTATGGGTTGAACCTCATGAAAAGGGCTAAATGGATGTTGAAATATTTTGAGCCAAGAAGCAGAGATAAAAGTTGAGACATAGGTTGAAGGCATAACTCAAATTTATTGAGTTTGAGGAGATCGTTCATATGGGTGAGCTTGAGCAAGGATAAATCCATGGAGAAGATAGCAATGTAGGTGGAGATTTGATGCTCAAGACATCAAATGAGGCTGAAAAGCCTTATGTTTTCCTTGATGGTTTGTTTATGGCTGCAATTGTTATTAATGATGAGTACCCTTTGAAGCTATCATGAAGAAAGAGTAAGATAGAGGAGAACATAGTTCAATTTTTTTTTCTCAGTGTTGGGTTGTGTTATGTTCTTTCCACGACTACCCCACGGGTTAGGCGCTGCTAGGGGGTCACAGGGGGGGTGGCTACCTCCCTTGTCGGGTGGTATGCAGGGGGGAAATAGCCCCACGGCACGGGGTCTGGGGCAGTGCCCCATGAAATTTAGGTGGGAGGACCTACCTATGGTTTTGTGCATGGATTTCACACATGGTTTTGGGCATGATGGTTTACTATGCATGGTGTTTTGTAGATCAAGTCAAGGGAACTATGGCTATGTTCTAATCAAGGGTTAATGGATTGGGCCTTATAGATTCTTCAACATGTATATATATGTATTGTAACATTGAAAGGAACATAATGAAAAATCAATCTGGTAGTCCTAGTTTTCGGATCCAATGGAAAATCTCTGTGTATATTTGTTTTATGCTTTTTGCTCTTGCAATTATTAATTTTTTATTTTTTAGAATTCGTATGCAAGTAATTTCTGTATGGGATTAAAACCTACACTCAACACAGAGGAGGAGCAATATTTGAATGGGATGCTCATAAGGAATGGTGATCCAAAGGAGGTACGAATTTCAATATTCACATTGATTGTGTGCATGCAAGTGCGACCAAAGTGATTATCATTTTTTAAATTGATGCAAGTGGAACAAAAACCAAGGGTGAAAAACTTGCAAAAGCTGTGAACAAGGATGCAACAAAGTCAAAGGAGGAAGAAATTGTTGGCAACATGGAGACCCAACTTCATTAGCATATTGAAAAAGGGAAAATAATCCAAGAAACAACTCTACAAGCATGGGATGAGGTTGAAAGTATATTTGTTTGGCTATATACTTTTGTTTTGATCACTTTCTTGGCTAGAAATTTTTCACTTGAAATGTTAAGTAGAAGCATGGTGAATAAAAATGTCTTGAAATAAAAATCGATGGAGTGGAATTATGGTGGAATTTGAGAACTAGGTGCAAAAGGATAATTGTATAGTGAGATGGATGATCAACTGCAACACAAAGTTTGGGATCCCAGAGGATTTTGAAATTAATGACACATGACCAGGAGGTCATGAAATTTTTTCTACCTTGGGAGTCTGATGCAGGAGCATTAGAGCTTCCAAGTCATCAAGCTTTTCGACGATAAAACTCTAAACTATGTTTCAACATGGAAAAGGAATTTTATTTCCTTATTGTAAATAATTTTAATGTATTTATTCTTGAACAACTATAGATACATATAACATTTAGTAGATAACATTTTTAAGAAGGAAATATTATTTTTAAGGCATGAAAAAATTAGGAAATAAATCATGAGAGATTGTAGGAGAAAAAATATTGGTAGCAATTAGAAATTTGTTACGATAAGAAATAGTTTAGAAATCTTAGAAACTATTGGGGTGCTTTTAGGATTTATAAAAGCTATGGATAGGCAAGATTTTACCAATAAGGAAAAAGTGACTCCAGCCTCAAAGGTATGAATGATTTTTGGATAGATTTATGAATCTAAGAAAAATTGCTTTGTTTGTATATGTTATTGTAAATATTGTAAGCCTCAAAGGAAAACAAATGGCCAAATGAATGTATAATCAGGTGAAACATGTACATATGAATTTGGTTTCAGAATGGAACTTCTACATGCTTATGTATTGTGTAGTATCTTTGCATATATGTTAATGAATTTATTTATATGATTGTAATAATTAACTGGCCGAGTAATTATATTTCTGTAGAGTTCTTGGTATTCTTAAGATTGCAGGTTCGTGGAAGTGAATGTAACAGGAAAAATCAAATTTTCCTGCATCAGTTCTTCACTATGATCACTATCATCGTAACCACTATGGTCTTCTCATATTTGAGCTCCCACTCGAGTTCTATCTTGTTCTGGGTTTTTTTCACATTGAGAGAGAGAAACAGATCATTGAAGCACAAGGAAATCAAAGGAACCATCCCACAAAGGGGGATTTATAAACCTCTGTTGTAGACCTCCTTCACTCTAAGGTGTTTTCTAATAAAAATATTATTCATTTAAAGTCTTCTTCTATTGAGTTATTGCATCAATTATTTATTTTTGTTCTATGTTTTAGATTGCAGATCTAAAACATAAACAAACATATGTTGTTCTTCCGGTCACTTGTCACCAATAACTTAAGTGAAGTATTTTTGGTACACTTGCTAAGAATTTTCATAATAACACATACACTCAATGCAAATCTTTCAAGGTGTCATTATTTAAAGCACTCTAAGACCTTTGCATTAGACCTATGCTCGTGATGACTATCAGAATGGCCAAAATCTAATATATCATCTATCAGGAAAATCCCAAATTTTGCATCTTTTGGCCATAACGACATTGTGCTTATATGCCAACAGACATAATCAGCGGGGTGCAACATATTATCATTCATGTGTCCTATAGCCATTACTAGGGGTTGAGCTGTATTAGATTATTAAAGAAATAAAATTTATGCGCTTTGTCAAATTGTCAATATGGTGATATACCAAGGGTAGTTAGCCCTCAACTACTACACCTTAGTTCTTTATGACTAAGGGTTATGACCAATTTCCAACCATATCAGATATTAGATAATCCGTGATGTTGTTCCTTTGTAAAACCACCAATAAATTGAGATTTATAGATCATGTAGGGCTCAAGTCTTGTACCTTAGCACTTCCATGACCAGGGGGTTGGGGCTTCTTCAAATCATATTGGATAAGAAGAAAGGTACAAAATCTTATGTTGTGTGGCTTCTCATATTTCAAGGTTCCAAGATGTACTTAACCCTTAGACATTAACCCATTGGCATTCTATGACTATGTCATGTGATTGTGGTTTGAAGTATATGGAGATATCTAGTAATCTCACGAGCTCTTGCGTTGGGAATTACCACCATGTTGAGCATCTGATATATACGACTAAATTTAATAGGCTATTTTTACATCTAATTACTAACAACGAGGGTCCAAAATCATCTGAATTGTCGTCATTTCATGTTATACAAAATTTGATGTTTTTATGAAGGTTTGATTTTTTGGCCTCGCCTTCTCAATTTCGTACAATTTTTAAGTTTGTACATGTTCCATCATTTTTTTCCTTAGCAAATGACTTGCCCCTTTTGCTTCTATGAACACTCAACGGGATGTCACTTTGAGATACACCAAAGGGTCTCCACCTTTGCATTGACATCAATGACAACGTTTTCCAACACAAAGAACCTATCTCATTTTTTCCAAGTCCAGCTAGTACTTACTAGAAGAGAAAAAGGTCACAAGGTTTCCCCTTCTTCCCCTCCAAGGATTTTTGTTACATGTCCCCATAGAAATGATATAATGGATGATGGAATGAATCAAAAACACTTCACTATTTTGTGGAGTTAGGATAAAATATGTCCACTCTATGACTTGGGATTGCTTTAACAATAGTCTAGTCACCTAGGCTTAATCCCTTCATCAATTATCATTTATCTTTGTTTTACACTCATTCAGTCTTAATTGCCCATACATTCTTGTTTCACTTGGTCCACAATAGTCGCATATCTTATTAATATGCATTTAAGTTCATATTTACAAAAGTAGGTTCTATAGACTCAAACATGGACATGGTAGAATAGAACACATATGTACATGGACTTACTGGCCCCAAAGTAATTCCTAACGCACCGGCCTAAACATGATAGCCACATCACCCACAGAGACAAAGGTCATCATGGAAATATGGAAAGATTAATAATCCATATAATTTATCCATTATTTTGGTTATAATTATTAAAAATCAATTTATGTCATTTTTTAAAATAGTTCTATATTATTCAAATTATAATGTTTAGAGATAAAATGAATAATTAGTAAAAGTGATTATTTAATATTGAAAAATGATTTTGTTATATGTGTTTATTATCTGTATGCATTTATGGTGACTATAACCATCCTAATTATGCCACTTTGATCATTTATGAATGCAATGGAATCACAATAGTGGTTCTTCTTATTCTTCTGCTTTTTCTTTTTCTTTTGGCTCTCTTTAATGTGGATATATTTAGCCAAGTAAGTTATAGAAATATGTTTTGATTCTAATAAAAACAATATTGTAAATTAATATTATAATTTACTATATATCTATTATATATAAATTTTGAATTTTAAATTCATAATGCAAAACATTAAAATTGGAATTTAAATTGATTGTTTAAAATTAAATTGATCATTTGAAAACATTAATGTTCACATTTTCATAATAAAAATTTTTATACTTTAAAAATAATATTTTTTATGATTTCAAAATTGAAATACACACTTTGAAGTCTCAAAGGGTAGTTCAATTGATCTTGTCCCCATCGTTAAAGCGCCTTTGCTATTACAAGGTTATGAGTTCAATTCTTTGGACACCTATGAATTCAATTTTTGGACACCTACAGGCTTTGTGCTTGAGCCAACAAGAAGTGATGAAAAAAAAAAAGATATACACACCTTTAAACTTTCAATCTAAATTTTGTAAACTTCTCTCTGAATCTTAATTTGTTTTTCTAAATTTAATGTTTTTTTACAAAATTAAAAAAAAATAGTCTAACTTATAGACGAAATGAACTTTTTTGTTGTTGTTTAAAACTCATAAATAGATTCAGTACCATGAAAAATCCCATGGGGCACTCCAATTCTACAAATTAAACAACTTAAACTCAAGTTCTGAAAAACTCCTTTTGGATTTTGGTTAAAACTTACAAATATATATATATATATAGATATGAAAAAAGTCATTTTATTTATAATTTAGATAAGTTTAAAAATAACAATAACCACTATTATAAAAAAATTATTATTAATGCACAGGAAAATATTTTTAATATCATTTATAAAGGAAAAAACTTCCAAGGGAATTTGCACGCCATAATTATTAAAAATTCGTATGTGCATTTACATTATAATTATTAAAAATCTGTTGTGCTCGTTCATATTATAAAAATTGAAAAACAATAGAAAGAACAATCAACTCTATGTAAATTACCAAATAATAGTAAACCGAATCTCTATGAGATAAAAAAGTTGCTTCAAAGTTTTATAAGGAAACCATTTCAAAATCTCATATTTTAAATATTGTACAAAGCTGACATTGAATTGAATTTCCAGTTTATTTAGTTAAAAAATATTTGGAAATTTTATTAAAAAATTATCATAAATTAATATACATATATGATTTATAGAACATTATAGCCGTAGTGCTAATTCTTTAAAGATCGTACAGAGCTGACATTGTATTCTTTGTAGCAAATGAATATGGATATGGTCTATTTTGTACTGTAGGCATTAATGATAATTAATGATTTTTTGAGTTTGAGTGGTAAAGTGCAAAGGTCGTTATGATCTTTATTAAACTTTAAATTTTTTATTATTGACCTTCTTTTTAAATTTTTCATTACATTATTATTATTTTTTATTGAGATATTTTAGATTAATAAGATTAAAGGTTAAATGAATTAAACTTGTTAGTTTTTTATTTATTTAATCAAACTAAAGATTGAGCTGCAAAATGTTAAGATGGTAAAGACTATTTCTAATTCAGGAGTGATTTAAAGTACATTGCTAAATTATTATGGGAGCGAATGCTTTAATAATACGACCATATTTTTGTTGAATTTTATTCTTTGTTATTGATAAAAGGCCCTGGCATATAACCAGAGGGGAGGGGCGGTGGGAAGAGGAGTTTGGTGGAAGAAGTCTTGTTTAAAGAATTTAGCCACAAGCATTTGCATGGACTTGCTTGAAGTATTCAGCTCTAGGTAGTTGTTTGAGGCACTGTAGCTCATGGATGATTATGATTTGATGCAGATTATCGATAGCCAGAGTAAAGTGTGGAATCCCTCCCCCCTGATGTTAGTGGAGGATGGGGGGCATCTGCACTCATGGATCCACCTCAAGGTTCCACCAAGAATAACAAGCGATTGTGATTTGATGCGGATTAACAATCACCAGAGTGGAATGCCGACCCCCACTGGTGATATTAGTGGAGGTGGGGGTCCGCACTCGTGGATCCACTTCAAGGTTCCACCAAATGTGACCGATGGATATGATTTGATGCAGGAGATCGATGGAAGGTAGGTGGGTGGGTGGGGGGGGGTGTTGCACTCATGGTTTTTCCCTCCTTGGAACATTGACCTTTGTTGGCATTCTCACTGGCATGGTTATTGTCGATGCCCTGTGATGGTGGTATGATAGAATTGTTGCTAGAAATTTACGGGTGTCATATGGCATGATTCACGGCACTTGACAAAGTTTTATCGACACATTGACTTGTGAATACCATAGAATTGACAACATACTCCTTGACATGTTCATCAGCTAGATTTGTTGTAGCTTGTGTTTCTCAGTGCAAGTGAAGAGAATCTTGAATAACATGCTTCCATCTTGTGTCCAAAGAGGAATTTGATAGATATAAAACATAATTGGAAAGTTGGTTTTCCAATTTACTTCCTTATTGGCGAATGTAGTAGAGGAGAGGGACCGAGATTTGAGCTGGAAGTTTAGCATTGTGAGACTTCAGCCGCGAATCTCCAACTTTTAGTAATTTTCATTAGATCAAATCCACACTAGATTTGGCGAAAATGTGGTATTGATATTCATTGAATCTCCCTCAATGATGAGTTTCCTATAGTTTTCATTGTTGGAAATAAGGAGCCCATGATCTAATTCCCATACGTTAGCCAAATTATTTGTAGTATGTCCAGTAGCCTCAAAAAATATGTACAATATTTGGTCCTCTATGTTACAAAAAAATCCTCCATAGATGGCAAATCTACAATTTCCTTTTGAGGCAAGATCAAAGATGAGCTTTATGAAGTATTTGGGGGGAGACCAATGGGATGGATTGAGCAATGCACAATGGAGACAAAAGAGGATTGTTGGATAAGGGGGGGAGGAAGGTCGAGGAGAGTGAGAATTCAAGATTCAACATAGTTGCATTCCCAATCTCCTTTAGCCTAGGGTAGTGAGAAGATTGATTCTCTTAAATTGAGGAGAATGGTGTTCTAGAGGTCACAGAAGGGGGAGCATTTTCCTTTAAAGGTTTGTCAATTTTGTTCCTTCTAAGTGTTCCAAAGGAGGAATCATGGGATCCAGATCCAAGCCAAGTTGAAAAGAGGATTGGAGAAAAGGACAAAGGGCCATGAGTTGAGAGTCCAAAAGATGTAACTGGTGTCTCGGTTGGTTTGGCGAAATAGAATGATGAGATTATCTCAAATAGTGGGGATGTAGGAGAATGTATTAAAAAGTTCATTGCTAGTTTCAATGTTGGAATGACATAGAAGGAAACTTGAGGGGCCAATGAATCCTCGATGTTGAATTTTATCCCATGTTAGTGTTTTTTTATGATTTAGAAGAAATATAAAGAGAGTGATTTTTGACTAGTGCTTGAGGTGCCAAAGTTTTTTCCACTTGCTACTCTTTTCATTAGGGTTAGGGGAGAGGAGGCTACAAGATTCAAATAAGCTAAAATTTTGTTGTGGTTGATATCTCGAGGGAATAATATCAACACCATATTGAATAGGAATTTTATAATCAAGGAGGAGATGATGGAGATCTGGTAAGTTATGAGGAGAGTCTGGTTGAAGGATATTATCCCATTCTTTCTAGGTTCACCATGTAGAGTTTGGCCGCATTAAAGTTTGCCGACATTCAGCAACTATGAGTAGAAATTTAGTTTGAATAGTTTCTTTGATAGGATGGAGATATTGAGATATTTTCAATCATTATTGCTAAGAATTCTCCTAGAATTGAGTGCTTCAACCATATTTTACTTCACAAGAGGTGTGATCTTTGATGAGGTCTCTTTTCTCCCAAGAAACATTCCAAGTATGTGTGCCTTTGATGTTGTGTTTCAGTCTGGTGAGTCGCAATTCTATTGTGTTGGGTACATGTTTTTTCCTCCACATTTCACACCATATTATTTGTGGGGTTTTTATCCACCTCCACAAAGTTTTGGCACTAAGTAATTTTCTAATGATTTCAAGGTCCCTGACTCCCAACACTCCTTTGAATTTTGGTTGAGTGCACTTATCCTAGCCTAGAAGAGCACATTTTTTCTGAGCTTTGGCTCCTCGCCACAAGAATCGTCGTTGGACATTTCAAATTTTGTTGAGAATGATTTTTGGGATAGCGAAGGAAGAGAGAAGTTAGATGGAAAAGACTAAAGCACATATTTTAAAAGGGTGAGTCGACTAGATAGGTTGATAAAGTGAAAGGTACAACTTGATAGGTGTGCTTAAAATTTTAGGTGAAGGCTTTCATAATTTTTTTTCCTTGAAGGGTTGCAGGTATGAAGGGCACCCAAGTATTTGGTTAGAAGGGATATTTTTTGGAATCCAAGAAGTATTGAAATGTGGGTTTGGATGAAAAGAGGTGTGTTCAGAAATAAAGTTTGATACTTAATGAAATTTAATGATGTTTCAAAATCATCAAAGAAATAGTTAATGATCTTCTTGGAAGTGGTGTATTTTTTATTGTGGGTATCTTAGTGAGGAGGGTGTCATCCACAAATTGTTAATGACTGGAGGAATCATTGGGAGTATTGAGGGGCAGTCATTTTAGTTTTTCATAATGAAGGCAAGAGGAGGGTGATGATTATTTTATACCCTTCAACGATAGAAGGAACATATATGGGGAGATGGGATCACTTTGTCTAATGCCTCCACAGGGTGTAAATGGGGTTAAAGGTGAGCCATCAACTAATATGGAGAAGAGGGATTTAATGATGTTGGTAATTATCTAACAGATCCATATTTCAATAAAGTGAAAGGCTATGAGGATGTGGTAAATGCACTACTAGCTCAATTTATCAAAGGGTTTGAACACGTCTAATTTAAGAAGCATGCTAAGGCTTTTGGACTACTTGAGGGAAGGAAGGTTATCATCGGCTAGAGTTATGTTTTCCAACATTTGACATCCCTCAACATATCTTGTATGTTTATGGGAGATGAGGGAGGGGATAATGGATTTAAGTCTATTAGAAATGGCTTTGGAATTATTTTATAGACTACATTACAAAGAGCGATGGGGCGATATTCAGAGGGTGTACTAGCTCTCGAATATTTGGGAATGAGGGTGATGAAATTTGCATTGAGAGTAGGGAGGATGGAGAAGGAATGTTTATTATCCTCTACAATTTGTGATATATCATATTTCAATATGGGTGAACAATCCTGATAGAATTCCACTATGAAGCCATCCGGTACGAGGTATTTTCCTTCGGTCATATGCATGACCATTAGATCCACATCCTGTATTATGATTGATTTCTGAAGAATTTCATTTTATTCTTGAGTAACAAGCTTGGATATATTTTTGGCGATATTGTTCATGGCACGTCTCCTATCAGGGTTTGGTTCCGAGAAGAGAGATTGGAAATAATTAAGTAGTTCATGAGTGAGAGCTTCTTGATCCTCTATTTGTTTCTTGATAGTATATTTAAGTATATATATTTCATTCCTCTATTGGTGATTTATCGATGATATATGGATCAAGTGAGTGTTCCTTTCCCCTTATTTTAGCCATTGAACCTTTGATTTTTGCTTCCAAAGGATTTATTCCTATTTTAGGCATTTCTCAAGCTTATGGGAGATAATGGTTTCTTGTTGGTTGATTTCATTTATTATGCCTTATGTTATGATTTTTTTCTATATTTGGGACATTTCTTATTCCAGTTGGATCGCCTTTGTGGATTTGCCAAAAGATGGAGAGATTCTAGAATTTTTGTTTTTGTTTTAGAAATTCAAGTCTTTATTGGAAGAGGTACATAGTTGTGCTAGAGAAGATGTTTGATTCATACCACCATATTTCTATTTTTTAGAGGAGATCAATAAAGAATCAGTAATGAGAAATATGTTCAATCTGGAGGCAATTTTGGAGTTTCCTCCTCTTCTTTTGTTTCATGTGTATATTCCATTATGAGTGTGGAGATATATTAGATTGAAGTTGGCGATGAAGTCATTGAAGAGTTGTATTTCCTCTTCTATCTTGCAGATTCCTCCCTTTTTTCCTATAGTTTGGTGATCATGTTAAATTCCACTCCTATAATCCAAAGAAATGCTCCAACAATTCCCTGAATTTGGTAAAGATTATCGGGGAAGATACATTTTGTTAAGGGGTGACTTGGGCCATAGATGCTAGATATTAGGAATTGGGTAGAAGAGCCAATAGGCTGAAAGGTGGTTTTGATGATTTGAGGGAGAGAGGAGGATTTTAAGTATGATAATGGAGGGATTCCATATGGTGGCTAGTCCAACTAAGGTGCCTTGGGCATCATGGGCTATGAATTCATTAGTTCTCCATATACTTTTGAGATGTTGTTGAAGGAGATCTATTGAGCATTTTATTTCTTATATAATGAGGATATTAGGATGTTCATGTTGGATTTTTGTTCTTAAGGAGCCTTTTCTTGGATTTGTTGCTAAGGCCCCTTATATTCTAGGTAATGAATTTCACTGAGGGGAGGAAGGTGAGGGTTGAAATATGGAATCCATGGTTGCTACTCTTTGAGAGTTAAATAACAAGAGTTGCCTATTGGTTTTCCTTCCCTTCTTTTTTGGTTCCTGTTATTATTTCCTTATACTTTTGGTGATTTTATTTTTGTAGCCTATGAGGAAGAAAGTGATGAAATATAGAGTTTCTAACTAGTTCTTGAGCTTGGTGGACAAGCATCTCCTATGTCTTGATGAATTCGTGGTCTATAATTTGTACTTTCTCCTCTAGAATTGAGGCCAGGTCCTTATTATGCAATTAATCAACAAATACTACAAGTCTATTTTTTGCATATCCATAGTTTCCATGTCATTCGGGTCCAATTATATTTGAGAGGGTTCTTCCACCTTGAAGTCATTATGCCTTTTTGCATCTATAGGATGGGTTCCATTTCCCTCCATATTTTAGTGGTTAGGTTGGTTTTTCTCACCATTTTTGTCTATGCGTTTCTATGGATCTTGCATTAGATCTTGCTCTCTTAAGTGCCACTAGATTTAGAATCGATTGAAGTTTTCTGCATAGTTTGACGATTGGATGTTTTTTTCTCGTTGGATTTCATTTTAGTGGCTACCTAAGTGAACCTACTTTGATCTTCAATGGCTAGGGCTACTTCTGGAGATTGGTTGGCTAGACAATATCTAAAAAGGTGCGTGTATTCATGGCACATGTGACATCAAAAAGGTAGTTTCTCATTGTAAATTAGTTATTCCCATATTTCATCTTCACAACTTAGGATACATTTTGCTAGGAGAGGTTGAGAGAGATCCAAGTAGGCACATAAATGAGCATGCAATATGTGGAAACCATGTTTTGCTGTGTCTGAGAGCATAAAAAATTTGTTAATGGAATTCCCTATACCTTACAGTATGTCGAGATACGAATATTCTTGAGGGAGTGAGTAGAAGAAGATCCATATGGGTGATAAGGAGAAGTGTTCCTTTTCCGGGTTGAATTTGGGAGCCGAAGGCTTCATAGATAAGTGAATTGAGTTCATAAAATATGGTCTATCTTAAAAGATATGATCTTTGATTGCTATGTTGTTGAACATGGTCACAGAGATTCCTTTGGAACCCAACTTAATTTTCATGCCTCCTTTAATCACCCATTTATTTTTTATCCAATTGATGAGTGTCCTTTATGTGCACCATTGGCCAATAAATTTGTAGATTATGTCATATTCACTTGTACGTTCCATAGTTGCCCCAATTTTTGCAACAGGTATTTCTAGGGGGGAGATTCTTTGTTGTTTGCGGCAAGAAGGTAGTTGGTTGTTTGGTGATAGTGGTAGAATGATGCACTGGTGTGCATACAACTAGAGTTTCAATGATTTCTACATCATTAGATGCTGAGTGAGGGATCACTTTAAATGTGCAAGGTTTTTCCGTTCTTCACATGGAGTGATTTCTTGTTTGAGCAGCCACAACATTGTGGAGGGAGGCGCTTCCCCCTTGATGGTGGTGCTATTGGGAAAAGTTCGTATTGGAGTGAGCAGAAGCAAGATAGTTTCAGAACCCTAGAATATACAGAGCACACAGAATTGATTCCCATTAAATTATTTTTTTATGTATTAAACTTAATAATATAAAAAAGAAAAAATCTCAATAATAATAATAATAATTTATATTTATATTTTATCAATTAATATTAAATAAAAAAAATAATTTTTCATAAAAAATTGTAATTTAATAGTTAAAATGTAATTTTATGATATAAAATATTAATTATTGTTTTCTATAAATTAGTTCTTCATAGCATTATTTATATATTTATTGTTAATTAGAAATATATAATTTTTAAATAGTTTGTTTAGTTCTTAACACCGAGTCACTTAAAATTTTAGTGAAATTGTATTTTTTT
Source organism: Pinus tabuliformis (assembly GCA_031772625.1). NCBI lineage: Eukaryota > Viridiplantae > Streptophyta > Pinopsida > Pinales > Pinaceae > Pinus > Pinus tabuliformis. Next base: position 575,525,606 of record CM062818.1, read on the forward strand.
GTTATCTAAAATGAATTTTTAAATGCATAAATAGACTCGTTATCCTTGAAAATTTTGGACAAAATTCAATCTCACCATTCCAAAAAATCCCGATCAGTTTTCAAATAAAATTAACCCAAAAATATTATCAAAAATCTCAATCCATAAATCATAATAGGTAAAAAAAGATATATTTTTAAAAATCCATTACTTAAAAAATTAATAATTCAGTAATTATTACAAAACTCTATATATATATATATATAAACAAATCATTTCACTCTAAAATTTATTTTAAAAAAACTCATTAAACAGGAAATTTTCATTGTTTGTACTAATTTAGGATGGTTCAATTGAATATTGTTCTCTTCTCCTTGTAGATTTAAGTTCCATAATTCAAACTTTGCAAAAATTTAAATTTATTTTTAAAGAATAAATAAATAAGGGAAAAAACCTCTTCCTCTCTGTATGATGGAAGAAAATTAAAAAATAAAGCAAGAAACGATATTTTAAAGTGATTTTTAAGTTTCCAATTTCTCTGCCACCAGTTATAAAGTGAAATTTCTCTCCTATCAGTTATGAAGTGGCGAGGTGTCTAAGATTACACGACTTCGTGTATACATATTTAGAATTTGTAAAACATAAAGATCGAATTTAATTATAAGGAATCGTCTCTGGAGGCGGTGGAAGCGGAGGAAGGGTTTGAATGACCAAAAGTGATTGGAATTTTGATTTAAAAAAATTCAAAATTTTTTGTAGTAATAGTGTTTGAATTATGTTTTTGATGATAAAAGTAGAAGCACCATCAAAAATCTCTACAGCATCCAAAATATTGAATATTAGCAGTTATACCTAAGATTTAGAAAGATTCTGACCAAATTTTATCAAAATATAATCTGAATTTCCATCATTTTCAAAGCAGAAAAACAATCTGATTAGATTACTGCTAAATATAATATTTAGATTACATTTTCCAAAGTAACGCAGCCCTAAATAATCCAATATAATAATTATAACGAGTAATAAATAAATAAAAATAATAAATGAAAAAACTACCCATGTCACTAATAACATAATATAAGGTGTGGGGGTGGAGAATCAATGCACTCATAATGTAACACATATTTAACGTCTATAGGCACGTGTGGGTTTTTTGAAGCTAACTATTTTTTCAAGTTAAGCTAAATTTAGGTTGGGGCTGAACCTTGGGATATTTAATTCTTTTAAAAGCTCTTATTCTTAATCTCTCTTGAACCTATAGCATAAACTCCACATAAATTAAATAATCTACCTCTCATTGAAATTCGCTTTAACGATGACTGTTACTCACGATCATATATTTATATAAAATAGTATTTTACTAACTTGTTTTTATTTACACTTATATTCACTTCTCGTTATATAAAATAGTCTTCCAGTAACTTGTTATAGTCTTCTAGTAACTTGTTTTTAATTATATCTATATTGACTTTTCGGTATTATATAATTCAATGTTCTAGAACCCGACATTTAAAAGTGGTATAAGCCACGCGCTAGAGATTCACTTTGTTAGTTGACCTCGTCATAACAACGCGTGTATGGAAATAAGTTTTTTATAATATGAACCAATGCAAAATTTCTGTAAGTAATAATGAAGAAAGAAACACCATGTCTTTAAAAATGTTTATTACACCGTCTGGAACCTACATGGCTCTGCATGTCTTAGCCGAGTCGTTGTAGAGACCTCCTTCACCGCGGAGGCCAATTTTAATCATAATATTAGGATTTGTCAGGACCATATGTTCATTAAGAAAAAATATATTTGTGTGGAAGAAGAAAAGGATTCGTATCACTTGTAATAGCCTTCCATCACTTGTCATTATGATCTATTAATTTATTTATTTTCTAAGTTGTATAAACAATATTATAAGTAACGGAAATAATATGTATCTGTGGTTTTATATTTTTATTAATGTCTATTTTCTGATTTAAATTCGTATTCTAAACAACGTTTTTAATAAGTGAGAATTGTATTTAACGGTAGACATTTGCTCCAATCGCATTCTCTAAAATTAGGTGGCGCCCCAAGGATCAAAGAGCTTAATGAAGATTTAGTATCTGTTGAAATATTAATTATTTACGGCAACAAATCACATCAAAGGGTTATACATTTAACTAGTTAGCTAATGTTTGGTGGAAATACCTCTAAAATTATAAAGCCTTCACATTGCTTGTAATAATGGCATGTAGGAGCACCCATTCTAGCTCCTAATAGTGTAGTACCTCTAGCCCTAAGGGTTATACATTTAACTAGATAGCTAATCTGTGGTGGAAATATCTCTAAAATTATAAAGCCTTCACATTGCCTGTAATAATGGCATGTATGAGCGCACATTCTAGCTCCTAATAGTGTAGTACCTCTAGCCCTAAGGCTCCTTTGTAAGAATGATATTGTTCGATTCTTAATTCCTAATGTATTCTAATGTCATGACTCTTAATATGAAGTGGCACAAGGGCCAATAAAAATATGTCTTATCTCAACAAAGTGGATTAGTAACCATAACTATGAGGTACACCTCTAGCCTTATCTACCTATTTAGGCAAATTTAAAGAAATTATCAAATTTCTCTCATCAACTAACAAATCAAGATATATGTCTTTTACTCAAGGAACCTATCATCTATAATTCATGCCCCTTATGCAAGGAAAGATTATCTTGTTCTAGTCTTTCACATGTTTGTAAGTAACTCCCAAGTCTATCACTTGGGTTGAAACTAAAACAAAATAATGCCTAAAAGAAAAGAATAAAAATGTCATAAAATATATATTAGGTTAAAATAAACTTGTTCTCACTGAAGTATTCTGCCATTGTTTAAATGATGGCCTTCCTATGTCCTTGTTTCCTTCTTAGTCCATTTCACCTTTCACGACATAGTTCGACACACCTCTTTATGCCATTTTTCATCCTTGGATCACAGCATGATCACTACCCTTAAATCTGACTAACTTCCTTAAATCACACTTATGCGTTATCTTGGACTTAGTGTGTATGGAACTCAATTTCTCCTTCCCTTTTATGTGTACTGATTCATATTCATAACTGTAATGTTGGTGATAATTTCAAACTCAACGTTATGAACATAGCCCATTAATAAATATTATAGTATGAACATATCCAATATCAAGGAAAATTTTAAAGACGGAAATTTATGTTAAAGTATAAAAACCTTGGTGAATTTTACCAAATTCTAATATACAACCTATAAAATATTTGGTAATATTTTTTTGTACAAATATTCAATTTTTTAAATTTTATATATATGTATACAATTTTGGTGATTTTTAGGGTGAATTAATTGTATACTATAAAATTTGAGCAAATTATTTAAAATAAAATGGAAATTAGAAGGTTTTTTCTTTTGAAAAATCATTACAAATTTGTCCACTTGCAAATTTTAGCCCCTAATATTTTCCTCATTCAATTAAGAAAGTAATAGTCTCATTCAATACAATAATAAGCATTAATAGAACATTTTTTTATAATGAAAAAGGAAAATATGAACACGTACAACATAAATTTTCACTCAATGATACATTTAGATTAATGTAAAGATAACGAAAAATTTTAATCAGGTGAACTAACACAATCATATCTAATTTAGTCCATGAAATAAGTCCATAGTTAATATAGGGCTTGAATCCTTAATTTTCCTTTCATCCAAATTCTTTGTAATATAGACTCATTAGTAAAATCACAATGACCAACTATCCAATGCAAACACTTTTGATTATATTCCTTTATATACTTTCCAATTAAATCAATTACAATCCTAATATCCCATAATGCAACCTTGTAACCCAAGGATAGGCAAGCATGCTAAATCTAAGTGTATTTACAATTTCAACACACAAATAAAAATGGGGTGTCTACCACACAGGTTACCATAGATTTAAATATGTTAAGTTAAAATACTAAGCACATAGACTTAAATACGACATGCACAACTAAACTATGTTCTATGTATTGAAACTGCAAAATAGATCACCATTAAACCTCCAGTAGTACGATTATATTGTGTCCAATAACATACATTCTATCTTCCTAAAACACTGAGACATGGAGGAAATATTATGCTTTAATTGATCTATATTGAATGTAGTTATAGTGCATTTTTTATGGGATGTTAGAATTGTCTCCATATCCTCTTGAAACAATGAAATAGAATCAAGAGTAACTTCATGTTTCACAATATTTTTTTAGTCATACATTTGAATAGTTTCATCAATATTCATCTAAACATTAAAAAATATTGCATGTTTATTTTCTACATGTTCTTCAACCTTCCAAAATTTATTAGTAAGTTGCTTCTAGTCAGAGGCCACTGTGGGAATTTAGTTTGTCAAGGTAGACACCTTAATCAATACTTATTTACATAATCATTACTAGCTCATAAATAACTTGTTTCTTCTCAAAAATTTGTACCTCCCAATTTTTAGTCACCTCATCCTTGGTGCACATCCTGGCAACAATCTTTAATCTGTCTATAGCTAATAAATAGAGTTGACTAGGCTTGAAATTTTATCCTCCCTATCATTCACCCTCTAGCTAATAAATAGAGTTGACTAGGCTTGAAATTTTATCCTCCCTATCATTCACCCTCTAATATAATTCATATCAAGCATTCATCTATGTCTTTGAGTCTACCTCATTTACAGTAAGTGCTACTTAAATATTTTCCTAAAATTCTTGGAAGATGATATGTACCTTAGCATGTCTTTTATGCACATATAAGCATTTTAAACAAGTTTCGCAAAAGGAGTAGGAAGCACTAAATAATCCCCATGAACTTCACTTCTTAATTACTAATCCTTTGAAACTATTCCTGCATGTAGTTTTGTAGGATCAATGCCCATCCTTTGACTGATGCAATATCCTAGACATACAAATTGATGGATCTCTTGATAGAATTCTAAAAAGGCCATCTTAGATGCTTTAAAACATATGAAGTACCTTTCGCCTAGGTTTGGATATCATTTTTTTTCATGCATCTAGAGTAGTTTCATTCTCTAATGTGAGAAACTTGGTTCATATGTAGTTTCTCCATTCTACAAAATAAAGTACAAATCATCTAAGACTATGAAGGGTGTTTATGTATAAATTGTTGGGTTTGTAAGTATCACTATAAGTGATCCACAATCATCTATAACTTTTCATGAAAGGATATTTACTAAAAGTATATATTCTTTCTCTTTCTTGATGTTAATTTTGAATAAATTCTTGGTCACCTTTTTCTTATGGTTGTAACTCTATTTTTTATTTTTTATTTTTTGCTTATAGTAGTTGGTTTTTGATGGGTAACTTGGACTACCTATGAATATACATGATCTCCTTAGGACCTAAAAGTGATGGAATACAATTATTTATTCATTCTTTCACAATGGATGTTGTAGTTGCTTGAGATGAAGTAGTAGGAGCCGCATTCATCCTTTTCTTCTTAATGAGTTATATGGTATCCACTAATTATTCCTTTTGTCTAACTTCTCGCTCTTGTTATTTAGAGCTTTGTCACTTAAAATCAAACAAATTAAGTCACTCTTAAAACATTTTTATTATATCTAAATGTTGATTTTCATCCATTTTCTTCCCTCTTTCTTCGTGTGACCTATTTAACTTCTCTAATTCTAATTGATTAATGTGCTCATATGTGCAAATTCTTAAGCCATTTAGAAACTATGCTTTGAATATCATTTTCAATATTACAAACATGTAATATAATCATTGGTGTATATGGGTCTATTAGCGATTTAACAAAACAAATTATATGTATCAAATATCGAAGAAAATCAAATCATCATATTTTTCCACAAGATTATATAGAAGATGAATCATTCAATGGATTTTGAAATCATCCTAATGCATCAATATTAAAATGAAAAACTCATATAAATGCATCAATATTAAAATGAAAAACTCATATAAGATGTTTCTTTATGAAAAAATAATCAAGATACAAAGGAAGGAATAGCTCCCTACTGCATGAAGATCTCTAAGATGAGGAATCAAGTTCAAGAGCTAGGGAAAGTCATGTCTAATAGTAGAGAAATGACAACTACAGTATTAAATGCTCTACCTGACGATTGGGGCAACTTCACATTGATACAAGAGCTTTACACACTATACTATTTACTATGTTTCCCTATTAAATAAAGCTAGATATCACTAAGAGCTTTTCGAGGTGTAATTGGCTAAATATTGGTATAAGCTAAAGGTCATTATAAGTACTCTTCTCATAAGTATAATCACATAATTAATGAACACGATGTAATGCTTAGTACAAGTACCATGAAGCTCATTTTTACCCTATATTATTATCATATGTAGTGGAATCATAACCAGTGAGTACTAGTAATACATGATATGAGAGCTTACTAGTCTTAACTATAGAATCATGTTTATTTTGTACCCATAATTTCCTAGATCAATGGTAATCATAATATCGGATTGATGAACATAAAAAATTATTTGTGTATAGAGTAGTACAACATACCTAGTGCTTATGCAAAATACTTTAATTTCCATTATCAACACAAGTATGATTATTATGGAAATTATGATATGAAGTTGGTGTTATAGAACACGACGACTAAACATGATATTAATGGTAATAGAATATATCATTTATTACATGATCAAGAAAATTACATTATTTATTCAATATGTAGCAGGGTAAGATAGTGCCATAACACAGTAATAGTTCATATAATTGCATTTTTCTCTACGGTACTACTTGTTTATAGAAGTAATATGATGAAAGAGGTGATACTTAACACAATAGTGCTTACATAGGAGTGATCAACTGCATTCACTATGTACTATGTGATTATGGATAGATCATTCTAGTTGGCTTATGAGTATAACATAAGCTATAAGGATACTATACATTAATAGTAAGGTAATTCCATTGTTAGATATCAATCTCAATAAGTAGATGTACTCTTACTTGAAATCTTACTTTAGAATTGAAGGGGCATGTTATATTTTATCAAATCCATATCGTATGTACATATGAAATATAATGATTACCATAAGTAAGTAGAAATGTTGCATTGATTTCAAGAATTATGGGTTGGTGATTGGAAATCAAGCAAAAGGGATTGAAGAAAAAGATGGACCTAAACCATCCTCACAGACTGTTAATTTTTTTTTTAAGCTATAGGTTCATTGAATATCCAATGAACCCATATCCATTGGATTTTTTAAATAAATATTCATTCAATATTCAATGGTAATTCCAACAAGCATTCATCAACTATTTGATGGCATTCCATCAGATTATCCAGAATTCTCTATTGGAAATTTCACAAAATTGTTTGTTAGATATTTGACACTCTTTTGATAAACACTCATTAGATATCCAATGATTTTGTGTTGAAAGTAATGATTGATTTTGATGAGGATATCTAACAAATGTGTGTTGGATATCCAATGAAAACATGTTCATTGGATTATTCAACAATAATACACTAGTGAAACTAGGAATCCATGTTTCATCGAAGTTCCTACATAGTTTTGTTTAAAAACTAATGGAAAACCATCGTATTTTAGTGCATCAGGAAGTAGTTCCACATGTAATGTTTATAACATACATAAACCATGCAAACCTTGAATTAAGCTATGGTCATTGGAGTTAAAACATGAAAGGTTCCAATTTATACATATATAAGTATGTCACAATGAATGGAATTGGATCTTTCATATTAGGATTATTGATAGTCCACCATCATCGCCATATTTTGGTAAGGGAATAATGCCATAATGAGTGAGTATCAAATTAAGGGATAATGAATTTAAGCATGAAGGTTAACAAATATAAATATGGAAATGAGAGGTAATGTACCATTTTTGCGTGGAAAAGAAAAGGTTAATTATGTCCCTTTCAATTGTGAGACAAGGGATCCATGGATGTAAATGTTAAAAACAAAATAACTATGGTAATGAAATTACAAAACATGGTCTTATTTAAAAAAAAAAAAAAAATTCTATGCATTTTACTTATGAAATTATATCTATGAGAGTTTATGAGGGATGCTATAAGTGTTTCCAAAGTGAAAGGTTGCAACACTTGTGCCTAAAAATGGGTATCAACCTCATTCAGAAGCTTTAAATAAAAGAAATTATAACACCTTTTGAAATTTTAAAACTTGAATAGATGACAAAGGTAAATGAATAACCTCGTAATGAAGAAGTTGATAGGGAAGAAGAGGGGTTATATATGGAATCAAATAATAAGAACAATCAAGACACACCATTAGATATGCTGGAAATGATGAGAAATTTGAGGGCTTAGTTGCAAAGTGTTAGGGTTAATAATGAAAGGATAATGAAAGATTAAGCAAAACAACAAGAATTAAATGAAATGCAACTATAAATTTTAATGGAGAAACAAAACCAAAGATGTGCAGAACACACTTTTAACAACCTTAGTAAGGGGTCTCAAACCTAGAAATTATAACTTCTTAAAGAAAAGAGAAAACTAATGGAATTGAAGAAAATTTCACAAAGAGGATAAACAAAGGGAAAATATTAATGAAACTTGTAATGAAATATCCACAAACTTAATGTTGCAAAAACGGAAGAAAGTCAAAGTAGACAAATTGCAAGGTGAGTTTTAGAAAATCAATCAACCCACTTTTGAAGGGGAGTCTAAGGAGAAGGTTGAAATATGGTTGCTAAACATGGAAAAATAATTCCATGTTTATCAATATTATAGTAATTTAAAGGGTATGTTAAAAACTTACCAAATGAATGGTGAAGCATCAATCTAGTGGTAAATACCAAGGTAGCCTATGGAATCAAAGAGAAGGACCTATCATGGAAACAATTTGGAAACTTATTTAAACAAGAATATATGACTAAATAATATTATTGGGGCAAGGCCCGAGAGTTTAAATATTTGAAACTATGAAATAAAACTATGAAGGAATTTATTTTCAATTTTTTGAAGCTACTTAGATATGTCCCATATCACAAAGAAGACAAGGAAAAATTCCAAAAATGTTTAAGTTGGTTTCCATTAATTTATGGAAACCATATTGAGTTTGAGAATCCAAAAACCATGGAGGATGTCATAAGAAAAAAAAAATTATGTTATCAATAGTTTAAACAAAAGATGGAAAACCCAAAACCATGGAAGAATAAAAATATTGATAAACCTAACCAAACAATGAAGTGATTCAAGACTCTATCCTAATGGAATGGATCTAGAGGGTTTCAAGGGAGTAACTATAACAAGGGCATAAATTCATAATTCATCTCAGGTCCAAATGGAACCAATACAATGTGAGTAGTAGAAAAAAATCTCAAAGAGACTCTAGGGCACCAATCAAATTTTGGGAATGTAATGGAACACACTTGGTAATGAATTTCCATTTTAAAAATAGGGACAAGGCAAGTGTAAAAAATGTTTAGGAAGAAACCATAATAGATGACATTAGAAGGAGCATCCAAAGGATTAATGTTACACTAGACAACTGACAAGCAGAGCACCAATGATCTATGGTGGAAGTGGAAGGTAGAATTCTAACCATATCCCTTTATATTTGAATAGAATTGGGAGCTATATTACGTTACATTTCACCGAATTTGGTAGAAAACTATAAGATAAGAAAAATAAAAAATTAAGAGTCTTATTTGGTATAACTTGCCATAGGGGCATAAAGGAATGTTATTGAGTTAGTAGCAAAATTATCCTTAGTTCCAAGTATTTTGGGGACTATAGATACTTTAATGTATTTTCCTTGGGATCTCATGATATTATTATTGGTATGGATTGGATGGAAAAGCATAAATTCATCCTAAATTCCTTAGAGATAACTTTCACCGATGAAGATGATGAAGGAAGGGTAGGAGTATTTAAAGGTATTCCAAAATGTGAGAGCATTAGACAGATAACAATAGTGGAATTAAAAAAGTGTATAAGAAAAGGGTGTCAAATATATGTAATACAACTTCTAGATTTATTGACTAAAAAAAGAGAAAAGAGCTTTGGAGGAATCTGCAATTCTCAAAGAATATCAAGATGTCTTTCGTGAAGAAATGTCAAGATTACCTCCAAAGAGAGAAATATATTTTACCTTATATTTAATTCCTATGCCAATGAAATGTTCTAAAGAAACTTATAGAATGATTGTACCTCAGTTAATAGAGTTGAAAATGAAACTTCAAGAAATGTTGGAAAAGAACTATGTTCAACCTAGTGTGTCACCATGGGGAGAACTAGTTTTGTTCATTTATAACCAAGATAGTACATACTAACTGTATATTGACTATTGATAATTTAAAAAGATTAAAATTAAAAATAAGTACGCTTTCCTAAGAATAGATGACTTATTTGATTAGGTGAGAGGTGCAAGGGTCCTTTCCAAAATATACCTCAAAATAGGATACCATCACATTATAGTTAATGATGAAGATATTCATAAAATACATTTTAGAGCAAGGAACATATAATACAGGTACCATTTGGAATTACTAATGCACCTACAATTTTCATGTGCTTAATGAACAACATATTTAATAAGTACCTAGATAAATTTGTTCTAATATTCATAGATTACATTCTCGTATATTCTAAAGATGAGGCAGAACATGGGAAACATATAAGGAACATAGAAACATTCTAGTATATTCTAAAGATGAGGCAGAACATGGGAAACATATAAGGATTCATGAAGCTATTAAAAATAGTAAGGGAGCATAAGTTATATGTTCATTTCGGCAAGTGCGCTCTTCATTAGAGGAAAAGTCAATATCTTGGGCTTGTAATATCTGAACATGGACTTGGAGTGGATCTAAAAAAGATTAAGGAAATCATGGACTAGCTAGTTCCCAAAAGTCTTACTGATGTGAGGTCAATTATTGGTATTGCTGGATAGTACATGATATTTATAGAGGGATTTTCAAAAATAGAATACCTTATAACCTCATTGCAAAATAAGGAGAAAAAATTTAACTGGAACCCTAAATGTTAAGAAAAAATTGTGGAACTGAAGGAACTAACAATTCCACCATATTAAAATAGCATATCCTTATGAGGATTTTGTATTGCACATAGAAGCATCTAAGGGGGGACAAGGAGGATTTCTTCTACATAATGGTCACGTGATACGTTATGAGTCAAGGAAATTAAAGGAACATGAGAAAAATTATGTCACACATGACTTAGAACTCACTGCAATAATCCATGCAATAAAAATGTGGTGACACTATTTTTTCGAGAGAAAGTTTATTGTTTATGTCATATAATATTATTTAAACACTCTCTTTGACTAACAAAATTTAAATACAAGACAAGAAAGATGGTTGGATTTTCTAGGTGTGTATGAGTTAAAAATTAAGCATATTAAAGGGAAATAAAATAAGGTGGAAAATAAATTAAGCATAAAAATCGGTCTACTTCATGAAATGACCACTAGTAATTATGAATCAGATCTCAAAAATAGAGCCAAACTGCATATAATTGAAATCAAAATTGCACAAAATTGAGTGAAAAATTCTAAATTCACAGTGCATTAATGATATAGAATGGATATAGTGTTATGGAGGATGGCCTATTATATTACAAGAATAGGCTTTATAAACCAAATGTAGCATATCTAAAGAATCTCATTCTAGATGAAGATCATAAAATACCTATTGTTGGTCATCCAAGGTATTAGAAGCACTTACAACCATTAAAAATGAATATTATTGTCCATGTATGAAGACTAAAATAGTTGATTACATTGCTAGGTGCTTAGAATGCCAATAAGTAAAAGTTGAATATATACACCTAGCTAGACACTTACAATCTTTACCAATCTCGTAGTGCAAATGGGAAGTAATCTATGTAGATTTATGACTAGAATGCCTAGAAAAAAATACAAAATGAATAAATCATGCTTATTGTGGATAAGTTGACTAAAGAAGCTCACCTCATCCCTTTTAAATCCAAAAATGAGGTTGCTAATATTACATACACTTTTACAACACAAATATTTAGACTACATGGAGTTCCAAAAATGATCATTTCAGACAAATAAGAAAAACTTAATTCGAAATTAAGGAAGGACTTTCTTGAAGGATTAGAAATTGAACTTAATTTCAATACATCATACCATCAATAGGCATATGGACAAAGATGGATGAAAAATCAAATGATAGAGGATATGTTAAGAATATATGTGATGAACCAACCGACTAAACGATATGACTTTGTACCTCTGGTGGAATTTTTATACAAAAATGGTTATCAAAGCTCATTAAGGATGAGCTTGTTTCAAGTGTAGAATGAAGGAAAATGTAGAACTCCTATTACTTGGGATGACCTAGTGGAAAATATACTAGTAGGACCATATTTTCTCAAGAAATGGAATAAATAGTATAAGAAGCAAGATATAATTTTAAAACGGCACATGGTTGTCAGGAATGCTATGCAAATGCGAGGAGAACAAAAAGGGAATTTGCAGTGGGAGATCATGTATAACTAGAAGCTAGCCCTAAAAAGATTATTTTAAGATTGGATAGCTATGCCAAATTAAATAACATAGTTTGTGGAACACTTCAAATATTTGTCAAGATAGGCCCAATTGTTTATCAATTCACCTTAGTAACAAATGTTAAGGTTTGTAATGTTTTTCATGTTTCATTATTAAAGAAATAGATTCAGGATCCTACTTAGGTCAATGATTGCAATGTTCTCCAAGTGGAACCCAGGACTGACTTCCCAAAGAAACGAATGTGCATCATGTATAGAAAAGATTATGTGCTCTAGAATAAGGTCATTTCTTAGGTCAAGCTCTAGTTGCAACACTTCAGTCCCAATGAGGCCACATGGGAAGTAAAAGAAACTATGAAAGAGGCATATATTTTCCTATTCTATAGTGCAGATGTTTTGGAAGGAACACTAGAGATAGTATCTATTTTAAGGTTGGGGGGGATGAAATACCCCTAGTTTCAATTATTGAGCAAGTTTGAAAATGCTTAGTCATTTCTGATTCTTTTTTACTATTTGACAATGGCATTTGAGAAAATTACATGATATTGTGATGATTCTAAATAATTATTCATAAATAAAAATTTCTTAAACATGATTTGATGCAGCATGTGAGAATATGATAGATTGTGAGTTTGTGTGAGTGACAACTAATTGTTTGTTGCACAATGGATTTTCACCATGTGGCAACAGACAAAGATTCTTTTTCCCTACTTGGAGGGTGAGGAAAGATAGGTAAGCAGAAAAATAGGGTTGCATAATTAGTTTGGAAAAGTGGTCAGATAATGGCATTAAAGTTCTAAGAAAATTTGAAAGTGGAAAAAGGCATGTATGTTAAGGAGGAATATAGTTGTATCTACTGAGGAAATGCACTTGAAAAGGCAATTCATAGAGTTGGTTAGTTGTTGGGAGCTCTCTGGAAGTGTTAGGTTACACTCTTTCGAGGAACAAAAATATAATTATTAGAATCATTTTGAGGTAAAAAGGTTGGGAATTTTTTTTCCTACATGAGCAACGTGACAAGAGTGTTAGCAAAAATATTGTAAGGATTGGAAAAATCCTGGTTATCTCCCTACAAACTCATAGTATAGGCTACAGGGTTTCTTGAGCAGAGAAAGACTCTTGGCCACTTGGTGACTATGACAGGGAGGAACATGGTGCATCATATAATGTTGAACAAATTGTTTTTATAATTGTATAATTTTATCTTTCATTTACAATGTATATTCTAGATTTATGTTGGTAATGATACGAAGTCTTTTATTTACATAGAGTAATTCTAAATAAGATGTTTTAAATCCTAGATTTGGATTGAAGAAAATATATGCGGGAGAGAATAAAAATCATTGTAATGAGTAATGCTTAAAGTAGTTGCATTGTGCATAAAGAGGAACATTGTTATATATGAATAGCCTAAGGAAAGTAAAAGAGATGAGTTTTAAAGTGCAGTGTGCTTAGAGAAAAATAAAATATTTTTTATATCCATAAAGGACCCAAGCTAAATAAAATAGATGTACATGAACAACAATGACCAATTTTATACACAATGTATAGTTCAGTAATTTAATGGAAAGGATTAGTATTACTTTTCTTTTTGTTCAGATACATTAAATACTTCTAATTATATAACTAAAAAGATTCTATCCAAGGACTCATAAAAATAACAATATAGCTACACACATGGGAAGATTTGTGGTCATTATCTATAGCTGTAAAAATCTCTTTTAAAACCATATAAACTATTGAAGCATATAGATACAAAATCAAGAGGGAGAGGATGGTAAGCCCAAAATAAAATTATATTAAACAAAAGAGTGTTTGCACACGAGTAAATTCTCATGTCGAATAAACATTTGATCATCAATTAATCCATAACTAGCTTATGGATCCTTATTATTGTTTTCCTTCGCAAAATGTAAATACGATCCCATGGATATGCACCCAGTAATCACTAAAATACCACCCACACACACACACACACACACACATATATATATAAAAGTGCTTCCATATGGCCATATCCATCCTTAAACATTTCTTAACAATGTTAAAAATAAACTTTAGTGGGCTATATGAGTTATTTGCAAGAGGGATCGTGAGGTTTGTTGCAGCCGGAAAACGAACAACTTGCAATAAGAAAAGGGTTGTGTTACTATTACCTAGAGTGTTTGTAACCCTTATCCTTATAGGCTTACGTGTTACCTACAGGGTTTGTAGCCCTTATCCTTATAGGGTTAACATTGAAAGTGAAAATAGACGAGTTCTTACATATAAACAACCGTGGGGATTCATTTTAGCGAACCCATAAATGAAAATAAACTTAAATATTTCACTATTGTGGAAGAAATGTGGTTCTCCATGACGCTTGCTGCTACATAATGAAACTAATTCACACCTTGGATAGAAGACCTTCTATAATGCCACATTCATTTCTTATCATCTATAAGGGTGTTGACCCAAAAAAATCATGCATTTAGAGTAAATGGTGTTGCAAAGAAAGTATTAAGTGTGAAGCCAAACTCATGCAGGATTCTAGATCCTTCTACACCACCATTAGTTTCTAGATCTCCATCTAAATCACATGCAGGATTCTAGATCCTTCTACACTGCCATTAGTTTCTAGATCTCCATCTAAATCACATGTAGGATTCTAGATCGTTCTTCAGCCTTTATAAATTTGTAATTGCTCTGGCCAAGGAAAGCAAGCCAAGGTCCAGGCATGTTACATAATGCAAAGTGATTTCTGTTCTCCATTGATTGTTTTATCTATTCCGTTGTTTCTAATTGAGTAATCTTGTTGTTTCTCCATTTGTCTGTCTCTGAAATTATTCTTTGTTATTGCCATCTAAGTCTCTGAGTATAAATCTGTTGTGTGCGATGTATTCTCTGAACTAACAACTGGTATCAGAGCTAGGGTTGAATATCCACCGTGCAAGCCGCTTAGTTCCATTGCCTTACTCTGGTAGCATTCATTAAAATGTTGGCTATTACCTCTGGAGCTGTTGAAGGATCTGTCCAGGAAATCAGAAATTGCTGCAAAGAAGAGAGTCCAGGAAAAGGATCTGTTTAGGAAATAGCTGAGGAACATTAAGACAGTTGTTGCAAGAAATAAAAAGGCCGTGGGCATATGGTGAAATATACCATGAAGCCTAAAACGTGGAGTGCGTAAGTGATTTACGTGGAGTTCATAATTTTTTTTTCCATAAAGTTTGCACGTATACAAACCAACATATGTATGGGTGAAATGTGAAAAGGTTAAAACATTATATACGTTTTTTTTATTTATATAATTATATGTTGGAATTTTTAAAAGTATATTTTAAAAAGCAGCAGGAATTTTGAAAAGGGCCTTTTAAAAGGAGGAAGGTCATTATTACTAAATTTTAAAGAGTAATAATTAAAGTTTTATTTTTAAGTGGTGTTTTTGTTTTTTGGGAATTTATATATTGAAAATGGAGACAACAGTTACAGATATGGATAAGTTGAGCGGGGCTAATTTTGCCCTATGGAAATCACAGATGGAGGATATACTGATTTTGAAGGATCAACATTTGCCGATCGAGGGAATAACAAAGAAACCCTCATCGATGACAAATGAAGAATGGACTAAGCTAGATAGAAAGGTGATTGCAACAATCCGCCAATATTTAGGAAAGAATGTGTATTTCAATGTGTCGGGAGAAAAAATGGCCAAAGGATTATGGAAGAAGCTCCATGATCTATATGAGAAGAACATGACATCAAACAAAGTGTTCTTGATGAAGAAGCTTTATAATCTCAAAATAAAGGAGGGTGCTTCAGTTGCTGAGCACTTGAATGCATTTAATATTATTACTAATCAACTTGCCTCTGTTAAAATAATTGATGATGAAATTAGAGCTATTTTTCTAATGTGTTCTATGCTAGACAACTGGGAAAATTTAATTGTAGCTATGAGCACTTCAACAACTGCAGGGACCCTGAAGTTTGATGATGTTAGCAGCAGTTTAATGAATGAGAACTGTGACGCAAGTCAATTGCGAAAAAACTAGGGAGGAGAAGCTCTAGCTCTAATTGATCATGGTAGGAGAATGGATCGAGGCTGACAAGGGCGATCAAGATTGAGAGGCCAATAAAAATCAAGGAGAGGAAAGATCACTTGCTTTCATTGTGGCAAACCCGGGCACATGAAGAAAGAATGTCGATTTTGGAAGAAAGGACAAAAGGATCAGAGACTATTTAATATAGATCACAAGTCATCCAGCACAAATGAAGGTGATACTACTGCTATAGCCACAGATGGTGATGTGTTGTTTACTGTTTCAGTAGAGGATGCATTTGTACATACATCTACCAATAGCTTTGATTGGATCTTTGACTTAGGGGCATCACACCATGTAAACCCATGCAAAGATAGTTTTCTTTCATATAATCCTGGTGATTATGGTAGAGTGCATTTGGGGAATAATTATTTTGGTAGTATTGTTGGAGTGGGAGATATCCAGATCAAGATGAAAGACGGGCAAGATATATTGTTGAAACAGGTCAGACATGTACCAGAAATGCGCATGATTTTAATCTCTATGGGACGACTGGATGATGAAGGCTATTGCACAAGCTTTGGAAAAGGAGGCTGGAAAATTAGCAAAGGAGCATTGGTCGTGGCCAAAGGACCCAAGATAGGAACATTATACACATTGAAGACACTGATAGGAAAATCAGATTTGGCTGCTATCACAAAAGAAGGAAATTCAGCAGATCTGTGGCATAAGCGTTTGGGTCACATGAGCGAGAAGAGCTTAAAAATCCTTGTTGGTAAAAATTTATTGCCAGGTTTGAAATCCTACAATCTTGATCTTTGTGAGCATTATATATATGGTAGATAAAGAAGGGTTTCATTCCTTAGAGGTGGCCATGATAGAAGGAAAAATGTGTTAGAATTGGTACACTCATATGTGTTTGGGACTGTTAACATCAAATCATTAGGAGGAACATCATATTTTGTAACATTTATAGATGATGCATCCAGGAAGGTTTTGGCATATCCTATGAAAGGTAAAAGTGAAGTGTTTGGAATATTTCAAAAATTTCATGTTGTTGTTGAAAGAGAGACTAACAAATTGCTCAAGTGTTTAAGAACAGATAATGGTGGAGAATATTGCTCAAATGCATTTAAGGAATATTGTAACAGGTTTGGCATAATGCATAAGAAGACTGTGCCTGGTACTCCTCAACATAATGGTGTTGCAAAAAGGATGAATCACACCATTATGGAAAAGGTGCGAAGTATGTTGTCCAATTTTGGTTTGAAAAATAATTTTTGGGCTAAAACAGTGAGGACCACTTGCTATCTCATAAATAGATCTCTAACTACAGTCTTGGATGGCGATATCCCTGAAGAAGTTTGGACTCGTAAAAATTTGAATTATTCTCACTTGAAAATCTTTGGATGTGAAGCATTTGTACATATTCCCAAAGAAAATAGAACTAAGCTAGATGATAAATCTATGAAATGCATTTTTTGGGGATATGCGGATGAAGATTTTGGTTATCGTCTATGGGATCCAGTCAAACATAAAATTATTAGAAGCAGGGATGTTATACTTAATGAGTCAGAAATGTTCAAGGGGACTGTAGGTGAGTTGGAGGTCAAGAAGGTTATTGACAGGTTTTAAGAGCAGCAGGAAAACATACCACCAATACAAGAAAATGAACAACAAATTCAAGAGCATGAAGAACAACAAATGGAAAATGATGAACAACAAGAAGAAGGAATCTTACGAGAACCTTTACAGGAGATTCAACCTGATAATGCACCACCACAGTTGGTTCGCAGATCTTCTAGGCCTCATAAGCCTTCACAAAGGTATCGTCCTTCAAACTATATTTTGTTGATTGATGAGGGTGAGCCTAATTATTTTCAAGAATCCTATAAAGTTGAGCATAATGAAGAATGGAAGAAAGCAATGGAAGAAGAAATGAACTCTTTGCTGCAAAATAACACTTGGGAGTTGGTAAACCTCCCTAAAGGTAGAAAGGATCTACAAAACAAATGGGTTTACAAGATTATGCATGAAGGTGATGAAAAGAAGGAGAGATATAAAGAAAGGTTGGTGGTGAAAGGTTTTTCCCAAAAAGAAGGTATTGACTTCCTTGAAATTTTCTCACCTGTTGTTAAAATGTCATCCATTAGAGTCATTCTTGGTCTAGTTGCTGCTTTAGACTTAGAATGTGAATAGTTAGATGTAAAAGCTACTTTCCTTCATGGTGAATTGGAGGAAGAAATTTATATGGAGCAGCCAGAATGCTTCATAGAAAAAGGCAAAGAAGGCATTGTTTGTAGGTTGAAGAAGAGTCTCAATGGGTTGAAACAAGCACCTTGACAATTATGGTACAAGAAATTTGATTCATTCATGTTGGAACATGGTTTTCAAAGGTTGGAAGCCAACCATTGTGTCTATATCAAGAGGTATGATCAAGGAAAGTATATCATATTATTGTTATATGTGGATGACATGTTGATTGTTGGGCATGATAAGAATAAGATCAATAGGTTGAAGAAAGATTTGGGTAGAAAATTTTCAATGAAGGATTTGGGACTAGCACAACAGATATTGGGCATGCTGATTATGCGTGACATGAAAAACAAAAGGTTGTGGCTGTCACAAGAAAAATATATCAAGAAGGTGCTTTACAGGTTTAATATGAAGGATGCCAAGTCAGTTGGTACACCACTTGCAGCCCACTTCAAGCTGAGTACTGAATTATGTCCTAGTGATGGCAAGGAGAAAGAAGAGATGAGAAAGATTCCTTATGCTTCAACATTTGGCAGCTTGATGTATGCCATGGTATGCACACGACCAGACGTTGCATATTCAGTGGGAGTAGTGAGTAGGTTCCTTGCCAATCCAGGCAAACAACATTGGTAAGCAGTAAAATGGATTTTGAGGTATCTCAATGGTGCTAGTCATTATTGTTTATGTTTTGGTCATGATGAGCTTGAAGGATTTACAGATGCAAATATGGCTGGAGATATGGACACGAGAAAGTCCACTACAGGTTATTTGTATACATTTGCAGATGTAGTAGTATCTTGGGTGTCAAGGCTACAAAGAATAGTAGCCCTCTCTACAACAGAAGCAGAGTAAATAGCTACAACAGAAGCTTGTAAAGAGATGTTATGGATGCAACAATTCCTAGGAGAGATAGGAATAAAGCAGGAGAAGTATGTGTTATATTGTGATAGTCAGAGTGCCATTCACTTGGCGAAAAACCCTGCATTTCATTCAAAAACCAAGCACATTGACTTAAGGTACCATTGGATCCGACATGTGTTGGATGAAGAAAAGTTATCCTTGGAAAAGATCCATATAGATAGGAACCTTGCTGATATGCTCACTAAGATTCTACCACAAAATAAACATGAATTATGTAGAGGCATGGTAGGACTCAGTGTGACTTGATTCATGACCCTTATTTAGCTGCAAGTGAGAGAATGTTAAGTGTGAAGCCAAATTCATTCAGGATTCTAGATCCTTCTACACCGCCATTAGTTTCTACATCTCCATCTAAATCACATGCATAGAATCCTTCTACACTGCCATTAGTTTTTAGATCTCCATTTAAATCACATGCAGGATTCTAGATCCTTCTTTGGCCTCTATAAATTTGTAATTGCTCTGGCCAAGGAAAGTAAGCCAAGGTGCCTATTACGTAATGCAAAGTGATTTCTGTTCTCCAGTGATTGTTTTATCTATTCCATTGTTTCTGATTAAGTAATCTTGTTGTTTCTCCATTTGTCTGTCTCTGAAATTATTCTTTACCATTGTTGTCTAAGTCTCTAAGTATAAATCTGTTGTGTGGAATGTATGCTCTAAACTAACAAAAAGGGTTGCTCAGTGTTTTGTCTTAACGAGAGACACCGTGCTCTTTGCCTCCATCATCCTTGTAGGATGAGAAATGCATGGAGGATAAATGTGAAGATGTGGAGGATAAACATTACAAATTAACGCATTAGAAATCATAAACATAAACAAAAATTAACATATCATAATGCAGGGAAGAAACCTCAATCCACGAAACCAGAAAAGCGGCTGACGAACGAATTATTATCATGATGCCAAGGAGAAAACCTTAGAGTGAATCACCCACCGTAGGCCTTAGAGTGATAAAACCTTGAATTTCAGCTACAGATGCCCATTGCTTCACTGATAGAATGACTGAGGATTATACATGAAACTAACAATGTAGTTAGGGTTTTCTCACGTGTGGAAATGAAAACAATCTTGGGAGTAACGAGCAAGGATCCACCATACATTTTTGTATCATCGAATGGCGTAAGATCATCTGTAAGGAGATTTTCCATATGAAAACGGTTGTTTGGGCTTTATGGTGGAGCTTCGTAAACCCAACAGCATTAACGTGGTAGATAGAAAATTATGTCAAGCTTGCAGTTCATGTCCGACATGGTGCAAGTCGAACCTGCGAGTAGTTCACTACGTATAATCACTGTTGTGACGTGGAGCCATTACCCCATGTCATATTATATCTTTTACCCAACATGCAACGCTTATAATATTTCTTAACCACGTAAAAGATGAATGTGCTGTGGTCGTGTGTGTTAGAACATAAAAGTTTCCAACGTATACATATATAAGTATCTTATAATGAATGGACTTGGAACTTTCTGATTACGATTATTTGATAGTTCACCATTGTCACAGTAATCGATAATGAATGAACACCATTGTCATCATGCTTGATTAATGGAAGAAATAAATCCACCATAAGTGTCACAGTAATCGATAATGAATGAACACCATTGTCATCATGCTTGGTTAGGGGAAGAAATAAATCCACCATGAATGTCACAGTAATCGATAATGAATGAAAAAAGTTCACCATTGTCACAGTAATCGATAATGAATGAACACCATTATCATCATGCTTGGTTAATGGAAGAAATAAATCCACCATAAGTGTCACAGTAATCGATAATGAATGAACACCATTGTCATCATGTTTGGTTAAGGGAATAAATAAATCCACCATGAGTGTCAAAGTAATCGATAATGAATGAAAAATGTTAACAAAGAGAATTATGCATCTAAATAAGAGGTAATGCTTCAATGTAAACAAGATTAGTTGCATGGCAACTAGTCCCTGCCTTGAAAGTTGGTAAATATGAAGATGTCAAGCTCAAGTGCGTTTCCCATGTTGGTTCATTGCATTGCATATTGCATTGCATAATAATGTTGCGGCATTAGTATGAAATGTTACCGAAATCCATGAATAACGATGAATGCAACTCAGATAAAAACCTTTCCTACCCCTGTGAATGTCAATGTGCTAGTCGTGGATTCAGTTCTATATTCAGAGAAAGTCTCAGGTCTATAAGCGATAGCAGCAGACCCTGTTGACTGCGAAGATTCTCCGGTTGCAAGGGCAAAGGTGGGTTCAGCGCCGGGTGAAGTTCTATATCGTCACGGCCCAAACCCAGAAGACGCGCCAGGAGCCGGGGTATATTTAGATCCTATGTAAGTGCCCGTTGTTTACCAAGTGGATCCAATTATTAACTAACCAACAATTAGGAGCAGAGACAATGAATCGATCTTACTGCTATTTCTCTATAATATCGCACACTATTCTGGTGGGATCCATCACCATAGAATGAATCGACATGGTGAATAGACACAACTATCTTAATATTAGGATATAGATCTCCGAAGGAAGTTACGGCATGGAAAGAGCTTGGAGATGCTATGGCTATAAACTATGGAATAAACCACTCTCTAAGTCATTGGATGCACCTAACCCATGCGGGCGAAGATATGATGAACCAGAGCTTGCTTGCAGTTGTCCCCTACTCTAGCCTTTGCACTAGCACTATTAAAGTATGATATAAGCCCTATGATGAATTGGCACAACGGACGTTTAACTTATTGACTATGTCAAAGTGGATGAGGCCCTCAATCCAAAGCCAAAGCCAAAAAATCGTCCTGATCTTCTGCCACCCTGCCACCCAGTAAAATGATTCTCGGTGATTGAAAGAGGCTTTATTCTTGATTATTGTACAATTTGTTGTAACACCACCATCCTCGTCTCCAGAAACCACCAGGGGTGGCCCAGAGGGCGCTTTATAGTTTTGAACGGCCACACATATGGTTTTGAATGCATGGAGACCAACACTTATCTGAAAATGGTTTTGAACACATGGAGACCAACACTTATTAAAATCTGAGACAGGGTGCATATATGTCAAAATAGTTTTTTTGGAAACATATGGTTTTGAACGCGTGGAGACCAACACTATTAAAATATGAGACACGGTGGGTATAAATAAATAAGAAATCATTTATGATGGTAATGCAGGTGGAAAACTGAATACCATCGATACCGAAAAGTTCAACCATAGATGATATTTAAAATACATATGGAAAAATTGAAAAGTTCAACTAGCGATGATATTAAAATTATGCTTTTAAATTGCAAGTGTCTGAGTACATTTCTGTTTTAAAAATGCTTCGAGTTGTGGGTAAAGGTCAATTAAGCATTGATTAAATTTCTCGGTCCCGCCCCTCATGACAAGAAGGTCACGGTGAAAACCGTATTCTAAAGCAGATGGAAGATATAGTCAAATCCCTCGCATTATATTAACACAAGGGTTGAAATTCGAATGAGATGGTAACATGGTAAAAAGTCTAATACAGTGATATGGGGTTTAACGATAAGTTTCGCTGGGTGAAACCCACAAGATGAGGGTTCAAATCTCATTGAGTATATATATGACATGTTGTGTCTTGGATAGAAGAGTAGGACGTCTCAGCTCTTGTTGAGGAATAAGTTTCCTGCTATTGTGCGGCTTGCAGGTTAGTGGAAAACACTTTTACTCAGCATATTGACTAACCACTCCAATTTCATTGATTAACCATTCCAGTTCCATTGATTAAATTTCTGGGTCATGCCCATCGTGAAAATTTCTTTATGTCATCTTTGCATTCCAGTTTCATTGATTAACCATTCGAGTGTCATTGATTAAATTTCTCGGTCCTTCCCATTGTGAAATTATTTTTTATGTCATCTTTGCGTATGCAACTGCACATGAGAAGGCCTAGGAAGGTGACCTTTATAAACCCAAAGCACTGTGTAGACTAGTCTACAACATTATATTCATTTATTTCTATACTCATTTTTCTCTTGTTAGAGCAATAACAGTGGCCATTTTGTTTGAAATACAGAACAACGATTGGAAGTTTTTTTGAAATGCAGAAGATGAGAGTTCATGGTGGCTGTGGGTATGTGAAGACAAAACCAGATGAAACATATGGATGTCAAAGATGGTGATTTATAGGAAGCAGTATTTAGAGATAATAACTCTTTATTGCTTGGTAAATCGATAACCTTGGATCATGCGGAAAGCTCTATTAAAAGGGTCGTACATCAGCTATGAGCTTGTTTTTGGAATTATTCTTGGTTAATTGACATTATACCTCACCACTTTTGCGCATTGTGTCAATGTCTGTTGTCTGTATTTTTTCATGAAAGACTATAACATACAACCATGGAGTTCGATTGTGATGTAAAGGCATGAAAGCGGGGTCATACCAGCAAAATGAGCAAGAAGGCCATAATACTTGCTTTTAATGGAAATGGGTACTGGAAGAGGAGTGGCCACTAAAGACACTAACAACATTATTGCTAAACTGTTGAACGAAGTTAATTCAAGAGAAAGATGGAATTTGGAAAATGTGAAAGATGGAATTTGGAAAATGTTACCAAGCTGGAGAATAACCTCCAAGTATTGAATATTGACTTTAGCCGAGTGAAGGGTTTGTTAATTCAGATTAGCAACCTGTTCCAATCTCGGTAGAGGAGGCTCCCCAAGCCCGTGGAAAGAAGTTTGCAAAGGATAGAAGATGCCCTGTGAGACACCTTAAATCTGATTGATGACACCAACTGATAGCAAGAGCAAGGGTGATGTCTCCATTGCTGCAACCCCCTCTCCTCGAAAAATAGAGTTTGGAAAACTAGATTTGATGCCCTCTTGCAAGAGCTTGAATTTTCCATTTCTAAATCCTCCAATACTGAGCAGATTGCGCTGCGGTCTCAGCACTTTCTTCAACCTTTGCCCGACTTCGACGAGAGGGCCTTTCAATCTACCCACAAGAAGCTATATAAATGGCTCTCTTGCCCCCCATACTGACAACTCAGGTCAACTGAAAGATTGATTGAGGGATCTGACGATAGGTTACCATGCAGACATTTTACTTTTACATAGATCCTGATGGAAACACAGTTCCTATAGAGGCACCCATAAGCAGCAATAATGTATCTACACACATACATACACATCAAGCTGCACCAAATAAACTTTAGTTCTTAATTCATCTTCTTTTTTTTCAGCCTGAGCTCACACTACTATAGCTCTTTATCTCCCAAATCGAAATTGAGAAACAAACCATTTTATAGGCTTCTTATATTCTCCCCCGCTGATTGCCTAAAGCGAGTACCAGAAACATATTTTTCGATCGGAGAGAAACACTGAGAAGTTAGAGTGTTACTATCTTTGCCTCACAAGGCATCCGCCCCCCTCCCCTCCTTCGAGCAACCAATACACTAGCCCCAGTAAGAGGTTGGTTCCTATCTTACTTAGGAAGGGAACAAGAGCAACAACTACTTGATGCAAATGTAATTATGCAACTACTTGATGTCAATGTTATTATGCAACTAATTTCATTATGTGTAGTATGTGGTTTATCTCTCGCTTAGGGCCTTCTTTCTTAGGGAGAGGAAGGGTGTAGTAGCCTACCTACCCAACTTCGATGAGAGGGCCTTTCAATCTGCCCAGGAGCAGCTATATAAATGGCTACAATAACTACAAGAAAGAGATCAGTTGTTTCTTTGATGTCTTCATTTGAGTTACAGTTTCTGGAAGCTTTGAGATTGAACGGTCCTCTGTTTTCTGCCTAAAGTAGTTCAGTAAAAGCCCCAATAAGCCCCAATACAATGTTTTGACAAAAAAGAGATGCTCTTTTTATGGTAAAAGAGAAAGGCTGCAACATATTAGGGATCATTCTAGTAGTGTTTTGATATTATTTGCATTGCTTCTTGTTGCTTGCACACTTGTGCCTAATGCTATGGTCTATTGAGTTTGTTGCAGTTTGATTCCCTATGCTTACCACCATTCGCTCATGCTGCTAGTCATTGCATTCACTGTTGTTGCTCACCATTTTCATTAGTTTATTAGCCATTGCATTCACTGTTGTTGCTCACCATTTTCATTAGTTTATTATGGCTCCCAATATATGCAGACAAACAGTATATATGCAGACATGCAGTCAAGTTATGACAATACATGCGGATAGCCATCTTGCCCATTGTCCACTGGTCTCTGCGAATATCCCAAATCACAACCAACAAAATCAGGCTATCCCAAATCACACCCAACAAAATCCGGCAAAAGAAGTATGAGGTACCCACATCACAAGTACCCACATCACAGGTAGCCAACAATACCACTTGAAGAACCGTAACTGGTATCATAGGCACATGGGCAATACATGGGGTAGCTATGTGGTATGTACATGCATTAGCCATGTGTTATGTGGTCTGGATGCAGTGTGCGTGCATGTGGTGTTGCTTGTGACATATATATTACTAAGAAACTAAATAACCTAAACATTTCAACTAAACATCTAATGCAAATGAGCTAATGTTAGTATTAGTTTGGAAATTCAAAATGCGAAGGAAGCCAATGAAAATAAAATATGATTTTGGCCTCCCTACCTCAGGAAGAGGCCAACTAAGAAGGTGAAAAAATTTTCACAAAGAAAATATAATCGCTATCATTAAAACTTTGGTTATTCAGAATCTTAAGCAGCTCAAATTAATACTAATGCACACCATTCTGATTACTATAGTCCCTGCTTGGCCCGTGGCAAGGACTAATAAGAGGTAATGCTTCGATGTCTTATGAAAAAGAAAAAGGATAATAATATCCCCAAAACGACAATAATATCCAAAGCAAGAAATAAATCCACCAAAAGGATAATAATATCCCCAAAGCGAGAAATAAATCCACCATGAGTATAAGAGGTAATGCTTCGATGTTGTATGAAAAAGAAAAAGGATAATAATATCCCCAAAGCAAGAAATAAATCCACCAAAAGGATAATAATATCCCCAAAGAAAGAAATAAATCCACCATGAGTATCACAATAATCGATAAAAAAATATTAACAAAGAGAATTATGTATCTAAATAAGAGGTAATGCTTCAATGTAAATAAAAGGTAATGTTTCAATGTCGTACGAAAAAGAAAAAGGATAATATTTTTTTTTTCTAATTGTGAGATAAGAGATCCATTAAATTAAATGTTACAAAGATATCCTAAAAAGATAATAATATGTTATCAATATACTTTTTATTGTGAGGTAAGAGATCCATTAAATTAAATGTTTGATAAATAAAAGGATAATAATACCCTTTCGAGATCCATTAAACTAAATGTTTGAAAAAAAATTGTTTGAACAAGAAGCTTTATTAATGGAAGAAATAATATCCTTCTAATTGTGAGATAAGAGATCCATTAAACTAAATGTTTGAACAAGAAGAAAGACAAGAATACCCTTTCTAATTATGAAATAAGACATCCATTAAACTAAATATTACAAAGATACCCGTTCTCATTGTAAAATAAAAAATCCATTATACTAAATGTTACAAAGACATAAAATAAGAGATCTATTAAACTAAATGTTACAGAGACAAGAAAAGAGAATAATACCCTTATAAGTGTAAGATAAAAAATCCATCAAACTAAATGTTCGCAAGACAAATAATTGTAATAATGGCATTACAAAAATAGCTATTATTTAAATCTATGCATTTTACCTAGAAACATATGTTTATGAAAGTTTGAGGGAAGTTGCATAATTTCAAATAGATCATAATTTTAACTTCCGTTGCTAAATATAGATGACATGGCATGGCATGAAGCTACTTAAGGAGCTCATTTTCGTGATGTCAATACACTAGACAATAATATCATCATAAAAGAGATGATCAGTGATCCATGCACGATGTGAACTTAATTAGTCATAGGAGGTGGACGGTTCAAAAATCTTTTGCGTATCTCGACTGATTAGAGAAAAATAATGCGTCATCCACTAATATTGGAAGACGGAGGCAATTTTGAAAAGCATATTCAAATATAGTTGGATACACAAAATGTTGAATATATTTGTAGTTATGGCTTATCATTGAAAACCTAGAATTATTGGGTTAATCAAAAAACGAAAAGGGCTAACTTCTCTATATAAGCCATTTTTTTTTTATGATTTCAAAGAATTTCATATATATATATATATATATATATATATATATATATATATATTTATTTATTTATAATTTTTATATAATATTTATTTAAAATTTAAAAACTAAAAAGTTAAATTCAATATAAAAATAAAATATTAATTTTTATTTAAGAAATAATGAGATAATAAATCTATTATTTTTAATTAATAAATTCAAAAAATATAAAAAATTAATAATTATATAAAATATTAATAATTTTTTTAGATTTTTACATAAAATATTAAAAAATATTTTAAACTTTTACATATCTATATGTATATATATAATTTTAAATGTAAAAGTTTAAATTATTTATCATAAAAGTTTTATTAATTCAATGAACACGCATATTTAAAAATATTATATTAAAATTAAGTTAACGAAGTCATCAAAGTTAAATTAAAAAGAAAAAAAAGGTAGTCTATTTTAAAAATATAATATGATAAGAATCTGTAAGAACATTTTCAAAATTTTTCTGAAGAATGCGACAAGAGTAAATCTCCAAATTCATAAACTATCCTAACGGAAAAAAAAAAGATAATAAAAAAATGATAATAGCTATAATGCCCAAGAATGAAGCTGAAATTATTGATAGATAAATGATTCTTTTAATGTCATTATTTCTCTATTATATAGAAAACTAATTCTAGCATATAAATTTTTGAAAAACTGATATATAGTATGTTACAAATTATATATAATATTAAAATTATATAATTATATATATATATATATATATATATATATATAATATTTTTTTTAAAGAAGAGTTTATATTTCTATAAGTAAAAATTCATCATAAATATAATGTTTTTAAATATTTTAAATTGAAGAAATACATTGAAATAGTGAACTTTTTCTGAAGAATATAAAAGTTTCAATGTAAAAGACTTGGGTATTAAATATTTTCCTATAATTATTTCGCATCATAAATTTGTAACACTACATATAAATACATTAAATAAAATATTGAATTTCAATTAGAAACTTAGTATCAGAATAATTAATCTCATAATTAAGTATTCTAATTATTTTATGAATATTTTGATGTCGAACAAGTTAATTGTGAATAAATAATTTAGGTTAAACTTGAAATTTGATATCAAACTAAGTTGGTCTTAAATAATAAGATTAGGTATGGCATCAAAAATGAAATCATACACATAATTTTTTCACAAAGATAGTGATCTTAAAAATATAATGAAATATGTTATTAAAAAATGTTCATTGTACTAATTAAAAAAAACGTGTGTACATTAGTTGAAAATGTAACTACATTATATTTTGTAAAACATATATTTATTTTAAATTCATGCACATTTTAAATGTGAACAAAGATTGTTGATGAAATATTTTTAAAATTTCAAGAAAAAATGGCAAGGGAATGCGACTTATAATTATTTTATAAATTATTTCTCTTGATATTTATTTTTGGAACTCTTTATATTATAGAAAATATCTCAAGGATAGATACACCTTCTTTTTGCGAGTTAAATTTTATATTACATTCGAAATTCAATATAAAATACTGATAGATTATTTGCTCAAAATAAGCCAACTTAAATATGCCACAAGGGACACGTTGATGCCTCTAAAACTGTAGCACCAACATTGGGGATAACCACCTAGCCCGGACCTTAGTACAACTTTTTTTCATTTTGGTATAGTGGCTTCGACTGGATATTATGGGACCAGTTTCCCAATAATGTATGGTTTGATGAGCAAGTGTTTTAAATGCATAACAAAGATGATATATGATTTAATCTATAACTCTAAAATATAAAAATATATCTATATAACCGGGTAATCTCATAACAATGCGATTTTTTATGATTCCTAGCAGACAAATAATCATATGGATGATTTACTTGTCCATAGAAAGATGCATTTATATAATGATTACTTTGTTTAAGAAATTAAACAAAGTAATTGTAAAAACATATCAAATGACATACTAATATTTATTGTTGACATATATCTTTAATATAACAATTCTAGATCATTTAGAAGTGACATAATATAGAGTTTCTTGAAGCATGTGAATACATCAACAATAGCGAATTAAATGGAATTCTAATTACATAAAGAACAATACAAAAGGAAGAGTGATAGAAATACCGAATGCATTTGAGTCTCATTATGTAAGTAACATTCTGGTTCCACCTTCTTATTCTAGAAACTCCCAGGAGATACAAAAATGCAGTTCTTGAAAAAGTTCTTTCACAAAAATCTGAAACCTTGATCCACGGCTTATAAAAAATAAATTAAGAAGTGCAGAAGTGCAACTTCTCAAGTCTAGTTTTTGTACAAATTGAGGACCCTTTCTAAAATAACATGAAAGGGTTTATATAATAAAATTAAAAAAAACTGTTCACAAAAATCGTTGAGAGTTGTTGGAATTGCCAACATTAAAATCCGGGATTTGAATTGCAAAAATAGTATTGAGATCGCCTTTGAAAAGATTCATCGCATCTATTTATTCTCTTATATCCGCAACCGACAAATTGAGAGCATATTTTGGATTTATGGAGGATGACTCATCCTGGATTCTAGTTGTCCTATGTATGTGGCATCTGAAAGCTTGGGCATCATGCGATCAACAACATCGACAAGGAATTCAATGGTCATCTATTGGCTATGCGGCTTGATAAAAAAGGACCAATACGCATCCCAAGTAAGGCTTTGTACTCAGTTGAGTTGTTCATCTTTGGTGGCCAAATCCTACTTCCATTGTTTTTCTAACACTTTGTCCTTTGGAAGATTTACTAGGGAACAATCAGAAATTAAATTGGCTCCATATAAATTATTATTTACCAGCTCAATCACATTATTCATTATAGCCCTGAACCTAGAGGTAGCCCTTTCTGCCTTTATCAATTATGTTTCCCATTCTGAAAACAATATTTCTTTATGCGACTCTTGAATTTTTGGAAGTTTAGCAGCTCTTCCTTCCTTTATACTTTTACAGGAGAGGTAATTTGTGACCTTATCATCTGCATCCTCAAATTCTAATCTAGTATTAACTGCTTGATCGATCAGTGATGTAGTTGTGATCCATAATGGGTCGATAAGAGATATTTTATGGCAAAATAGGTTCAACTGTTGAGATAAGGCTTTATTTGAATCTAGGGCTTCCTTCTTAAATTCCTCAACCTTGGGATAATCTCTGAACTATTATATATAGAGTTGTTGATGGCATGCTGGTCAATCTTTTGTTTCTCTAGGTTTAATTGTACTTCAAGCTGCTCGTTCTTTTGTTTTTCTTCTGCCAACTATTCCTCAAGCCGATTAATCTTCTGTTGTTCTACTGTTGTTTGTTCTTCAAGCTGATTAATCCTTTGATCCTTTTCTTTGATCAATTGGTTAACTTCAGTTGCCTTATCAATTGTAGTAGCTGTGTATGCCCCTGCAAATTGAGATAACTTAGTCAAATCCTCAAAAGGATTGACCTCTGAATCCTTCCATATAACATTCATAAATTCATATTGAGGAGCTGTGGATGATGTCTGGTCTATTTTCCTCTTTTTCCTCTGCCTCTTGACTACAACCCTATGTTTTGGGCTATAAAATACATCCAAGGGTGGTATTTCCTCAATATTCAATTTCATTTCCCCCGAAGGATTTTCAAGGATTATTTCAATCTCTTTCTGAGCTATGTCTTTACTGGTTGTTCCTTTAATCGCATTATCATGAACGATGGGTCGTTGTGTTGCGGGTGATGTTGATGTGAAAATGTTTTGGGGGTCGCTCTGGCTTTTGATCTACTGAACAAATTTCTCCCATTCTTTAATCAAGATGGGGTCAATATGAACATCTGTGCTAAGGGGCTCAGTGGTCTTTCCACTTGTTTCCCCTTCCCCACAAATCTTTTCAATAGTCTTCTCCCCACTGTGCTCTACTTGATGAACAATAGGGGTAGTATTTAATAAATCCAGAGGTACTGTGAGTAACCTCTGTGTCCTATATTTCTTGAATTTGTCGATCTTCTTGGCTCCAAATTTGAATCTTTCCAGATGACTTACTTGTGAGAATAACTCTGTTGAAGCAAATAAGTCATCAAACTCATCATTCTCATGTATAAATTTACTAACTTTCACCTGTTTGGTGAAATTGAAAGCAACCTTGTTTGGATCATATTGTCTTTTAGAAATAATGACTAGACTGAGATCTTTTGTTTTCTCTACTTCTTTCTCAGTATGTTTAAAATCATGTAATGTGTAAGTGCCACAACGGAGGGGAAATGGAGGCCACACTTGTTTCTTAGCATCTTTAAGGTTTCTAGACATCCCTTTTTCCACTATCTGGTAGGCTACTTCCCTAGCTAATAACTTATCTGGAATATAGAGTGGAAGGA
This sequence comes from Pinus tabuliformis, assembly GCA_031772625.1. Taxonomy (NCBI): domain Eukaryota; kingdom Viridiplantae; phylum Streptophyta; class Pinopsida; order Pinales; family Pinaceae; genus Pinus; species Pinus tabuliformis. The sequence continues at coordinate 575,557,787 of CM062818.1, forward strand.
CATGAGGATCTATAATACTACCAAAAACCCTAACATAGGTGAACTTCTCCTCCCCAAAACAACTGCCGATTGAAGTTAAATCAATGCTAGCCTCATCAAACAGCCAAGGAGCAAGTTTATTAAAGATGGCTTGATGGACAGTGAAAATGAAACCATGGAAAATCCTTTATAAATGATTCTTGTAGTCAGACTTCCATAAATACCTATGATAAATATGAATGGGGGTTGGATCCTGAACATTCCATTTCGAACCTAGGATGGGAAAGTCGGAATTAAAACAGATTGCGTCCATTATGTAAGCACTCATATAAAATGGTGGCACAACTCCGGTGGTGACAAATCTATTCTTTTAATAATCTAGTATTTCACTAGCCATTTTATCCAATAGAATGGCTACCCAATCCATAATAAAGGAGTTGATCGCTGCTTCTATCAATGGAACCATTTCTATAGAAAATATAGCAGAATTGGGGCTTCCAAAGAGCCTACATACCATAACAGCATCATAACAATATGGAGATGCTAAGGATTCCACAGAGTACATACCAGAAGATTCATGTTTATGCTTGTTAGGAAAATGTCTCCATTGTTTGATAGGGTTTGACTCTATCTGGTTCTCCTTAGCGAAAGCTTCCAGGAATGATTTGTTGTAGTGCCACTGGGGTTCCGAAAAGTGATACATTCTCTTGACATATTTAGGCTTGAATGTCCCGAACATCCTTCCATCAGCTGCGAAGAAAGATCTGTCTATTATATTAATACTTTCAATTATCCATCTCACTAGATCATTATATGGTAAAACTTTTGCACAGGCTGCTATTCTATGGAGGAAGGAGCTGGCCAAATCACTGAGCATGTTTTCTGTTTGATCAGTTCCATCAGTTGTTGCTTCTTCTTCTATATCTGTTGAATTTTTTTCTTCAAGTAAATCATATATGCCTTCCCACAAGATTTTACCAAGGCCTTGACAAGTAGTATCTGAAATTAACACCAATTTTATTTGTCCTTCTTCCATTGTAATGGGGGCCTTTTCCTTTCGATATTTCTTATACATCTTGATCAACTGTGTGATTCTCGATCAGCACTGCAAAATGAGAAAGAGGAGCGTAATAGGCGAAAAACTTGAGAAGAGATAATGCACAAATTACAGACTAAAAGCAGTTATGCGCAATAGATGCAAGAGATATTATATTGTACATAGCTACCACAGATGAAATCCTTAAAGGACTTCACCATAACTGCCCCTTAATGTTTTACCGTAACTTCGTAACGTGAAACTTTAATGTTGAAGCAATGTATGTCGCATCGCAGGTTTTGTAACGGTCCTTTTTTTAGAACAGGTGCCATGACTCTGCGATTTGCAATTAGCGATTGTATTATTTTAATATTTGTGTAACAATCATGTATCGCAAATCGGGAGTTACAAGCGCCATGCTCAAAAGGATTCTTTGCATTGTTGTGATTGCGATGAGTGCTGAGCTGGCATGGGGAGACGACGGGTTTTAAAGTTGGCAAATCACATTTTTTCTTTATAATTGATTTATCCATATACCGCATGTATTCATAGTATTTATTACTCGCTTTTATCGAGAGCGCCATATGCGATAATTAAATTGCATCACAATTTTTCAATGGAGTGTTTTGGATGCTTCCCTATGAATCGACGATATGCGATTGTGATAGCCTTATTGCATCGCAAGGTTTCAATGAAAATGCTATAAGTCATTCCTTGGGATTAATGATATGTGAGATGCGATAGTTATATGACATCGAATTTTTTATAAATGAATTATTTTGATTAAAACTTTGCGATGAGGGCTTTGCTATGACTTTGATCCTATCGCAACTTTCCAACTGGATGTTCATGGGTTCTAAGGAATTGTGATTTGGGATGAGCAGTCCTAAATACTCATAAAGAAACTTTTATATGACCAATATGGAAAATCCATTTTACTCAAAAGTTTTATTGCTTTTTTTATATCCTAAAGGGGACCCATTTCTAATTTATTGTTTTAAGACTAACATTAAAAATTGAAATGGCGGGGGCGGTGGGGGGCGGGGCGTATTGTATAGCACAACAATTGGCGATTCATTGGTAGAACCAGTTATCTCTGAAAAATAATGAAATTTCTAAACCTTTCTAAAGTAGAATCAATTGAGGAAAAAGACAACTATTTAAGAATTTGTTAGAAAAAAATTTACTCTGAATAAACAAAATATCAATTTTGCAATTTCCTTTTCAAACCCTTATGATAAAATAAAAACATTTTTCTGTTTCTTCAGGCTTTGATTGGTTGTTTTAGATAAAGTAGGGGGCTCTGCCAACTTAGCTTTTAAATTTACTCTTTTGTCACAGGTAGTGCCTCTGTTGCCAGCAAACATCTATAGTCTCAACAGGGTTACCTTTTAACCATCAATGATTCATTTCCCCATCCATCTAAGAGTATAACTTTTGAAAGATAAATCCAGAAAGATATATTTATATGTATTTTTACTTTTTACTTTTTTTTTTATGTTTTTGGATGAAAGCCATTGTCCTAGTCTGGGAGCAAGATGATGACAATACCATTCACTGGTTGTAATTGAACTGAACAAGTTGGCTCGTAATAAGACCCCTTGTCTTATGATTATAAGCCATTACCCTTTTTTGATATGCAGTATTAGTAATGTCACTTTAATTAGTTCCCTATGATCATGGTAAGCAGGCTCGTCATGAGACCTCTTATCTTTTAAATCAGATATTTCATAAACCTAGTGGATGGGGTGAATGAGTTACTCCTTAAGAGTTTATGGATGAAAATTCTAGAGTTGTGGATGCTTAGTTGGAGAAAGTCTTTACCTTTTTGTAAATAACCCTTCTCAACTTAATAAAAGTCAAAATGATTTACTGTATTTTCAAGGTTTGGAAGATTTCACAAATTTAAAGAGGATCTGAGAGTTTCATTTTTATCTAATTTCCAAAACTATAATCATTTCCTTGAAAGTTTCTACTTTTCGAAAGCAAGTATTCACAATATTCTTTCAAAGAGATTTTCAGTTGTGAAAAGCCAATGGGAGACTATTTACAACATTATTTCCTAAAATAAACTAGCTTGCATAAAGAACATGTACAGGTAAGAAGGGGTTACCTCCTTAGGAAAATAATTTATTTAAGATAAGCCCATTCACAGGAAGAGAAACTCTTTTTCTTGATAAGTCTTGCAGTAGAAACATTGATGAGCCTATCTTTTCAACGATCTAAAATGGTTCAAGCCACATCTTCTGAAATTTGGTATGCCTACCCTTATCTTCATGTGCTTTCTCCTATTTCAAAATGAGATCACCAATCTGTAATTTTTTTGAGCCGACAGAACTTGCATCAAAAGAAGATTTAATGATTTGCTGATGTTTAGCATGAGTAATTTTGGCTTTTTCTCTTTCCTCATCCAATTTAAGGATTTGATCAAACCTCAATTGAATAGAGGAAGAAGGAATTTCTTCAATGTATTGTACTAGGGCTAGAGATGGGAGTGCTAAATTTGGCAGTATTACAACTTCTTTCCCATACAATAAGTTAAAAGAGGAAGTACCTATTGAGGCCACTTGAGTTATGCGATCTGCCCATAATGCAAATATTAAATATTTATGCCAATTCTTTTGATTTTGATCAACAGTTCTTTTAATAATCTTGATGAGATTCTTGTTAGTTGACTCTGCTAAGCCATTTCCTTGAGGATAGTAATTTGCAGAGTATTTTAACTTAAAACCTCTCTTAAGAGAAAATTCAACTATACTATTCCTAGAAAAATAAGATGCATTATCAAAAATAAGCATGTTAGGTAAACCAAACCTTGTAATGATGAACTGATCAATAAATTCAATAATTGCATCAAAATTGGCTACCTTTAGTGGAATTGCTTCTACCCACTTTGTGAAGTAGTTTGTGGCAATGAGGATGTATCTGTGTTGCTTGGAAGAATGTGGAACAATCTCTCCTATAATATCAAGCCCCCACTGTTCAAATGGTTTCTCAATGTTTATTGGTTGTAGAAGAAAGGCTGGTTTCCTTTGTCTTTCGCTAGCAGTTTGGCATATCTTACATTTCCTTACGTAGTCATGGGCATCTTTAAACAAATTCCGCCAATAATATCTAGCATGTAGTATTTTGTGCGCTGTAGTGTCTCCTCCAAAATGTCCACCTGCTGGGCCATCATGCAATTCTTGCAAAACCATTTGTGCTTCAGTTTTTCAAGGCATATTAATAACATTGAATCATAATCTCGACTGAATAACACATTATCAATGATTTCAAAGTGTTTGGCTTTTAATCTTAAGGCACGTTTGTTTTTGTAACTGAATTCAGGGGGAGCATATCCATTTTTCAAGTAAAAGATCATATCAACATACTGAGATTCAGGATTAATGATACTTATCTCATTTACTTATGCAATATTATTTGAATCTTCATGGTCTGGAATATTGGAAGCTCCTACCAATAAGCTGCAAAAACCTTGCCCTCTAACAATTTTCGCTTGTTTAATATCAATATCATACTCTTGTAAAGCTGTTACCCAGTTAGCTCTCTTCTCTCCTACTTCCCTTTGAACTAGCAATTGTCTCACTACAGGGAATGGGACTATTACTTTAGTGTGTGTTTTTAGGAGGACTGGTCTAAAATGTTTGATAAACATAAATACAGTGAAAGCTTGTTTTTCAACTTCGGAATAGTTGAGCTCAACACCTTGTAAATTAGAACTAAAGAAAGATATGGGTGCTTCTACTTGCTGGTCATTGATCTATGTTAAAACAGTAGCATAAGATGTTTCAGTGGCCAAAGTATACAAAATAAAATGACTAGAAAAAATCGAAGTATTTAATGCAGGAGCATTAATGATTGCTTGTTTGATCGAGTCAAAAGCCTCTTTTTCATTATGTCCCCATTTGAAAACTAAATTTTTCTTAGTCATGGATTGCAAGGGCAAAACTATATGAGAAAAATCAAGAACAAATCCCTCCACGAAATTTATCTGTCCCAAAAATTATTACATAGATTTCTTAGTATGTGGCAAAGGAATATTAGAAATGTCTTTTATCTTGTTTGGATCATTGTATATTCCATATTTGGATACAATAAACCCTAAGAGTTTACCTTCATTAAGAGCAAAGAATGATTTTTTGGGATTTAAAGAAATCCCATATTTTTTGCAACATTCAAAGATTTGTTTTAAATCATGCAGATGATTGCTCCTTTTCTTAGAATAGAAAGTTATGTCATCTAAGTAAACAACAATTGTCCTATTGATCAAACCTTTGAAGACTATATCCATGGCTCGTTGGAAAGTAGCTTCAACATTTATCAAACCCAAAGGCATTTTCTGATAAGCATATGTTCCCCATTTAGTTCTAAATGTAGTCTTTAATCTATCGTCTAGATGTACTAGTATCTGATTGTGTCTTGAACATCAAGAAAAGACATTAACTCGAAGCCAGCTACTAATTGAAGTATTTGTTCCATTTTTGGTAATGGGAAATTATCTTTCTGACATGCTTTGTTGAGATTTCTAAAATCTATGCAAATCCTAATATCACCATTCTTTTTCCTTACATGTACCAAGTTTGAGACCCATTTAGAATGTCTAACGGGAAATATTATTTTGGCTTTAAGGAGTTTATTCAACTTCACTTTGATTTGACTTTCAAGATTTGGGTGAATTTTCCTTAGCTTCTGTTGTACGGGTTTCTCATCAGAAATCATTGGAATTGTGTGTTGAATGATAGAGATATCATAAGTTTTCAGATCTTCGTAATTCCAAGCAAAAACATTTTGTATTTCTTTAATAATCTGATGAAAGCAAATCTTTCATCTGATGAAAGTCCAAGTCCTAGATTTACATTTTGTGGCTTGGCCTTAGTGCCGAGATTTACTAATTCAAACCTTAAAGTAGAACTTTGAAATTTTGCATTGGTGACCTTTTTGAATATATCCTTAATATCATAAAGATCTTCTAGCTTGACCACAGATTTAGGAATAGGATTTTCATTGAGTCTTTGTTTTAATTGAAGATCACAATCGCTTTCATCGATAATCTATTCGTCATAAGATCCTTCAGAAGTCAAGAAATTTAAGATATCCTCATCATGATTAAATACATGCCAATTGGTGACATTATCTGGGACAGATGGCCGAAAAATTAATTCAATAGAAAATCTATCTAGACTATAATCCTCGGATGGAAGGAGCTTAGAAGCAACATTAGCTAAAATATCGGTTTCTACATTCTGTGATCTAGGAATAGGAGAAATGTCAAATGCCAGAAAATGAGTTATGAGATCTTGAACAAGTGATTGATAATGTTTGAGATGACCTGAGAGATAATGGATAGTATTTCTCACTTGTTTAATGACAATTTTGAAATCACCAAATACTTTTAGATATTGGATATCCATGCCTATTGCTTTATAGAGCCCTTGAATCAATGCCTCATATTCCGCAGTGTTATTGGTACACTCAAATTCTAATCTACATGATAACATCGTTTTTTCTCCTTCTAGACTAACTAAAATGCATCCTGCTCCTACACCGTCATTAGATTTTGATCCATCAAAATACAAAGACCAAAACAAAGGCTTATTTATAAGTTCATCTACAACACTAAGACACGTTGAGGTATCAGAATGGGAGAAATTTTTTATTTGAGATATGACACTATTAACAGGAAAAGGAGATTCTCGAGCATTAAAATTCCCAAAGAATGACTCAGCCGAATAGTTTCCGAGAATGATATTATTAAAGGCTACAGGTTGATTTTCTTGTTCAAACTCAGTTACTATGTGAGTCAAATGTTTTTCACGATATATTCTGATTTGATTTGGCTTCCCATTATTGGGAAGCCACATGTGAGACCAATCAGTCAAAATATAATCGTGAAGTTTTTCAGACCAATCTCTGTTAAGGATCAAACAATAAAACTCAGGGATGTCAGCAATTAATATATCAATTCTCTGGACAACCCTGGGATCAGCTGATAAACTAATAGTAACAGAATTTATCTCTCTTAGAACTTGTACCTTAGTTCAATCTAATTGAACAATATGGACTGTAGACTTCTGGGGCTCAATATTTAACTTGGAGCAAACTGAGGTTGGCATTATATTTGATGAAGCCCCTGAATCTATCAAGCAGTTATGCAAATTTCTATTGTAGATCTCATAAGTCAAGAGAAAAGGAGGAGTATGAGAATTTGACCTATCCCCAATTAAAACAACATCAATAGCATCTACCTTATCAGATGGTGGCTTACCTGATCCTCTAGGAGCCTTAGATAATACACTAGTTGGAAGAGGAGAAGAAGGTACTACATTTAATTCTTTAAGCAGCAACTTTTGTTGATGTTTGAGCTTGCTAAGTTCATGCAAAGAAATATTTTCTCAAGTCTTCTTCATGTCTTCCACAATGTTATAATCCATGGAGTCTGAAACTACTAGCGTTTTAGATGATGAGGGAGGATTGGAGGATGATGGTTGATTGTGGGGAGATGCAACCTGAGTTTTCTTTGTGGGAGCTTTGTCTTTAGTAATAGGACTTGAGTTTTTCTTCTTAGAATTTGATTAATTAGGCTCTGCTATACTTTTTCTTCTAGTATTTACTAGGAGAGCTTCTTGTTCACTTTCATTATCATAGTTGGGTAAGATAAAGTCCCACATTACATGACATTCAACTGTTTCATCTTCTTCTATTTCTTCAGCTGATAAAATTGTATCTTCATCTTCATCATCATCCAGATTAGATTCTACATTAGATATAGCATTAGGCGGTTTAGGATTAGTTGAGTGATTTCTTTTAAAGTTCCTAAATGGTCTTTCTATAGAAGTTTCAGCTTCCTGCTTTTTTATTTCAACCATTTCACTAGACATGGTTTTAAGAACTTTTTGTAAACCTTCCATGTCATATGCATCCTTGATTGCTTTCTTCTTTGAATCATCTCTAAAGGTAAATTTTTTGGATTTCCTTTATTCTAGAGCATTTTTCTTTTCCAAAGCAAGGATACGTTTTTCAACAATGATTTCTTCCTTCATATTTTTTGCTAATGTTGGTTCAGCAGCCCTATCAACGAAGATGGCTATGTTTGAAGGCAAGGAAGAAATATACCATTCATCTCGGACTTCATCACTAGGCTTGGATGTCGCGGGAATTTTATTCAACAACTTATTAAAACGTGATTTGAAGTCTTTAGTGGGTTCCTTTGATTCGAATTTCATATTGGAGAGATCATTTATCAAAGTGGTTGTAGACCTATCTTCTCCAAACTTAGTTAGAAATTGCTCCTGAAAAGCATCCCAACTATTGATAGACCCTGGTGGTAATGTAAAGTACCATGATCCTACTGCTCCTTGTAGAGTGTATGGAAATAGTCTAACAACAACATCTTCTGCTGTTACTCCATTCAAGTTGATTGATAAGATGAAATTGTTTATATGTTCTTCCACTAACATGCCAATGTCAGGATTAAATTTTGCTAACCATCTTTCAGGATGTGCTGGCAATTGGCTCAAAGGTGTAGGCATTCTGACTACTCCGGGGTTGGTCCATGGCCTTGGTTTAGGTTGATTATGTGCCATCGTTGAGCTAACAATAGAAGAGGGTGACGAAGTAGTTAAAAGTGATTAGATAGAGAATGTTGAAGTTCCTGTACCTGTTTCGACTATGATTTGAAGTTGGGAAACAGATGGATGACCTTGCAATGGTATATATGGAATAGATGATGATGAGGACAAAGTCTCACTGTTAGATTCTAATGGTGTCTTCCTAGCCCTTTTTCGACTTGATATAGGGAATTCAACTAGTGGAATACAAACTTTTTCACTCTGTGCCCTAGTAAGCGTCTACAATGGGATATATTGTGAAGTCACACTGCCTTGGGATAACTCAGACTCTTCTTAGGATATTGAAAACCCTTGGAGTTTATGAATCAAAGACTGTACTTCAGGGGGTTCAAGAGAAGAATTGTCTGGTGTGTTTAGGGTTTCAACAATGGGCATTGTATTTTTCTTTTCAACTTTTAGCTTAGGAATTAGAGATTTAGAATGCGAAGGAGAAGTTGGAGGAGATGGTGAGGGAGTTTTACTCTTATAATGGCATGTGGATTTATATTTACTTTTCATTCATAGTTAGGCCCTCCTTCTAGCGCCAAAAATGTTGATGCCTCTAAAATCGTAGCATCAACATTGGGTATAACCACCCGGCCCGGACCTTAGTACAACTCCTTTTCTGTTTGGCATGGTGGCTCCGACTGGATATTATGGGACCAGTTTCCCAATAATGTATGGTTTTATGAATGAGTGTTTTAAATGTATAATAAATATGATAGATGATTTAATCTATAACTCTAAAATATACAAATATATCTATATAACCTGGGTAATCTCATAACAATGTGATTTTTGATGATTCCTAGCAGACAAATAATCATATAGATGATTTACTTGTCCATAGAAAGATGCATTTAAATAATGATTACTTTGTTTAAGAAATTAAACAAAGTAATTGTAAAAACATATCGCATGACATACTAATATTTATTGCTGACATATATCTTTAATATAACAATTCTAAATCATTCAGAAGTGACATAATATAGAGTTGCTTGAAGCATGTGAATACATCAACAATAGCAAATTAAATGGAATGCTAATTACATAAAGAACAAGACAAAAAGAACAATGATAGAAATACCGAATGCATTTGAGTCTCGTTATGTAAGTAACATTCTGGTTCCACCTTCTTATTCCAGAAACTCCCAGGAGATACAAAAATGCAGTTCTTGAAAAAATTCTTTCACAAAAATCTGAAATGTTGATCCACGGCTTATGAAAAATAAATTAAGAAATGCAAAAGTGCAACTTATCAGGTCTAGTTTTTGTACAAATTGAGGACCCTTTCTAAAATAACATGAAATGGTTTATATAATAAAATTAAAACAAACTGTTCACAAAAATTGCTGAGAGTTGTTGGAACTGCCAACATTAAAATCTGGGATTTGAATTGCAAAAATAGTATTGCGATCACCTTTTAAAAGATTCATCGCATCTATTTCTTCTCCTGTTTCCGCAACTGACAAATTGAGAGCATGTTTTGGATTTTTGGAGGATGACTCATCCTAGATTGTAGCTGTCCTGTGTATGTGGCATCTGAAAGCTCGGGCATCATGTCATCAACAACATCGGCAAGCGTTTGATGGTCATCTGTTGACTGTGCGACTTGATAAGAAAGGACCAATGCGCATCCCAGGTAAGGCTTTGTACTATGCCGAGCTGTTCATCTTTGGTGGCCAAATCCTGCTTCCATTGATTTTCTAACACTTTCGCCTTTAGAAGATTTCCTGGGGAACAATCAGAAATTAAATTGGCTCCATATAAATTATCATTTACCAGCTCAATCACATTATTCATTATAGCCCTGGCCCTAGAGGTAGCCCTTTCTACCTTTATCAACTGTGTTTCCCATTCCGAAAACAATATTTCTTTATGCGACTCTTGAATTTTCGGTAGTTTAGCAACTCTTCCTTCCTCTGTGCTTTGCCAGGAGAGGTAATTTGTGACCATATCATCTACATCCTCAAATTCTAATCTGCTATTAACTGCTTCATCGATCAATGATCTAGTTGTGATGCATAATGGGTTGATAAGAGATATTTTATGGAAAAATAGATTCAGCTTTTGAGATAAGGCTTTATTTGCCTCTAGGGCTTCCTTATTAAATTTCTCAACCTTGGGATAATCTCTAAACAATTCTATATAGAGTTGTTGCTGTGTGATTTGCTCCTCTTTAGCCTTAATTTCTTGTTGATGTGTCAATTGAAGTTGTTCGAGCTCTTGAGACAACTGTTGTTGTTTTTGGATGGCATGCTAGTCAACCTTCTATTTCTCCAGGTTAAATAGTAGTTCAAGATGCTAGTTCTTTTGTTTTTCCTCAGCCAACTGTTCCTCAATTCGATTAATCTTCTATTGTTCTAATGCTGTTTGTTCTTCAAGCTAATTAATCCTTTGATCCTTTTCTTTGATCAATTGGTTAACTTCAGTTGCCTTATCAATTGTAGTAGCTGTCTATGCCCCTACAAATTGAGATAACTTAGTCAAATCCTCAGAAGGATTGACCTCTGAATCCTTCCATATAACATTCATAAATTCATATTGAGGAGTTGTGGATGATGTCTGGTCTATTTTCCTCTTTTTCCTCTACCTCTTGACTATAGCCCTATGTTTTGGGCTGTAAAATACATCCAAGGGTGCTATTTCCTCAATATTCAATGTAGTTTCCCCTGAAGGATTTTCAGGGATTATTTCAATCTCTTTCTGAGCTATGTCTCTACTGGGTGTTCCTTCAATCGCACTATTAGGAACAATGGATCATTGTGTTGCGGGAGATGCTGATGTGATAATGTTTTGGGGGTCACTCTGGGTTATAATATAGTGATCAAATTTCTCCCATTATTTAATCAATATGGGGTCAATATGAACGTATGTGATAAGGGGTTCACTGGTGTTAAAACTTGTTCCCCCTTCCCCGGAAATATTTTCAATTATCTTCTCCCCACTGTGCTCTGCTTGCTGAATAATATGGGTAGTATTTAATAAATCTAGAGGTACTGTGAGTAACCTTCGTGTCCTGTATTCCATGAATTTTTCCATCTTATCGGCTCCCAATTTGAATCTTGCCAGATGACTTACTTGTGAGAATAACTCTGTTGCAGTAAATAAGTCATCAAACTCATCATTCTCATGCATAAATTTACTAACTTTCACCTGTTTGGTGAAATTGAAAGCGACCTTGTTTAGATCATATTGTCTTTTAGGAATAACCGCTAGACTTAGATCCTTTGTTTTCTCTGCTTCTTTCTCAATATGTTTAAAATCATGCAATGTGTAAGTGCCACAACAGAGGGGAAATGGAGGCCACACTTGTTTCTTAGCATCTTTAAGGTATCTAGACATCCCTTTTTCCACTATCTGGTCGGCTATTTCCCTAGCTAATAACTTATCTGGAATGTAGAGTGGAAGGACATGAGGATCTATAATACTACCAAAAACCCTAATATAGGTGAACTTCTCCTCCCTGAACCAACTGCCGATTGAAGTTAAATCAATGCTAGCCTCGTCAAACAACCGAGGAGGAGGTTTATTAAAGAAGGCTTGATGTACAGGTAAAATGAAACCATGGAAAATCTTGTATAAACGATTCTTGTAGTCAGACATCCATAAATACTTATGATAAATATGAATGGGGGTTGGATTCTGAACAGTCCATTTCTAACCTAGGATGGGAAAGTTGGAATTAAAACAAATTGTGTCCATTATCTAAGAACTCATATAAAATGGGGGCATAACTCGGGTGGTGACAAATCTGTTCTTTCTATAATGTAGTATTTTAGTGGCCATTTTATCCGATAGAATGATTTCCCAATCCATAATAAAGGAGTTGATCACTGCCTCTATGAATGGAACCATTTATATAGAAAATCTAGCAAAATCATGGCTTCCAAAGAGCCTACATACCATAGTAGTAGCATAACAATATGGAGATGCTAAGGTGTCCACAGAGTACATACCAGAAGATTCATGTTTATGTTGGTTAGGAAAATGTCTCCACTATTTGACAGGGTTTGACTCTATCTGGTTCTCCTTAGCGAAAGCTTCCAAGAATGATTTGTTGTAGTGTCGCTGGGGATCTGGTAAGTGATACATTCTCTTGACATCTTCAGGCTTGAATGTCCCGAACATCCTTCCATCGGCTGTGAAGAAAGCTTTGTCTGTTATATTAATACTTTCGATTACCCATCTCACTAGATCATTATATGGTAAAACTTTTGCACAGGTTGCTATTCTACAGAGGAAGGAGCTGGCCAAATCATTGAGCATGTTTTCTGTTTGATTAGTTCCATTAGTTGTTGCTTCTTCTTCTATCTTTGTTGGATTTTTTGCTTCAAGTAAAGCATATATGCCTTCCCACGAGATTTTACCAAGGGCTTGACAGGTAGTATCTGAAATTAACACCAATTTTGCTTCTCCTTCTTCCACTGTAATGGGGACCTTTGCCTTTAGAGATTTATTAGACATCTTAATCAACTGTGTGATTCTCGATCAACACTGTAAAATGAGAAAGAGGAGCATAATAGGCGAAAACTTGAGAGGAGATAATACATAAATTACAGACTAAAAGTAGTTATGCACATTAGATGCAAAAGATCTTATATTGTACATAGCTACCACAAATGATATTCTTAATGGAATTAATCATAATTTCCCATTAATGTTTTACCGTAACTACGTAACGTGAAAATTTAATGTTGAAGCAATATATGTCGCATTGCAAGTTTTGTAATGGTCCTTTTTCTAGAACAAGTGCCGTGACTCTGTGATTTGCGAGATGTGATTATATTATTTTAATATTTGTGTAACAATCGTGTATCGCAAATTGGGAGTTACAAGCGCCACGCTCAAAAGGTTTCTTTGCATTGTTGCGATTGCGATGAGTGCTGAGCTGGCATGGGGAGACGGCGGGTTTTAAAGTTGTTAAATCCCATTTTTTTCTTTATAAACAATTTATCCATATACCACATGTATTCATAGTATTTATTACTCGCTTTTATCGAGAGCGCGATATGCAATAATTAAATCGCATCGCAATTTTTTAATGGAGTGTTTTGGATGCTTCCCTATGAATCAACGATATGCGATTGCGATAGCCTTATCACATCGCAAGGTTTCAATGAAAATGCTATAATTCATTCCTTGGGATTAATGATATGCGAGATGCGATAGTTATATCACATCGTATTTTTTATAAATGGCTTATTTTGATTAAAACTTTGCGATGAGGGCTTTGCTATGAATTTGATCGCATCACAACTTTCCAATTGGATGTTCATGGGTTCTAAGGAATTGCGATTTGCGATGAGCGGTCTTAAATAATCATAAAGCAACTTTTATATGACCAATATGGAAAATCCATTTTACTCAAAAGTTTTATTTCTTTTTTTATATATTCTAAAGAGAACCCATTTCTTATTTATCATTTTAAGACTAATATTAGAAATTGAAATGGGGGGGTGGGGTTGTTGTATAGCACAACAGGACACTAGATTTGTTGGTTGGTAAAAGGAGAGATGTAGTTTCAACAAAAAGAGACTACAATAGACCACAACGATGCCATATCAAAACATGAATACAAGATAATAATAAAAAAAAAACAACTACAAACTGACATAGTCAACAATATGAAGTTTTCCAAGGAGTAGAGTCCCTTGCACTTTTACTAGTGGTAGAGGGATTCAGGTCACATTGTAGGTGACTCTTTAAGTGGGCCAAGATAGCACCCATTCTCTACAAAAAGAAGTGTTCATAATGTTTCCTCTTGTGGATCTTGTTAATACAGGAAATGATATCATTCCTATCTTCATGTCTCTCCATTACAAATTATCCAAATAGAGACTTTAGTTGTCATTCTAAGGCAATGGAATGCATGTATTGGTTCCTTGTTTGTCTGGATGGATAGGGTCAAGAAGAAAATTGTATACCTCCATCATTTCTGAATTTGAATAGGCCTGCAAATCATTAATGGCATAGGTCTCTAGATGATAAACCTCCTCCTCAATGTTAGGAGAAGTTGTTGAATGATAAATGATAGCCACTTCTCGGAACTGGGTCTAAGAATGTGAATCGCCTTGTTAGCCACACTATCCAACCCCTATGTGGTTGTGCATCATCTGATGAGGCATTGAGGTCAATCAAAATGATACCAAACATAAAACCAAGGTGACAACTAACTCCCCCAAATAGAGTAACAACCAACTAGTGCACCCCAGACTACAAGTTAGTAATAATAGAGATAACAAACAACACCAAGCCAACTCGAGGAAGGAAAAAACCAAAATACATCTGAATCACATAAAATCAACCCTACATGAAATCCAAATAACCAGGAAACCATAGGGTGTACAACATAGGATAGATTCAAACAAAAGATCATAACACTAGCAAAATTAAGCCATAAAACCCCCAATAGTAGAGTGGTAGGACTAGATATAGAAGATGTCATAAGAACCACCAAATACAAAAGAACTTGAGACCCAAAAGTCAGCGAGACGTTAAGAGAAATGTAGGGGGAAAACTAGAAGATAACCATCCATTAATATAAAAAGGAAAATAAAATTCATAAAGCGGGAAGGAAACCATTACCTAGAAAATTCTACCTAGGAATGTGGGTGCTGAGAGAATCCTTAACCTTGGAAGCTAAGTAATGTCGTAAAAAAAATCATTGTGCAATGTTGCATTCCCCATAGTATTCCAATTCTTAAAGTTATGATAACTATAGGACCTAGTGATGCATCACTTACCACTCCCCTTAACAGATAAATTGAGCATCCAAACATTGAAAGAAGAATAATCTAGATGTTGACATGGGTCATGACCACTACTACATGATAGGAATGTGACCCTTGTGTTGAGAAATACCGAAACTTACTCCATAGTTAATCAAATTGTCCCTAATTTTAACTCTGCTATGTTAATTAGATGGAAATGTAATCCAACCATAAATAGGGGTAGAATCTAAACCAGACATCCATACCAAACACCATACAGTAACAAAAGAAATCAGGTTTCCAATAGATAATTACCCATCGCTCTGAAAGAAATAAAGTCTTGAATGTTTCATGCATGGCATGAGATAGCCATACCACCCCTCCTCTTAATTGTATTGGGAGTCAATGGGGTGGTAAGCACCCCTCCCAACCTCTAATGGAATTTTTTCATGCACCCTTATCTAATAAGAGATAGACACACCTTTATTATTTTATATTTTTAATGTTTATTCATAGTTTTTTTTATTAATGAATAAAAGAAAGGTTCCGCATGAATATTTTATAGTTAAGAAGGACCAATTTTTTGTGTAGTTATTAATAATTAAAGTTCACACATTTAATAATGTTATTACTCCACTAAACATATTTCTATAGGACCAATTTATGCCATAATGAACCCTTGAGCCATTTCAAAGCACCTATGTAACTAATTTACGATTATTGAGTGGAACATGGGCACCATTAAAAAACTATTTGTGTGTTTCAACACTTGGCATGATCTAATGATGAAAACAAAGGTATTATTTCCTAAGTGAATATTATAAGTCTCACAAGATAGGAATATGTAATTAAATGACACATACAACCTCAAAACAATATACATATCCTTTTAAGCTCTAGCCATAGGAATTACCTTGGACCAAATTTGTCGGAGGAAATGAAAAATCTTAGGAATCTAAATGAACCTTGCAAATAAGTAGTTCATTAAAAAGAGCTTAAACTAAAATGTATAGCTTCAAAATTATATTATTGGAATACAATTGTAATATGGGTGTTCTTAGAGGCGTTCCGCACAAGGCAGATGTCAAGGAAACTTGACCATTATCAAGGGAAACTAATGCTCTAGGGATCATGGACCTTTAAAAAAACATCTAAATTGAAGAAATACATTGAAATAGTGAACTTTTTCTAAAGAATATAAAAGTTTAAATGCAAAAGACTTGGGTATTAAATATTTTCATATAATTATTTTGCATAATAAATTTTTAAAACTACACATAAATACATTAAATAAAATATTGAATTTCAATTATAAACTTAGTATCAGAATATGTAATAGTTAAAATCCCATAATTAAGTAGTCTAATTATTTTATGATTATTTTGATGTAGAATAAGTTAATTATGAATAAATAACTTAGGTTAAACTTGAAATTTGATATCAAACTAAGTTAGTCATAAATAATAAGATTAGCTATGGCATCAAATAAAGTATATGGAAATGAAATCATATAGATAATTTTTTCACAAAGATAGTGATCCTAAAAATGATAATGAAATATGTTATTTAAAAATGTTAATTGTACTAATTAAGAAAAAAAAAAAACGTGTGTAAATTAGCTGAAAATGTAACTACATTATATTTTGTAAAACATATATTTATTTTAAATTCATGCACACATATTTTAAATGTGAACAAAGATTGTTTATGAAATATTTTTAGAATTTCAAGAAAAAATGGCAAGGGAATGGGACTTTTATAATTATTTTATAAATTATTTCTCTTGATATTTATTTTTGGAACTCTTTAGATCATAGAAAAGATCTCAAAGATAGATACACCTTTTTTTGCGAGTTAAATTTTATGTTACTTTCGAAATTCAATATACAACACTAATAGACTATTTGTTAAAAATAATTCAACCTAAATATGCCACAAGGGGCACTAGATTTGGTTTGTAAAAGAAGAGACATAGTTTCAACAAAAAGAGACTACAGTAGACCACAACAATGTCATATCAAAACATGAATACAAGATAATAAAAAAAAACAACTACAAACTAACATACTCAACAATATGAAGATTTCCTAGGAGTAGAGTCGCTTGCACTTTTACTAGTGGTAGAGGGATTCAGGTCACATTGTAGGTGACTCTTTAGGTGGGCCAAGATAGAATCCAATCTCTACAAAAAGAACCATTGATAATGTTTCACCCTGTGGATCTCGTTTATTGAGGAAATGATATCATTCCTATCTTCATGTCTCTCCATTACAAATTATCCAAATAGAGACTTTAGCTACCATTATAAGGCTATGGAATGTAGGTATTGGTTCCTTGTTTGTCTGGATGGCTAGGGTCAAGAAGACAATTGTAGTATACCTAGGGGGGATAGTATGGAGTACAAAGGGAGGTACCCAAGGGAATAATGTAATAATGGGATGGGCCATAGTAATAAATAAAGTGGTTAGCCCATATCATGTAAGGGACCACAAGTAGTTAGTAATAATGTAATAAGCCCATGGTATTGAGAGAACCATGGTAATGACCCATGATATTGTATGTATGAGGCCTATATAGAGGCTGGAGACTCCCCATTGAGAGAGGTGAAGCAATATTGTATGAACAAGCATATGGATTGTGGAGTGTTCTCCTTCCTTAATGACTGAATGTATGGTGTTGCCCTACCTTAAGGGTTTGATCAATAAAATGAAGAAATTATATATTCATATTTTGTTATTTTTGGATATATTATAGACGGAGCTACCCAAGGGAATAATGTAATAATGGGATGGGCCATAATAATAAATAAAGTGGTTAACCTATATAATGTAAGGGACAACAAGTAGTTAGCAATAATGTAATAAGCCCATGGTATTAGATAGATGGTATCGAGGGAACCATGGTTATGACCCATGGTATTGTATGTATCACGCCTATATAGAGGCTAGAGACTCCCCATTGAGAGAGATGAAGGAATATTGTATGAACAGGCATATGGCTTGTGGAGTGTTCTCCTCCCTTAAGGAGTGAATGTATGGTGTTTCCCTACATTAATGGTTTGAGAAATAAAGTGAAGCATTTCCATATTCAGATATTGTTATTTTTGGATATATTTCTATTTTTATATATTTTCAGATCAGATCTATAACAAGTGGTATCAGAGAACTTTCTTGGGCAAAGCAGAGAATTTTTTTTATTTTTGCAGGAACTTTTTGGGGTGGCGAGTTTGTAGATCATACCTGTATGTTCTATTGAAAAACTTGTAGAATATAATTACATATCTAGGTTCCTTGCAAAATAATACCCAATTTGAAAAAAGAAATCGGCTAAATCGGAGTCCGGATGAGGGAGATATGACTGATTTAAAAATCATCTGTTTTGCATACATTTTCAGGG
This sequence comes from Pinus tabuliformis, assembly GCA_031772625.1. Classification (NCBI taxonomy): domain Eukaryota; kingdom Viridiplantae; phylum Streptophyta; class Pinopsida; order Pinales; family Pinaceae; genus Pinus; species Pinus tabuliformis. Next base: position 575,576,521 of record CM062818.1, read on the forward strand.
CGGAGAGTTTGCAGATCATATTTGTACGTTCTAATGCAAAATTTGCAGAATTTAATTGCATATCTGGGTTCCTTGCAAAAAAATACCCAATTTGAAAAAAAACAAATGGGCTAAATTTGAGTCTGGATGATGGAGATATCACTAATTTAAAAATCAACTGTTTTGCAAACTTTTTCGGGGTGGTGAGTTTCTAGATAAAATATGTACATTTTGGGGCAAAATTTTCAAAATGTAATTCTAGATCTGGGTTCTTTGCAAAAAAATATCCAATTTCCAAAAAAGCATCAGTCAAATCAGAGTCTGGATGAGGGAGATATCGCTGATTTAAAATCATCTCTTTTTTTTTAAGAAATTTTTGTGATAGCAGGACACTTGTAGTACGAATCTAAAATTTCAGTGCCTAGATCAGGATTTTCTATCAAACGGCTCCAGAATGGTTGTTCCATTTCCGAAAACAGGTTATAATAGGGATTTTGAGCAATATTGACTGAATTGTGGCCATTTCAAATTTTCGCCACGCGAATTTTTTTCAAAACCCTCTTCATGGCGGTTCTATATTTTACAGGAAAAGATAATGGTCATACTATTGACGAATTCATAAAAGAAATAAAGTCATTATGGGCAACACATTGGAAATTTTGGGCAGTTGCTAATTTTAAAGATGAGGCAACCACATGGTGGTAATTGCTTAACAAAAAGAAGTGTTCCAACCTGCCCGATGGAGAATTTGAAAAATTCCTTTTAGACAGATGGTCTCATGCTAGAAAACAAGATAATGAGAAACATGTGGGGTTATTTTCTACTGGTATCTCTTTGCTACAAGTTCATGGATGTATTAAGAAGGAGAAGATCATTGTGTCTATAAATCCTAGTTGCAAGCAAAATCTTATAAATGTTAATTTGGAAAAAAAATTGCAAGTTCCAGCAAAACACATTGAAAACACACAGGTTGATAATGAGGATGTTAAAATTTATAAATATTTGAAGATTTCTATGGATAAGTATGTATTGCATTCTGATTTTTATTCTTCAGGTATGGATAGTGTGGATGTTGTTTTGGGCTACCCTTGGATGGAATCGGTTGGTACTATCAATATTAATGTGCAGAAGAAATTCATGAAGCTCTGGTATAAAAAGAAAAAAATTACATTGCTGGATATTTCCATTAAGATCCAAGCAGAGACTATGGAGGCAAGAGCATAAAGCTCTAATAACATTGACACATCAGATGATGAGCCTTTGATGGTTGGCGATCAAACACAAACATTAAACCAGGTACTAGAAAAAAAATGAGTGTCAAAGGAGGCTGAAGCAAAAAATGTTGTAGGTATTGATATATCAGATGAGGACACAGTGGTTGAAGTAATATTAGAAGATAAGAAAAACAGCAAGCACCACAACATGTACTAGATACCAATCAGGCTCCATTAGGTGGTGAATTAAAGAAAGATACACCGTTGTTTAAAACTTTACCAAATCACCACCCACATTACCCCGCAAGGAAAAAACCAACACGATGACAACGAATCAACAACAAGGACAACAACCCCCGCATGACAGATAGAGAGGGGTAATGATCCACTCACAACAGAACAACACATAAGAGTTGCCAGAGTCAACTTCCATCTCAAGCGAGCGAGGCACTAGCTAAATAGAGGGTTCACCTTTCTATTGGATGGCTAGATGCACGTGCATGGTACCATTGAACTACTATTTTAAGTAGATCTTATTATTTGTGCTCTTCTTATGTTTCGTTGACGAAACATGTTTAAGGAGGGCAGAATGTAGTATACCTAGGGAGGATAATACGGGGTACAGAGGGAGGTACCCAAGGAAATAATGTAATAATGGGATGAGCCATAGTAATAAATAAAGTGGTTAACTTGTACCATGTAAGGGACCACAAGTAGTTATCAATAATGTAATAAACCCATGGTATTAGATAGATAGTATTGAGGGAACCATGGTAATGACCCATGGTATTATATGTGTGAGGCCTATATAGAGGCTAGAGACTCCCCATTGAGAGAGGTGAAGGAATATTGTATGAACATGCATATGGCTTGTGGAGTATTCTCCTTCCTTAAGGAGTGAATGTATGGTGTTACCCTACTCTAAGAGTTTGATTAATAAAGTGAAGCATTTCTATATTCAAATCTTGTTATTTTTGGATATATTTCTATTATCATATATTTTCAGATTAGATATATAACAACAATTGTATACCTCCATCATTTCTGAATTTGAATAGGCCTGGAAATCATTAATGGCATAGGTCTCTAGATGATAAACCTCCTCCTCAATGTTAGGAGAAGTTGTTGAATGATAAATGATAGCCACTTCTCGGCACTGGGTCTGAGAATGTGACTCACCTTGTTAGCCATGCTATCCAACCCCTATGTGGTTGTGCATCCCTTGATGAGGCATTGAGGTCAATTAAAATGATACCAAACATAAAACCAAGGTGACAACTAATTCCCCCAAATAGATTAACAACCAACTAGTGCACCCCGTACTACAAGCTAGTAATAGTAGAGACAACAAACAACCCCAAGCTAGCCTGATGAAGAAACAAACCAAAATACATCTGAATCACATAAAATCAACCCTACATGAAATCCAAATAACCAGGAAACCATAGGGTGTACAACATAGGATAGAATCAAACAAAAGATCATAAAAATAGCAGAATTAAGCCATAAAGCCCCAACAAGAGAGTGGTAGGACTAGAGATAGAAGATTTCGTAGGAACCACCAAATACCAAAGAACTTGAGACCCAAAAGTCGGTGAGACGTTAAGAGAAATGTAGGAGGAACACTAGAAAAGAACCATCCATAAATATGAAAAAGGAAGATAAAACTCATAAAGTGTGAAGGAAACCATTACCTAGAAAATTCTACCTAGGAATGTGAGTGCTGAGAGAATCCTTAATCTTGGAAGCTAAGTAATGGCATAAAAAAATATCATTGTGCAATGTTGTAGTCCCCATGGTATTCTAGTTCTTAAAGCTATGATAGCTATAGGACCTAGTGATGCATCACTTACCACTCCCCTTAGCGGATAAATGGAGCATCCAAACATTGAAAGAAGAATAATCTAGATGTTGACATGGGTCATGACCACTACTACACCATAGGAATGTGACCCTTGTGCTGAGAAATATCGAAGCTCACTTCATTGTTCAATCAAATTGTCCTTGATTTTAACTCTGCTATGTTAATTAGATGGAAATATAATCCAACCATAAATAGGGGAAGAATCGAAACCAGACATCAATACCAAACTCCATACAGTAACAAAACAAGTCAAGGGTCCAATAGATAATTACCCATCGCTCTGAGAGAAATAAAGTCTTGAATGTTTCATGCATGGCATGAGCTAGCCATGCCACCCCTCCTCTTAATTGTATTGGGAAGCAATGGGGTGGTAAGCACCCCTCCCAAGCTCTAATGGAATTTTTCCTTGCACCCCTATCTAATAAGAGATAGACACACCTTTATTATTTTATATTTTTAATGTTTTTTCATAGTTTTTCTTTTTTTTATTAATGAATAAAAGAAAGGTTCTGTATGAATATTTTGTAGTTAAGAAGGACCACTATTTTTTTTAGTTATTAATAATTAAAATGCACACATTTAATAATGTTACTACCCCACTAAAGATATTTCTATAGGACCAATTTATGCCATAATGAACCCTTGAGCCATGTCAAAGCACCTATGTAACTAATTTACGATTATTGAGTGGAACATGGGCACCATTAAAAAAATATCTGTGTTTCAAACCTTTGCATGGTCTAATGAGGAAAACAAAGGTATTATTTCCTCAGTGAATATTATAAGTCTCACAAGATAGGAATATGTAATTAAATGACACATACAACCTCAAAACAATATACATATCCTTTTAAGTCTAGCCATAGGAATTACCTTGGACCAAATTTGTCGGAGGAAATGAAAAATCTTAGGAATCTTAATGAACCTTACAAATAACTAATTCATAAGAAAGAGCTTAAAATAAAATTTATAGCTTCAAAATTATATTATTGGAATACAATTGTAATATGGGTGCTCTTAGGAGGCATTCCGCACAAGGGAGATATGAAGGAAACTTGACCATTACCAAGGGAAATTAATGTTCCAGGGGTCATGGACCTTGAAAAAAACATCTAACCATTATGCATAATTTTAAAGAGGTATATTATACCTTCAACATGGATAGTGTTTCTTTCCATTCAAAGGATACATCTCAAGGTCATTATCATGTAACAAGGGATAAAACAATGATTGTAGGTCATAAACATATCATCTACGTATAATGAGAAATGAACATAACTTCAAACCAAAATAAAGAATCTTTATAGGTGATATTTGTCGTTAATATTGAATATGAATTCCATTAGGAGGTTTTTTGTAGCATTTGTGAGTCTTAAGACCTTGACCAAAACAAAGGGAGGAAAATAAAGGATACACACTCTTAATGAAACTTGTATGGATAAAGATACGTGAATAAGATATGAAACTAACACACATTTCCTTTTATATGGAATCATTATCCTTCAAATGGTATATGGGTGAAACTAAGAGATTTTATTAGCTAGATATGGGTATGGGTCTTGATGATGGTTGAAGGAGAAAGTTAAGGGTCCAAGTCCATAAATGAACCTTCTCATACTCATGGTCCATCAATAAGGAAAAGACCCACAACATACATCCTATCGCAGACTCCTTGATAAATAAGTGCAATATAGTTGATGTTAGGAACATTCATGAAATACAAATGGGTATCAATACCTTGATGATAACTAAGGAAGGGAAATAAGCACATATCACACTAAATTACTATTGTAAGGCTAGTTGTCAAATAATTTTCCAAACAAGATTTTCGTTAGCAATGTAATGTTTTAACAAGCTAAAATGTCTATCTACTCTACAAAATTATTTATGTCAAATACCTTTTCCATTCCTTCTCTTCCTTAGTAGCACAATTTATGTCTAGTAGTGCCATGAAAATACCTCAAAACCATATTTACTACAACCCAATTCCCCTTCCATATTTTTGAGACATTCATGCTTAATAATCCCACTACATGTGTAATTTCTCGTCTAGTACAAAGCATTTCATACATGAAATTTCCAACTAGACTCAGTACTGAACATAGGACATGTCTTCTTCATCTTTCTCTATCTTGGGACACCAATTTGCAGATAAATTTACACATATACATTCAATTACCATTTTGAACTCCTTAATATTAAACCTAGGTAATATTAGCATCATATATACTTCCTCTAATCTAACTAAAGTTTCATGTTTTTCTGATATCCTTTAATTTTCTGTCTCAAAATCAAATTTGTAGCACCAAGATCCTTGAAGTCAAATTTTGAGGAAATTTGACTTTCACATCCTAGATGATTTCCATTTCATTTCCAAACAATAACATATCATCCACATATAAGGGAAAATAAATAATATGATCATCGAGTATTTTGAAATACATAGTGTCATATACTTTGCTCCTTATGAAGCTAATTCTCAATATGTGAGTATCAACTTTTTGATACCATAACTTTAGTGATTTCTTTCACCCATATAAGGAGATTTTCAACATGTATACAAGATATTTCTTTCCCTTTAGTGTCAAGCCCTTTGGATACTTCATCTATATTTTCTCCTCTAAATCCCCATCATGTAGGAATGTTTTCCTGACATCCATATGTTCTACCTCAAAATAAAAAGAAACAATAAAAAACTAAAATAAATCTAATAGAATTTAACTTGAAAATATCATCAAAGTCAACTCCTTCCACCTAGGAATAAACATTTTCCACTAAAAAGGATTATTTCCCCACTTCTTCTTCTACATTCAACTTCTTATTGAACACCCAATTGGTGCCAATGGGATTTCTTCCAAGAGACATCTCCACTAGATCCCAACCATCACTCTTCTCCAAAGATGACATTTTTTCAAGCATGGCATTTTTCAAATGTTTGCAATCCTTTAACTCCACAAATTGTTTAATGGTTCTAGGATCATCATGAATAATATAAAAATAAAAATTAGAATGAAAATTAAAAGCATTATAGCTTTCTGGTTTTCTTCTTTTGTAAACTAATCTTGTCAAGATTAGAGTATGTAGTTCTTCTCCTTTCGATTGCTATTGTTTTGCATAGTTTGATTCATCATCCTTTAATTCAAAGTATATATTATTTAGTTCTTTATCCCTTGGTAGGACTTATTGTTTGAAAACATATTTTATTTATCTAAATATCACATCTTCACTATGCACAATCTTCTTAGTTTTTCTACTCCAAAGTTTATCACCTTTCATACCATCCATATATCCAATAAATATACATTTTTTATCTTTACTATTTAGCCTACTCCTTTTTCTCCTTTGGAATGTGTACATAAGCATCACAAACAAATACCTTGATATGTTTAAGAGATGGATTCTTACTAGTTCATACCTTGTGTAGAGTATTGTAATCCAGCACTAATAAGTGCAATAGAATCATTGGGTGACTTGTAGTATTCACTACCTATGTTGAGATTTGCTATACTAACCAAACCACTAAGCATGTTCCTTTCTCTTTCCATCATTGTCATGTTCATATTTTGTACAAATAAATCCTATTGAGGTGTGTATGGATTAGTCTTTTTCCTTGTTGTGCCACACTTCTTATAGAATTCCTTGAATTCATGCCCACTAAATTCTCCACGATTATCTATCCTTAGTACTTTAATTTTTTTCTCTATTAGAACTTCCACAAGGGCCATAAAATATTTATATTTTTCAAATACTTCAAAATTATTTCTAATGAAATAAGTTCATGTATTCCTAAAGAATCCATCTATAAATGAAATACAATACACATATTTACCTAGTGATTGAACTAACATAGGTCTAAACAAATTATTGTGCACCAATTGTAATATTCCCTCTTATCTCATACAACCATAAGGGAATATTCTGCAGTTAGTCTTTCCATATAAGAAACATTGAAAATTTTCAAAATCCAAATGAAAATTAGATATTCCTTTACCATTTATTACTCGAAGGGACTCCTATATAATTTGTCAGAGTCTTTGATGTCGTGGCATAGTATTCTTTCTATAGAATATAGGATATTTTCCTTATTTAACTCCACTCATAGAAACAATGGAACTATTGCTTATGTTACCAATAGTGATTCCTAGCAACTTTTATAGAGTTCCAATACAAAATTCCCTCAAAAATACCATCACTTGTCAAACCATACCACATGTTTCTTTTTTAGACATTGTTTTCACACGTGCATTCCTCATGTTACAAAAATTCAATTTATGTCCAATTTTGGGTTACATAGAACAGCATGTAGTGTTGTAATCCTTCTATTCATGTTCTTCAACTTGAATTTTCCTTGTCCTATGATTTTGGATGTTGAATCATCTCATGGGAAAACGTCATGACCATCATATATACCATACTCACAAAACCACTTTGTATGATGATTCATATGGAAATACGCACCTATGTTGATCAACCATGGCTCGCAATATGCATCTTTGGTTGAGGAAAACACTGACACATCCCATCCTCCATTTGAGGAGGTTTTTGTTTCTATAGAAATAGCAACATTATATCCCTTCCCTTTATCAACAATTATAATTATATAGTGATTTCGTTACTTTCTACATATCCAATATACATTTATGAATTTTCCTATAGATTTAGATATTCCTCTAGATTTAGATGTTCTATTAGAGGAATTATCTTTATTTCTATCCTGGTAGCATATTCTTACAAATAAGGCATCTAAATTTTAACCTTCTATATTTTTCCTTCTCTTTTCCTTATATAATAAGGCTGGCATTGTTTCATCAACTTAATGTAGAAACATTATTACTTATAGTAACATCTAGATTATCACATCAATATAGTAAAGGATAGTGACAAAACAATTATAACTTATATTCATTTGAATTCGTAATTTCAATATATAAGAGCTAATTTACTATGGCATTGAAGGAAGTTAGATGCTCCATCACTAATCCTTTGTTCTTCATCCTCAAGTTATATAGCTTCTTTTGTAGGAATAATTTTTTCACCAATGAATTAGACTGATACAAAGCCTGTAACATATAAAAAAAAGTCTCTTTTGTATATTCTCTTGAAACATTTAGTAGAACTAAATACAAGAAACATAATCATAGTTTTTCCTTTTCCTTCCAATCCAATTTGGCTCATGTCCCCATTGATGCAGTGCCCAATTATCTAGTGATCCACTGAACTTTCACCACCAAAGTATCTTGCATTTTTAACTTCCACAACTCAAAAGTTTTCCCATTGAATTTCTTAATCTCTATATTTTGACTGCTTGCAATTTTCCTTCACCATAAGAATTAACACAACATATCTCCCATCATAAAAATATTTCCCATAGATCCAACCAAATCCTTATCCACAAACACATCCCCTTGAATGCAAATTATTCTAATACCTTATGTTGGTTTTAAATTCATACAATTAATTTATATGGATACATTCTTGATTGAAGTAGAAAGGATGAAATGGAACACATACAAATTTAACACAGATACTTTAGCCTAGAATTCCAAAATTAAGAAAAGAGAATTTTTTTATATTATATTATGTCTTTACAATGTTACAATACAATATGCATATCCCATTGCATCCATAAACCTTAGCCCACTGATTATATATTAGAACACAAACATAGTTCCTTAACTAGAATAAAAAAACGATGGGTTGAGGCATCATGTGCTAAAAAATATCTAAAATAAAAACATGCTGCACAAAAGAGATGAAGAAAGTGACCATATTTTTAGGGGGATCTTCCCCCCTCTGACCCCATAATGGGCCAGGTGCAACAGATTGTGCATGTGGATAACCATACAAATACTATAAAACATGTGAAAAATATAAGAATGGGTTTTTTTGCCTTAAACATTATATTATTAGAATCATTATTGGGTTTTAAACCATAGAGGTAGTTCATAAGTCCTTAGCCACAGTGTTAAATTGTAGCCAGAAAATGCTTCATTTCACCTATGCCTTAGTCAAATGGAGAAATTTTAATTTCCACGTCATTGGGATGACTTGAGTTGCAATTAGAAATATTGACATGGCCAATTCACTTAGTTAGGTCAGTCAATTTGAGTTTGTGGGCAAAAAGTAGAGTTGTGCAATAGTTGATTGCTAAGATCTATAAATATAGTGGAGTTATAGTTAGCGAAACTCACTTATCTAATCTCTATTCATGAATAGAGTCGGCATGGGTTTAATTGTGTGGTTGTAACTATTTTTAACTCATTGATCTCTTAGTTAACTAGATAATTTACTATAAATATCCCTAGTCATGCATGCAATTTAAATTTCTTAGTTGAGTGGAGGGAAAAGACATAATTGTATTGTTTATTGTATAGTAGTGAGTGTGTGGAGTTTGCATTGAGTAGGTGAGCCATTTCTCTTGGTATTCGTGCAAGGAAATATGAGATTTCGCTATTCTTTAGGAGCAGGAATTACACAAGCAAATAGTAGGAATTAGGAGGTCTATTTTTCGTAAGTACTGGGTAGAGGAAACTCAAGAGGAGGCGATTAGTATTGTAGTGCGGGTTGAGCTTTAAGGATTGAACTTCTCATTGTAATAGATCATTGTTCACATATGATTTAATACAAAAAAAAGAGGGGTTTTTCTAGTTAGGTTCCCCAGTAAAAATAATGTGTTCATTTTGATTGGACAATTTCATGTCTTTCTATTATATTTTTTCCCTTTCACAGAATGTAGTAGAATAAGTTTGTGTCTATTGATTTGAGTTTGTGTCTATTTATTTTAATCTGATTTCATTAGCAACTACAAATTTCAAGTTATTTCTAAACATGGTTGATGGATAAAATTGATTTACTATGTCCTAAAAGAAGCCTTTTGAACTCATTGAAAATGGATATGGTGACAAATAACCCAAAATCCCTGTAAATGAATATTTTTCCCATGTGTGTAATGAATATTGTTTTACACATTATTGGCATTGAGTCCCTAAGCATTACTCAAAAGGAAGATTAGTATCTCCAAGCATAGAATATACTTTTAGGACTCTACTCGATATTCTGCCAGTAGGACCATAACTAGCAATTGCACCAAATGTTGCAAAGGAAACACTGTAAGGCATAAGTGTAGAGTAATTGTGACATATGGAAGAAAGTATAGAAGAATTGTGACACATAGAAGATCACTGAATATAAAAGTTAGTAAAGAAAATGTCATGTAGAGCTAGAAGATACAGATAAATCACTTACATTATGTCAAATTTACAAATTCTATAACTTTTCCAACATAAATTTCCTCTCAATCTTCAAAGATTCTCTTTGAAGTTCCAATAGCAAATAGTTGATAAAGAAGATGCTATTTTTCAATATTGAACCATCTCACTTGATCAAAAGCTTACATTCTTTTACCACTTTCTCTTACAGTGATTAGATTTTCCTTTGTTAACTTATTTTGGGCATTTTCACTCATTTGTGGCACGAGGTTTATATTAAATAGCACTGGATGAACTAGTTTAAAGAAAATCTATGAAATAGATATATCAATAAAGCAAGCCACTCTCGCAACATCTTTACATTGTTTGATAGGAGAGAAATGGATACTTTATTGAGAATTGATTAAATAATTATTTTATGTGACATAGAAAATTTAATTCACTAATTAGAGGTACCATGGTGAACTCTTATGGTAGTATCCATTATCGTTCCTTTATTCAGCATGATATTCTTGGAGACTTGGCTAGGTATTTGACCACGAAGGGGCCTATAAATAAATGCAAAAGTATTTTTATGACTCAAAAAGCAAACTCTATTCTCAAAAAGTGAAAAAAGTTTGCATAGTGTACTTTTGATGTTGATATTATTTACTTCCACACAGGTTTGGTGCATATTTCTTTCTCCTCTCATAATAATTTCTCACCACTTTTCAATATTCAACTATCTCACTTGACTAAAAGATTGCAGTCTTTTCATTCTACCTACACATAATTTTATTCTGAATGTGTTGATTTATGCATTATGGTATGTCAAGGTACAATGGAGGAGAATGATTGGTGTCATAGATAAATTTAATAAATATCATTAAGTTAATGAAACAACATTTTTGATGCATGGAAAAATATAAAAATAAAAACATAATTGTACATGTGCATTTTCGTATCTTATAAGAAAATATTTTTCAATTTTTGCTTCACATTGTTACATCCACATTCTTTGGAAAAGTTATGAGCTTCCACCATGCTACATGGGGATCCATCTAAGCTACCCGAAGGGAGTCAATCTCATGAATTTGCTTTGCAATTTTATTATTTGTAGTTTCTAATGCTCTAAAATTCCCACACCACGGTGGGTATATCTACTAAGAACAAACAATTGTCAAACAAAGAAATATAGATTGATTAGTGCTTTTGCAAGAAGACAAGACACCTCTGTCGCATAAGAGGAATGTCTTGACATCCTCAATATTGGCATGCATTAAATTGCATCGGGGTAGTCATGCTGATAATTAATGCATTCATTGTTATGGGGTGGCAAAAATCACCCCCCTAGCCTATTTGTCTTACTAAGCATCCCCATGAAATATAGATTGATCAGTGCTTCTGCATCAAGGCAAGACTCCTCTGCCTCATGAGAGGAATGTCTTGACATCCTCAATCTTGGCATGCATTAAACTGCATGGGGGTAGTCACACTAATAATTAATGCATTCATTGTTATGGGGTGGCAAAAATCACCCCCCTAGCCTATTTGTCTTGCAACACATCCCCATCAGGGAATTTTTTATTATTATTTTTTATTTGGGTTTTCTTTATTTCTTTTAATTTATTGGTTTATTTATAATTTTTATAATCATGTCTATGTGTAAGTTATATTTTTTAAAATGTTATGAGTTTCAATTTAAGAAAGGAGTATTGGTGATAGTATTTTTGTTTGACTCTATTATTGTTTTTAATATTTTGATTTAAAAGGTGCTATTTGTTTTATTTATTTTAAAGGTTTTATCCATAGAATATTATGGACTTACTATTTGCCAATCACTTTCAAAGTTGGGAGTCAATTTTAAGGCTAGTTTCAATACTTTAGTTGTAATAGTAGTGATAGTTAAAAAAATATATTAATATTAGTAACACTTTTTGATTTGTCAGTTAATTTTAAAGTTTTTGTCAAAAAAATTATGAAATTATTAATGACATTAACAATTAAATTCAATTTATTACACCAATTAAATTTAATTAACTTACATAATTAAAGTTTAATAAATAAAATCTATGAAATAGATATATCAATAAAGCTAGTCTGATGTTTCTAACAACACTATTGTTTACATATTCATTTATGAGGAGGTAAGAAAATGGAGGAAAATAGACATGAATGGGAGGTAATTATCAAAGGAACCAAGCAAGTGTTCACTTGTCTTGTTGGTGGTTGTGTGGGGATCTTGAGTCGATCTAAACAACTTTACACTGTTTGATAGGAGAGAAGTGGGTTCTTCTGTTAGAATTGATTAACTAAATATTTTAGCTAACATAGCATCTTTAACTCACTATTTAGAGTTACCATGGTGAGCTATCATGGTAGCATCCATGAGAATTCCTTTATTATGGGAGACTTGGCTATGTATTTGACCACGAAGGGGCCTATAAATAAATGCAACAAACATTTTATGACTCAAAAAGCAAAATTTATTCACAAAGAGTGAAAAAGGTTGCAAAGTGTACATTTGATGCCAAGATTAGTTCCTTCCATGCAGGTTTAGTGCATATTTATTTTTCTTCTCATATTCGTTTTTTACCATTTTTCAATATTGATATATCTCACTTGACGAAAAGCTTGTCGTCTTTTACATTCTACCAGCACATAATTCGATTCTAAATGTGTTGATTTCTACATTATTGTATGTCAAGATAAAATGAAGGAGTAGGATTGGTGTCATACATATATTTCATAATTATAGTTAAGTTAATCAAACAAAATATCTGATACATGAAAAAAATTAAATAAAAAACATAATTGTACGTGTGAATTTTTGTACCTGCTAAGCAAATAATTTTCAAATTTTTCTTCACATTGTTCAATCCACATTCTTTGGAAAGGTTATGATCTTGCACAATGCTACATGGGTATCCATCTACAAGGGAATCAATCTCATGAATCTGCTTTGCAATTTTATTATATGTTGGTTCTAATCCTTGACAATGCCCACACCACAGTGGATATAGCTACTAAGAACAAAAAATTGTCAAAAAACGGAATATAGATTGATTGGTGCTTCTGCAAAAAGACACTTATGCCTCATAAGAAGAATGTCCTAACATCCTCAATCTTGACATTTATTAAAATACTTTGGGGCAGTCATCCCACGTCAATAATTAATGCATTCATTGTTATGGGGTGGCAAGACTCACATTGACAACACAATTTTATTATATGTAGGTTCTAATGCTTGACAATGCCCACACCACAGTGGATATATCCACTAAGAACAAAAAATTGTCAAACAAAGAAATATAGATTCATCGGTGCTTATGCAAAAAGACACCTCTACCTCATAAGAAGAAAAATATAGATTGATTTATGCTTATGCAAAAAGACACCTCTTCCTCATAAGAAGAATTTCCTGACATCCTCAAACTTGGCATGCATTAAACTGCATGGGGGCAGTCGTGCCACATTGATAATTAATGCATTAATTGTTATGGGGTGGCAAGAATCACCCCCTAGCCTATTTGTCTTGCTAAGCATCCTCATCGGGGAAATTTTTTTATTATTATTTATTAGGGTTTCATTTTTTTCTTTTAATTGATTGGTCTATTGATTTATTTATAGTTTTTAGGATCATGTCTATGTGTAAGTTATATTTTTTAAAATGTTATGATTTATTATTTAATAAAGGAGTCTTAATGATAGTATTTTTGCTTGATTCTATTATTTTTCTCAATATTTTGTTTTAAAAGGTGTTAATTAATTTTTTTTATTTAAAAAGTGTTATCCATAGAAAATTATGGAGCTGCTATTGTGCCAATCACTTTCAAAGTTGGAAGTCAATTTTAAGGCTAGTTTCAATACTTTAGTTGTAGTAGTAGTGATTGTAAAATTAAGATGTTTAAAAGTAGTCGTAGTTTTTAACTTTAAAAAATTATATTAATATTAGTGAACTTTTTTATTTGTCAATTAATTTGAAATTTTTTGTCAACAACATTATGACATTATTAATGTCATTAATAATTAAATTAAATGTATTACATCAATTAAATTTAATTAACTTATATAATTAAACATTAATCAATAAAATCATAGCAACAAATCTAAGTAAAAATAAAAAAAAAAATCTATTTAATTCTAATTAAATAAATAATCATACACTTTAGTTCTAAACAAATAACAGATAAAATAAAACTATCTCTTATATATAAAATATTTAATGATTATTTTTTTTATATATTTAATAATTATTATTATTATTTAGATTTTTTTAATCAATACGCACTAATTTTATAAAAATCAACGTTATGCATACATGTAAAAGTGTTGGGGATCAAGCCCGGAGATTGTCAAGTAAAAATGATTTATTTTTCTATATGTGTGAAGGTGATTGTAAGAATTGATTAGAATAAATGTCATGGTTGTTGGTATAATCTATTGGTTTTAAATGTTATGGTTGTTGTAAGGATAGGAATTAAAATATTTGTAATTGTGAATTTAATTGTGAATTTGATAATTTGTGGAAAGTACTTAAGGGTGATAATTAATTAACAAGAATAAAATTTATAAGATATTTAAATTCAATCTACCCATGTCTTGTATATTGTCAACATCCATAATATAAAATAAATTATTTTTCATCCTGCTTAAAATTGAAACAACTAAATTTTAAATATCATAACTTCATGGAATATTTTGAATTTTCAATCATAATAAAAATAAACTCAAGAGGACGAGATTACTACTGTAGTGCAGGTTGAGCTTTAAGGATTGAACTTCTCATTGTAATAGATCGTTGTTCCCATATGATATAATACAAACAAAAGAGGTGTTTTTCCCAGCTAGGTTCCCCAGTAAAAATAATGTGTTCATTGTGATTGGATGATTTCATGAGTTTCTTTTATATTTTTTCCCTTTCACAGAATGTAGTAGAATGAGTTTGTGTCTATTGATTTGAGTTTGTATCTATTGATTTTAGTCTAATTTCATTAGCAACTGAAAATTTCAAGCTATTTCTACACATGGTTGATGGATAAAATTGATTTCCTATGTCCTAAAAGAAGCATTTTGAACTCATTCAAAATGGATATGGTGACAAATAACCCAAAATCCCTGTAAATGAATATTTTTCCCATGTGTGTAATGAATATTGTTTTACACATTATTGGCATTGAGTGCCTAAGCATTACTCAATAAGGAATATCAGTATCTCCAAGCATAGAATATACTTTTAGGACTCTACTCAATATTCCACCAATAAGACCATAACTAACAATTGCACCAAATGTTGCAAATGAAATGCCATAAGACATAAGTGTAGAAGAATTGTGACATATTGTTGGAGAGGTAAATCCCCTCTGCTGACAGAGGCGATCCCACTAGCCCAAAATGTTAGGATATTCCGACACATAGGATATAGTTAAGTTCAACTTAGTCTAGTATAGAGTTAGGTTAGAGTTAGGTAAAGTGTGTTTCTTTACCGTTGTACATTTTGTAACTTACAATCCGACGGTCACGATATGTAGTGATCCGACGGTTCACTCTCACCTCAGTATTACCGACACTTGATCCG
Organism: Pinus tabuliformis; assembly: GCA_031772625.1. Taxonomy (NCBI): domain Eukaryota; kingdom Viridiplantae; phylum Streptophyta; class Pinopsida; order Pinales; family Pinaceae; genus Pinus; species Pinus tabuliformis. Next base: position 575,592,343 of record CM062818.1, read on the forward strand.
TGGCTTGACACCCGATTGGTCCATGAGTTCTATTTAAAGCGCATGGAGGGTCATTGTTCGGGTAATCCGTGCATGAGAGAAGCTTATGTAAATTTTCATTCTTTGATTAATAAATTGCCTGTAGTACCCACGTTGGGACAGGTCGTGGACTGTTTCCCTCCTTGCACTTTGAGGGTTTTAACCACGTCAAAAATACTGGTGTATTGATTTGAGATCTGGTTGTGAGCGGTGTCCTTTTGGTGTTCTTTCTGAGGAACTTACCCTGTAAATTCCTACATGGTATCGGAGCTATTTGAGGGCCGCGTCCGTTGGTGATCCAAATCTGAAGCCGTTAGAACTGCATGCGGCTGTCGTTTCCTAGATCTGCTGTTTCTGACTGCTTTCGGGTCGAGAGGACTGCTCTGTTGCGTTCGGAGTATCTGTTCCAGTGAGGAACCCTTTTCGTTTCACGCGAAAAGGTTTCTGGTAGCCTTAGCTGCGTCATTTTTCAGATCGGGAGGTATACAATGTTTTTTTGCAGTTTACTGTTATTTTCTCTTTGCTTATTTCGGTTTCGGTTTATTTAGCCTTTTTTTTTACCGGATCTATACCTTTCATTTCTGCGTATGCTCTTTGCCATGTGACTCTGTGCGATCTGGGCAAATCAGAAACAGAAAGGAAGGATTTTTCTCATGTGTATGCTCTTTTCCTTGCACCTTAGTGTGATCTCGGAAAATCAGAAATATTGAGAAAAATATTTAGTTTTTCGGCTAAAGCTAACTTTGAGATTTTTTTTTTTTTTTAATTTTTCTATTTTTTTGGCTAAAGCTAACTTCGAGCCGCAAGGTTCGTTTTTCTTTGCATATTCATGTTGGGTTTTGTGTTTTGTGTTTTGTAGGGAAAAAGAGCTTTCTCAAGGCAAGCACGCAAACCAAGCCCCCCCCCCTCTCTCTCTCTCTCTCTCTCTCTCTCTCAAATTTTTTGTATAGATCAATTGGTTCAAAGCTATTTTAAGAGAGTAGAGGTCTTGGGTTCAAGTCTCCATTTTGTGGGGGCGGATTTTTTCATTCCCGCACATTCGCGCACTTTGCCGGCAACTTCAACAATTTTTTTTTTCAAAAAGCCATAACTTCTTCATCCGGAAGCCTTTTTCAGAGCCGTTTTTTTTAAAACCGCCTATTTTTTCGAGATCTATCCATTGGAACACTTAATTTCAGCATCTTCAGCTTCAGTGTTTTTAAAAAAATGGAAAGTCCATGCCAAGTCATTCTTGACAGCACTAACTACTTCCAATGGGTAGCCTACATGGAAGATTTACTTAGAAGTAAAGGTCTCTTCAGAATAGCCACAGACCAAGAGAAGAAACCAAAAGATGAAGACAAGGTTGCAAAATGGGAAAATAGACAAGATCAAGCACGTGGTTTGATAGGGATGTCTATTTCTCCTGATCTTAGATTCCACATTGCATACTTGAGACTCCTCATGAAGCATTAGAAAAACTCGCTAAAGTTTTTGGGATTAAAAATGAAATTAGAGCCCATCAACTTGAAAATGAGTTGCTTACTTTGGATCCTAATAATTTTTCTTGCATTGAAGATTTCTTGTCCAAATTCAAGACCCTTAGATATCTCTTGAAGGTGTTAAAGTTAAAAAGAAGATGGTAACCTTATTTATTCCATCCTTACTAAGTTGGGACCAGCCTACTCTGTATTTGTTTCCACTTTCCATTCTACAAGGGAAGCTTTCATTTGTCAAGGAAAATACTACAAGGCCCCTTCCTTTGACTCCTTTTGTGATTCCTTAATAAGAGAACAAGAAAACTCTTACACCTTGGTCTTCTTAATCTTGGAAACTCTTCCACGAAAGCGTTAGCCGCCCAGCAGCAACCAAATTCAAAGAATCCTAAGAAGTCATATCCTCAAAAGAATGGTCCTAAACCATCTCAGCCTCAAAATGAAAGATCATTTCAGCAAAATGATAAGACCAATCAAAACAAATGGAAGAAGACTGATAGACATTGTAACTTTTGTAATCGAGATGGCCACTTAGAATCTAAATGCTTTAAGAAGATGGAAGCCTTGGAAGCCACAATGAAGAAACATAACATCCATGTGGAGCCTACTTCAACTTCAACTTCCGGAATGGCACTTTCTGCATGTCATTGTCAATCATCTCAGTCTGGTTATGCATTAAATGTATCTTCTTCTTCTTCTCATTCTCATGAGTGGCTCATTGATTCTGGAGCCTCTTGTCACATGGCCAAAAACCAAGCCATGCTTTCTTCTTTAAATGATTGTAACACCAAAAATATCTATGTTGGTGATGATAGATTTCTTAATGTTGTAGGGACTGGAACTGTTCATCTAGACAATGGTCAGTTTAATGATGTATTATGTGTTCCAACCTTATCCTGCAACCTTCTATCTGTCTATCAGATAACTCATTCAAGTGAAGGTAAAATTGTTGAATTTTCACCTCATGATGTTGTAATCAAGGATCTAAAAGATCCTAAACAGATTCTAGCTACTGGTCTTGCTGATGATTCCAAAAGGTTGTATAAGTTTCACAACTTTGGGTCATCAAATCTTCCCTCAGTATTTATTGCTCATAATGATGAAGTGAGCAAACTTTGGCATGAGCGATTTGGTCACTTAAACTATCGCTCCCTTCAGCATCTATGTAAAGAAAATATGGTGACAGGTCTTCCTATGGTATCTTGCAGAGATGGTGTTTGTTCCGGATGTGTACTCGGAAAACATCATCAGGACAGTTTTGACAAACGTGCCTCTTGGCACACCTCAGCCCCTTTACAGCTTGTGCACATTGATTTATGTGGTCCTCTTCCTGTTGCTTCATTCTCTGGCTGCAAGTACTTCTTAACTTTCATTGATGATTTCTCGAGACGCACTTGGGTATACTTCTTAAAACTCAAGAGCAAAGTATTTAACACCTTTTTGGCCTTCAAAGCCTTTGTTGAAAAACAATCTGGACATCAAATTCTTAAGCTAAGAACTGATAATGGTGGAGAATATGTTAAAAACACATTCATCAACTTTTGCACCGAAAATGGAATTCAAATGCAACATACTGTTCCATACACTCCACAACAAAATGGTGTAGCTGAAAGGAAAAATCGCACCTTAAAGGAAATGGCTAATTGTATGCTGCAATCTAAAGGACTCAGTCTTAGTTTTTGGGCCGAAGCAATTAATTGTGCAAATTATATAATCAATCGCACTCCTACTAAGGTTCTAGAGAATATCACTCCAGAAGAAGCTTGGAGTTCCATTAAACCAGATGTAAGTCACTTTCGTGTGTTTGGAAGTGAAGCATGGGCCCATATTCCAGATGAAAAGCATAAAGCTTTAGAACCTAAGAGTGAGAAATGTACTTTTGTTGGATATTCTGAAGATGTAAAAGGTTATAGACTTATTCCATTTAAGTCCAAAAATGTTATCATTAGAAGAGATGTAAAATTTGATGAAAATAAATCGGCCTGCGAGCCTAGTCCGGCGGATGTGCCACCTCTTCCTATCTCTTCTACTTTTGAAAACATTTCTTCTTCAGATGATGAAAGCGAGGATGATAATCCTCTCCCACCTTCTCAGGATCCTCAACTTCCAAGATGGGTCCGTGCTACTCGGGATGCAGCAGGTGATCTTGCCGGTGATCCTATAGATCAGCGACGTACACGTTCTCAGTTTGAAAGAGCCTCTTCTTTACTCGCTCAAGCTCCAGTAAATCATGATCCTGACACTTTTGCAGAAGCTTCAGGCCATCCACATTGGGAAGCAGCTATGAATGAAGAATATCATTCATTGATGACAAATGATACATGGGATCTTGTTCCTCTACCAAAGGGACGCAAACTTGTTAGATGTAAATGGGTTTACAGAACCAAGTATGGACCAGATGGGAAAGTTGATAAACATAAAGCTCGTCTCGTTGCTAAGGGCTTTTCACGGGTTGAAGGCATTGACTACACTGAAACCTTCTCCCCTGTTGCCAAAATGAACTCTATCCGCCTTGTTCTTTCCCTTGCTGCCTCTTTAAAATGGGAAGTCCATCAGATGGATGTTAAATCTGCCTTCTTGCATGGGGACTTGCAGGAAGAAATCTATATGGAACAACCCATTGGCTTCATACAAACAGACTCCAGCCTTGTTTGTCGACTTAAGAAATCCCTTTATGGCCTCAAGCAAGCTCCTCGGGCTTGGTATGCCAAAATGGATAGCTTTCTTTTAGAATCTGGCTTTTCTAGGTGTCATTCTGACAATACTGTCTACACCAAGAAAGTGGGCAACTCTCTTATCATCCTTGTTCTTTATGTTGATGATCTTATTCTTACTGGTAGTGATCCCAACCTTATAAACCATGTGAAAACCAGCCTTAAAAAAAAATTTGAAATGACAGACTTAGGACACTTACACTATTTTCTCGGTCTTCAAGTCTTGCAATCCACGGAGGGTATTTTCCTTTCCCAGTCCAAGTATGCTTGTGATATTCTTCGTCATTTTCACATGGAAGACTGTAAGCCAGCCCCTTCTCCCTTTCAGTCTGGAGTCAAACTTTCAGTCTCTTGTACTTCTCCTGAAGTTGATGCTACCTTATACCGTTAACTTGTAGGAAAACTCTTGTATTTAACCCATACTCATTCTGATCTTTCCTTTGCTGTTTGCCTTGTTGCTCGTTTTATGCAAAACCCCCGTGAAAGTCATTGGAAAGCAGCTAAAAGAATACTTCGTTATGTTCGAGGTATAGTTCAGTTTGGGATTCATTACAGTGCCAAAGCAGCTCCTCTATTAGTTGGTTTCACTGATTCTGATTGGGCTGGTGACCCTGATGATCGGAAGTCTACTGCCGGTTATGTCTTCACTCTTGGTTCAGGACCTATTACATGGGCTTGTAAGAAACAGGCTGCCATTTCTCTTTCGTCAGTAGAAGCAGAGTATCGTGGTGCCGTGGAAGCTAGTAAGGAAGCCTTGTGGCTTCGTCAGATCCTATCAGAGTTTGGCTTTGAGCAGCAGCATACAACCACACTTTGGTGTGATAATCAAAGTGCCATTCAGTTATGCAAAGATCCAGTCCAGCATCAACGCAGCAAACACATTGAACTACACATACACTTCATCAGAAAGCTCATTCATGACCATGTTCTTGGAGTTCAATATTGTCCTACAGATGATCAGGTTGCAGACATCTTCATAAAGGCTCTCACAGAGGCGAAGTTCACTAAACTTCGATATATGCTTGGAGTTCAGGAAGTTTTCACTAAGGGGGGACAGGGTCTAGTGCCTCCTTCCTTCTCCTATTGTGTCATATTTTTAAATCCTTCAATCCTATCCCAAGTTGTTCTTAAGGGGGGATGTTAGGATATTCCGACACATAGGATATAGCTAAGTTCAACTTGGTCTAGTATAGAGTTAGGTTAGAGTTAGGTAAAGTGCGTTTCTTTACCGTTGTACATTTTGTAACTTACAATCCAACGGTCACGATATGTAGTGATCCGACGGTTCACTCTCACCTCGGTATTACCGACACTTGATCCGTGGCTTGACACCCGATTGGTCCATGAGTTCTATTTAAAGCGCATGGAGGGTCATTGTTCGGGTAATCCGTGCATGAGAGAAGCTTATGTAAATTTTCATTCTTTGATTAATAAATTGCCTGTAGTACCCATGTTGGGACAGGCCGTGGACTGTTTCCCTCCTTGCACTTTGAGGGTTTTAACGACGTCAAAAATACTGGTGTATTGATTTGAGATCTGGTTGTGAGCGGTGTCCTTTTGGTGTTCTTTCTGAGGAACTTACCCTGTAAATTCCTACACAAAATGGGTCTAGCAACAATCAAACAATACTATCATGCATACTCCTAATTGCAAATTAAAGGTGGATTACGAGAACCTACTTGGATTCCAACGCTAGTTTTGTAGGAGAGTTGACGCTCCTGTTCCTTTGCTCCGGCCGGTCACGATCCTCACGATCTTCGTGAATGGACACCTGCACATGCAAAGAATGATATGAATACAAGCATAAAATCCAATAGATGCAATTGTATATCGGTCATAAAAGATATAATTCAATCATCATTATAATGAACAGCAAGAATGGAACCATAATGATAGTCATCTATTATTGATAATCAACAAAGGAGTATACAACCAAAGTTCTGACGTCAAATCCTCCTTTGGCTGGGTGATCAGCTACACATGTCTTGCAAAGCTTGTCGGGATCAGGAACAAGCCTCTCTCTCTCTTTGACTATGAATGCAAAGAAGACTCAACGACAACCTCTCAGACTTCTGACAGTATCATTCTCCCTCTACTCAAAACTAGCTTGTCAAATGCACCAGAACAAGCTTTTATAGATGGAGGAGGAGGAGGAAGAGATACAATGAATCCAGAAATTCATGGGATAAGCATTATCCTTGAAAAGCTATTGTGGATGATGATTCTCGACATCCATGAGATTGACATTATCCCTGAAAAGCCACATCAGTCGAAAGGAAAAAACTCTCGGGCGTGCGTTTGTTAACAAAATTTTCCAAACTTGGTTGGCATGGGTAAGACTCTGAGACAGAGCGCCAATGAGCACGCCCTCTTTGGAGAATTTCCTTCATTGGCGTGGGTGATACACTGTGGATCCACGCTAATGGAAAAAGGGGACTTTTTAAGGATATTTTGCAGGAGATGTCTTCAAGGCATATGAAGTCCATACTTAGGGGAACATAATGCAAGTGTTTTCAAGTTATGTCACTTCTCACAAGTCCCAGAATGAGTCCTCCAAAGTGTGGGAAAGGGGTAACAGGGACGGTGACCAATGGTGACAAATTACTGTGTAACAGATGCCCCCTAAAGCATGAGGCCCGAGAGAGAGAGGGGTGAAATGCTTTACAAGAACACATGCAGTTGCCACCGGAGAATCTGCATAGAGAGATACAACTGATAGCTCAAGTACATGATATATGTGGTATGGTCGCAGCCATCCATAACAAAGTACATAATAATCTAGATCCATGGTATGGGCACAACCATCCGGTTAGGATCGATGAATAGACTCAGGTATGGTCGCAGCCATCCAGTGAACAAGAATCCACAAAATCACAGCCTGGATTCCAACAGACAAAAACCAGGGTCTTGCGCTCCATCTCGACCCAAACAAAAGTACAAGTTCAAGCATGCGAATACATTAGCTGAAGTCGAACATGCATGAACATTGTTTGATTACCAGTCAATAATGAAAACTGTTAACAGACGCGAGAGGTACCACCAATAATGAAAATGGCCCTCAAGGTACTATAGGTACAATCTACGGCGTGCGAATCAGTGGGCTGGCATCGAACACCCGTAGAATCATTCGATCGGAGGCCAATGATGAAAACCTCACGTCGAACACGAAGAACCTACCATTGAGGCATGTACGCTCCAAGGCACCGGAAGGGAGTCTTTAGATCAGCTTCCTGGATAATGAGTTGAAGTCGACAGGAAGTGACCTTGATCGAAGGTGGGCCATAGTGTTTCCCACATCATCGACACGAGACAGAGAAAGAATATTGTGGTGGATCAAAATTGTGTGAGCTATCAGAAGGAGGTTGTTATTCTGTAGAGGTCAACTTCTCTTGAACATATCGGTGACACGATAGTGGAATTGGCAGCATTTGACATCAATGGATCAGAGGTCATGGTGACGAGGCAATCAGCAGATGAGAGGTCAAACAGGATTACCCAAATCCATGGAGGCAAGTGAAAAATGAGATGAGATATCCCAACCCAGACACGAAAGCAGACAAGTGCCATGTTCAAGAGCGACATACTGACGACACGACAATAATTATGGTTGCATTTTCCCCCACCATTTCTGGCGAGTACCCCAATTATTTTTATTTACAAGCTTGATGGGGATAGCATATACTTGTAACGTCATCTTGACGGACTCGAATGTCATCAAGTTTTAACGAGTCTGACAAAGGAAAAACTCAGCATCTTTTCATGTTTAGAGAGTTTGAAAAGACTGCGGAAAAGAAAACTCCAAAGGTGTCCTTTTTCGTAAAGTTGTGTCTCTCGAGCCCGAAAAAGTATAAAACAATGCTCGAAAGAACCACCCGACCATTACGATCGAGGAGTACTTTTCATAAGTAGTGATTTCGACCTGAAAAAGTAGAAAAGCAACCGAAATCACGTCATTTCATAACAATTAACGAGTCCGAAATGACAAGGACCTGACAATCTTTTCGTTTTTACACGGTCGGAAAAGAGTTTAAAGACGACCACCCCTTATTTACGTTTAGCGAGTCAAGAGGAATAACTCGGCAATATTTTCGTCTTTAAACGGTTGGAAAAGAGATGAAAGCAAACCTCCATTTTTATTCTCTTTAACGAGTCAAAAAGGGAAAAATACTCGGCAATCTTTTCATTTTTTACGAGTCAGAAAAGAGCTTAAAAGGAGACTCGTCCTGGAGGAACGAGTGGTATAAAGGGTAGCAACTGGTTCTGGAAATAGTGGAATTGCTCAAAACATATAATGGTCAAGAGGCTGGCTAATAAAACCACTCATCACTGCGGTTCCTCAGGAAAGGATAAACAACCAAGTGAAAGCATATGATCAGCCAAAGAGATGGTAGCAATGGAATGAAACAACCAAGGCTCATCTAACAGAATTTAGCGAAATAACGGCAATCACGAGATGTAAAATGGGTATGGTTTCATTTTTACACAAGCTTGAACCATGGAGAACTTTTCTTGGATTCGATTTCATGTTTACACAATCTTGAAATGAAAAACTATGCTTGTTGTAAGTTCGCATGCCCCCAGCATGATAGCACAAATAGAGGTACATGCCCCCCAAGCTTCATTGCATTCAACGAGGTGGATGGAATGAAGGTTCATTCTCGAGATCTGTGAAAGACTTGACTTGTATTTTACGAGATCTTAATCAAAAGACTCGATTTGGAAAGGGAGTTGTTTCATTTTTTAATGAGGTTGACAGAGGAAAAGAACTATCCTCATAACCCTTATTTCATTTTTTAACGAGCTTGACACAAGATCAGGAACTATGCTTGACACCTAGTTTCATTTTTTAAGGAGCTTTAACACAGGAAAATGAACTATGCTCCGACCAAACTCCATTAGAATGAACAGGAAGTCGGGGCTTCCAAGAGTGCCACTCTGGGTGGAAGGGTAATATCTCGAAAGTCAGGACCCAATGCCCCCAGGACACTATGCACGATGGCTGCATCACTGGATCCAGGCACGGGATAAGTGGCCACATAGTTGATCTGTGGTGGGGCAGATGCAACTGGTGGATGAAAACTAGGAGGGGATGACGACTGCGCAGGAGGCACCCGGGGACGAATGAACGATAATTGATCTATAGTCACTATCCTTCCATCGTGTGGAAAGCAAACCACACGAAAAAGTGAAGAGACCAGGGCCCCCATGGCATAAACATAGTCACGGCCAAGGAGAAGACTGAAATCTAAAGCACCTTGGGTAACCGATATGTCTATATAGACGATCTTGCCTCCCAAAGTAATAGGGAATTTTGGAAGGATCCCTAATGGTTGACTAGTTTCTCCGTCAAAAGCCGTCAGATTGGGAGCGACTGGCACAAGTTGTGGGGAACCAAAAGCTTGCCAAGTAGTGGTAGGCATAAGACTGACAGATGCACCCTCATCCAAAACAGTGCCAAGTATTGCCTTATCATAGGCGTGTACCATGACCTAGAAAGGCACATGGGATGGGAGGCGGGAGGTAGTCAAACGACTCCAGTCGAAGGAAACGACTGAACTACTTCGTGGGGGAATCGTATGATTGCCCCCTTGCTTTAAAAGAACCGAAGCAGGAGTCTCGGGAACAGCTGGGATAGGAGAGTCATTTCTGGACGCAGGAGAATCTGAGGAGACGAGAAGAACATGGGAATGATGCTCTTCCGAAACAGAGTGGTCGACGGGTGGTGAACTCAAGTCAACACTTTTTCCGACCAATGGTTGGTATGGAACAGGCTTGGCATAGCCAGGTTCGATAAGAGGGGCCTGCACATGAGAAGAATTTGAATCAATCTCTTTGTCAACAGGGGGACGATCTGCAGCTGCAGAAAGACGTTGATAGCCAACGGGTAGTTGGGGTGAAGGAGCTGTAAGACTTTCCAAGACAACAGAGGCTTTATCCATGAGCGGACAAAGGTGAAGGGGATGATTGCCTTCACAAAGTCTACAAGGGATTCGAATCTTCCCTTTTCCCTTACCATTTCCAGCTGATAAGGTAACATCGCCGTGAGCTTCAGAGGACGATGAGGGGCAGGCCGGATCGTGAGACCATACTTCTAAGACCCTGGGAATGCCAGGACAATCGCGCAGAAGATGGTCATCCTTGCATAATCTACAAGGAAATTTGATTTTCCGCGGAGGGGCAGAAGGTGGCCCGATGGGAGGTGTACTCAAGGGAGTAGTTGCACTTTTAGCCTCTCCCTTAGGAGACTTCTTCTTCTTCATCTTCTTCTTCTTCTTCTTAGCCACCTGGTTACTCGAATCAAGACTTTCACCAGGCGAAGTAGAAGATGAGGACATAGAAATAGGCGAAGAAGGGGAGAGGTCCACCTTAGAATCAACATGATGTTGTTCTGGTGGAGGGACTGATTGACCAGAAGTTGAGACGGCAGGGACCAAAGAGGTTGGGAACAACTAAACAGGCAACCCAACAGTTAACCCTGGGAGGGACAACGTTGCCATGTAAGGAGCACCAACATTCCCAAAAGGAGTGAAATGACCAGGGTTTCTGTCAGAGGGGATCCTTGTGTTGGTGAACCTCGGAAAGGTTGCCATCGAAAAAGAAGCCTACTCAACTTAACGCAAACAAGATCTAACCGGGTAAATGTGGATTGTGGCCGAATAAATTTTAAGACAAAGGAACTGAACTTGACCTTTTCATGTTTTAAGAGTCGAGAAAAGGACAAAAAGATGACTCTAGTCTCCTTCGAATATTTAGTGAGCCCGAAGTGACAAATGCTCAGGTGAACCTTTTCTTTTAGGGAGTCCGAAAAGGGTCAAGAGTGACTACTCTGGAGAACTAGGCAAAAGGTTTACCAAACAATCCGTAAAACTGCTTATACACCTTGTCAATCAGATGAAAACCAAGGACTTCCCGTACAATAGTCAATCTTCTCGAACGCTGTGTTTAGTGCATTACGACTTGTAAGGCGGTAGACACGGCTTCCTGTGGATAAAGGATGATAACCTAGTGGGGTCTCCACATATACTCGATGGTACGTGGGACCACAAATCCGTGCTAGACCACTATCGAGTCACAAAAGGAGGAATCACCCAACCATAATGTGAAACAACAGTGACTAGGTTTAACGACGCTGGAACATGTCTCTAGCCTAGACCTCTAGAATGTATGCGTTAAGTTCCAATGTGTTTTTAGATTCATTCAGTTCCTTTTACAGTTGATCTTTGATTAGGTTTCAGTTTTCAGGTCCTACCGTATGTGATCTCTCACAATTTCCTAAATGCAAGCTATATGCCAAAATGTATCATTCCATTCGATGAATGCTAACTACAGAAGAGTTGAGATCTTTCAAACAAACAAAATGATCATCAAACAATCAACAAAGATTCTAATGCAGCTAATGACAATAAACGAAACCTTTTCTTTTCTTTTCTTTTTTTAAAGTGACTAATTGCTAATAACAGTGAAGAATGCTAACTTCCATTAACTAATGCAATGCAAAAATATGGTTTGTTTTTTTTTTTAATGGCATAATGCACTTAAACAAATTTTGAGAGATGATAACAAAGAGTAAACAGAGAAATTTCACTCAATGAAAATAGAATCAAGTCTAAAACACCAAGACAATCTGTCAAGCCAAGAAGAATCACAAAGACCTCAATGAGCTATGTGATCTAAGCCCAAACGAAGCCAAGCGAAATCCAAACGAACAATAGGTAGATTGCTCGAAGCACACAATAAAATTTTTTGACAACCACTAGACAAGTGCAAAAACAGCCAAGAAGTCGACTGGACAATCAAAGAACCAAAAACTCCCATGGAAGGCTCAATGTGCAAGGCCACTAGATGCTCTAGGGCTGGGATATGAGATCGATGGAAAGAGGCAAACACCCGAAGGATGAAGGTCAAAAACCAGTCAAACAGAGCTCTCACACACTCCAGTAGCTGAAAAAGATGTGAAAAGACAAAAATCCGAGTTCAGAAGGCTTCCAAAGAAGAAAACTGGCAATTTTCATAGGCCTGGCACAACTGTTAGTCTGTAACTCGCGCTATTAAGGGATTAGCGCGAGTTGCTTTTGTGCAACCTGCGCCCACTGGCACGACAGTCAAGTAAAAAATCCCGCTAATAAAGTTTACTGGCTTAAAAATAAAAAACAAGCAGTCTAGGGTCTGATCGACAGTATCCAGACCGACCAAGCAGCAAGAGACAGCAAAGAATCCAAACCAGAAAACTATCTAAGCAATCAAAACAAGAGAGAACCAAAGTGCAAGACAAACTCCAAGATGTTCGGTTCGTAAACCAAACCGGAGATTGACTGACGTGGCGTTGATCTACTTTGCTAATGCAGAGCAATAGCGTTTCGAAGGCTACCTAGCCATACTTCAGGCTCCGTCCAAAGTTTACGAATCAAACAACAAATAGCTTCCCCAGCGGAGTCGCCAAATTGTTGGAGAGGTAAATCCCCTCTGCGGACAGAAGCGATCCCACTAGCCCAAAATGGGTCTAGCAACAACCAAAAAATACTATCATGCAGGCTCCTAATTGCAAATTAAAGGTGGATTACGAGAACCTACTTGGATTCCAACGCTAGTGTTGTAGGAGAGTTGACGCTCCCGTTCCTTTGCTCCGGCTGGTCACGATCCTCACGATCTTCGTGAATGGACACCTGCACATGCAAAGAACGATACGAATACAAGCATAAAATCCAATAGATGCAATTATATATCGGTCAGAAAATATATAATTCAATCATCATTATAATGAACAGCAAGAATGGAACCATAATGATAGTCATCTATTATTGATAATCAACAAAGGAGTATACAACCGAAATTCTGACGTCAAATCCTCCTTTGACTGGGTGATCAGCTACACATGTCTTGCAAAGCTTGTCGGGATCAGGAACAAGCCTCTCTCTCTCTTTGACTATGAATGCAAAGAAGACTCAACAACAATATCTCAGACTTCTGACGGTATCATTCTCCCTCTACGCAAAACTAGCTTGTCAAATGCACCAGAACAAGCTTTTATAGATGGAGGAGGAGGAAGAGATACAATGAATCTAGACATTCATGGGATAAGCATTATCCTCGAAAAGCTATTGTGGATGATGATTCTCGACATCCATGAGATTGACATTATCCCTGAAAAGCCACATGAGTCGAAAGGAGAAAACTTTCGGGCATGTGTTTGTTAACAAACTTTTCCAAACTTGGTTGGCGCAGGTAAGACTCTGAGATAGAGAGCCAATGAGCGCGCCCTCTTTGGAGAATTTCCTTCATTGGCACGAGTGATACACTGTGGATCTACGCTAATGGAAAAAGGGAACTTTTTAAGGATATTTTGCAGGAGATGTCTTCAAGGCATATGAAGTCCTTACTGTGTAACACATATAGAAGAAATTCTAGAAGAATTGTGGCATATAGAAGATCACTGAATACAAAAGTTAGTAAAGAAAATGTCATTGAAAGCTAGAAGATAAAGATAAATCACTTACACTATGTCAAATTTACAAATTCTATAACTTTTCCAACATAAATTGCCTCTCAATCTTCAAATAGGCTCTTTGAAGTTCCAATAGCAAATAGTTGATAAAAAAGATGCTCTTTTTCAATATTGAACCGCCTCACTTGATCAAAAGCTTACATTCTTTTACCACTAGCTCTTAAGGTGATCAGATTTTCCTTTGTTAACTTATTTTGGGCATTTTGACAGGTTTGTGACATGAGGTTTATATTGAATAGCACTGGATGAACTAGTTTAAAGAAAATCTATGAAATAGATATATCAATAAAGCGAGTCACTCTCATAACAGCTTTGCATTGTTTGATAGGAGAGAAATGGATATTTTATTGAGAATTAATTAAATAAGTATTTTATCTAACATAGAAAATTTAATTCACTATTTAGAGGTACCATGGTGAACTCTTATGGTAGCATCCATTAGAGTTCCTTTATTTAGCGTGATATTATTGGAGACTTGGCTATGTATTTGACCACGAAAGGGCCTATAAATAAATGAAAATGTATTTTTATGACTCAAAAAGCAAAATCTATTCCCAAAAGTGAAAAAAGTGTACATTTGACATTGATATTATTTACTTCCAAACAGGTTTGGTGCATATTTCTTTCTCCTCTCATAGTCATTTCTCACCATTTTTCAATATTGAACTATCTCACTTGACCAAAAGATTGCAGTCTTTTACATTCTACCTACACATAATTTGATTTTGAATGTGTTGATTTATGCGTTATTTTATGTCAAGGTACAATGGAGGAGAATGATTGGTGTCATATATAAATTTCATAATTATCATTAAGTTAATAGAACAAAATGTCTGATGCATGGAAAAATATAAAAATAAAAACATAATTGTAGATGTGCATTTTCATATCTTCTATGAAAATATTTTTCAATTTTTGCTTCACATTGTTACATCCACATTCTTTGGAAAAGTTATGAGCTTGCACCATGCTACATGGGATCCATCTAAGCTAAGCCAAGGGAGTCAATCTCACAAATTTTCTTTGCAATTTTATTATTGTAGTTTCTAATGCTCTGAAATTCCCATGCCATGGTGGGTATATCTATTAAGAACAAACAATTGTCAAACAAAGAAATATAGATTGATTAGTGCTTTTGCAAGAAGATAAGACACCTCTACCTCATAAGAGGAATGTCTTGACATCCTCAATCTTGGCATGCATTAAAATGCATGGAGGTAGTCATGCCGATAGTTAATGCATTCATTGTCATCGGGTGGCAAAAATCACCCCCCTAGCCTATTTTTCTTACTAAGCATCCCTATGAAATATAGATTGATTAGTGCTTCTACAAGAAGAGAAGACTCCTCTGTCTCATAAGAGGAATGTGTTGACATCTTCAATCTTGGCATGCATTAAACGGCATGGGGGTAGTCATGCTGATAATTAATGTATTCATTGTTATGGGGTGGCAAAAATCACCTCCCTAGCCTATTTGTCTTGCTAAGCATCACCATCAAGGAATTTATTATTATTATTATTATTAATTTGGGTTTTCTTTATTTCTTTTAATTTATTGGTTTATTGATTTATTTATAATTTTTATGATCATGTCTATGTGTAAGTTATGGTTTTTAAAATGTTATGATTTTTAATTTAAGAAAGGAGTATTAGTGATAGTATCATTGTTTGATTCTATTATTGTTTTTAATATTTTGGTTTAAAAGGTGTTATTTAAATTTTTTATTTACAAAGTGTTATACATAGAATATTATGGATTTACTATTCTCCAATCACTTTCACAGTTGGGAGTCAATTTTAAGGCTAGTTTTAATATTTTAGTTGTAATAGTAGTGATTGTTAAAAAAATGTATTAATATTAGTAACACTTTTTTATTTGTCAGTTAATTTTAAAGTTTTTGTCAACAACATTGAAATTATTGATGCCATTAACAATTAAATTAAATTTATTACACCAATTAAATTTAATTAAATTATGTAATTAAAGTTTAATAAACAAAATCTATGAAATAGATATATCAATAAAGCTAGTCTGATGTTTTTAACAACACTATTGTTTACATATTCATTTATAAGGAAGTAAGAAAATGGAGGAAAATAGACATGAGTGGGAGGTAATTATCACAAGAACCAAGCAAGTGTTCACTTATCTTGTTGGTGGTTGTGTGGGGATATTGAGTCGCTCTAAACAACTTTACATTGTTTGATAGGAGAGAAGTGGATCCTTTTGTTGAGAATTGATTAACTAAGTATTTTAGCTAACATAGCAACTTTAATTCACTATTTAGAGGTAACATGGTGAACTATCATGGTAGCATCCATGAGCATTCCTTTACTATGGGAGACTTGGCAATGTACTTGACCATGAAGGGGCCTATAAATAAATGCAACAGACTTTTTATGACTCAAAAAGCAAAATTTATTCGCAGAAAGTGAAAAAGGTTGAAAAGTGTACATTTGATGCTAAGATTATTTCCTTCCATGCAGGCTTAGTGCATATTTATTTCTCCTCTCATAGTCATTTTTTACCATTTTTCAATATTGAACTATGTCACTTGACCAAAAGCTTGTCGTCTTTTACATTCTACCTACACATAATTTGATTCTAAATGTGTTGATTTCTGCATTATTGTATGTCAATATACAATAGAGGAGAAGGATTGGTGTCATACATACATTTCATAATTACAGTTAAGTTAATCAAACAAAATATCTTATACATGCAACCAAAAAAAAAAAAAACATAATTGTACATGTGAATTTTTGTACCTTCTAAGCAAATAGTTTTCAATTTTTACTTCACATTGTTCAATCCACATTCTTTGGAAAAGTTATGATCTTGCACCATGCTACATGGGGATCCATCTACAAGGGAGTCAATCTCACGAGTCTGCCTTGCAATTTTATTATATGTAGGTTCTAATGCTTGACAATGCCCATACCACAATGGATATATCTACTAAGAACAAAAAATTGTCAAACAAAGGAATATAGATTGACTGGTGCTTCTGAAAAAAGACACATTTGCCTCATAAGAAGAATGTCCTGGCATCCTCAAACTTGACATGCATTAAACTGCATGGGGGAAGTCATCCCACGTCGATAATTAATGCATTCATTATTATGGGGTGGCAAGAATCACGTCGATAATGAAATCTTATTATATGTAGGTTCTAATTCTTGACAATGCCCACACCACAGTGGACATATCTACTAAGAACAAAAAAATTTCAAACAAAAAAATATAAATTGATTGGTGCTTATGCGAAAAGACACCTCTGCCTCACAAGAAGAATGTCCTGACATCCTCAAACTTGGCATGCATTAAACTGCATGGAGGCAGTCATGCCACATTGATAATTAATGCATTCATTGTTATGGTGTGGCAAGAATCACCCCCTAGCCTGTTTGTCTTGCTAAGCATCCTCATCAGTGAAAAAATTTTATTAATATTTATTAGGGTTTCCCTTTTTCTTTTAATTGATTGGTATGTTGATTTATTTATAATATTTAGGATCATGTATATGTGTAAGTTATAGTTTTTAAAATGTTATGATTTATTATTTAATTAAGGAGTCTTAATGATAGTATTTTTGTTTGATTCTATTATTTTTCTCAATATTTTGTTTTAAAATGTGTTAATTAATTTTTTTATTTAAAAATGGTTATCCATAGAAAATTATGGAGCTGCTATTGCGCCAATCACTTTCAAAGTTGGAAGTCAATTTTAAGGCGAGTTTCAATACTTTAGTTGTAGTAGTAGTGATTGTAAAGTTAAGATGTTTAAAAATAGTCGTAGTTTTTAACTTTAAAAAATTCTATTAATATTAGTGACACTTATTTATTTGTCAATAATTTTAAAGTTTTTGTCAACAACATTATGGCATTATTAATGTCATTAAAAATTAAATTAAGTGTATAACATCAATTAAATTTAATTAACTTACATAATTAAACTTTAATAAATAAAATCATAGAAACAAATCTAAGTAAAAATAAAAAAATCTATTTAAATTCTAATTAAATAAATAATCTTACACTTTAGTTCTAAACAAATAAAAAATAAAACTATCTCTTATATAAAATATTAAATGAATATTTTTTATATATATCTACTAATTATTATTATTATTTATATTTTTTTAATCAATAAGCACTAATTTTATAAAGATCAATGTTATGCATACATGTAAAAGTGTTGGGGATCAAGCCTGGAGTTTTTCAAGTAAAAATGATTTATTTTTCTATATGTGTGAAGGTGATTGTAGGAATCGATTAGAATTAAATGTCATGGTTGTTGGTGTAATCTATTGGATTTAAATGTAATGGTAATGGTAAGGATATGAATTAAACTATTTGTAAGATGGTTTATTTAATTGTGAATTTGATCATTTGTGGAAAATAATTAAGGGTGATAATTAATTACCAAAACGAAAATTTATAGGATATTTAAATTCAATATAACCATGTCTCGTATATTGTCAACATTCCATAATATAAAATAAATTATTTTTCATCCCGCTTAAAATTGGAACAACTAAATTCTAAATGTCATAAGGGATTAGTTAATACTTGAGCGTAATATGAATACCATTATGTACTTTTATCATAACGATGGTTGTTATGGAAGTGACCGCCTTATAATCATTAAAATGAATGTATTAGGGATCCATTTATGGTTTTTGGAGCTCATAGACAATAGATAGGGTCAAGAACCACTGCCCACACATTATAAAGGGAATATTTACCTTAAATAGGTCATACAATCACCATTATAAGGGTTTTAAAACTAGGAACAATTATTAGGAAATATGATCCAAGAATGTAACCCAATATCTTAGTGATTAAATGCATATTTTAGCATTAAAAACCATACATAATGTCCTAATCCATAATATATGGAAGTTAAAAGGAATATTTGGGCCATGAATGTAATATTGGTTGCACTATGAGTATTGTCACACTCATCTATGTCCATGGTCTATGGAATAGCACCAACAACATAGGGATAAACAAACATTTTAAGACTCATGGACCATGAAAAAGGTGCAAAACGAACATAAAGGCCCAATATAGGATATTTTGAGTCACTAGTTTAATATGGGATCCATTATGTTATTTTTTAACCTTTAATTAGATAGAGGGATCTATTTGGTTTTTTTAACCTTTAATTAGATAGAGGGATCTATTTGGTTTGTGGAGGAATAACCTCATGTTAAGCACTAAAATTCACCTTTTAGTGCTCATTTAAAAAGATCAAGGGTCCCTTCCTAAAATACATGCCCTTTCAATAGAAACTTTTTCCCTCAGGTGTAACATGGATTGTATTATGAATATTTGTGTTTTATATACTATTCTTGGGCCATGTTTTGAGAATCAAAATTAAGATATTAAGACATTAAATATTCCTTTTTTTTTGAAGTGGACCATGCACAACTTTCATAGCCTACACAAGTGAATTATAAAATAATTATTTATGATGTGAGTATAATATATGTGTCATTAGATTTTATAAACTAAGGTGTGGCTTATGTCCAAGGTGTAATCATGAAAATCAACATCTTATAGCATAAACTGTACTTTTAGGGCTTAAATAACTAATAAGGTACTAAACAACTATGAATGCCTTGTAAAGTTAATTAGTTGACCATGAATGCAATCTGTATGCTCTTATAAGGTTCTTCACACCACCAATGGGTATAGGGGCCTATCTTATGGTTTGCATATGGAATGTTAGGTAGTAAGACCTAAGATATCATATCTAGTATAGCTACTCAACTGCAAAAATGGCCCCAAATAACCATAATATGTTAAAAACATGTTATTTATACTACATGTGGGATACGGGTTCCCTCACACAAATTTTCACGTAAAAGATGAATATTTGGGCCTTGACCATAATTTGAGAGATAAAATTGGAGAATTATGCATTAAATGAATCATTTAAGGATCATGGGCTAGGAAAGAGGCCTTGAACCACCCCAAATTCCATATAAAATGAATGTGTATCCTATAAGCATAACACTAGTGCTAGTGTAATGTTTTTGACATCAAAGACATACTTTAGGGCATTATCAATGATTTTTGAAATTACAAATAATTTATAAATAATTCTTTGTGTCTTAAAGGTGATGCATAAACCACTATCACATTGACATGAAGTAGGTATTATAAAGGGAACACCACATCCATCACCCTGTTGGACCTCTAGGTATTAATTCTGTAAGGTAATGGATAGGTTTACATAAATTATATAATAAAGGTTGACTATATATGCTAACATTTGATTAATAAGATTATTATTGAATCATTTTGAAAATTATTCATGACATTATATTCCCTTAACATATGCATCCTTTATCAAAAGAAATCATTTTTTATTCTTGTGAGATTTAAAAGAAGTATGACCCAAACATATATAATAAGAAGGTCATGCATTCTCCCTTGATCTGCATCACTTGCCAATAGTGTTTATTGTTAAGGAGTCCTTGCAAAGTCACTAGTTCAAACCCTCGATTAGCCATATATGCCACATAAGGAGCCATGTTGGTATCCTTAGAAGTTACAATGATAGTGGTTGGAATCAACCCCATACCACATTCACAAAAAAAAAACAAAATTATATATTCCACTCCAATAAATATTTAACTTGAATCATTTGAAATTACACGCAATAGTTAACACTAATAAATTTAATAGGAATACAATCTAATAATATGAAAAACATCAATACAATGTTTTCATTGAGAGAAAAATGTTTATGTCTTCTCAAATATTTTGAATCCTTTATTGAATCATTTTTTTTAAAACATTTTCTCCGAATATTATAACAAAATTTATAATTAATAACATTATTATATACGACACCTGTTAATATATTTTTTACTTACAAATTTGATTACCAAAATTTCATATATATATATGACACTGAACCCCAAATATTTATTCTACATTTAAAACTTATATTTTTAATATGGAGGTTTGTTCTTTGTTTTCCTTAATTATATTTAACAATATTAGAAAAATAAAATTATTATACTATAAATTAATTTTTATAATTATTAAATTTTATTTTTCAAATATTCCATTTAAATTATATATATATATATATATATATATATATATATAATATTATTATTCAATATACAATAGTAAAAATAATATTTTTATTCTAATATATACATATATACAATTTTTTATTTTATATTAAAGAATTATTGTGATGATGTGTTTTGTTTTTTACAATTTAGTATAAAAAGTGTAATTACTTTTGTATTCAACAAGAAATTGACACAATATTTAAATTATTTATTAATAATAGAAAGAGTACATTAATAATGACCATAATAAAACATTTCAATTTTTAAGTAAAATATTTTTATATTAATTTTGGATGATGATAATGGTGATGATGTAAAACATTCACTAACACAATACATGGTATTATCAAACTTTAAGCGGGTAATAGACTACTTGGAATTCTTTAAAATTTTATTTCTATGGTTGAAAAACATTAAGATAAGCTTTACAAGAGCACCACAATTTTGTTGACTTAAAAGGTAAAAAATGCTAGTAGTGTGACAAAAATTTTGAAATTTAAATCTAATTAGAGTATAAACTAGACAATTTGACAGAGTGTTTTTCATCTATGCTTTTCCAATTCAACTATATTAATGTCACAAAAGTGAGAAACTCTTTCATCCTATGGGACTTTTAAAAGTGACCGATGACTACTTTCACTTTGGAGCTCATGAGACTTTGTTCTTATTTGGGTTGATGACCTCTTTATAATATCTTAATTTTCTTTTTTCTCTCTAACTTTTTATCACCCAATAATTTCTCCTTAAATTTTGATGTAAACATATTTTTAATATTATCTTTATTACGTAAAGTGATATCTTCCCTTACCCTTAATGGTCTAACCAATATCAAGAATCATTATGTGTTTCTTGCTTTAGCCAAAGGTGGTTTTCGATAGAGTTAGAAGCAATTTTATAAAAAGGTGTGCCTTCAATGTTGTTTTACCTCTTTCTATGCATAAGATGCATACACATAGTCATACTTTTAATGAGGGAATCACTTTCTTTTATGAGGATATGAGAGGGTGTAATTTCTTTAATCTTGATATGTTGTGTTTTCAATTACTATTTTATCTATTTGATCTTCCTCCATGACTTTCTGAATATATCGCATTCCAAAATCTCACATCCATATAAAATAAAAGGGGAAAAATAGTCTGAAAGAGGAGTTTATTTTTATCTCATATCTAAAGATCTACTAATTTATAATTTCTCTCAAGTCCATAATAAGTTTCTCATTCTCCATTTATCCTTTCCTTAATGTTATAATTCTAGATGAGCTTGTGATCGATATTGATTCTAGGGTATTTGTATAAAGGAAATCCCTCCAATTTGTTGTTGTCATATATGAAAGTATCATATGTGATCTTTATGGATTTAATTACATGATTTTTTTTTCTTTTTTTTTTTCAGTATTAATAGACATACCAATTTAAGAATAGGAATCTTTGAGGATTCTTAGTTTATTGCTAATATTGTGAGGACTCCACACCAAAGGAGCTATACCATGAACATAAATGAGAAGATTGGTGACTATACTTGTGACAATGGGTGAAACAAAAACTACTTGTTTCAAACACTCTTCTAAATTACCAATGTATAGACGACAAAAGGAACCCTTTGTTGATTTTGATATTGCAATTAATTTTTTCCCACTATGTTCTCATACAACCCTTTCATAGCAAACCTCAATTGAAGAGGAATCTTTATATCTTCCAACCTCTTCCAAAGTTTTGTCACAAGAATGGTGAAAAGGCTTCTATGAAGCCAATTTAAAAATAAAAGAGATCGGTTTTATTATTGTGTAATTACTCTAGAATGATCCTAAGAGTAACAAGGTCGCCATAGTGTATTGATATCTCTTAAAATAAACTTGGTATTTATCACTTTTATCTTGGATTTCCAACCATATGCTAATATTCTTTTCTAAAAGAATTTTATACATCTTGTCTAAAGTGGGGCTAATCATAATGGACCTATAATTAAAGGGAGTGAATTATTCCCCACTTTTAAAGATAAGTATAATGGATTTTTGTGTTTAAATCTTTAGGGATGCCTTGCTTAAGTGTCAAATTGAATAACTTGTCTGAGTTAGATATCATGATAGACCCTCCTATTTTAAAAATTTGGGCTTGTTAGCCATGAATGTTTTTAGCTTTCCCACTTGCAACCTAGTTAAAAACAAACTCTATGTCTTTATAAAGATTGCATCTTCTATAGGAATATTAAAAATGGTTTCCATGGTGTTAGGGGATACACATTGATTTTTAAGGTAGGAACTCCCATTCTTGAATGGAATCATTTTACTTTCTTTAGTTTTATGAATTAGAATTTTCATCCAAAATTTTATACTCTAACTTAGATAGAAATAACATTATTTCTTGTTTTCTATTTATTTATTATATTTTCTTCCTTTAAATGGCAGATTTGTACATATTTATCTTACCCATATCTCAAGAGTAATTGGAAGCCTCCCCAACTACTTTTCTAGCTATTTTACAATCATATCATACCTATGGTTCCTTTTACATGACACCTTGATAGGGGGCATGTAAATGAAACTAGAGAGCATTGCAATAAAATTATAATAGATGTTTTTAATGTTTCCTTTATAAGTTAAGAGGCTTAAATCCATACTGTTAAAAAAATTTGAAGTTGTGTAATGTTAGGAAGAAGTCTAACTCCTTCACGTGTACACACATACATATATGAAAATAAATTTAAATCCATCTTAATTTAGGATTAGTAAGAAAAATCAAATCCTTTCAATTGCAAATATTTTTTTATATATTAATTGTAAAATAAGTAAATTACATTACTTACATGGATATGTGTGTATATTTTGGGATAGTGTTTGTAGAATTTTAATTTAATTATCAATAACTAATAAGTGGTTAATAATGATTTAACCTCCATAGGATATTCAATAATATTCATAGTATTATACAATAATTAACTATTGAGATTTATTTCAAAGTAGTTATTCCATTTTTGCCTCTTAATTAAATTGATTAGTTAAAAAGAGTCTGATATGAACAAGTGTGATATCAATTGAATTAGGACTTTTAAACATGTGGTATTGATAAACCACGGTATTGATCCATTATATTAAAACAAACACTATTTATAAATGACCCATAATAAAGTATAAATATTTTAATGTTAATTATAAATTGATGTTTTATCAATATTTACTATCTATTTAAATTATTTAACTATAATAAAATTAAATATTTTATTAAACATATTATAAATGGATGTTTATCAATAATTACTAACTATTTAAATTATTTAACTATATTAAAATTAAATATTTTATTAAACATATTTTTAAAACGTTCCAAAGTTATTTAAAATAATTTTTCCACTTTGTCCATAAAAAAATGAAGTGGGAGGTGAATAATAGGCCATACATAGATAAATTTTATATGGAATATAGTAACTTATCATCATTATAGTTGAGAAAAAATATTTTAATGTATATTAATTTTAAAAATTATTTCTTCATCATTATATCAATGCTAAAGTTATTTTTTTTTATTATGAATTAAGATTGTATTTTTTTTATTTTTTTATAAAGGAATTACCATTTATTTCATTAATATTTTTAATTAAAAAATCATTATCATATATTTGTAATTATCACGAATTGACCGCAACATGGATGTCCCTTTAGAACAGTGAAGCCAATGATGAGCACTTAAAACTTGTACCACCAATGCCCACATGAAAAACTGAACATGGTGTCATTACATTCTAGAATGACTTTAAAAAATTCAATGCCAAGCGTTTCAGCAGATCAGGAAAGGAGCCAACTTGTGAGAAGAATTTCTTCTCTACAGTATCAAATTCGCCAAACCTGGGATGGTCCCCATGTCATGTTCCAGCGCGTATGCTGTGTGTTTTTTCGCTTTCTAGGTCAATCTCTAAGCAGGCACATGGTGGAGGATGAGAGCTGATACCCACTTAATCCTCTATTTGTATTTACTAATTTCTATTATTATTTAAGATGCAACATTGCGCTGACAAAGGCCATTTCCGATATTAATTAGACTACTGTCAGTGTCGCCAGTTTACAGGCAGGGTTGGAATTTGGATTCTTTTGTACCCGTCAGATAATTTTTTTTTGACGTTTTGGGTCTTTATACTTCCCATCAAAAAACGTTATGTTTAAAATTTTACCCTTCAAAAATGATGTTTTAATAATAAATTAACCCTTTATCAATAAAGTTCGATTAAAAAATTACCCTTCAATAACACAATGATGTTATTTTTTTTTACATATTTATCATAATAATAAAATGACACTAACATAGAAATGACTTATTGAATCCTGAGGAAACTCACAACAAAATCTTCATAACCCATAAATCAAATTGTTTGTATGTGTTTGTTAGTACAACACCAATATTAGTATTACTCTCATCCATGTGTTTATATTTTCATGCACATTTTTTTTCAACGGTTGTTTACCTAGAATTTCACCCAAAAAAAATCAATAGACCTCCCAACCATATTTTATTTCCAAACCAACTCTAGCCATCACTATTGGGAAATATCAATCCATCAAAGGAATATCCTCATCATCTCCATGGAATGTAACTTATTTGTGGAAAATAAAGAGAGAGAGGTTCATTTCAAGTAGTGGCCCCTACAGAGGACAGTCAAGACCTGAGGAAAGGAGATTTAAAACTTGGTTAAGAGCAGGGGAGGTGACTTAAGATTTGGTTAAGTATGATATAACTATCTAATAGAAAGACCCTTCAAGGAGAAGATCAAATAAAGTAAAGTTGTTGGATTTCATTTTATTCAATTAGGTTCCATAATAAATATTCTACCTTCTAATACAACATAACTTATTTCACCACTTGAACTTGAGGACTCTACATTAAGCCGAGTGTGAATCATAAGAAAGTAATTTTAATGACTCAATAGGTTTTTTCCTTATCACAATACAACGTCTTTAGAGGAGCTGCTACACAATTTTTCTACACCTGCATATACATAAAATATTATTAAACAAATGAACTAAAATAAACACAAACATAATTATTTATTAAAATAAAACCCAAAAGTAACAATGCATACATCTTTAACCTACTGCACATAATGTGGAATGTACAAAAACCACCACTATAGGATTTAACTAGTGAAATTATCACCTCCCCTCTCATACGATACCAAATGTAAACAATAAAAAACTTTAAAAACACCAATATCAAAGTAAAACAAAAAAACCCAAATTCCAGAAAAACATACAAGCAAGAACAAGAACAGAGAAATAACCATTGACATAGCAAAAGCATCAACAAAAGAAAGAAGCATAATAAGAAGCATAATAAGAAAAGGAAAGACAAATCAGTAATGTACAATGGAATTGAACTCAACTCAACAACCGACGACCCTGTATGCCTTGCTCTATAGTAATGTTCCTTTCTACTCTGCTATGTTTAAATGGAGAAGGGATTAGCAATATACAAAATGGAACAAGATAAGAAAATGTGAATTTTCAAGAATAGATTTAAACATTGCATATAATGAACAAAGGTAATCAATATATATACCTATGATGAACAAAGGGTATTTACATAAATTAAATCTAGTAGCCTCTTCTCAACAACTCCCATCCTGTGACCCCCATCACTTGAGGGACTAAGCCACTACATCCTCTTGCTCCCACTACCACCACAATTATTCTCTAATGTTTATTGAGAAATGCATGTTGCTGCCTATTGTAGATAAGAAGGTTAGTGATGGTTCCTTTGGCTTCTCTCCAAATGATTGGTCCTCTCTCTACGCTTGTCCCTTGAAGATATTCAGAGCTTGTCGAGCCCATTTCACATTTGGTGGTACCCATGAGGGTTAGAAGATTAAAGGGTCAAATTACCCAAAACCTTTTTGATGTGAAGGGTTCAAATTTCCCTTGCATTGTGCACGCACCTTCTATTAGTTGAGGTGTCGAGGAATCCTATACAATGTCTATTCACTTGGTCTTGTAGAGTATTGATGGCCTATTGCACTTCATGGTTGGGACCACCAGGTTCAGCTCTACAACGACAACTGGAGAACTACCATCTCGCCCTTGATCTCCTAGAGGAAATGAACTAGCATCACCATGCTCCCACCCCCACATAGTAAGTGTGGTGTTCCACAACATACGATTTACGAAAATTTCCATGGGCTTATAGTTCACCTCTTGGAAAACATCTTCATTGACATTTTGTACCTTCGCATTTGGAAACTCGAGGATCTTCACTTTTGGTAGCTATGGTGTGCATGGCTTTGCATTCTCCTTCTCATTTAAGCCCCATCGCTTAGTTTGTGGTGCACCAATGAGCCTTTCTCTAGCTCATCTTGGTTTTGGTGGGTCCCAGGGGGACAAATTAGGCAGCAAATTCAAAACAAATGAAGAAATTTCAACTTTCATCTATTAATATCCGTGTCGTATTGCTAATTTGCTCCTAACTTCTATTTTAGTAATTTGCATTTAGTTTTGGTGTGATGTTAGTGACTTTTGAATTAATAGTGGGATAGATAGATCCATTTAATTCAAGATCTACCGAGAACCTAGAGGAATCAAATCTCTTTGAAGTGAAAATCTTTCTTCAAGTTTTACACTTGCATTTTGAGAGATTTGAACCACCTCAATACTTGGTGATCAGGAGTTAAAATGAGTCTATGCTTGTTATAAGCCAATTTTGAACTATGAATAAATCATAAATCTAGAATTGATTATTGGCAAAATTGAATAACAATGAAAAATTAGATAACAAAATTGGTTGTTTAAACTATAAACAAATTTTCAATTTTTTAACTATAAAATAAATTTAAAAAAATAGATATCACTTATTAAGTATTAACAAAATTGAATAAAACACAAACTTTGACTTTTTTAACTATAAGTAAATTTCTAAAAAAATCATATATTTCAAATTAATTATTAATAAAATTGAATAAAATTTATAAGTAAATGTCATATATTTCAAATTAATTATTAGTAAAATTGAATAAAGCTTATAAGTAAATTTCTAATACAATCATATCTTTCACTTAATTATTACTAAAATTAAAAAAGCTTAATCATAAACCGTATATCTAATTATTCAACAGCTTAAGATAAAGTCTTAAGAACGTTTTGGGTAAAAAACAAACCGTCAAAACAACGTTTTATAAACTTTAACGCACGTCACAAAAGACGGTCACTTCAATTTTTCAAACGTTAAATACGGGTAAAATAGCTCGTGACGGGCAAATTGCCCGTCAAATTCCATCATTGTTTACAGGCTTATAACGTCGATATGTATGTCCTTTTAACGCGTTTGTCGGAATAACCGAATGAGCCTCCGATATAGAGAATGAGCCCTTCTTGCACCTACATCATATTTCGTGCCACAAAATTTTACACTCTTCCAGCAGCCATTATTATCCATAAGCGCTTATTCCACGACTTGCAGTTGCATAATCAGAGCCGTCATGGATCTTGAATTTGCCCATCAAGCTCTCGATTCTTTCATGAATGCGGATTTCGACTAGATGCAGCGTTTTTACCCCGGGCAGGCCCAACTGCCTGAGCCTAGCCAATGGAGCAGCACCAATCAACGACGAGCTGGAGATGGACTTGTTGCATATCATCAACGTCGCCAATAACCACAGCCGCATGATGGCTGCTGCACCAGCGACCAAGACAGCATCGATGGGTTTTTGGGACTTGGCGGCTGCAATGATGGGATCTTGGAAACCCGGTTATTATAATAGAAATTGTAAAAAATAAACCAAAGATGAAACTAAATACATATTGTAATCTTTTAAGATTAGGACTTCTCAAACATTATGTGTGAACAACTATTTATATAACGAGAAGAGATATTGCAGGGTGTGCAGGCACGTTTTATGCTTTCAGTTTGAATAGTCATAATGTGACATAGTTCAATCTTTTAGATTTCCTATAATAGAATGCACTTCAATCTTACTAATTATTTTACCATGATTATAAATGAAACATAAGCTACGATTTCTTTGCCGGGCTTCTAAGTAAAAAATCCGGTTGAGAAATGAACAATAAGGACAGGTTACTCCGGAACTACTCCCAACCTTAATCTTTGGAGTTCATTTACCTCAATTATTAATAAAACATAATTTATAAAATCTCTTGAGGAAGTTTGGTAAGAAGTAATGCTTTCCTGTGTTATTGTGAGGATTTTCTAAAAGTTAGTCTAGAAGTTGTTGATTCTTATGTTATCATTTGGAGACATAATTTAGACATCTCCCTTTTTCTTTCTAATATGGTATCAGAGTCAAAAGTCGATATTGTGTAATGTTTTAATGTGTATGGTCAGTGTGAGCAAGTGTGAGAGACTAGATCTCTAAAACGTCCCTGTGATTGCCGGCATCATGGTCATAGGGAAGATGGTAGCCATTTTTACACCAGCTGTTCCTTTTGAAATTTCTCAAGCTAGGCATTGTCTACCTTTTTCATCTTTATTTCACCTCTGTTATTTGTCTACCTTTTTCATCTTTGTTTGACATCTGTTAATTTTGACATCTGTTTTATCTAATGTTGCCTCACTGGCAATCAATTTGGTGTTCTCGATTCACATCGATTTCAACCACTTCAAAGTTGCAATTTTTATGGTCTACTTACGCCAATGTTCCAACTTACTTATGCCAAATTTCCAACTTTCATGGTCCGGCGTGCTCGTCGGGTTAAATCACTTCGAAGTTGGAATTTTCATGGTATACTTACGCCAAAGTTCAAACTTAGTTATGCGAAAGTTCCAACTTTCCTCGTCTATTTATGTGAGCGTAACCACCTTTCATGTGGGCACGCAGTTAATATTTTTTCCCCAAAACTTTGTTAAGTATAATTTAGTATAATTTATTTTTAGGAAAAAATAACTTCGAATTTTCATGGTCTATTTAGGTGGGGTAACCATCTTTTATTATTTATTTAGAATTATAGGATTAATTATCCAATTCTTAGTTTTCAATTAATTATACCAAACTTAGTTCTCTTTTTAATTTAACAAGAAACTTGAAATGTTTTCCAACTCATTTTAATTTAAAAATTGGTTAATTACAATAAATTTAAAATGCTTTTCAACTTAACTCGATTTAAAGCAGATTTGCAACTTTTTATTTAAATTTAACCTCTATAACAACTCAATCAAGTTTAAATCGTTTAAAATGGAATTTTAAAATGCTTTTCAACTTAACTCGATTTAAAGCAGATTTGCAATTTTTTATTTAAATTTAACCTATATAACAACTCAATCAAGTTTAAATCGTTTAAAATGGAATTTTGACTATATTTTCTCTGTTTAAAAATATTATGATTTTTGAAGTATTTATTACCTATTTGTTTTTATATGGGTAAAGATTTCGAAAACTTTAATTTATGGATAATTTTTTTTAAAATTAATTTATATTAATATTTTATTATTTTTATTCAAATCATTTTTTAAAATAAATATTTTATATTTAAAATTGTATAATTTAATAAAATAAAGTTAAGTTCACATATGATAGTTAATATGTTTTTTGTTTTCTTTTATATATAATAAAAGATTTTTTTAGGGTTTAGTTAATATTTTATCTTAATTAATATTTTTTCTAATATAATAAAAGATTTTTTAAGCTTTACTTAATAGGAGATGTTTTGTTTTGTTTTTTTAAGTTAATATAAAACATATACTAATAATATTTATTGGTTCGTCCACTTTCAATATGTAGTTAGTATGTTATATTTAAAAATTTTAATAGTAAAACATATTTAATGTAAATTTTCTATTAATGTTTTTATATAAAAAAATTATTTAGTTTATTTAAAGTGATTTTTTAAAATTTAGTGTAAATGAGATGTTTATATTTTTAGTTAATATCTACATATTTTTCAATAATATTATTTAAATAAAACATTCAATATTCATAAATTAAATTGAATATTTGAACTTTTTTAGATGGTAAAATTTTAAAAAAAAAGTATGCATCTCAAGATATTTAATCCTCTTCAAAATGGATCTATATTGGTTCTATATATGCATATAGCATGTGTAGCTTTTCATTTTTTAAAATATGTTCTGAATGCATAAATGGATACAATGCCTTGAAAGTTTATTTGGACACTTTGATTGTGTAAACAACACCGCATAAATTTGCAATTCCAAAAAATATTTTCTAGACAATATTTAAATTTAAATTTTAAACTGGAATTATGAAAATGACTTTGAATTAATTTAAATTTTTTTAAAGGAGATAGCTAAAATTCTTAAATGAACCCCCTTATTTATGTTGATTGCATAATATCTTGAAATCTGAAGGTCACTCCAGTGAAATATGCTCTTTATTTAATCACATTATTAATCCAAAATCTGAAAGAGGTAACATGGATGCTCTAGCTCTAGAGAAATTTAATGTGGCATCAACTTTCACACTTAGAAAGTTAAATTCAAACACTTCTTATGAGTAGATTTATGTGGAGTATAGTAAAAGGAGCCTTTTTAATGGCATCAACTTTCACACTTAGAAAGTTAAATTCAAACACTTCTTATGAGTAGATTTATGTGGAGTATAGTAAAAGGAACCTAAAAGGCTCCTACAGATGCCAAGATTTTAGTTGAATGGGGAAAGAAATATGACAAGGCTAAGGCTATAATTGGATTGGGTCTTTCAGACACTCACACGCATTTGATTGATTTAGCAAAATCAACTCATGAAGTCTAGGAACATTTGAGTAATTTATTTGGGGAAAAGATTATGAATGCAAAGTTCGCTTTAAAAATGCATCTTTTTTGTCTCAAAATGCATGATGAGACACCTCTTTCTAATCATATAAATGAGTTAATGTCTCTCTTTGGGAAATTGGCTGAAATTGGTGCCAAGGTAAAAACAAATGAAGTTAAAGAAATTCTATTAAATAGCCTATCTCCCAAATGTAGCAACATTTTATTCACATTAATTCAAATGTATTCTCAATCATTAGAATGGTATCATCACTTTTAGTTGAGGAAAAAAGGGTAAATTATGAAAGTTCAGATGCTAGTGGACAACATGAAACTGCACTATTTTCCAAAGGAAAAATGAAAAAAAAAAGGGTTCAACAGAATGCTTCTACTATAAAAAATATGGACATACCGCCTGGAATTGTAGAAATTGTGCAAGGGATCTTATAAATGACAAGGAAACTGCAAACATACCCAACTTGGATGACATGTCAGAATCGAGTGGCCATCAGAGCCGCCTCTCGAACTATTTTAAAAGTAAAAGAAATTTAAGTTCTTTTATTGTGTGGTATGAGTTGAAGAATTTTTCTATTTATTTCAATTCTTGAGTGATTTCATAGGTTATAAAAAGTGTTGGCAGTTCTTAAAATGGGAAACTCGATGTCTGAAACATCAATTCCTGTGTAAGTTCAAGTTGTTCGATCAACTTCTAAACACATTCAATATCTAGACCTTCACCCTAGCAACTGACAGTTAATCGAAAGCAAAATATCTGAAAGATGATGGGTGGTCCGTAGGATGGTTCATTATTTGACGGCTCTTATTGTGGGAGCCCCGACAAGCCGATGCATCAATATTGTTGATCTTGCAAAGTTCATCAAAGATGGTTAGAGGCAATTACATTTTAAATGGAGGTCAAGTGACAGCTCGAAGATGTGGTGGTGAATAGCATGTGTTTGTGAGATTCAAGAGTAGATATAAGTGCTAATGGAGACCAGTCAAATAGATTATCCATATTGTTGTAATATATGTTTTCCATTTAAGCATTAAGGGAGGGTGTGGGAAGTAATGCTTCCATGTGTTGTTGTGAGTTGTCATTGTGAGTTTCCAAGCATTAGTTTAGAAGTTGTTATTTCATATGTTATGAGTTGCAGTCATAATCTAGATGTGTCGAAGTGAGTGTGTCATGTGCTTTATATTTGTATCTCTTGTTATTAATAAAACATTATTTGTGACATTCGTGTGTCTAATTGTTCTCTCTGCACATCTCCCTATTTTTTTCTAAAAATATTTTAGTACAAGCATCAGCTTGACACATGAACAATAAAGAATCGTCACAATAAGACATAAACAATATGGAGAGATCACCCCTCACTCCTAGACACTACTTAGCAAAATTAAATTAAAATAAACTTCTCGTTAAAATACTTACTTTAATTACAATCTTTCCCTTAAATCACTCTAATATGTTGTTAGATTTTATATTGAAACCAATTTGTGAAAGCCTCTCAAATTTAACTATCTTTGACCTACGATTACATTCTTACACGGAGTTTCTTGAGACAAATTCTCCCAACTTGTGAGTTAGTTTTATTTATATATTTATATATATATATAGATAGATAATACAAGTAGTTTACGTAAGTTAGACTATATATTGTAAAGCTGAGGATGAACTTGGAAAATTTGGTTAAAAAGAGTTAAATTTCATGGATCAATATATACATTATCCAAGTTATAAATATTTTAAGGATGAAGAGTTTTGAGATAAAATAATAATATACAAGGTTTTGTTTTCCCAATCATTAAAGTGTTTAAATACTTGAGTTTTGAGATAAAATAATAATATACAAGGTTTCGTCTTCTCAATCATGGAAGTGTTTAAAGACTTGCCATTATGACACTTATCAATAGATGAGTTGTTTGGATATTTGTTATCCAAATGAATCTTGGTTGGATACTCTTATATCATGAATCTCAAATAAACAAGACTGATGAATTTTTGAAAAACACATTCAAATTGTAAATTTGAATGTTACATTCATAAGAGTAAACCATATAATAAGAGTAAACCATATAATATCAGGTTACTAATTATATAACTTGAATTGATTGAGTTAAATTTCTTAAGTATACATGATTAAATGAAACCAAAATTCAACCTCAAAGATGCATACCTAAATATAATTAAATTTACACTTGGAAGTAAGTGTTATAAACTATTAGCTAGTGAGTCTAAAACTTGTTTTACTGCTTCCCACTTGGCTTTAGCCACGAGGGCTTTGCTGGGGAATCAATGCAATGCCACTTGCATTTATATTGGGTGATTTATATTAGGAAAAAATCACATAATATATTGGGGGATATATAGGGGGTAAAGGATTTTATATTGGCAAGTATAAAAAATGGAGCTAAAAGTTAATAAAAAATATAAAGTGGTATACGAAATGTTAATGAAAAAAATGGATACCTACAATATCTAGTGAAATTAGGGATTTTTTAAAATGGGAAGGTGTATTGGTTTGTATTGGTAAGGGGTTAAATAATGTGATTTTTAGAGATGTTTTCCAATACATAGTCAAATTAAGAATATTGTTTAATGTGACATGAAGGCATGTGATATGTCAGAGATTGAATGAGTGAATCCCTCATGTCTTCAATTTTACATTGTATATATATATTTTTCCCTTTTAATACTAATATTATGTTCTACATAATTTTTACTCTGATATTAATTTTTAATATTTTCTTATCGTCATTCATCTGATTTTGGTTATGTATTTTCTTATATATTAAACTTTTTTGTCAACTTACAAGTTCTTCATTTTATTTTATTCTTGTCCATTATCATTATTATGCAAATATAATTTAACAATATTTTTTAACTTAATCAATATACTACTTATTATAATATAATTTCATTAACTTATTAACAGAATATTAACATGTAAATAAATATTCTTAAAATTAAACCTATATTTATAAATTAACATATTTAACCAAAAAAACAAACATATATTCTATATATAAAAATATAAATAAACCATCATTCATTTCATATACATAAATTATTTGCAAACAACTCAGAGATATCATAGATTGCCCAGAAAACCCATGATAGAATAAGGAAACTGAAGTAAGATAGAATAAGGAAACTGAAGTACGTCGAGAAGGCTTCCTTCGATCCATACATCGTGTACAAATAAGAGAGATGGACGTAATCAAACATATTACAACGATAGGACTCATCACTCCTCTCTATTTAGAGGCTAAGGAAATCTTGGAAATAGGTGGACGTTTTGGTTGAAATATTTATGTTTGATTATTTAATTTTAATGTGGATTTTTTTAACGATTAGAGTTATTTAATTATATTTTTTTTAATTAATTTATGTTTAATTTAATTTAAATTTAATAAAATAATTTAATTAAAATTTTTGTGATTTGGTTTATCTAAATTTTTAATATTAGTGGTTTTATGAAATATTATTTAAATTTTTTTTATGGTATTTCATTGACTTTTAATTTATATGTGAATTATTTTTAAGTTTTATTAATTCTAAATATTATTTTTGTTATTAATTATTTATTATTTTATCCAAAAAGAAAGAATAATTAATGATTTTTTTGCTTAATAAAGCTTTCCTTGATTGGTATATTTTTATATTGTCATCCAAAATGTTTTAGATTCTTATTTGTGTGACATCCATATGTCTTAAAGAAGTACTTTTATTTACTTTCACTTTTTTTTTAATGTGTTAATTCTGTCTTTTATATTGTTTTTTTTAACAAAATTTTGATTTGGTTGTCTTTTGTCTTTTTGGTTATTTTGAAATTCTCAAAATGAGGAAAATGTTTCTTATACATGAAAACTATAAATCTTTATTATTAAAGATCTATTGGGTGAGTATGACATTATTTCATTCCACTTTTATTATTTCAAATCTTTGTTGTTTCTAATTAGTTCTTTTTATGTTAATCTACTTTATGTCTTTCTCCATTAGATGACCCTTCTATATGATTCTTTGATTTCTATTTCCTTATAGAGTTGTCATATGTTTCCCACTAAAATGCTATTTGAGCTCAACTAGTCCCAATGAAGATACATGTTCATTTCTTTCCTAATCTTGAATTTGATCCCTACATTCTTACATAAGAACTGAAGAAAATATATTTCGCTAGATGAATCAATCACCTAAAATTGATTATTCTAAAATTTAATTGATATCCTTTTAAAATAAGTTCTTATTTTCCTTTTCCATTTCTCTCTACTTCAAAACTCATATGTATTATACATAAATAGTCAATTACATACAACTACCTTTCTTCTTCTATTGTCTTGCACTTTCAATGCCTAATGAGATATTGATATACAATGATATAAATTATATTTCACTAAATGTTTCGAATCAGATTTTTAGTTATTTTTTCTTTCCATGTTTTCTTATCCTTTACTATATAAAGAGATTTCCTAAGTTGCACTTTTATTTAGCTTATTAGAATTGTTGTTAGACATTTAAAAATAAACAAAACAATCTATTAACCAATTAGAAAATCTCAGAGATTTCATCTCACCCATATGTTGGTTTATAAGTACCAAAAATTTATTTATCAAACATTCGTAATTGTTGGGACCTTTACCTATTGTTTTAGTTGAGCTATTATAGTGTGTCTATCACATATTTTGTTGCTCTTATGGTTTTTCTCACATCTTTTGTTCTAGTCCTCTCATGTTTTCCACAAAATATAAACATTTAATATTACTTTGTGCTCATGTATTATTTTGGGGCATTTTATATTTTTTTGATGATTCATGATGTTAGCTTATATTACAAATATTTCATATTGTTAATTTTCTTTTTGTTCAAATATACCAATGTTAATACATGGCCAACACTTTCCCTTTTCAGCATTCACTGAATTTCTTCATATTTCAACTTTTCATAATTTTGTTGATTTGTTATTGGATTTCAATTTTCATCCAATTATGCCTATTGAGGCATTTTTTCCTTCATTGCATATCACAAATTCTGATTTTTTTGATTTCATATACAAAATTCTCTTGTAGATGGGTTTCTCAGAGTTTGAGATAGTACTTGTTATGCCTAAATGATGAGACCTTATCATTTATTAAGTCTATTAGGTGGAATCTGGATGATCCATTCATCCATTATGCTCTTACATATGGAAAATCCCATATGACCATTCGAGAATTCTTGCTGCACTTTCAAGGTTTCCATCTAACCTTTAGCTTGCTCTATAAGGTTCTAAAAGGGACATATAATTTTACTACTTATCAAGAGATTCTTTTAACACTAACTCTTACAAGATGTACCCGATTCCTAACATCATTTCAGTTACCTCCCAAGCTACACCTAGTATTCTGATCTTCCATGCAACTACATTCCGAAGTGTTGTTTGATGGAACTTCCATACAACAGTAAACATAGTTGGGCGCGTTTACAGTAAACATATTTACAGATCAGTGCATTACTAGGAAAAATGTTGAGTAGATGTTTTTCTACATCTTAAGGCGTTAGGATTTGGCCAGGTAATGGAATAACCTCTAAGTTTTTAACCTCAGTTCAACTAATGGCAGAATACCGACCATCTTCTGTCACCGTCGAGATAGCCAGATGTCTAACCAATTAGTGAGCCATCTTTATGAATAAACAACTAATATAAATAATATCGAAATAACAACTATTATGAATGATGTCGAAATGTCCTTAAGTCAGAATTAAGAGAAATATTATGTTAATCATAATCAATTAACTGTCAGGAATGATCATTACATTGTCCATCTGTTATGGTAGACATGTTTTTGCTCATTTTGGGACTTTAAATTATTCTCCAACCACCAAAGGGTTCTGTGTGGAATCTCAAGCTTCAGGAATTAAAACAAACATAGAACGAACTCCGATAGGGATAGAGCTTCCGCTAGATATTTCCATTGCAAGCTTGACATTTGATAATAATCTGGCCTAACACAAGGCTGACTACATGAATTTTATGAAAGACTGTAATATTCAAGAAACTGGGAAAGCTTTATGGTTAAAATGACTTTTCAAGCAACCTTGATATTTTTGAAAAGAGGCCAATGAAAATCTCTTTCCGAAAATCCGACCACATTGTTTTGAGAAAATGTTAACCAATCTTGAACTTACCTATCAATGACAACATTGCCCGACCTCATCCGACCTTAGAGCTGATAACATTCAATAAAATGTGTAAGACATGGGATTGCCTTTGGATTCCACTTGATTCGGCTCAAGTAGGTGGAGAACAAACCCCGAGGCAAACGTGGAAAAATACACATCTCGTTCGACATTACACTAGGAGATTTGAAGGTCTTTGAGTTGGTGCGTTGAGAATGTCATCACGCGAGTCATCGACTTTATCACATGAAGATCATGTATTGCAATACATTTCTGATGTTGAGTGTCTTATAATTCTCACATAGAATTATTGACTACATCGAAACTTGTAACTAAGGCAATCGCAAGTACAACCAGTTTGAGATATTATTTTTAATTTTGGTATCAAATAAAAAAAAGACAATTATATATTATATTTCACATATCCATAAACTTATGGAAATAGTACGAATAGAAATTTATGGAATAAGTACAAATGCACACAGTAGTTTTCCTACAAGATATACGCATAATCTTATTATTTTTGTTTTTTGTCTTTTGAACTTGTGTAAGAATTTAGTAATGAAAAAATTTATAAATAAATTTTTAAAATTTTTAAAATTAATAGTTTATTAAAATTTTTTAAAAATATATTAAAATAATTAAAATGGATAAAATTTAAATTAAACAAAGATAATTTTATTTTTATGACAGATATTATAATTTAAAATTGTACATTAAATAAAGTTGAACAATTTTATACGGTGAATATTGTTATTCATTTAATTAGAATTTTGAATGTGTCTGTAACATATATATTTAGAAATATACTTAATTCTTGTGGTTAAGGATTAAATTTGAAAGAATTAAATTTAATGTCTTTTTTCTAGCGTCAACAATTTAAAAAACTATCTTTTATACGAAGATGAAAAATAATTTAAAATTTCATGCAAACTTTTCACCTCAAACTTTTTCTCGTGTGAAGTTGTACACACCTTAAATGAATAATCTTGTCTTCAAATCAAAATACCAAATATTTCATGCAAACTTTACACCTTAAACTTCTTATTGTGTCAAAGTTGTGCATACTTCAAATGAAGAACCTTGTATTCAAATCAAAATGCTAAGCATATTTGAACAAACACACATAGTAAGCATTGGTTCACTAGTATTATAGTTTATTTATGAATCTTATGGAGAGAATTCAGTAGGATCATTTACCATTCATTCTTTGAATGTTAAACAAGAAATTTTTCTTCTTTCTTAAACGGCAATTGGTCCAATTATTAAATAATTATAATGAGTTTTAAAAACAATCGGTTTTCAAATAAATGAAATAAAGTTTTAAAGATAATCAAAATATGGTATGGTCTTTTGGATCTATCTATCAAATAAATGAAATAAATTTTTAAAGATAATCAAAATATGGTATGGTTTTGTGGATCGATCTATCTATATATATAAGATTAACACAATTTTTACCTAAAAATAAATTTTAGGTGCTAGAATCTTTTGAAATGAGAATGGCAAAAGAGCCATATTATTTCTTTTTAACAAAATTAATGTTTAAATTAAATAATAGATATTTTGTGTTCAATTGCTAGTAATAAGGAGTGAAACCTGTATTAAATATTTTTTACCCATTGTCCACACAACCACGTAAAGTAGGTATTAAATAAATGGAAAGTAGGTGAAAATAAGATGTATATGTCAAACAAGAGAAAATTGGTAGGTATTATTGATA
Source organism: Pinus tabuliformis (assembly GCA_031772625.1). Lineage (NCBI taxonomy): Eukaryota > Viridiplantae > Streptophyta > Pinopsida > Pinales > Pinaceae > Pinus > Pinus tabuliformis. The sequence goes on from CM062818.1 coordinate 575,631,729, forward strand.
AATCTGAACAGCAAGAGGATAAACAATTCCTTAAAATTGAAATTATTTTACCAAAGCATTTAATCTTCAATGCCCACTACTAAATGTAATTTAAATAAATTAATAACATGTCTATACATCAAACTTCATAAGAATCTAATTTTAGTATATAGCAATTATACCTTTTTTTATTAAAACTATTACATAAAAAGCGAAAATGTGTTAATATTATTTTTCCTAATTGTTATGATACACCAAAAAAGTGATTGATAAAGAAAAATATATATAATAATTGTGATAGTTAAAATATATTAGGAAAGAATTCCTTACTCTTCCATTAAAAATTTTGAAATAATTTTAATTTCCAAAATAAGAAGTAATGGTTTGTTTTAACGTACACTTGTATAAAGAGATTTTATCCCCTCTCATAATGGGATAAAGAGCTATTCAAAGATAATACTGATTTCAATTTAACCCATCTTTGTGATGGATTTTGTAAATTAAGATTATCACATAAGAAGGTGTATAAGAATATTGAACAACTTAAATATTACTATTTATATAATTAAATTTTTGTTTCTTTTATATTATATTTAATATTATTATTACTTAGGTTTAAAAAAGTTATAGATAATATCATTTTTTTAATAATTAAATTTATAATCTATTTGAAATGATAATTTTAACCATTAATATTATTATGAAGTAAATTTTAAATTAAAAAAATATTTCAAATAATATAAATTATTAAAATTACAAATTAATTGAAACCACTACATTAAACAAAAATAACATTACTTATAAAAATTACAACTTTGAGACATAAATTGAAAATTGACATTACTTAAGTAATGCATATTTCAAATATATATATATAATTATAATCAAAATAAACTTGAAAATATAACCAAAATAAACATGAACTATTTAAAAATATATGTGCATTTAAATTTATTATTATGTTTTGATTGTTAATTTATAAATTTTATTTTTATAATTAATAATTTTTAAAATACTTATTTTTAATATATACACACTTCTAATAAATTTTTATAATAGATAGATAGATAGATAGAATGAATTCATGAAATCATAATTTTTATTATTCCTTATTATTTTAATTTGATCTGTGCATTTCTATCATTTCTCATCTCCTTTTTTTTTATGGTAGCTTTTGTGGTTTGAACCAGAAATAATGAGTTATAAACCCATTGCTATGGATGACTATTAGTATAGAGAGTGAATATTACATATGTTTAGGTTGTTAGGTGTGTTTATTTCAAATTAAGTTATTTAAAATTTTATTTTAATTATTACTAACTATTTGATGGATAATAGAAATTTAATAGCTATTTCAATATATGCTTTCTATAATTTTAATTTAATTATCAATAATTACTAGATGCATAGTAGAGGTTTAACATTCATGGAATATGTCATAATATTTATAGTAACATTCATAGATAAAGGGTAAATTCTTTTAAGTAATTTATATCAAGTTAGTAATTAAGTAAATGTTATATCAACATGTGTTGTGTTGGCCATGTGGTATTGATTAGCCATGGTATTGGTCAATGATATTTTACCAGAAAGTATTTACAATTTAAAAATTTTGGTGATAAAGTGTGGGTGAATGTCCATAGTTAAGAATATTATTTAACTCATATATTAATTTATTTTATAATAATAATAATAATGATAAGAGGCTTATAAGGGAGATGTATAAGTCCTTTTGTGGTGTTGACATGTATCAAATTTGAAATAAAATAAAAAATTATTCTCTAAATAATTAACAATCAAAATATATATATATATATATATATAATCTATTAATTTAGATAAAAGTTAATAGAACTTTATTTAGATAATATTCAGAGCTTGAGAATATCTTTAACTAAAATTCTAAAAACTTTTCTCTAAATTAATAGAATTTTTTTGATTATATATATATATATATATATATATTATTTTATATTATATATTATGAACACTAAAATATTTTTTCATTTTCTTTTTCTCCTTCATGTATATATGTAAGTTAGTCAACATGCATATTAAAGTAATGTATTGAAATAGTTTTAAAAAATTAATCTATATTATATGCTGGAATATTTTTTATACCCAAAATTGAAAATAATAATTTTTTTGAGTTGAGAATAAAAAAAAAACATATATTTTCATTTAGTTTTTTAATTATAGCTTACTTTTTTCTATTTAAATTTTGGTTTTTTTTAAACAATATTATATAAAAATTAAACAGAGACAATTATTTATTTAAATTTTAAAAATAACACTTTATTTCATTAATATTTTAAATTAAAAATTCCATCTCATAGATTTGCAATTATCAAGAATGGCCGCTAGCATGGATGTCCTATGTGAGGACAACAAACAAACTTTGGCAAATGGAATTCTGATGGTTGAAAACAGTGAAGTAAATGATGAGCACTTGATCTGGTACCACCAATGCGCACATGAAAAATTGAAGATGGTGTCGTCATTCTAGAATGACCTTAAAAAATTCAAGGTTAATCGTTTCAACAGAACAAGAAAGGAGTCAAATTGTGAGAATAGTTTCTTCTCCACAATGTCAAATTCGTCAATCCCGCGATGTTCCCCATGTCATATTGAAGGGCCTTTGTTGGGTGTATTTGCGCCTTCAAGTCAATCTAAAGCAGGTAGAGAGTGGAGGATTAGATTGGATTAGATTTGATGGGAATGTCTATATATTAAACAGAATCGTCATAAATGTGAGTTGTTATATCATTATTATTTTGTTGCTCGTGCTGATGTATTTTTTGTTGAACAGTAAGTGTGAATTAATTGTAATTGTGAATTAACATTTTGTATTGAAAACTAACCCTTATATTATATAGGGGTTGCCTAGAGTTGACTCTACTTAATAATATTGTGATTTTTATATTCTACTTAATAATATTGTGATTTTTATATTTTTATAAATGTGATAATTGAATCATTTTAATAAAATAAATATAACTATAGACTCATTTAAAATAACATTATGATTTTTCTGTTATTTAATAGTGAGATTTTTTGAAAATTTTTTAGGCATATTTTTCAGTGTAATTTTTCTAAAATTAAGCACGAATTTATTGAAATTATAAATTTATGGATAAGTTCTGCACAATTTAAGTACCCAAAAATATTTTAAGATGCTGAATTCATATATAAAATAAAAAACCAATTTAAAAAACACAAATCAAAATTTCACCTCAATTTTTTCTACCAACACTAAAAATCCAAAAAATCACACTCTTTAAAACACTGCATTCACCCAACAAAAAAACCATGTCCTCTGTTAATTAGACCACGGGCACTGTGGCCGGTTGACACGCTTATAACATCGATGCCTCTGTCCTTCTGACATTGTTTGTGGGCACAACGCGGCTGTTGGAATCAGCGCCGCAACGTCACTGTGCGTGGGCCAGGGTTCATGAGTCGAACATACTATAGAAGAGAATGAGCCCTTTTGCCCCCAAGTCATATTTCGTGCCGGAGAATTTTACACTCTTCTAGCAGCCATTATCATCCATAAGAGCTTATTGCACGACTGCAGTTGCACAATCAGAGGCGACATGAATCTTCAATTCGCCGATCACGGTCTCCATTCTTTCCTGAATACGGATATCGACTGCATGCAGCACTTTCACACCGCCCAGACGAAACTGCCGGAGCCCGGCCAATGGAGCAACACCATCAACCACGAACTGGAGATGGAGTTGTTGCACATCATCAACGACGCCAATAAGCGCAATCGCATGATGGCTGCTGCACCAGCGATCAATACAGCCGCGATGGGTTCTTGGGACTTGGCGGCTGCCAGGATGGGCTCTTGGAAACCGGAGCTGGACCTACGCTCGAACGCGGCGTTGGGTGTCAACATCTTCGACGGCACGGCCGTTCCGCGTAACCGCTGCGGTTTGATCACCAAAAATGCGCCCGCAGCTGTGGACACATCCGCGTTACACGAATATCCCTCGGCGTTCCGTAGCGACCCTCGGCCCTTTGTTGAAATTTAATTTCAACTCCGTGCGTACCTCACCCAAAACCGCCAAAGCAAAACCGGAAACCTGCTTAACTTTCTCGGACCGCCTACAGCGAAAAGATGTTTCCGTATATGCGACTCCGATGGAATATGGTGGCGCCACGTGTTTCTGACCTGACGTAACGCAATGTCACGTTCTCGGGAGGTAAACCTCAGCAGTTGTATGGCTTCCGATATTCACCTCCGCCGTCGGATCTGGTTCCGTGTTGTCAGCCGTCGATCCTTGAAAGTGCACGGGCCTGCGTCAATTCAATGCGTTGCGTGGAGTGTTGACCGCCGTAAGTGATGAAGTTATGGTCTTTAATGCATTTACGAAGTTTTGGTGAGGCCCTTTTAATATGGGTATGGGCAAACTTTATTATATGTTCTTTTATATATGTTTTTATACGGCATGTATTAAAAACATAAATCGTATGTAATAAGTTTTTGTTTCACGCGTTGACCATTTTTTTTGGGCAATGGTATGTAAAAAGAATATTGACACAAGTTAAAAAGAAGATGAACGAGCCAAAGAGATATATGCTCGTGGGTTGTAATATGCATAGTGCATTTTTGTAATATGAGAGTGTGAGGGGGCAGCGTAGGTTAAATATATGGGAAGTTGTAAAATACACAGGGTGTATGGTGAAGAAGAGAACGCATATGAGAGTGCGTAAAAATAGTTTTCACTGCAGCGAAAAAAACATGTTGACTTGCAAGAAAACTATGGTGATGCACAGAAGTGCATAAGTGAATGTGAATATTTTTATGCGTAGACCTCTGTTGATTTTGTAAAGAAAAAAAACACAACAGTGCGAAGAAATTACATGGAATAGGGTGTAATGTTTTGTGAGACATAGTAAAACAGAGGAGTAGCAAAAACCATGTGTGGTTTTGCACAGCAGTGCATAAAGAAAATGGTGGAGCGTTTTTTTTGTAAGTCTGTGTAAATTTTGTTTTACAGCAGCCTGTAAAAGGAGTTTTACATCAGTAAATGTAAATGGGGGTTTTACAGCAGTAAACCCAGCATAGTGAACTCTCAGGTGGAGAGAAAAGACAGAGTTTTGTTTTTGATGGGTGAATGTAAGTTTTGGTAGATCCCTCTGAGTGAAAGAGGATGAATGTTGTTTGAGGCTTTATATTTTAATCAATAGAAATATTTTTATGGCTGTGTAATACTCTATTCTGAGTTTTTTTTGAAAGAGGTTCTCTCCAAATGGTCCTGGAACAGTGGAAACAGAGCATTGGCTCTGTGGTGTTAGAATGTCTGGTTTTGGTATTTTCCCCCATTTAAAAAAAATACCCAACAGTGGTATCACAGCTAGTCCAGGCTCTTTGAAGACTCAAAGAAGCTGAAGGAAGGTGTTGTTGCAGCAGTCAAACCTCTCTAGCAGTGTGAAGACTCAGCCAAAAGAATTAAGGTATTTTTCAAAGCTTTCCTTTCTGTTACTGTGAAAGGAACAGTCAGTGATTTAAAATAAAACACAGTCAAGTATTTAAAAGCCTAGATAAAAATGGCAAGGTCAAAGAAGAAAGCCTCCAGCGCTGTTAAAAATGTGTCTCCCCCCTCTACTAAACTAGAAGGCAATCTATTTGAAAGCATTGTATTTGAGGTTCCAAAGTTTGATGGAAACTTTGATGTATGGGAAATAATGATGAGGGCTTTCCTAATGTCTGAGGGGATTGAAGTTTGGGAGTCAGTGATTGATGACAGCCAGAAGGATAAAGAATCCATGGAGTATGATGCACAAGCAGCAAAGACTATCTTGGATGGTCTCCCTGATTCAGTGAAGAAGAATCTAGGGAAATATTCATCAGCAAAGGAGATATGGGATAGACTGCATGACCTTCATGCAAAGGGAGCACTGACCATGACAATGAGTCAAGAAGAAAGTTATGAACCCATCATAGAAGCTGAGAATGAGAAGCTTGACCTCATCAAGCTTCAAGTAAGAGAAAGGGATGAAGAGCTTGCCAAGCTCAAGAAGGAGCTTGATCAATGCAAGAGGAAACATCATGAAGAAGTCATATCAATGACAAATCAGCTAAATAAAGCAAAGAAGCAGGAAGATGACTTGTTAAGTCAACTGGAACAAAGGCACATGAGAGTGACTAAGCTTGTAGAAGAGATTGGACAATACAAGGAAGAGGTCTCCTCCCTTAAGTCCGAACTACAAGAAGCCAAGAAGCAGGCACAAGGAGCTGAAAAGAAAATGAAGAGCAGTCAAGCAGAAATCTCCAAAATGAAGACTGATATTATCTCCTTCAAAATAATAGCAGCTGAAGCTACTCGTAGCAAGGAAGAAACTGAGGGACAACTAGCAAAGAAAAATAATGAATGTGAAAAGTTAGAAGAAGAGATTGTCCTCCTCAGGAAGAAGGTTGAAGGGATGAACAAAATAATGAAGAGCTCTCAAGCATTGGATGACATGCTTAGCTATCACAGATCCCCATTTGATAAATCAGGACTTGGGTATGTAGCTGAACCCTCAAACAAGGATGAAGATGCTTTATGCAAAGGAGATGTGAAGAAGCCAGAAAGAGATGGTGATGCTCCTAGTTCCAGCAAAGGCAAGGAGAAAAATGAAGGTTGCAATAGAAGAAATCCTGCTCCAAGAAGAAAACCAGCTCTAAGAGGAAATGTAGCTGATGACAAAGAGGCAAGATGCAATGGTCATCAACAAAGGATCTCAAGGCAGCAAGGCTTCAGAAGTACATCTAGAAAAACTCCATCTCCCAGGTACCAAAGTTCATTTTATGGTTATTGTTATGCTTGCTCAAACTTTGGTCATATGGCAAAAGACTGTAGAGCATTTCATGGAGATAGATGTTGTGGTTCCCAACAATCTCCAAGAAATAATTTCACAAGAAGAAATCATGAATTCTTATTCATGAATAAAGTTGAATGCTTCAAGTGTCATAACATTGGGCATATGGCACGTGACTGTAACTTGACATGGGCTCTTACACAAGCTAGACCCATGCAAAAGAAGAAAGTTACACAAGTATGGAGGAGAAAAGAAATACAGTGTGAAAGCCCCTTAAGCAACGCAGCTGATCTAAGTTTGTTTTGAGAAGAGTCTGCCAAAAGAAGACAAGCACACATTAAAGGGGAGCTTGTAATTTTTGTTTGCTGAACTGTATTAACAGTCATTTGTTGATGGAGGATGTATTGCAACGCAGCAGTTGCAAATGAAATCTTTGTTAATCCCTCTAAAAGGTAATATGCAGCAGTGATGAAATCAGCAATGTTTTTGCTTTGTGTTTATGCAATATGCACAGAAATGCATAAAGAATAAAAGATGGCAGCGCTGAAATGTAAAGAGCAGCAGCAAGATAAGAGAAAAATGCAAAGTATGGAGACCCTCACAGCAGTGGGAAGATAGAGCATAAGACAGCAGTTTGGAAATTTTTTGTGAAGCACATGGATTAGAATGAACAGCAGTTTGAATTTTTTTTTTTGGTGCACATGCATTGAAATGCATAGCAATGGAAGGTAGTTTCCTTCTATGTAATGTGAGAGAATATACTCACAGCAGAATGAGTGTAATGCATAGCAAATGAAATGTTTTGTATTGGGAATGAAAATGCAAAGCAGTGAGAAGAAAATGAGAAGAAGGCAAAACGCAGCAGAGCGTAAATGCCCAGTGACTGAGAATGCAATGAAAATTTTCACACAGCAGTGAAAAATGTAATGTTTTTTTTTGTATGCAATGCAACATGCAAAGAAATGCCTAAAGAAAAACAGGGACAACAGATTTTTAATGCACATGGATGAATGAGAATGTGTATGGCAGCAGAAAGCCAAAGGAATTGCAGCAGCAACACAACAGCAAGAAGTTATGGACAGCAGCATGATGGCAAGAAGGAGAAGCACACAGCAATGCAAATGTGAAAAATGCAGCAGCAAGAAGTTTTGAACAGCAGCACATGCAAAAGAGATTTTCCTTACAGCAGTGAAGGTAAATGTAATGAATTTGTTGTTCATTGAGTTGAAATGCAATATATGCAACAGCAGTGAGTGTAAGAAATGTTTACACACAGCAGTGTAAATTTGTAAATTGGGACAGTGTAATTGTTCCAGAAAAGACAGAGTATTTTGTCTTTGAAAAAGTACAGAAGCAGTGCAAGTGTAGACACAGCAGTGTGGGATAGACGCAGAAAAGAAGATGGCACAACAGTGCAGCAGAGAATATGCATCAGCATAAAAGAACAATGTAATGAGTTTGCACACACAGCAGTGCAATGATTGTTTGTTTTGGAACTGCATTTGAAGCAGTCATTTGGTGAATCCCTCTATCAAGAGGATGATGCTTTTCAGCATAGTCACAGGTGAATCCCTCTGTCATGAGGAAGGTGCTCTTAAGCACAGTTTCAGGTTAATCCCTCTATTAAGAGGAAGACAACTTTGTTGTTTGTGGAGCTGCATCAGAAGCAGTTGGTGAACCCCTCTATGTGAGGAAGATATTCTTGTAACAGTAGTTAGTGAATCCCTCCATGTGAGGAAGTGTTTGGGTAAGATTGAAAGCCCAGCAGTTGAAATTAAAGGGGAGTGTTGAAATTTAATTTCAACTCCGTGCGTACCTCACCCAAAACCGCCAAAGCAAAACCGGAAACCTGCTTAACTTTCTCGGACCGCCTACCAGCGAAAAGATGTTTCCGTATATGCGACTCCGATGGAATATGGTGGCGCCACGTGTTTCTGACCTGACGTAACGCAATGTCACGTTCTCGGGAGGTAAACCTCAGCAGTTGTATGGCTTCCGATATTCAACTCCGCCGTCGGATCTGGTTGCGTGTTGTCAGCCGTCGATCCTTGAAGGTGCACGGGCCTGCGTCAATTCAATGCGTTGCGTGGAGTGTTGACCGCCGTAAGTGATGAAGTTATGGTCTTTAATGCATTTACGAAGTTTTGGTGAGGCCCTTTTAATATGGGTATGGGCAAACTTTATTATATGTTCTTTTATATATGTTTTTATACGGCATGTATTAAAAACATAAATCGTATGTAATAAGTTTTTGTTTCACGCGTTGACCATTTTTTTTGGGCAATGGTATGTAAAAAGAATATTGACACAAGTTAAAAAGAAGATGAACGAGCCAAAGAGAAATATGCTCGTGGGTTGTAATATGCATAGTGCATTTTTGTAATATGAGAGCGTGAGGGGGCAGCGTAGGTTAAATATATGGGAAGTTGTAAAATACACAGGGTGTATGGTGAAGAAGAGAACGCATATGAGAGTGCGTAAAAATAGTTTTCACTGCAGCGAAAAAAACATGTTGACTTGCAAGAAAACTATGGTGATGCACAGAAGTGCATAAGTGAATGTGAATATTTTTATGCGTAGACCTCTGTTGATTTTGTAAAGAAAAAAAACACAACAGTGCGAAGAAATTACATGGTATAGGGTGTAATGTTTTGTGAGACATAGTAAAACAGAGGAGTAGCAAAAACCATGTGTGGTTTTGCACAGCAGTGCATAAAGGAAATGGTGGAGCGTTTTTTTTGTAAGTCTGTGTAAATTTTGTTTTACAGCAGCCTGTAAAAGGAGTTTTACATCAGTAAATGTAAATGGGGGTTTTACAACAGTAAACCCAGCACAGTGAACTCTCAGGTGGAGAGAAAAGACAGAGTTTTGTTTTTGATGGGTGAATGTAAGTTTTGGTAGATCCCTCTGAGTGAAAGAGGATGAATGTTGTTTGAGGCTTTATATTTTAATCAATAGAAATATTTTTATGGCTGTGTAATACTCTATTCTGAGTTTTTTTTGAAAGAGGTTCTCTCCAAATGGTCCTGGAACAGTGGAAACAGAGCATTGGCTCTGTGGTGTTAGAATGTCTGGTTTTGGTATTTTCCCCCATTTAAAAAAAATACCCAACACCCTTGCCACCGATGGAAGCACCAAGGGGTTCAAGTCGGAAATCTGGTGCGCTTAAACCAAAGAGGAAGCGTGTGAGACCATCCCGACGCGTGCCGACAACGCTGGTGAAGACGGACACATCCAATTTCAAGGCCATGGTGGAGCACTTCACAGGAGTCCCCACCACCTGTACTCCAGTTACTACTCAAGAATCCACAACAGCTCCATCTGGGTCCTCTTTGCCAGAGTCTACTAGTTCAGCCACTTCTCCATCCTTCAGCAAGCCGCTCCCTCATCCCGCCCTCTGCAAAACCTCGAGCTCTTCCCGTGCCAATGCAAGAACTACTGCGTCGGCCCCTATTACTACTTGTCCTTCGCCTCTGCTGTCTTCTTCCTTTCCCACCAGGCAATCTCTGCCTGAGCTGCCCTCCATAAGCACCGTAGTCTGTTTGACTGGTTCTGATCAGATTTCTAAATCTGTTGATGCGGAAGAACAGATCAATTTGCCTGATCTCATTGACGTAGCTCTTTTTGAGAAACTGTGGAGCGAAATAAATATGGAACCGATGGTCAGAAATTTGTAAGAACTAGTATGCATATGCTGATCAGTCCTCTCTGATGATCAGTTTCTTTTGTTTGGCTTCTGGTTCCAATTGTTTCGACTGTTTTCATTAATTATTCTAATGCTTTCTCAGTTTATTGCATGCATCCCTTTCGAAATGTCAACGATTAATTATTCGACAGATTATGCTGTGCATTGGGAAGTTTGTGTCTACGGTTAAGCAGAAAGATAATTCCAGCAAAAGGCCATGAGAAACTCTGCTTTAAATGTCCATTTCACTTCTGTCGAGGGGGATTTTCCTGTTTTGTTGAATCGCACCTAATCGACTAATTCACTGCAATCACTGCAAAGGTTATGCTTGTAATACTCAGTTAATCAGTTACTACAGAAAGACTCCTATACTCGCGGTGGAAACACGAAATACTCAGTTAATCAATTACAGAAATACAGAAAGACCCCTATACTCGCAGTGGAATCACAAAATGAACAAGAGATATGAGTTTATTTACGCATTATACTCACGATTCGATTACATAGTTAAAATTGATATTCGTAAGCGAATTAACAAGAGTGATCAATTAATTTGCTACTATAGCTAATAATAGATTACATAGCTGAAATGGATAGTCATTAGCAATGTTTATGTTTGTATATGTCACAGTGCTTCAGTTAATCTGTTATGGAAATAAAAAAGGACTTATGAAAAGCGGTGGTAACAAAGAATTGTCTAACAGCTATGAATTATTTTTTAATTTGATAAGAAAATTTCTGGTAAATGGTGTATTTGCAACTATTTTTTTGTAAGTTTTTTTAATTAATAGGTGAGAAAATTTATTATAATTCAGTTATCAAATTAGGAGTGAGGATAGTCATATCTAGCTGCTAACCCCGAATGCAATTTGACTCATCACTGTTGTTCCATGCTAACTGGAATAATCTGACTCATCGCTGTTGTTCCATGCCAACTGGAATAACCCATAACTTGTTGGTGGTCCATAAAGAGGCACACATTTACTCCTGTCAAATGCCTCTCAGCCATTAACATGTTTCTTTAAGTCCTAGAAGGAGGAGCTCTTAACCAAAAACAATTAGCTAAATTATGTGCTTTTAGTATACACAAGTAAAAATTCTTTGAAAGGTAACTATATAATATAATTTATAATTGCAACTATATTTAGGTTAATTTTGAATTTTGACTTCCTCAAAGGAAATTCTTGCTTCTTGTCGGTTCAAGTGTTTTGATGAATACTGCTTAGCTTAAGGATGCAGAGCCCCATGATCCAGTATTTTTCAACTTATTCAAAAGACACCTGGAACAAGTTTGCGTAACACACTTATATTTAAAGTGCTTCCAACGACCCACCACGCTTCATGATCCTACATGCTGTGCTCTCGGTTATTATAACAGAAACTGTAAATAGTAAACCAAGATGAAATTAAAATACATCCTCACATTGTAATCTTTAAAATTAGGGCCTGTCAGCTATTTATATGAGAAGAAAGGATATTGAAGAGTGTGCAGGGGCGTTTATTGGTTTTATGCTTTAATTTTGAATCTTCAAAAATTTTCAGACAGTTCAATCTTTTAGATTTCCTATACTATAATTCCCTTCAATATTAAGAATTATTTTACCAGGATTATAAACGAAACATGATTTACAATTTCTTTGCCCACCTTCTATGTGAAAGGTCCGGCTGAATCGTGAACAATAACTAGAGATCACGCAAGGTTTTTTCAGGATTATACATATAGTATGAGAAATTGATGTGTTCAGGTGAGCGGGTTATTTTTGTGTAGAAATTAATCCCATGAAATAATTATGTCAATCTCCATTAAGACTAAAATCTCAATACACTAAAAACGGAATAAAGAAGATAATAGTCACTTCTCTCTACCACCTCAACTACACTTACCTAACCATTTACCAAAATTATTAATAAAACATAAATTCTAATTTCTTAACCCAACTTTAACTAAAAAAAATGTGGGTCTGACACATGGACAATAATGATGCGTAGCTTTGGGATATGAACAATAAGGATACATTGCCCGTATGGAGTAGGCGCAAAGTGTAAACGGACTAAACAATTTGAGAGATCTTCAATGTGGATCTCGTAAATTCATTTCAAATTATCATGATTGGTTTATATAAACAAAATTAAATTAAAACTAATTTTTTTATTTTTTATTTTTTAAATTTAAAATATGAACTTTAATTTCAATCTTCCTTTAGATGTTATATTTTAGGATGGAACACTTTGCCAAAGCCTTCAACTTCAAATTATTTTGTATAGGGAAAGAAACCTTTAACTATCTCCCATATTTTAGGATGGAACACTTTGCCAAAGCCTTCAACTTCAAATTCTTTTGTATAGGGAAAGAAACCTTTAACTATCTCCCATATGGGGTTACATGCTTTTAACTGGTTGGTTATAAAGAGTATTTTATGAAACATTGAGTGTATATTTTAGAAGTAAAGGTTTTTAAAATAGTTAAGTTGGGGAACATTAAGATATTTAAGTTGGAGAAATTTAGAATGAATTTTGAAAATTTGAATATAAAATAGTAAAATTTTATGGACCAATATATATATTACCTATGTCATAAATATTGTAAAGATGAATTGTAAAGAGTTCTGATATCAAAATGTAATATAAAAGGTTGAGTGGAGTCTAAAGTCTTGTCATTATGAGAACTATTGGTAGATGAGTTGTTAGGATTTTTGTTGTCCCATAAATTTTGGTTGGATAGTTGCTATCCCATGAATCTCAAATAAACATGAATGATAAATCCTTGGAAAACACATTCAAATAGAAAAATTTTATTGGAGTAAATCATACAATCTCACAATAAAACAATAGATTTAAGGCTATACAACTGAAATTAATTGAATTAAATTTCCTAAGATACGTGATTAAATAAACCCAAAATACTAACTCACATAAGCAAGAATAACTCTTCCTAAATTTAGACTAAGATGGGCTAGCTCAAGAGTAAGTTGGCCAACACTCTCCCAAGCATGCTCATGTATGTTTCAGGCTCACAACAGTTATCCCTTCAAAAACTCGATCTACTTCTTCCTGGATATTGGACAAAGGTTTTCTTTCTTTTGTTACTAAAATTATATGCTGCATAATTTTTCTTTTCAATTTTAACTTTACCCTACTCTTAGTTTTCAATATTTACTTATTTTTAGTGACTTCATTCATCTAATTCCTTTTGTGAGTATTCTTATGTATTAATTTTTTTTTTATCAATTTTTACAAAATAAAAAGAAATTTCTTCATTTTATTTTACTCCTGTTTATTATTATTATCTTGTAAATATTATTTAACACTATTATAAATTTAAATAATATCATTTTTTAAACATAATTTGATTATAACATAAATAAACCTGTATAACATATTTATTTATTTATAATACTAACATATAAATAAATATGTTAGATAGATTTATTTATTTAAAAATTAAACATATATTTATGAAAAAAATATCTAACTTATTTAACGAAAAACTATTCCATAAATAAACATGTAAACCCTAAGCTAATTATTTATTTCATATACATAAATTATTTGTAAACAACTCAACAATCTCATAAATGGGCTTGAAGACAACATATAACCGAACCATTCATTTCAGATGCATAATTTATTTGCAAACGTGGCGAAAAAACCCAAGATAGAATAAGGAAATGGAAGTATATCCGCAAGGCTTATCAAACATATTACAAGAATAGGATTAATCGATTGTTCATCACTCCTCTCTATTTTAGAGGTGTAGGAGATGATATTAGGATGAAGTTTTGTTTTACTTATTTAAGTTAGTTTGACTTTTTAATGTGGAGTTTTTTTTATGATAATTTTATTTAATTATGATGTTTTTTAATTAATTTTTATTTAATTTAATTAAAATTTAAAAATAAAGTACAATAAATTGATTTAATTTATATTTTTAAAATTCAAAAATAATTATTTTAAGGATATTAAATTGATTTGGTTTACATTTTTAAGTATTTTTTTTAATGTGAATAGTTTCATAACTTATTGTTTTTTATTTATTTTTTATTGACTTTTAAATATATGTTGATTATTCTCATGTTTTACTAATTCTAAATAATATTTTTTAATTATTATATATATATATATATATATATATATATGTTTTTTTATGGAGGTTTTCTTTGATTGGTATTTTTTTGTGTTGCTATTTAAATATTATACTCCATGTTACCAGAAACGAGAAATAGAAAACAAACTAGAAATGACAGAAAAATGAAAAGAAAATAGAAATATATATATATATATATATATATATATATATATATATATATATATAACATTAAACAAAATATTCATTTATATAACTGAAATTGAAATAGTAATAATCATATTTATGATTTGACCATAATAATTAGGCAACATGTCTTATAATTTAAAATCTTACAAATTTAGCAAAATTTTAATTATATTATGTATATAATTTGCTAAAAAGATATTTCGTTTAGTCCAGGAAGCCTAAGTATATATGTGCACAGGTGTTTGTTACAATTAAAACATGTTTTACTATTCATTTGAAAAAAAAAATTGGTAAATGATGCAGAGACATGTTACCCATTTGCAATTAACCACATGCAAAAAAAATCGGCACCATATTTATTATCCACTGTACTCACTTCACCTTTGTGCTAAAGTAGAAATATGACAAGGCTAAGGCTATAATTGGATTGGGTCTTTCATACAATCAGAAGCATTTGATTGATTTAGCAAAATCAACTCATGAAATCTAGGAACATTTGAGTAAGTTATTAGGGGAAAAGGCTATGAACCCAAAGTTCCCTTTAAAAATGCATCTTTTTAGTCTCAAAATGCATTGTGAGACACCTCTCTCTAATCATATAAATGAGTTAATGTCTCTCTTTGGGAAATTGGCTGGAATTGGTAACAAGGTAAAAACAAATGATGTTAAAGAAATTCTATTAAATAGTCTATCTCCCAAATGTAGCAACATTGTATTCACATTAAGTCAAATGTATTCTCAGCTATTAGCTATTAGAAAGAATGGTATCATCACTTATAGCTAAGGAAAAAGGGGCAAATTTTGAAGGTTGGACAAAATGAAATTGCACTATTTATCAAAGGCAAAATGAAAAAAACAAAGGGTTCAAGAGGATGCTTCTACTATCACAAATATGGACATACCGCCTGCAATTGTAGAACTTGTGCAAGGGATCCTCTAAATGACAAAGAAACTGCAATCATAGCCAACTTGGATGACATGTCAGAATTAGATAGTGATGAGTGGCCATCAGAGCCACCTCTCAAACTATTTTAAAAGTAAAAGAGATTGAAGTTCTTCTATTGTGTGGTATGAGTTGAAGAAGTTTTCCATTTATTTCAATTCTTGTGTGGTTTTATAAGTTATAAAAAGGGTTGGTGGTTATTAAACTAGAAACCTCGATATCTGAAACATCAATTCTTGTGTAAGGTCAAGTTTTTTGATCAGATTCTAAACACATTCAATATCTAGACCTTCATCCTAGCAACTGACAGATAACCAAAAGTGAAATATCCAAAAGATGGTGGGTGGTCCATAGGATGGTTCATTATTTGACAGCTCTCATTATGGAACCCCCGATAAGCCGAGATGTCAATATTGTTGATCTTGCAAAGTTCATCAAAGATGGTTAGAGGCAATTATGTTATAAATGTAGGTCAAGTGACAGCTCGAAGATGTGGTGGTGAACAAGAGGTGTTTGTGAGATTCCAGAGTGGATATGAGTGCTGATGAAGAGTAGTCAAATAGATTATCCATATTGTTGTAATATGTGTTTTCTATGTAAGCATTAAGGGAGGGTGTGGGAAGTAATGCTTCCATGTGTTGTTGTGCGCTGTCATTATGAGTTTCCAAGCGTTAGTTTAGAAGTTGTTGTTTCATATGTTATGAGTTGTAGTCATAATCTATATGTGTCGAAGTGAGTGTGTCATGTCCTTTATATTTGTATCTCTTGTTATCAATAAAACATTGTTTGCGGCATTTGTGTGTTTAATTGTTCTCTCTGCACATCTCCCTATTTTTTTCTAAAAGTATTTTTGTACAAGCATCAACTTGACACATAAGCAATAAAAAGACGTCACATTGGGACATGAACAATATGGAGAGATCACCCCATACAAGCATGAACAATAAAAAAAACGTCATATTGGGACATAAACAATATAGAGAGATCACCCCTCACTCCTAGGAACTACTCGCAAAATTAAATTAAAATAAACATCTCGTTAAAATACTTACTTTAATTACAATCTTCCCCTTAAATCACTCTAACATGTTAGATTTTAAAATTAAATCACTTTTCGAAAGCCTCCCAAATTTAACTATCTTTGACCTGCGGTTACATTCTTACGGAGTTTCCTGGGAAAAATGCTCTCAACCTGTCAGTTATATATAAATATATATAAAATACCCAAGTTGTTCACGTAAGTTACGCTATATATTGTAAAGCTGACGATGAAAATTTGAATAAAAAAGAGTTAAATTTCATGGATCAATATATACATTATCCAAGTTATAAAAATTTTAAGGATGAAGAGTTTTGAAATAAAATAATAATATACAAGGTTTTGTCTTCCCAATCATTAAAGTGTTTAAAGACTTGAGTTTTGAGATAAAATAATAATATACAAGATTTCGTCTTCCCAATTATTGAAGTGTTTAAAGACTTGTTATTATGATACATATTAGTAGATGACTTGTTGAGATTTAGATACTTTTATATTATTAATCTCAAATAAACAAGAATGATGAATTTTTAGAAAACATATTTAAATTGCAAATTTTGAATGTCACCTTCTAATATTAGGTTACTAACTTTATAAATTGAATTGATTGAATTAAATTTCTTAAGGATATATGAACCCAAAATTCTACCTCATAGATGCATGCCTATATATTACTAAACCATATAATATTAGGTTACTAACTCTATAACTTGAATTGATTGAATTAAATTTCCTAAGGATACATGATTAAATGAACGCAAAATTCTACCTCATAGATGCATGTCTAAATATTACTAAATTTACACTTGGAGGAAAGTGTTATAAACTATAAGCTAATGAGCCTAAAACTTGTTTTACTTCTTCCCACTTGGCTTCAGCCACTAGGGCTTCACTGGGGAAGCAATACAATACCATGTTCATTCATATTGGGGGATTTCTATTGAGGAAAAAATCACATAATATATTGGAGGATATATAGGGGATAAAGGGTTTTATATTGGCAAGTATAAAAAAAGGATCTAAAAGTTAATGAAAAAATATAAAGTGGTATAAAAAAATGTTAATGAAAAAATAGATACCTACAATATCTAGTGAAATTAGGGATTTTTTAAAATGAGAAGGTGTATTGGTTTTGTATTGGTAGGGAGTTAAATAATCTGATTTTTAGAGATATTTTCCAATACATAATCAAATTAAAGATATTGTTTAATATGACATGAAAGCATGTGATATGTCAAATGTTGATTCAGTGAATCCCTTGTGTCTTCAATTTTACATCGTATTTAGTGTTAATATTATATTTTACATATTTTTACTCTAGTATTAATTTTAAATATTTGCTTATATTTCGTGACATCATTCATCTTGTCTTGGTTACCCATTTTCTTATATATTAAACATTTTACTCAATTTACAAGTTCTTCATTTTATTTTATTTTTGTCCATTATCATTATTATCCCAATATAATTTAACAATATTTTTTTAACTTAATCAATACACTACTTATTATAATATAATATCAACTTAGTTTGAATATTAACATAATATTAACGTGTAAATAAACATTCTTAAAATTAAAAGATATATTTATAAATTAACATATTTAACCAAAAACAAAAATACAAACATATATTCTATAAATAAAAATATAAACTTGATAAGCCAGCATTCATTTCATATATATAAATTCTTTGCAAACAACTCAAAGATAGCATATATCGCCGAGCCCAAGATAAAAAAAATAAGGAAACTGAAGTAGGTCGAGAAGGCTTCCTTCAATCCATACATCCCGTACAAATAAGAGAGATGGATGTAATCAAACATATTACAACAATAGGACTCATCACTCCTCTCTATTTAGAGGCTAAGGAGATGTTGGAAATAGGTGGACGTTTTGGTTGAAATATTTATGTTTGATTATTTAATTTTAACATTGATTTTTTTCACAATTACAGTTATTTAATTATAAATGTTTTAGTTAATTTATATTTAATTTAATTAAAATTTAGTAAAATAATTTTGTTATACATATTTTAATTAATTTATATTTAATTTAATTAAAATTTAGTAAAATTATTATTTTAGTGTTAATCAATTGATTTGGTTTACCTAAATTCTTAATATCAATAGTTTTATGAAATATTAATTTTTTTAATATTTTTTTTCATGGTATTTCATTCACGTCCAAGTTTATATGTGAACTATTTTTAAGTTTTACTTAATCCTAAATATTATTTTTGTTATCAATTATTTATTATTTTATGAAAAAAGAAAAAATGTCAATGATGGTTCGTTCATTGAGCCTGTTTTTCATTGGTATATTTTTATATTGTCATCCAAAATGTTTTAGATTCTTATTTTTGTGACATGCATATGCCTTAAGAAGTATTTTTATGTATTTTCACTTTCTTTTTTAATATTTTAATTGTGTCTTTTATATTTTTTTTTTCTTCATAAATTTTTAATTTGGTTATCTTTTGTTTCTTTGATTATTTTGCAATGTTAAATTTGGGGAATGTTTATTATCCATAAAAACTATAAATCTTTATTAAGAAAGAACCATTGGGTGAGTTTGACAATATTCCATTCTACCTTTATTATTTCACGTTATTTTTTGTTTCTAACTAGTTCTTTTTATGTTAATCTACTTTAAATCTTTCTCCATTAGATGACCCTTTGATATGATTCTTTGATTTCTATTTCCTTATAGAGTTTTCATATGTTTCCCACTAAAATGTTATTTAAGCTCAACTAGTCCAAATGAAGATACATGTCCATTTCTTTCCTAATCTTGAATTTGATCCCTACATTCTTACATAAGAACTAAAGAAAATATATTTCACTAGATCAATCAATCATTTAAAGTTGTTTATTCTAAAATTTAATTGATATCCTTTTATAATAAGTTCTTATTTTCCTTTTTCATTTCTCTCTACTTCAAAACTCATATAAATACATAGTCAATTACATACAATTAGCTTTCTTCTTCTATTGTCTTTCTCTTTAAATGCCTGATGAGATATTGATATACAATGATATCAATTATATTTCACTAAATGATTCCAATAAGATTTTTAGTTGTTTCTTCTTTCCATGTTTTCCTATGTTTTACTATATAAAGAGATTTGCTACAATGCACTTTTATTTAGCTTATTAGAATTGTTCTTACATGTTTAAAAATAAACTAAACAATCTATTAACTAATTAGAAATCCTGGAGACTTCTTCTCACGCATATGTTGGTTTATAAGTACTAGAAATTTGTTTATCAAACATTCATAATTGTTGGAACCTTTCCCTATTGTTTTAGTTGAGCTCTTATGGTGTGTCTATCATAGCTTTCGTTGCTCTTATGGTGTGTCATTCACATCTGTTGTTGTAATCCTCTCATGTTTTCAACAAAATATAAACATTTAATATTACTTTGTGCTCATGTATTACTTTGGGGGCATTTTATATTTTTTTTTTATGATTCATGATATTAGCTTATATTACAGATCTTTCATATTCTTAATTTTCTTTTAGTTCAAATAAACCAATGCTAATACATGGCCTAACACTTTCCCTTTTTAGTATCCATTGAATTTCTTCATATTTCAACTTCTTATAATTTTGTTGATATACTATTGGATCTCAATCTTCATCCAATTGTGCCTTTTGAGGCCTTTTCTCATTGCATATAAATAATTCTGAATTTTTTGATTGCATATACAAAGTTCTCTTGTTTTTTTCATTGTATATGACAAATTCTGAATTTTTTGACTGCATATACAAAATTCTCTTGTGGATAGGCTTCTTAGAGTTTGTAATAGTACTTGTTATGCCGAAATGATGAGACCTTATCATTTATGGGTTCAAGTCTATTAGATGGACTCTGGATGAGCCATGGGCTCAAGTCTATTAAATGGAATCTGGATGATCCATTCATCCGTTATGTTCTTACATATGGAAAATTCCATATGACCATTCGAGAATTCTTGCTGCACTTTGAAAGCTGCACTTTCAAGGTTTCCATCTGACATTTAGCTTGCTCTATAAGGTTCTAAAAAGGACATATAAGTTTACTACTTATCAAGGCATTCTTTTAACACTGACACTTACAAGATGTACCCGATTCCTAACATCATTTCAGTTACCTCCTAAACTACACCTAGTATTCTGATCTTCCATCCAACTACATTTCGAAGTGTTGTTTGATGGAACTCCCATACTATACAGTAAACATAGTTGGGCGTCTTTACAATAAACATAATTACACATCAATGCATTACTTGGAAAATGTTGAGTAGATGTTTTTCTACATCTTACGGCGTTAGGATTTGGCCAGGTAATAAAATAAACACTAAGTTTTCAACCTCAGTTCAACTAATGATAGAATACCGACCATCTTCTGTCACCGTCAAGATAGCCAGATGTCTAAGCAATTAGTGAGCCAACTTTATGAATAAACAACTAATATAAATAATATCGAAATAACAACTATTATGAATGATGTCGAAATGTCCTTAACTTAGAATTAAGAGAAATATTATGTTAATCCTAATCAATTAACTGTCAGGAACGATCATTACATTGTCGATCTGTTATGTAGACATGCTTTTGCTCGTTTTGGGACTTTAAATTATTCTCCAACCACGAAAGGGTTCTGTGTAGAATCTCAAGCTTCAGGAATTAGAGCAAACTTAGAACGAACTCCGATAGGGATAGGGATAGGGATCCCACTAGATATTTCCATTGCAAGCCTGATATTCGATAATAATCTAACCTGATAATAATCTAACCTAACACAAGGCTGACTACATGAATTTTATGAAATCTGGTCATAGTCAAGAAACTGGGAAAGCTTTATGGTTAAAATGACTTTTCAACCAACCTTGATATTTTTGAAAAGAGGCAAATGAAAATCTCTTTCTGAAAATCCGACCACGTTGTTTTGAGAAAATGCTAACCAATCAATGACAAGATTGCCCGACCTCATCCGACCTTAGAGCTGATAACATTCAAGAAAATGTGCGATTCATGGGATTGCTTTTGGATTCCACTTGATTCAGCTCAGGTTGGTGGAGAACAAACCCCGAGGCAAACGTGGAAAAATACAGTACATCTCGTTCGACATTAGACTAGGAGATTTGAAGGTCTTTGAGTGGGCTGGTTGAGAATGTCATCAGGCGAGTCATCGACTTTAGCACATGAATATCATGTACTGCAATACATTTCTGATGTCGAGTGTCTTACAATCCTCACATAGGGGAGGGATTCCTATTCTTGTGCAGGGACCAGTAGTTGATATAATACTGGTCCCACCAAACCACCAGTGATGAAGACTTGTGAAACCAAATTTTAAACAGAAATAAATAACATTATGTATAAATAAGTTTTAAATTATGTCCAAAAATCACCCATACATTGACTGGGCCCACAACTGTCCATAAATAGTATTTTACTACTTAATATTGCAAAACATATTGACCCAAGTAGAAAACAGCTAGAGCCATAAAGGCTTCCAAACTGGTCTATTCCAGAAGTACAAAACAGCAGTCACTTCAACCCCCACTCATGAGAACTCCAACTTTGCATCCCAAATAAATATGCCTACCTGCACATAACAAAAGGAATGTATGTCAGCCATAACTGCTGTGTTGTTCAACAACTAAGCACCCTATGTTCAATAAATGACACCCAACCCAATAACAATTAAATCCAATTTGTTCAATAAATGACACCCAACCCAATAACAATTAAATCCACTTTGTTCAATAAATGACACCCAGACCCAATAACTGCAATAAATGACACCCAACTCATTGTATTTCTCATTAAAACAACTCAAAGCACATGGATCAACAAATAAACAATTCCCAACCATTAGATCACAGCAAATTAAATCCATACCACACATTCAAAATGAAGCCATTGCAATCCATGTGCATCCATGTCCACCAATTAAAATCAAGTCCCCAAAACTATAAAACAAATCCACCCACTGTTGAAGTTGCAGCTTATGCTTTCAAACTATTCAGCAAACTTGAAGACAACATCACAAAACAGTGGCCAATATATTCAAGTTAGTTATATCTTCTTACAGTTCTGTTTTCATTTATCAGATTTTTCTTACATTACAGTTCTGTTACAGTTCTGTTTTCATTGTTTTCATTTATCAGATTTCTTACATTACAGTTCTGTCCATTCATTTATCAGATTTCTTACATTACAGTTCTGTCCATAGGGTGGTGACAGTTAACCTATACAGTTACAATTAACCTTTTTTATACAGAGTTTATAGATCATTTTTTCTAGGATTACAAACAAATTAGTGCAGTAAGCTATCAAACATATTGCTCAGAAAGACAGCAAATCAAATAAGAGGACAAGATGCTATTAGATTTTAAGTCTGCTTAATAAAACAGGTGTTTTTAAGTTTAAAAATACTTGGGCTAGGGGAGGGACGCCATTACCTGTGCGCCCTCCCCTCCACCTGGCGGACAAGCACGTTGCAGGCACGTGGCCTCGTACGACACCACGCCAACTCAATCCGCCACCTGTTAAGGAACGTGTCAAGGGTTTAGTGTTTATTTAACGACCATGGAGGGGCTCATTTCCACCTTTACCGCACGATGTATGCTCCGACTGTGGGTTATTTTTAAGTCTGCTTAATAAAACAGGTGTTTTTAAGTTTAAAAATACTTGGGCTACATTAGTAATCCAGCTCGCTATTAAGCCATAGCTGCAAAACTCAAAACTTTAAAGGTGCCAATTTCAGAAATACTAGTTTAAGTTCAGTTACATTTTACAATGGTCGCGCTTAAGTGGTATACCAGGAAAAACAGATACTGAAGAAACCCGTGAACTTACATGATTACGAGAGAAAATTTCACAAATATATCAAAATATAATGAAAAGTGAGACCTCTCAGCCGAATTTTAAGTTCAGTCACATTTTACAAAGGTCGCGCTTATTTTTGCTCATGCAACAAGCACATGGAACAAACTAAATAGGATTTTAGTGAACTATCGGTGAAGTAATATGAGGAGATGCAAGCCATTTGTTTCAAAAAGCCTAAGGACAAATTAATTGAAAGAAGAGACAGAGTAACTGTAAAGGAAACAATCAAAACAGGGCACTGAATCCAAATTTCCAGTAAGCATGGTAAACACCAATAAAATACTAAGCACTGAAGCAATAATTTCAACGATTCAAATTTCCAGTAAGCATGGTAAACACCAATAAAATACTAAGCACTGAAGCAATAATTTCAACTCTTTTGAAATTATGTAAAGATAGAGAAAAAGACTCATTTAGACATTACATGAAAAACTAAAATCAAACTCACAAATTCCATATCAGTCAAGTGGGAAGCATTTCTAAGTTTTTGTAACCAGATATGCGAAGCAGAGGAAGACATGTCCCAATAATGTAAATAAAAGCACAAGTTTACCTCCATCGTAAAAATCTTGTTTTGACCTTATTTGTTGCTTACCTTACAGGAAGCACTGAAGCAATAATTTCAACTCTTTTGAAATTATGTAAAGATAGAGAAAAAGACTCATTTAGACATTACATGAAAAACTAAAATCAAACTCACAAATTCCATATCAGTCAAGTGGGAAGCATTTCTAAGTTTTTGTAACCAGATATGCGAAGCAGAGGAAGACATGTCCCAATAATGTAAATAAAAGCACAAGTTTACCTCCATCGTAAAAATCTTGTTTTGACCTTATTTGTTGACCTTATTTGTTGCTTACCTTACAGGAAGCACTGAAGCAATAATTTCAACTCTTTTGAAATTATGTAAAGATAGAGAAAAAGACTCATTTAGACATTACATGAAAAACTAAAATCAAACTCACAAATTCCATATCAGTCAAGTGGGAAGCATTTCTAAGTTTTTGTAACCAGATATGCGAAGCAGAGGAAGACATGTCCCAATAATGTAAATAAAAGCACAAGTTTACCTCCATCGTAAAAATCTTGTTTTGACCTTATTTGTTGACCTTATTTGTTGCTTACCTTACAGGAAGCACTGAAGCAATAATTTCAACTCTTTTGAAATTATGTAAAGATAGAGAAAAAGACTCATTTAGACATTACATGAAAAACTAAAATCAAACTCACAAATTCCATATCAGTCAAGTGGGAAGCATTTCTAAGTTTTTGTAACCAGATATGCGAAGCAGAGGAAGACATGTCCCAATAATGTAAATAAAAGCACAAGTTTACCTCCATCGTAAAAATCTTGTTTTGAACTTATTTGTTGACCTTATTTGTTGCTTACCTTACAGGAATTGAAGGTTAGCTTACAGGAATTATTCGATCATCAGCTTCATAGGGATAATTTTTGCAGAAGTAATAAAGCATAATTTAACATATATTCTAATGTCTAAATGCATGCAATAATTTTATAGGTTGTCGCATCTATGGCAAAAGGAAGTTACTCTGCTCGTACAAGGAGAAGTGGCAGGAGAGTGACAAGGGGTGCGCAGCTGCGATGCACATCGTCCGATGATGACAGGCCAGCTGATGTCGATGCCAGCAATGCACCAGGGAACATTGTTGAAGATGACCATGTGACAGCTGCTGATGTTAACACACCATCAGCCACAGAACCACCATCAACAACAGTCCAAGGGGCAAGCTCAACTAAAAAAATCAGTGCTATAAGAGGATGGACAAAAGAACAAATGTTAGTTGCAATTGACGACATAGAGTTTAATGGATACTCAGTTCGGGCATCTGCAAAAAAACATGGTATTCCTCCCTCATCAATATATTATTGGATAAATGGACTGACTCATACAAAACGTAGAGGGCCTCTTACAGTTATGACTGAGGATGAGGAGGCCGAGGTGGTTGAGTGGTGTAAAGAGATGGCCCAACTGGGACATGGGCTAGAGTTGATACAACTCAAATCAACAGTTTCTCAAATCTGTCAAGGGAGGCCAAACCCATTCAAATATGGGTTTCCTGGTAAATCATGGTGGTTTGGGTTTAAAAAAAGGCATCCAGAACTTGTATTGCGTACTGCTGAGGGCCTTGACAGAGACAGAGCATTAAATTTGCGCCCTGCAGTTGTGCAAAAATTCTATGACACACTTTCTAGTGCTTATGATAAACATTCTTATGGAGCAGACCATATATGGAACTGTGATGAAACAGGTTTACAGGCAGGGAGGAATTGTGGCATGCGGGTAATTGCCAAGAGAGGGAGCCGAAATGTGCCAAAGATTTTGCCCAAGAGCAGGGAGTGGATAACTATTTTATGTTGTGTTAATGCAATTGGTACTTCAATCCCAGGATTTTATCTATTGAAAGGTAAAAATCAACTGAAAAACTATATACAGAACTGCGAACCAGGTGCATGCATGGCTACACATCCCCATGCATGGATGACTAAAGAACTGTTTCTAAGTTGGCTTTTTCACTTTGCTGCATCGGTACCAGGTGGCGTCTCGCCTAATAACAGACACCTTTTGATATTAGATGGCCATGGGAGCCACATGGCTGTACAAACAATTGAGGAAGCAAACAATTTAGGCATCGACCTATTGACATTGCCAGCTCATACCACTCATAGACTGCAACCCCTTGATGTTAGTGTGTTTGGCCCTTTCAAGAACTATTTCAGGTCGGAGCGTGCTGCATGGATGGCAAAGAATCCAGGGGTTGAGGTGAAAAGGTTTGAGCTAGCAGAGCTTGCAAGTAAAGCTTTTAAAAGGGCTTTGACACCATCAAATATCAAGGCTGGCTTTAGGAGGACAGGAATCTGGCCACTGAACTATGATGCTCTCATGCATGATACTGGTTGTAGCCAAGCGTTTCATGTGGATGGTCAGGAAGAAGGGAATGCCCAAACAGGTGTTGAAGTGCAAGAAGTAGATGACCAAGATGATGTTGTTGCAGCTGGTAATATGATTTCCTTGTCTCAAGGACACTTATATGCTGAAGATGATGAAACTGTATGTGAAACACAATATAACAATGAACAAATTCGCAGTAACATGGAGATTGTTCCACCAACTCAAGAACATGAAATTCCTGTTGTTGATATTGTTAATGTTATTGCTGAACATGCAGTTGACAATGACCAATTGACATTGCCAAGCCAAGTAACCCCACCTTCATGGCTAGCAGAAGCAATGATCAATATGAATGCACATAGTGTCTCAGCAACCAATGAAGAAAGCATGAACATGCCCTCACAACCAGCAGAATTGAACAGTGAAATTGTTCATTTTTTTGTGGACAATATATCAATGGAAGAAGATGAAGGACATAATGAGGCATCAAATGAAGATAATGATATAGTTCAATCAGTTCCAACAGAAACTGGAAGGGAAGTACCAAGCAATGACATGCAGGTGGGAGGGGTGGAGAAGACACTTGGACAATTCCTAAAGCTACCAGTACAGAGAGTATCAATGAAAAAAAAGCAAGGTGCACCAGGTAGTCTTCGTCTGGGCCGAAGCTCACAGTTACTCACCTCAGAGGACTATATAACCCTGTTAGTTGAGTCTGAAAAAAAGAAATTTGAAATGCAAGAATTAAAACAGAAAAAGAAGGATCTAGTTAAGGAGAAGAAGGCAGCAAGGATTGTTGCCGCACAACATCGAGCAGATGAAAAGATTGAAAGAGATAAAGCAAGGCAAATTAAGGACCAACAAAAGCAAATGGCAAGACAGGAAAAGGAAAAACGAAAGGCACAACAAATGCTTGAAAAGGAACAAGGGATGATCAATATGGTTGACAATGATACAAGAATAGCTAATGAAACCAGAATTATTTCAAACTCATTGGACTCCATTGCAGATAATACACCATTATTCCAAGATCTCATAAACATTCAAGTGCCTCACTATACTACTGAGGGTTTACCCACTTGCCTTATTCCTACCAGAGTTGGTGCCAATTCTATGTATGCTCATTACACACCTCCACTTAATGCAGGGACCAGTAGTGCAAATGTGAGGTATGGGTACTCAATACCTCCATGGTTGGAAGCTGCAAATTGGAGTCAATCATATGGCAGCAATCAACCATTTCCTAATCAACCCTTGACAGGTAGGCCAACCTACTTGGCTCAAGAAGGTAACTCGGGGAGTTTTGGCACTCAAGATTCTCAGGGCCATAAAGAATAGGGGTGTCATATGTTTTTGTTTGTAACCACATTATGATGTGGATTTTGGATGGATTGTGTCTTTTTCTTGTCACAAAAACATTCTGGCTTACAACCTAGGTTGTTTTATTGCTTTGAAACACTAACAACATTATGGTGCTATGCATTCACTACATTGAAAAGCCAACAGCAGCTTGGTTGGTTGTAAAGTAGTTTTATTTGCGAGTTAAGCACAAATGATATCAGTCCACAAAAGACACTACAATGATAACTTAGATACTTATTTCCCTTTTGAAATTGTTATGTCAATTCATATTATGTCTTGGGGCATCTTTTTCCACTGCAAAGATGAACTATATTTCACAAAATAAATCACTTAATACTTCACCATTAGCTTCAAAATGATGCTCCCAACACTGATAAGTGATTTCTTATGGATATTAAACCTTAGCAAATTGATTTCTTCTTACTAAAACAAGTACACCAGATCTCGAAAAGCATATTTCAGATATTAGAAAACATATACCAGACCTTAGATAAACACTTGGAAAGTCACCAACAGAAAAACATATGACTTTATTAGTCTCTTATGGTCAATGTGCAGTGGTCTTGGGCTTATTATTATTGTCTTATGGTATTTATGCAGTCACCGTAGCAATATGCTTTAGATCTAATTATTCATTGCAGTCAACAAGTATCATAGAAAGCAGGCCACTGTAAGCAGTTTTTCAACTTTGAAAGAATAACCTAGATCTAAGTAAGCTTACCTACAAGCACATACTTCTGTAAAATATCCCAACTCTCAAACACATCCATCTTCTATTGAATACAGAAAGAAGTCAATACACAACAATAGCTCAAAACCAAAACTGAACTAAACTTAAAGCCTACACAACATATTTACTCCACAAAGATCATAAAGAGTTACAATTGGAACTACTGGACTCTTTGAAGTCATTTTCTTCATTTTTGAAGTAATTATTATTTAAATTTGTTGAAGAAAACCTGAAACACTGAGATAATAAGACACAGAGCTGCAAATAAATTCTCAACCATAAATAAGTAAATAAATCCAACAAATCTGATTTTAATATAATCAAATATGTAGTCATATATAGTTCTAAAATAATTGAGCTAAGTATTTTTCCAAGGAAACGAACAAAATGCATGTGATAGACAAAATTGAATGGCATAGGCAAACATGGGAGATAGTCTTTAGGAACCTAACCCAAACTACTGCAAGCACTATATCGGTATTCATCAGATTAGTCCCATGGAAGTGAGAAGCTAACACAATGCTTGAATAAGAGTACTCATTGTAATCAATTCAATGGGAATCAGAGCCATATGTGTGAAATAGTTATAGGTATAAATGTATTACAGCTTCTACTAATATGGAATTTAAGCTTAGTCAATTATATATGGTACATCAATTGATCCCGTGTAAGTGATTAGACTATACGCTTCATATTCCATATCCTTACATTGAGCTTATATCAGTAATATGTAAGAGTTATGATATCACTGTAATCAAGCTATACTAATACAGGAACAAGAGCTTATCGTAATTAAGGCATGTAGATTATGTGAACACTGTCCATAAGGTTATGCATTGTGATTACTAGTAACCAATACAGAGAAACAAGCTATCATAATATATGAATAATACGTAAGCTGCTTACACCATAGGCTCTAGTATCCTTCAAGAAGCAAACCAACATTCCGAAGAAGGACAGAGACAATCTGAAGATGGTCTGAGACATTAGCTTAGAAGGACTGAGGAAGCTAGATCTTTGGAATGAAACACTAGACCTTGAATCCTTACAATACCTGCTTAGGAAGGAATCCGCATACCTTCTTATCTGTATAACTCCCTTCAAACCCTCAGAACAAGACTAGACGCAGTAGAACCCTAGAAACAGCTTAGCCACCTTAATACAGTCTGACAAACTTCCTACAAGCAAACAACCTTACATCTCATAGAAAACATAAGGTGGAAAAACAAAAAGAAAACATCCTAGAGCATGCGTTAAGGTCCCAAAATATTGTGAAAAAAGAATATAAGAAAGTGAAACAATCTAGTAGTCATAAGTTAGACTACTCGTAAGCTCAACCACGCTTCAAGAAGATCCATGTAATGATAGTGTAACTTTACCCACTATTTATTACTTTATGGTTCCATATAAACATCAATTCAATTCTTGTATTGCGTTATGGCCTTGGGCAACTCCTCCAAAGTCTTTGATATTTCTGTAGACTTTATCCCTATTCAACTCCTAGTAGAGTAAATGTAAGAGAAACAATGTTAGAGCTACTTGTTGTTGGAGATACTTTCCATCTAGCGATACAAACAAAATACCACAACAATCTTTATTGGACAGAACTAGCGATAAGAATAAAATACAACAACAATCATTATTGGACAGAACTAGTGGGGTACTCAATTAACACTGTTCAAAGCTTAGGTATGATAGTGTTAACACATATAAGATGTATTCAAATTAGTAGCAGTAACCTTGTTCAAATCATGATATCAAAGAACTAGTGGTTCAATTCCAATACCTGCTTAGGAAGGAATCCGCATACCATCTTATCTGTATAACTCCCTTCAAACCCTCAGAACAAGACTAGACGCAGTAGAACCCTAGAAACAGCTTAGCCACCTTAAGACAGTCTGACAAACTTCCTACAAGCAAACAACTTAGAACACCACCGGCTTAGGAGTCTTACAATTCATGAAGTATGCCTAAATTATATGGAATGGTACAGAAGCTCGAAAGGCAGTTGAAACATTCTCTGTTCATGCTCCAACATTGAAAGGCAGCCTATAATATGGCAGGGACCTGAAGCCTCACAATCTCCTGGTGGATACACGAAGAGGTGTAGTAAAAATAGCATATCTTGGCCTCGGAAGAGCATTTACAATTCCTATTAAGAAATATACACATGAGAATCCAAAACCCTAAACCCTTCAACAAAGCAGCTAATAAATTATACCTTCAACAAAACCAGAGGGCTACCATTATATCAAAAAACCATTATATCAGAAAAAAGCACAAGACCTTAACACCGAAAAGCTACAACATCATTTCCGTATGTTCCGAGTCTCACACTAGCTGCAAGCTTTGGAGATGGCAACCAAAACCAAGCTGCCATTAGAATCCAAAACCCTAAACCCTTCAACAAAGCAGCTAATAAATTATACATTCAACAAAACCAGAGGGCTACCATTATATCAGAAAAACCAAGCTGCCATTAGAATCCAAAACCCTAAACCCTTCAACAAAGCAGCTAATAAATTATACATTCAACAAAACTAGAGGGCTACCATTATATCAGAAAAAAGCACAAGACCTTAACACCGAAAAAAGCACAAGACCTTAACACCGAAAAGCTACAACAAAACTTCCAATAAGCGAGGTGAGGTGTTGAGAAACACACGGTGAGAGGTGTTGAAAAACACTTCAGAAAATGGCTGGTAGGATAAAAATCCTACCGGATAGAAGCCATCAGTCCAGAGCTCGCCACACATTCGGCGGACCTTCTCCAGTGCTCGCCGGACCTGCCACACCTGCAACAATTGGAAAAAATTAACAAATGAGCAAATGCAGAAGAAAAAAACCCAAAAAACCAGTCAAATACCACCGAAATTTGCAGTTACCTGTAAATTGGTACTGGCTCCTCCCGAAACAGCAAATAGCACGAATTAAACCACCGACGGTCCTGGCTGAACAGCAATTGGCGGACATGAGCTCAACAATGGCGGACCACCCTAAACCACCGACGGTCCTGGCTGAACAGCGATTGGCGGACATGAGCTCAACAATGGCGGACCACCCTAAACCACCGGCGGTCCTGGCTGAACAGCAATGGGCGGATAGGAGCTCAACAATGGCGGACCTCATGCACAGGTAATGGAGCCCTCCCGCGCCATCATCGGCGGAGGGCTTCGAACAACCACCAGACCCGAACAGAAAACCCACAGTCGGAGCATACATCGCGCGGTAAAGGCGGAAATGAGCCCCTCCATGCTCGTTTAATAAACCCTAAACCCTTGACACGTTCGGCAACAGGTGGCGGATTGAGTTGGCGTGGTGTCGTACGAGGCCACGTGCCTGCAACGTGCCCG
This sequence comes from Pinus tabuliformis, assembly GCA_031772625.1. Taxonomy (NCBI): domain Eukaryota; kingdom Viridiplantae; phylum Streptophyta; class Pinopsida; order Pinales; family Pinaceae; genus Pinus; species Pinus tabuliformis. The sequence goes on from CM062818.1 coordinate 575,663,700, forward strand.
TCCGCCAGGTGGAGGGGAGGGCGCACAGGTAATGGCGTCCCTCCCCTAGAATTATTGACTACATCGAAACTTGTAACTAAGGCAATCGCAAGTACAACCAGTTTGACTTTGCTATTGCTGGCACGTTCAAAGCCTGTAAAACGCTTTTAGATATTGTTTTTAATTTTGGTATCAAATAAAAAAAAGACAATTATATATTATATTGCACATGTCCATAAACTTATGGAATAAGTACGAATAGAAATTTATGGAATAAATACAAATGCACACAGTAGTTTTGCTACAAGATATACGCATAATCTTTTTCTTTTCTTTTTTTTCTTTTGAGCTTGTGTAAGAATTTAGTGATGAAAAAATTTATTAATAAATTTTATAAAAATTTTAAAATTAATAGTTTATTAAAAAACTTAAAAAACATATTAAAATAATTAAAATGGATAAAATCTAAATTAAACAATGATAATGATAGATATTATAATTTAAAATTTTACATTAAAGAAAGTTGAACAATTTTACATGGTGAAGATTGTTATTTATTTAATTAGAATTTTAAATTTCTTTATAATGTATATATTTAGAAATATACTTAATCCTTGCAGTTAAGGATTAAATTTAAAAAAATTAAACTTAATGTAATTTTTTTGTGTTAACCAGTTAAAAAAAACTATTTATTCATAGGAATATGAAAAATAATTTAAAATTTCATACAAATTTTACACGTTAGGCTTTTTTTCGTGTGAAGTTGTACACACCTTAAATGAATAGTCTTGTCTTGAAATCAGAATACCAAGTATCTCATGCAAACTTTACACCTTAAACTTCTTATTGTGTCAAAGTTGTGCATACCTCAAATGAAGAATTTTGTATTCAAATCAAAATACTAAGCATAATTGAACAAACACACATAGTAAGCATTGGTTCACTAGTATGATAGTCTATTTAGGAATTTTATGGAGCGAATTTAGTAGGACCATTTACTCTTTCATTCCTTGAATGTTAAACAACAAGTTTGTTCTTATTTCTTAAAGGGAAATTGGTCCAATTATCAAATAATTATAATGAGTTTTAAAGAGAATTGGTTTTCAAATAAATAAAATAAATTTTTAAAGATAATCAAAATATAAAATGGTTTATATATATATATATATATATATATATATATATATATATATATATATATATAGATAAATAAAAGGTTAACATAATTTTCCCTAAAATAAATTTTACTTTCTAGAATCTTTTGCTATGAGAATTTTAATATGATGGTTGATGCACATGTGCAGTATTACATTAAACACTATCTTCAAAAGAGCCATATTATTTTTTGCCAACAAAAATTAATATTAAATAATAGATATTTTGTGTTTAATTACTAGTAATAAGGAGTGAAATTTGTACTAAATATTTTTTGATCCTTTGTCCACACAAGCAGGTAAAGTAGGTAGTAAATAAATGGCAAGTAGGTGAAAATAAGATTTATATATGGAACCACAGAAAATTGGTAAGTATTTTTCATAAATATGAATAGCAAGAGGATAGACAATTCATTAAATTTGAAATTATTTTTCTCATATTCACCACAACCAAAGAATTTAATCTTCAATTCCCACTACTAAATGTAATTTAAATAAATTAATAACATGTCTATACATCAAACTTTATAAGAATCTAACTTTAGTATATAACAATTATACATTTTCTTTTAAATATTAAAACTATTATGTCAAAAGGGAAAATGTGTTAACATTATTTCTTCGTAATTATTATGATACACCTAAAAAGTTATTGATAAGGAAAAAAATATATAATAATAATGATAGGTAAAATATATTAGGAAAAAGTTCCTTAGTCTTCAATTAAAAATTTTCAAATAATTTTAATTTCCAAAATAAGAAGTAATTGTTTGTTTTAATTTCCATTTGTATACAAGGGATTTTATCCCCTCTCATAATGGGATAAAGAGCTATTCAAAGATAATGATGATTTCAATTTAAACCATCTTTTTGATAGACTTTGTAAATTAAGATTATCACATAAAAAGGTGTATAAGAATATTGAACAACTTTACTTAGTAAATATTACATTTATATAATTAAATTTTTGTTTCTTATAAATTATATTTAATAATATTATTACTTATGTTTAAAAAAGTATAGATAATATCATTTTGTTTAATAATTAAATTTATAATTTATTTCAAATTATAATTTTAACAATTAATACTATTACGAATTAAGTTTTAAATTAAAAAAATATTTCCAATAATATAAATAATTAAAATTACAAACTAATCAAAACCACTCCATTAAACAAAAATAACATTACATATTAAAAAAACCATAACTTTGAAACCTAAATTGAAGATTGACCTTATTTATAAAATCCCTAACTTTGAGACCTAATTGAAAAGTGACATTACTTAAGTAATGCATATTTCAAATATATACGTAATTATAACAAAAAGAAACTTCAAACATTTAAAACTATATGCATTTAAATTTATTATTATATTTTGATGGTTAACTTATAAACTTTATTTTTATAATTAATAAATTTAGAAATACTTATTTTTAAAATATACACACTCCTAGTAAAATTTAGGATATATTTTTTACACAAAATATTATATATATATATATATATATATTGAAAGGAAAGATTATTCATGAAATTGTTATTTTTATTATTCCCTATTATTTTAATTCGATTTATATATTTCTATCATTTCCCATTTCCTTTTCATGGTAGCTTTTGTGGTTTGAACCAGAAATAATGAGTTATAAACCCATTGCTATGGATGACTATTGGTATAGAGAGTGAATATTACATATGTTTAGGTTGTTAGATGTGTTTATTTTAAATTAAGTTATTTAAAATTTTATTTTAATTATCAATAATTATTTGGTGGATAATAGAAATTTAATAGCCATTTCTATATATGCCTTCTATAATTTTAATTTAATTATCAATAATTACTAGGTGGATAGTAGAGATTTAACCTTTATGGAATATGTCATAATATTTATAGTAACATTCATAGATCAAGAGCCCCGAGGGATAGCTCAAATGGTCGAGTTCCCGTTGCTAAGTACTCTCCCGGTTTGGGAGGTCACGGGGCCTGATATGGCCGACCGGCAGATCCCTTCGGGTGGAGCTGCCCCGCTTCTCTATGTGGACGTACGTAGCGGCCACTCCGGTGCGCTTGAACCACACTTATAAAAAAAAAAAACATTCATAGATCAAGGGTAAATTCTTTTAAGTAATTTATATACAGTTAATAATTAAGTAAATGTTATATCAACATGTGTTATGTTGGCCATGTGGTATTGATTAGCCATGGTATTGGTCAATGATATTTTACTAGATAAGATTTACAATTTAAGAATTTTCGTGATAAAGTGTGGGTGAATCTCCATAATTGGGAATACTATTTAACTCATATATTAATTTCTTTTATAATAAGAATAATAATAATAAGAGGCTTATAAGGGAGATGTGTAAATCCTTTTGTCGTGTTGACATGTATCAACTTTAAAATTAAAAAAAAAATTATTCTCTAAATAAATAACAATATATAAAAGATTAGGAGATCTCTTATATTTTAATGTTCATCTCTCTCTCTCACATATATATATATATATATATAATAAAAAAAATTCTATTAATTTAGAGAAAAGTTAATAAAACTTTATTTAAAGAATATCCAAAGCTTTAAAATATCTCTAAATAAAGTTCTATTTGCTCTAAATTAATAGAATTTTTTGATTATATATATATATATATATATATATATATATATATATATTATGAATACTAAAACATTTTTATTTATTTTTTCTATTTCATATATATATATATGTAAATTAGGCAATATATATATTTAACAACTTTATTCAAGTCATGTACTGAAATAGTTCATTTATGTTATATGGAATATGTTTTATACAACTTTCTTATACCCAAAAGTGAAAATAATAAATTTTTTGGGTTGAGAATGAATAAAATATATATTTTCGTTCCTGTCTTTTTATTATAGCATACTTTTTTCTATTTAAAGAATAATTTATTTATTTCTAAAAAATAATATTATAGGGAGGTTGAGCGAGGACAATTATTTTATTAGACAAATATTTATTTAAATTTTAAAAATTACACTTTATTTCATTAATATCTTAAATTAAAAATTCCGTATCATATGTTTGTAATTATCAAGAATGGCCGCTAGCATGGATGTCCTATGTGAGGGCCACTAAACAAACTTTGGCAAATGGAATTCTGATGTTGAAAACAGTGAAGTAAATGATCAGCACTTGATCAAGTACCACCAATGCGCACATTGAAAATTGAAGATGGTGTCGTCATTCTAGAATAAGCTTAAAAAATTCAAGGTTAATCGTTTCAAGAGAATAGGAAAGGAGTCAAATTGTGAGAATAGTTTCTTCTCTGCAATGTCAAATTCGCTAATCCCGTGACGTTTCCCATGTCATATTGAAGGGCGTTTGTTGTGTGTATTTTCGCTTTCTAAGTCAAGCTGAAGCAGGTAGAGAGTGGAGGATTAGATTGGATGGGAATGCCTATATATTGAGCAGAATCGTCATAAATGTGAGTTGTTATATCATTATTATTTTGTTGCTCATGCTGATCTGTTTTTTTTTTTGTTGAAAATTAGCATTTTGTATCTAAAGCTAGCCCCAGCCCTTATATAGAGTTGACACTACTTAATAATATTGTGATTTCTAGATTTTAACAAATGTGATAATTATCACTTTAATGAAATAAATGTAACTATGGAATTATTTAAAACCAAATTATGAATTTTTGTTATTTAATAATGGGATTTTTTATAATTTTTTAGACATGTTTTTCACTCTAATTTCTCTAAAATTAGACAGGAATTTATTGAAATTACAAGTTTATGGTAAGTTTTGCACAACCTAACTACCCAATTTTTTTTTTAAAATACTAAATCCATATATAATAAAAAATCAATTTAAATAATACCCATCAAAATTTCTAGTCAAATTTTTCTACTAACACGAGAAATCTAAAAAATCACTATTTAAAATACTGCTGGACAAAAGAACCATTTCCTCCCTTAATTAGACCAGAACCTAGGGTGTCTCATGAGCTGTCGAGCGCCTCTCCTTACCCCAAAGGTGAGCCTTCGTTGGCTATGCACCCATCAATAATGATTTGATTGAGCCGAGTTGAGAACGGGCCATCTAATTCCTTCTTGTTCCTACCTGACATACTCCGCTTGCTACCGCTTGCTGCGGGCACTGTGGACGGTTGACACGCTTATAACAACGATACCTCTGTCCTTCTGACATTGATTGTGGGCACAACGCGGCTGTTGGAATCAGCGCCACAACGTCACTGTGCGTGGGCCAGCGTTCTTGACTCGAACCTACTATACCAGAGAATGGGCCCTTTTGTCCCTAAGTCATTTTTCGTGCCGGAGAATTTTACACTCTTCCAGCAGCCATTATCATCCATAAGAGCTTATTGCACGACTGCAGTTGCACAATCAGAGGCGACATGAATCTTCAATTCGCCGATCACGCTCTCCATTCTTTCCTGAATACGGATATCGACTGGATGCAGCATTTTCACACCGCCCAGACGAAACTGCCGGAGCCCAGCCAATGGAGCAACACCATCAACCATGAACTGGAGATGGAGTTGTTGCACATCATCAACGACGCCAATAACCGCACTCGCATGATGGCTGCTGCACCAGCCATCAATACAGCCGCGATGGGTTCTTGGGACTTGGCGGCTGCCACGATGGGATCTTGGAAACCGGAGCTGGACATACTCTCGAACGCTGCGTTGGGTGTCAACAGCTTCGACGCCACGGCCGTTGCGCGAAGCCCCTGCGGTTTGATCACCAAAAATGCGCGCGCAGCTGTGGACACATCCGCGTTACACGAATATCCCTCGGCATTCCGTAGCGACCCTCCGCCCCTGCCGCCGATGGAAGCACCAAGGGGTTCATGTCGGAAATCTGGTGCGCTTAAACCAAAGAGGAAGCGTGTGAGACCATCCCGACGCGTGCCAACAACGGTGGTGAAGACCGACACATCCAATTTCAAGGCCATGGTGGAGCACTTCACAGGAATCCCCCCCACCTGTACTCCAGTTACTACTCAAGAATTCACAACAGCTCCATCTGGGTCCTCTTTGCCAGAGTCTACTACTTCAGCCACTTCTCCTCCCTTCAGCAAGCCGCTACCTCATCCTGCCCTCTGCAAAACCTCGAGCTCTTCCCGTGCCAATGCAAAAACTACTTCGTCGGCACCTATTACTACTTGTCCTGCGCCTCTGCTGCCTTCTTCCTTTCCCCCAGCCAATCTCTGCCTGAGCTGCCCTCCATAAGCACCGTAGTCAGTTTGACGGGTGCTGATCCGATTTCTAAATCTGTTGATGCGGAAGAACAGATCAATTTGCCTGATCTCATTGACGTAGGTTTCTTTGAGAAACTGTGGAACGAAATAAATATTGAACCGATGGTAAGAAATTTGTAAGAACTGGTACGCATATGCTGATCAGTCCTCTCTGATGATCAGTTTCTCTTATTTGGCTTCTGGTTCCAAGTGTTTCGACTGTTTTCTTTAATTATTCTAATGCTTACTCAGCTTATTGCATGCATCCCTTTTGAAATTTCAATGATTAATTATTCGACAGATTATGCTGTGCATTGGGAAGTTTGTGCCTACGGTTAAGCAGAAGGATAATTCCAACAAAAGGCCATGCGAAACTCTGCTTTTAAATGTTTATTTCATTTCTGTCGAGGGGGGATTTTCCTGTTTTGTTGAATCGCACCTAATCGACTAAGTCACTGCAAAGGTTATGCTTGTTTCTCCCTGAATGCTTGAGTTAATCAGTTACAGAAATACTCAGTTAATCAGTTACAAGAGATATGAGTTTATTTGCGCATTAAACTCACTATTCGATTACATAAGTTAAAATGGATATTCGTAAGTGAATTAACAAGAGTGATCAATTAATTTGCTACTCTAGTTACTAATAGATTACATAGCTGAAATGGATAGTCATTAGCAATGTTTATGTTTGTATATGTCACAGTGCTTCAGTTAATCTGTTATGGAAATAAAAAAGGACTTATGAAAAGCAGTGGTAACAAAGAATTGTCTAACAGCTATGAATTATTTTTTAAATTGATAAAGAAAATTTTTGGTATTTGCAACTATTTTTTCAAATTTTAAATTGTAAGGAAAGTTTATTATAATTCAGTTATTAAATTAGGAGTGAGGATAGTCATATCTAGCTGGTAACCCCGAATGCAATTTGACTCGTCACTGTTGTTCCATGCTAAGTGGAATAATCTGAATAATGCTAACTGGAATAATCTGAATAATCTGACTCATCCCTGTTGTTCCATGCCAACTGGAATAACCCAAAACTGGTTGGTGGTCCAAAACTGGTTGGTGGTCCATAAGCAGGCACACATTTACTCCTGTCAAATGCCTCTCACCTATTAACATGTTTCTTTAAGTCCTAGAAAAACAGCTCTTAGCCAGAAACAATTAGCTAAATTATGTGCTTATATTATATACAAGAAAAAATTCTTTGAAAGGTAACTATATAGTATAATTACTATAATTTATAATTGCAACTATAGGTTAATTTTGAATTTTGACTTCTTCACAGGAAACTAAGAATTCTTGGTTCTTTTCGGTTTAAGTGTTTTGATGAATACTGCTTAGCTGAAAGATGCAGAGCCCCATGATCCAGTATTTATCAACTTATTCAAAAGACACCTGGAACAAGTTTGCATAACACACTTATATTTAAAGTGCTTCCAACGACCCACCACGCTTCATGATCCTACATGCTGTGCTCTCGGTTATTATAACAGAAACTGTAAAAGGTAAACCAAGATGAAACTAAAATACGTCCTCACATTGTAATCTTTAAAATTAGGGCCTGTCAGCTATTTATATGAGAAGAAATGATATTGAAGAGTGTGCAGGGACGTTTTATGGTTTTATGCTTTAATTTTGAATCTTCAAAATCTGAGACAGTTCAATCTTTTAGATTTCCTATACTATAATTCACTTCACCCTTAAGAATTATTTTACCAGGATTATAAACGAAACATAATTTACAATTTCTTTGCCAACCTTCTATGTAAAAAGTCTGGTTGAATCATGAACAATAACTAGAGATTACGCAAGGTTTTTTCAGGATTATATATATAGTATGAGAAATTGATGTGTTCAGGTGAGCTGGTTATTTTTGTGTAGAAATTACTCCCATGAAATAAGTATATCAATCTCCAATCTCAACAGACTAAAAACTGAATAAAGAAGATAATAATCACTTCTCTCTACCACTTAAACTACACTTACCTAACCATTTACCAAAATTATTAATAAAACATAAATTCTAATTTCTTAACCCAGCTTTAACTAAAAAATGTGGGCCTGACACATGGACAATAATGATGCGTAGCTTTGGGATATGAACAATAAGGATACATTGCCCGTATGGAGTAGTCGCAAAGTGTAAAAAGACTAAACAATTTGAGAAATCTTCAATGTGGATCTCGTAACTTCATTTCAAATTATCATGATTGGTTTATATAAACAAAATAAAACTAATTTAATTTTTATTTTTTTTAATTTAAATTATTAACCTAAATTTCAATCTTCCTTTAGATATATTCTAAATGGAACACTTTGCCAAAGCCTTCAACTTCAAATTCTTTTGTATAAGAAAAGAAACTTGTAAATATCTCTCATATGGAGTTACATGCTTTTAACGGTTGGTTATAAAGAGGTATTTTATGATACATAGAGTATACATTTTAGAAGTAAAAGTTTTTAAAATAGTTAAGTTGGAGAACATTAAAATATTTAAGTTGGAGAAATTTAGAATGAATCTTGAAAATTGGAATATGAAATAGTAGAATTTTATGAACCAATATATATATTACCTAAGTCATAAATATTGTAAAGATGAATTGTGCAGAGTTTTGATATCAAAACGTAATATAAAAGGTTGAGTGTTCCCAATCATTGAAGACTCTAAAGTCTTGTCATCGTGAGAACTATTGGTAGATGAGTTGTTAGGATTTTTGTTGTCCCATAAATTTTGGTTGGATAGTTGCTATCCCATGAATCTCAAATAAACAGGAATGATAAATCCTTGGAAAACACATTCAAATAGAAAAATTTTAATGGAGTAAATCATACAATCTCAGAATAAAACAATAGAGTTAAGGCTCTACAACTAAAATTAATTGAATTAAATTTCCTAAGATACGTGATTAAATAAACCCAAAATACTAACTCACATAAGCATGACTGACTATTCCTAAATTTAGACTAAAATGGGCTAGCTCAAGAGTAAGTTGGCCAACACTCTCCCAAGCATGCTCATGTATGTTTCAGGCTTACAACACTTATCACTTCAAAAACTTGATCTACTTCTTCGTGGATATTGGACAAAGGTTTTCTTTCTTTTGTTACTAAAATTATATTATGCATAATTTTTCTTTTCAATTTTAACTTTACTCTACTCTTAGTTTTCAATATTTACTAATTTTTAGTGACCTCATTCATCTAATTCCTTTTGTGAGTATTCTTATGTATTAATTTTTTTTTATAATTTTTGCAAAATAAAAAGAAACTTATTCATTTTATTTATTATTATTATCTTGTATATATTATTTAACACTATTATGAACTTAAAGAATATCATTTTTTATAAACTTAATTTGATTATAACATAAATAAACCTATCTAACATATTTATTTATTGATTTATAATACTAACATATAAATAAATATGTTAGATAGATTTATTTATTTAAAAATTAAACATATATTTATAAAGAAAAATATCTAACTTATTTAACAAAAAAATTATTCCACAAATAAAAATCTAAACCATAAGCTAATTATTTATTTCCTATAAACAATTATGTGTAAACAACTCGAAAATCTCATAAATGGACTTGAAGACCCTAGATAACCGAACCATTCATTTCCTATACATAAATTATTTGCAAACATGCGAAAAAACCCTAGATAAAATAAGGAAATGGAAGTATATCCGCCAGGCTTATCAAACATATTATTAGAATAGGATTAATCTATTGTTCATCACTCCTCTCTATTTTAGAGGTTAGAGGTGTAGGAGATGATATTAGGATGAAGTTTTGTTTTACTTATTTAAGTTAGTTTGACTTTTTAATGTGGATTTTTTTTTATGATTAATGTTATTTAATTATTTTCTATTTAATTTAATTAAAATTTTAAAAATAAATATATTAAATTGATTTAATTTATATTTTTAAAATTCAAAAATATTTATTTTAAGGATATTAAATTGATTTGGTTTACATTTTTAAGTATTTTTTTAATGTGAATAGTTTCATAAGGTATTGTTTTTTATTTTTTTTCATTGACTTCTAAATATATCTTGATTACTCTCATGTTTACTAATTCTAAATAATATTTTTTCATTTATATATATATATATATATATATATTAGAATTTTATGAAGGTTTTTCATATATATATATATATATATATTAGTTTTTTATGGAGGTTTTCTTTGATTGGTATTTTTTTGGGCTGTCATTTAAATATTATACTCTATGTTACCAGAAATGAGAAATAGAAAACAAACCAGAAATGGCAAAAAAAGGAAAAAAAAAATATAGAAATTTCGTATTAAAAAACTAAAAACAACCAAAAAAAAATAAAAAACATAAAACAAAATATTCATTTACATAACTGAAATTGAAGTTGTAATAATCATATTTATGATTTGATCATAATAATTAAGCAACATGTCTTGTAAATTAACATCTTAAAAATTTAAGAAAATTTTAATTATATTATGTATATAATTTGCTAAAAGGATATTTCGTTTAGTCCCGGAAGCCTAAGCATATATGTGCACAGGTGTTTGTTACAATTAAAACATGTGTTACTATTCATTTGGAAAAAAAATATCTTGGTAAATGATGGAGGGACATGTTCCCCGTTTGCAACTGACCACTCGCAAAGAAACCGGCACCATATTTATTATCCACTGTACTCACTTCACCTTTGTGCTAAACTAGCTATATTCTTATATTCTCATGACTAGAAGGAAAAGAAGCCTCGGTCACGCATTCTCGCTATAAGTCTTCTCTTATCTGATTCCCCGATCAAGGGTCTGCTAACAGATTACAGAAATGTCGACTGGAAACCCTTCATTGATACACCCGAGGTAGATGAATTGTAGAGGAAAGGGCTTCGGGGGTGTTAACCATCTTCCGCTAGTGTGCTTAAGCCCAAGCCACCTCCCAACAAGGAAATGAAAGATAAATTTCTGAGCAGAGAACGGAAGTGGAAAACGCACCTACCAAAAACAAAATGGGATATAAATTTCTGACGGGAGAACGGACTTAGAAAACGGCGTTTCCGTTCCATTTCTAACGCGTTTTTTTGGAGAGACGGTAGCCATCGTCCAGTTTCTGGTAACAGACTCATACTTTTTTATTTTAAGATATTTGTATTTTGAAAATTAATTTTATATTAATTTTCTTTTTTAACTAGTTAATAGTGTTTTCTTTTTCATAGATTTTTAATTGTTTTTTTTTTTTTTCTTTTACAATACTTGGCAAATATTTTTTATTTATCACAATTATAAACTTTATCATGAAAGAATTATTGGGTAAGTTTGACCTTATTTTATTCCACCTCTATTATCTTACATCTTTTTTTGATATGTCTTATATTTTTTTGTTTTTGACTAATCGTTATGCTACCTAAAGTCATTCTCCATTAGATATCCCTTTTCATATGATTCTTTGATTTCTACTTCCACTTTCTCATCTCTTGCTTTTGTAGAAGTGTTTTTATCAAGTTTGGATTTGTTTCCCATTAAGATGGTACTTCCATTCAATTAATCCAAACTAAGGTACATGTTCATTTCTTTCCCAATGTTGAATATGATAGCTATATTGTTGGATAAAAAGCAAAAAAATATAATTCTTTCTCTATTGTCCTTCACTTTCAATGCCTAATGAGATATTGCAATGATATGAATAATCTTTCACAATATCTTTCTTATAAAATTCTTAGTTGTTTCTCCTTTCCATGTTTCTTCTGTTTTCACTACCTACCCTATAAGGGTTTTTTTGGTTTATCACTTTTATTGAGCTTTTTAAGGTTCTAATATTACATGTTTAAAATTATACATGACAATTAACAAATATAAAATATTTCATCTCACACACCTTAGATTATAAGTACTGGAGATTTGTTCATCTAATATTCGTAATTGTGGACTGTCAGTACATTTGGCTATTGTTTTAGTTGATCTCTTAAGGTGTTCCTATCACATTCTTTATTGTAGTCTTTGTGTTTTCCATTACTTTAGGCTTATGTTTTATCTTTGGGTAATGTATAATCTTTGATGATTCATGATGTTAACTTATATTATAGGTTTTTTATATTCTTAATTTCCTTTTCATCATAAATAGACCAATACCAATGCCAGTATATGGGTAAAACACTTTTCTATATCCTTTGAATTTTTTTATGTTTCACTTTCTGACAATTTTGTTGATTCTTTATTGCATCACCTAATCTGACTCTCTCTCATTGCAATTGACAATTTCATGGATTTTTGTAATTGCTTATGACAATTCTCTTGTGAATGGGTTTCTTAGAGTTTCCAATAGTGGTTGTGATGCCTAAATCATGAGAGCTTATCATTTATGCGCTGAAGTTTGTTGCGTGGAATCCAGATGATCCATTCAACCTTTATGTTCTTGCATATGGAAAAAACCAAATGACCTTTCGAGAATTCTTCGTCCACTTTTAAGGTTTCCTTTAGTTTGCTCTATAAAGTTCTAGAATCAACCTCTAATTTTACAAGCTATCATGGACTTCTTTCAACCTTCCTTACAAAGATGCACCCGAACATCATTTCAGCTACTTCCCACACTACATCTAGTATTTTGATCTTCCATGCAACTACTTTCTGAAGTGTTGTTTGATGAAACTTGCGTACTTTAGGTTCAATGATGACTATGATGTATGGCTGAGTTTCCAAACATTGGATTACCTTCCATTCTGAAATTGATCACACTTCCTTTTGTTGCACCTCCCATGGTGGTTTCAAGGTTCTGCGACCGTTATATCCAACAATGTCTAGGGTTGATTATACATCCCAAGATCCTATTGAGCCCTCAACCACAATTTTAGATCTCTATAGACAAGAGTTCTAAGATGATGATCTCATAACCATGTTACTCATGACTTGATCTTGATATCAAATTACGTTCGATACAAAGCCAAGCTATAGTTCCCTATGCCATGACATTGATATTTGTTCTAAGGTCGTTTCCAGATATAGGTCGTATAGGTCGTTTGATCTATATGGACGATTGATTATCTTTTAACTCATATTTAAGATGCAATGTGCGCCATATTCTTTTTTGGAAATTATATCAGGTTTGTCGAATCGGATTGCAAAGATCTTTAGCCCTTAAACTAAATCATAACTTTCGTTTGGATGCAGGCGGCTCTCATTTGAATGCATTACCTTTCCATGAAAACCTCTCACGATACCTTAGTGACACATGGTAGATTAGGGCGCCTTCATAGCAAACACAATTACACATCAGTGCATTGGAAATTTTTTGAGTAGATGTCCATTTACATCTTACCGCAATAGCGTTTGGCGAGTTACAATTGTCATGCTGGGCTAGGGTTTCTCATGTTCATAAAATAACCACGAAGTTTTTAACCTCGGTTCTACTACTAACAGAATACCGACTATCTTCCGCCACAACCGAGATCGGCAGATGTCTAGCCAATTAGTGAGCTAGCTTTATGAATAAATGACTAATATGAATAATTTCAAAATAAAAACTATTATGAATGATGTCGATATGTACTTTTGTTAGAATTAAGAGAAACATTAAGTTAATACTGTCCGAAATGATGATTAACATTTTCGTTGTGCAAAGGTAGACATGTCTTCGCTCATTTTGGGCCTTTAAATTATTCGCCAATAACAAAAGAGTTATATGTCCATACTCAAGCTTCAAAAATTAGAAAAAATTTAGAACGAATTGTGATAGGGATAGGGATCGAACTCATTATTGCCATTACAAGCCTGACACTTTCATACGAAGTTGACCATATAACATGAGGTTGACTACATGAATTTTATGAAAGCTTGGTATATACAAGAAACTAGTGAAAACTCTATGGTTAAACTCGTGAGGAGCCGATGAGTTGTTTTTATTTAAAGTTTCAAACTTTTCATGTGAGTCCATCATCATGGAAATTGTTGTTCATCATTAGGGAAATTGTTTCCTATAACATATTTGTAAAATGGTGCCATGGAAAAGATAAACTTGAAGAGTCCTTATCAAACATCAATAACTTTTCCAAACACATTAAATTTATTATTGGAATTGAAAAAGACAACCAAGTTCCCTTCTTAGACATCTTTCTCACTAAAAATAATGGTAAAATTGGCGACCAAGTTTTGAGAAATGAACTAACAATGATAAATATCTTCACGCTAACCCTAGCAACCAGTAAGATATTTGACCCTGAACATTTAAAACATCAACTTAACCATCCTAACAAAGTTTTTGAAAATAATGGATACCAAAAACCACTATCACCCAAGCCATTCAACAATCCTCAATCACATCTAAAAAAATAAAGCCCTTAGATAATCCTAAAGTCGCATTTCCCTATATAAAAGGAACTACCAATAAAATCACAAAACACTATTAGAAATATGATTGAATCTAAAAAAAGAAAGCCCTTAGACAATCCTACAGTCTCACTTCCCTATATAAAAGGAACTACCAATAAAATCGCAAAACACTATTATAAATATGATTGAGTGAATTAAAGACTGGATATATACTAAGCAACAAAAAAGGGTATACTCAATTCCTTGTTCATGTAGGAATGAATACATAGGTGAGACTGGTAGGTCAGTTGGCATAAGATTAAAAGAACACATAACAGATATAACTAGAAATAGAACATAAAAATATGCCCTATTTGAACCCTCATGCTCCTCCTCTCACTAAATCTATGGAAAATGAAAAAATAATTCATTAAAAAAACCACTATTTAAAGAGAAGAATAAAAGAAGCCATTGAAAAAGAAAAGAAAAAAAAAACAAAACAAAACTAACACAATAAACAAAGATCACAGTTTAAAATTAAGTAATACTTGAAAACCCTTTTAAACAAAATAAAATATAATAAACCATAAAATATAAATCATTCTCTAAAATTTAATTAATTTAACTATTACGAATCATTATAAAACATTTTAAACTAATTAATAAAAACTATTATCCAAATACTTTAACCTATTTATCTAAATAATTCCTAAAAATCAAAATTAATTGAATTAAGTTAAATTTAAATACATTTCCTTTTCAAATACTATTTATAATCTCTAATATTCATTCTCAAGCATGTCAAGTTGTGGACAACAATTACGCTGATGATGGACTGACATGGAAAGTCCAAAACATTGAATTAAGAAACAACCCAGAGGGTCTTCCACTGATCATTCAAATCAACCAGAGTATATGTATTTACTTTTTCATATACTTACTTTCCAAGGAACACTAATATTTTGGAAAGGAGGCAAACGAAAATCTTTTCCCGAAAATCCGACTGCAGTGTTTTGAGAAAATGGTAACCAGTCTTAAGTGACAAAAACAACTGGTCCCAATACACGCCTATTGAGCGGGTCGACCTCATGCGATTTTAGAACCGCTAACATTCAAGAAAATGTGTAACTCATGGACTTGTTTTCCACGTGATTTGACTCAGGTAGGTCGAAAACAACCTCCGAGGAAAACGTGGAAAAATAAATCCCAGTAGATTTTTTAAATACATCTCGTTTAAATACATTTGAATGTCGTTGAGTCGGTTCGTTGAGAATATCATCCGGCGAGGAATGGAATTTAGTTCATGAAGATCATGCAGTGCAATACATGTCTGACGTCGAGTGTATTTAGTTCATGAAGATCATGTAGTGCATATATCCACTTACTTACGGAACAAGGTAGCATAGTGTCCGTTTGATTTAGCTATTAATTTAGCTTATATTTTTATGATGAGTTTTGGTCTAGTGTTATTACTTAAAAAAAATATCTTTTAATCATATGAAGAGTATTGTGAGAGGGTTGCATGAATCTTACATAGATGGGAGGGGAAGAAGGTTTATATTAAAATTTTGAATGTTGAAGTAGGGTATTGGTTGGTTGGTTTGTTTATTTATTTTTATTTTTTTTATGGCCCGAAAACTTAATATAATTTAGTTGTCAAATATGTGGTGAAGACAACTATCATTGGTTGTTAAGTGTGTATGCAGGTTGACTTATCATCCTTATTCAAGGAAAACCAATGCAAGTTGACTTATCACCCTTATTTAAGGAACTACCATTGGTTGTTAACGAGTACGTAGGTTGACTTATTACATTTATTAAAGGAAAACCAATGCAAGTTGAATTATCACCTTTATTCAAGGATGTAGGTTGACTTATTACATTTATTAAAGGAAAACCAATGCAAGTTGAATTATCAACTTTATTCAAGGAAAACCACCCGACTTGGAATAACTCAGTAGTGGTTCGTAAGTGGTTCGTAAGGGGGGGAATTTTCATTCTTTCCAGATGTCCCTGTGTCTTGAGTTGTTATCCTATTTCATTACGTCCAAATAAAATGAGCTCTTAACCAAACGAAACAGTTTTAAAGCATTGACATGTTTTATACAACCTTCATCATTTATTTTTCACATACATATTTAAAGAAAAAAATTGATGTTTTGCACATTTCGAAATTTTTAACGTTTTGAAGTGGATATTGCACATTGTTTCTAAAATACACATTTTCACGTCAGGTAAAATTTGTGTTCATTGTTTTGGATTATAATGTGTAATCTTAAATTCAATCCAGCGTACAGGTGTCAAATTGTGCCAAACTATTCTACCAATCCAAAAGTACCATGAGTCAATCCAAAAGTACCATGAGTCAATGATATAATAAGGTATCTCATTGTTTTGGATTATAATGTGTAATCTTAAATTCAATCCAGCATACAAGTGTCAAATTGTGTCAAAATACTCTACTAATCCATAGGTACCGTGAGTGGATGATATAATAATGTATCATACAAGTGTCAAATTGTGTCAAAATATTCTACCAATCCATAGGTACATGAGTGGATGATATAATAAGGTATCATAATGAATTAGACATGTGAGATGGCAGATTTAGAAGAAACTTGAGTACAATAATGCCAAGATCAAATGCGCAAAAGATTGCCTAAACATAATTACACAATAAAATAATAAAAAAATTATATCCATTAATCAAATTTTTAATAAATAAAATTAATATATTTAAAAAAATAAATTATTTCAATTCTATAATGTAAAGATTATGTATTTTAATTTTTTTTGTTAAAAAAAAAACTCAAAGCTGATTGAATAAATTATTTCAGTTTTATAATGTAACGTTTATATGTTTTAATTCATTTTTTTAGTTCATAATAATAATATGACAGATCGATCTCGCTTTTCTTTCATAGTTGGTTTGATTTATTATATAAATGATATTATTTTATCTATCATATAAATTAATTTATAATAATATGACAATTCTCTGAATCATAGTGGCCGTGTTAAGTGGACTGAAACACTTAAAACTTTACGTTCGTTGGTCGCCTGAATCCTGCTTGAAAAAGCAACTCTGGCTCTAGACAATTAAAACAAATTTGTAATGTATTAAACACTCTAATCTGAAAGAGGATTCATTTATCTATGCCATAAAGTAAAATGTTCTCCTTAAGCGCAACTGAGCATCACCTCCTTTAAAATGATGGATGGTATTCAACTTTAACCATGTGTGGATATCCGTTGAAGTGACCAATTAAATATAACTAGGTTTCTATATTTTTATGGGCAATCTATGTTTTCTTATGTCAAGAAGGATTTTGAGTATGGCTAACTATATTGCAATATCATATAGAATTTTAATTTCAATTTCAAACATTAGTCACAGGGTTTTTACGTAGATAAGCGTCCTTCCTATTGGAGTTGGGCACTTTAATCATTTTCTTAATTAATTTTTTTGATGTCCTAAATTGAAAAATGTCAGTATATTCTTGTGGTTGCCACTATATCAATGGATAGAATTCACACCACTAACTTACTTGCATGTCTAAATTACATGTTTAAAGTATACTTAAATTAATTTTTTACAAAGAGTGATTAAAAATTTACCATGCCATTTGTTAATCGCCACCTATTATTATTAAGACAAAGTGGAAAGATTAAAAATGGTTGTGAAACGTATGAATCGCTATCACCATCCATTTCAATTACCTTAGGAACACCAACAGTTTCAATTCCGCCTAGACATCACTCACAGTTTCATTCTCCTATACGAAACGTGGCCAGAGGGATGCAAGACATTGATTTAGCATGGAAATCACTAACAGTTTCAATTTCATATAGCCATCACTTACCGTTTCAATTGGCCTCCTCCATGCAGATAACCCGAAGTGGAGTCTAACGCTCGCTCTTATATTAATCGTCGCTAGTTTGACAATTATTATTGGAATTGTTGAAGGATTACTGGAATGCGAGCGCTGATTACTCTAAAGATTTGAAGGGCTTCTCTCTACTTCTATCTAGTAAAAAAGGTGACAAATATTTCATAGCCTTCCTTTTCTGTACCTACTATTTTTTTAGGTTTTGGCATTGGAGAAACCCTTTCTTAATGATTGCCTTTTTAATTGTTTCCATCCTCTCACAGTTGTTTCTGATAATTTGGTGTAATTGGTGTCTAATTGAATTATTTCCTAAATTTTGATGTTAAATTTCTTTACATGAAGGAAGGAAGGAATGCAAGAGTTTGGGAAATGAAGTAGCTGTGGAGAAGGTGCAGAGAATCAAGTATGATCGAAGGATTCATGATGGATAGACAATAAGAGCCACCATCTCATCTTACAGGTATCTACACATTTTCCTTTTGTGATATTTTTCGAATTTGATTCAAATGAGATGACTAGCTCGTAGAAAAAAGAAAGCAGTCGATTGTGTATAAATTCTCCATGATATGACTAGCCCGTAGAAGAAAGAAGGTTCCGGTATTTTTTTTAAACGCTTTCCCAAAATTTTTAATGGTTTAATAATTTTGTATTTAACTTCCGTGTGCAACAAACAATGACGTTTATAGAAAAGGCCACAATTTCGATTAACTCTATGTTTTTCTATTATGAAGCATGAAAATGAAATAATATATAACCGTTGGATCTTTCAGATCGACAGACACTAATGGTGAAAGAGCATGGAGTTAATTCACGGGGAATGGTTTTGCAACAGTAAAAGTGGTATTTCGGGCGCCCTCAAACCCTTGAGCAGTATTGAAGGGTGACACTCGATGCCACTCATTGAGCAACACATAGCAACAAGGAGGAGAGAGAAAACCACTTTTTGGGCGGTTAATCCTCGAGCTATTGGTCCACTCGAAATCCCTTACAGTTGTTGGATCTTGCATGTGCAAATCAAAATTTGTGGTTGGTTGATTTGGCCAGCGACAACCTTCAGATCGAGCACCAGATCAATGGCCAAGATCTAATTGGAAATCGCATTAGAGTGAGGTCAAGAATATAGAAAGATGGCCTATTTAAATAAGTCAATATATGAGTTTCTGTGTAAAGACAGAGTATGGCAGAGAATAAACCTACATGCAGATTCCAGCCCGAAGATGGGATGATGGCGAGGAGTTGGAGAATGACAGAGTTTGGTTGAGGGTGCTTAACGATGTAGAAGGGGAGGGTTGTTCCGGGAAGAATATTAGACTGTCCAGAGAACAATGTGCTATTTTGGAAGAAAGCTTTAGAAAGAACAGGGTGCTCGAACCTGTAAGTTTCTATACACAGTATTCACTTATAGGTTACTGCTCTATTGTTTGTGTTTCGTCATGCTTTTGGCTGATGTAACTTCTTCTTCTTCCGCAGAAGGAAAAGCATGTGTTGGCCTTGCAGTTGAATCTTTGACATTGACAAGTTGAGGTGTGGTTCCAGAATAGACAATCAAGGTTAGCTCCAGTCCTTTATTGATTCATTGTATTTTTCATGTCGAAATTCATATGGAAAGTTCCATTTTGAAATCAACAGCTACATAATTTGGCCTGTAACTATGAAGAATGACTTGGAAATCAATTGTTGTGCAAATTTATAGTTCGGAAAACTTTTGATCCGATGGAGATCCTATTGTGTTGACAGTTTTATTGACTCATTTCTATGATAGGTTAACTAAATGTTATGAGTTCGTTTCAGGACGAAGCTTAAGAAAACATAAATGGATTGCCAGCTTCTAAAGAGATATAGTGAGGCACTTAAAGACGAGAACATAAAACTTCGCATAGAGCTGGAGAAACTGAAAGCTTTAAAAATGTCACCACCTCTTAGGCCTGCGTCAACCGTTACCATGTGCCCCTCCTATGAAAGAGTTTCAGCGATTGAAAATAGTAGCCACTTGACTTTGGCGAAATCTGGGTCTATGTTTTTAGGCAGCTCTTTCCGGCAATGAATTGTCAGGTATTGATAAGAGTTTCTTTACCCGTAGTCATTGTTTAGCAATGGTGGACACCGTCTCTTTGTCAAATATTTTAGGTTTTTTCTAAAGGTTCACTTTATGAAACATTTAGGGTTTCAATATATTTTTTATTAATTGACTTCGGTTTAGAAAGTGCTCAAGTCTTTGTTAATTTATTGAATGATATGAGGCCTCTTGATAAACCAAGGAACGTATAGCTGTACAGAGTGGGAGTCTATGAAATAAACATTTTATGTAAAATTCAAATGTTTATGTGAGATCATCTCTAACCTTCTTGTGTTTATGAATTTTCTCCTTTTTTATTATCAATCTAAACATGTATAATAATCGTTTTCATTCATTATTATTTTTAATAAAATACGATGACAATTTCTCTATTCATGCTCATAGTAAAAGTAAAAGTCATTGTTATCGCTAAAAACAGTATTTATTGACTAGTCAATGCAAGCATATTAATGCTTACTTAATAACTATCATTAACAAGATTTTTTCTTTCAAGGTTTCATGTTTGAATTATACAACATAGGCAGGACACATGAAAATATCACTATTGTAAAATGATAAATAAAATACCTTTTTAGGTTATTTTATCGTTATTTTAAAAATGTTATAAAATTATAATTTTATTAATCATTGTTAATTTTTTTAAATTTATTAATTTTATTAATCATTGTTTAGTTTGAACAATACAACATATTTCTATTGATTATCTTAAACCTGTTAAAAAAACTTGAAGTTTTTGTAAGCCCGGACCACTCATCTTGAGACACTTACAGTGTGAGTTTTACCCTTTAGTGCCCCTAGTTCCAGCCCTCAAGTCCCAGCACTTATACATGGAGTTTTGTGCTTTTTAAAAATATTTACAGTGTGAGTTTTACCCTTTAGTGCCCCTGGTTCCAACACTAAAGTCCCAACACTTATACATGAAGTTTTGTGTGGTTAAAGGTTTAGCGAAGGTTTTATAAAGGTTAATGAGAGGGTTTTACTCCTGATAGGAAGTATTTGAAAGCAAGGCTTAAATAAAGTATTTTTCCCTTAGGTTTACTAATTCCCAATGGTTTATAATATCAAATTATTGGTTTTCTTCGTTCTTCATCTTTTTAATATTAATAATTCCTTGGGTTTATAATATTAATTCCTTATGTTTAATATTATTCCTATGCATTTGTAATCCCATGGGATTATTAGTCCCTTGCATTTATGATGTCAATCCGTTCGAGTAAAAAAATATTTCAAAAATATATATACACATGCAAAGAGGAGAGGATGATTCAGAGGAGTCATTAGGGATCTTGGAATCCAACTGAAGAATCAGACGAAGCCCTAGAGAGGAAGCGAAGTGAGAATTCCCAGAGGATTGAGGCTGAGAGAGAATTGAGCAGCAGAATAGTGGAAGAAAGAAACCCTGAAGAAAAACAGAAAACATAGAGAAAACACTGAAGAATGAATCAAAGTCAATTAAAAGAGACGAACGAAGAAGTGTGGTTTCAGTATACGGGAACCGTTGGATCTTATAGATCAATGGCATGACGACAAAGAGCGAGAACCATCGATCTCATAGATTGACGGTCATCGCACGGTGAAGGAGCGCAGGAGTTAATGCAGAGAAAAGGCGGGTTTATAACCTTAGGTAGTATTTCAGGCAAGGACTAGATGTTAAGTGGTTTGAGCATTGATCAACCGATTCCATACATATCACGATGCGTAGCAGAGAGTTGGAGTGGGGAAACCGCTTTAGCGGTTGATTAACCCCTGTGTGGGTGGTCAACCCGAAACCAATGTGAATCGTTGGATCCTTCGGGAGAAGATCAACGACAGAGAAGTAATGTGACATACAAAGGAGTGGACCCGATGGTGCTATGTGGTGCAGTTAATAATTTTTGAGATTCGAAATTGCATTATTTCATATCGGATGAGATAGAGGTCTTTGTTAACAAAACCCACAGAGAATTGCGATTGCGATAAGTGAAAAGGTAAATCTCGAAAAGCGTGCCAAGGCCATACCAAGCTGGAAAAGGTGTGGTAAGCGTATATTTCCTTTGTAAATGGTTTATTAAGAAAATAGCATCGATAGAAGGTTTATGCGCTAAATATATATGTAACCAAGGTTTAAAGAGGAAAAGGTTATATATGTGCGGCTAAAGGGTTAGCGAAGGTTTTATAAAGGTTAATGAGAGGGTTTTAGTCCCGATAGGAAGGATTTGAAAGCAAGGCTTTAATAAAGTATTTTTCCCTTGGGTTTATTAATTCCCAATGGTTTATAATATCAAATTATTGGTTTTCTTCGTTCTTCAACTTTTTAATATTAATAATTCCTTGGGTTCATAATCCCTTGAGGTTTTAGTGTTAATCCCTTGGGTTTATTATTCCTTTGGGTTTATTATATCAATCCCTTGGGTTCATTATTCCCTTGGGTTTATATTATAAAATAAACCATGTTTATTTTAGTGTTTGTAGTATTTATATTTGGGTTTACCAATGTTGGGTTTATAATATTAGTCCCATGCTTGAATGTCACATTTTGACAAAGATTGTCTCACCATGAAAATAAAACATGTTTATTTTAGTGTTTGTAATATTTATATTTGGGTTTACGAATATTGGGTTTATAATATTAGTCCCTTGGGCTTAATATTGTTCCCTTGGGTTCATAATCCCTTGGGGTTTTAGTACTGCTCCCTTCGGTTTATTATTCATTTGGGTTTATAATATCAAAATTTGGGTTATTTTATTCCCTTAGGTTTATAATATGAATTGTAGCCAAAGATGGTGAACCATGTGTTAGGATATTCCGACACATAGGATATAGTTAAGTTCAACTTGGTCTAGTATAGAGTTAGGTTAGAGTTAGGTAAAGTGTGTTTCTTTACCATTGTACATTTTGTAACTTACAATCCGACGGTCACGATATGTAGTGATCCGACGGTTCACTCTCACCTCGGTATTACCGACACTTGATCCGCGGCTTGACACCCGATTGGTCCATGAGTTCTATTTAAAGCGCATGGAGGGTCATTGTTTGGGTAATCCGTGCATGAGAGAAGCTTATGTAAATTTACATTCTTTGATTAATAAATTGCCTGTAGTACCCACGTTGGGACAGGCCGTGGACTGTTTCCCTCCTTGCACTTTGAGGGTTTTAACCACGTCAAAAATACTGGTGTATTGATTTAAGATCTGGTTGTGAGCGGTGTCCTTTTGGTGTTCTTTCTCAGGAACTTACCCTGTAAATTCCTACATGGTATCAGAGCTATTTGAGGGTCGCGTCCGTTGGTGATCCAAATCTGAAGCCGGTAGAACTGCATGCGGCTGTCGTTTCCTAGATCTGCTGTTTCTGACTGCTTTCGAGCCGAGAGGACTGCTCTGTTGCGTTCGGAGCATCTGTTCCAGTGAGGAACCCCTTTCGTTTCACGCGAAAAGGTTTCCGGTAGCCCTAGCTGCGTCATTTTTCAGATCGGGAGGTATACAGTGTTTTTTTTTTTGCAGTTTATTGTTATTTTCTCTCTGCTTATTTCGGTTTCGGTTTATTTAGCCCTTTTTTTTTAACCGGATCTATACCTTTCATTTCTGCGTATGCTCTTTGCCCTGCGACTCTGTGCGATCTGGGCAAATCAGAAACAGAAAAGAAGGATTTTTCTCATGCGTATGCTCTTTTCCCTGCACCTTAGTGTGATCTCGGAAAATCAGAAACATTGAGAAAAATATTTAGTTTTTCGGCTAAAGCTAACCTTGAGATTTTTGTTTTTTTAAATTTCTAGTTTTTTGGCTAAAGCTAAATTCGAGCCGCAAGGTTCGTTTTTCTTTGCACATTCGTGTTGGGTTTTGTGTTTTGTGTTTTGTAGGGAAAAAGAGCTTTCTCAAGGCAAGCACGCAAACCAAGGCCCCCCCCCCCTCTCTCTCTCTCTGTCAAATTTTTTGTATAGATCAATTGGTTCAAAGCTATTTTAAGAGAGTAGAGGTCTTGGGTTCAAGTCTCCATTTTGTGGGGGCGGATTTTTTCATTCCCGTACATTCACACACTTTGCCGGCAACTTCAACAATTTTTTTTCAAAAAGCCATAACTTCTTCATCCGGAAGCCTTTTTCAGAGCCGTTTTTTTTAAAACCGCCTATTTTTTCGAGATCTATCCATTGGAACACTTACTTTCAGCATCTTCAGCTTCATTTTTAAAAAAAATGGAAAGTCCATGCCAAGTCATTCTTGACAGCACTAACTACTTCCAATGGGTAGCCTACATGGAAGATTTACTTAGAAGTAAAGGTCTCTTCAGAATAGCCACAGACCAAGAGAAGAAACCAAAAGATGAAGACAAGGTTGCAAAATGGGAAAATAGACAAGATCAAGCACGTGGTTTGATAGGGATGTCTATTTCTCCTGATCTTAGATTCCACATTGCAGACCTTGAGACTCTTCATGAAACATTAGAAAAACTCGCTAAAGTTTTTGGGATTAAAAATGAAATTAGAGCCCATCAACTTGAAAATGAGATGCTTACTTTGGATCCTAATAATTTTTCTTGCATTGAAGATTTCTTGTCCAAATTCAAGACCCTTAGATATCTCTTGGAAGGTGTTAAAGTTAAGAAAGAAGATGGTAACCTTATTTATTCCATCCTTACTAAGTTGGGACCAGCCTACTCTGTATTTGTTTCCACTTTCCATTCTACAAGGGAAGCTTTCATTTGTCAAGGAAAAGACTACAAGGCCCCTTCCTTTGACTCCTTTTGTGATTCCTTAATAAGAGAACAAGAAAAACTCTTACACCTTGGTCTTCTTAATCTTGGAAACTCTTCCACGAAAGCGTTAGCCGCCCAGCAGCAACCAAATTCAAAGAATCCTAAGAAGTCATATCCTCAAAAGAATGGTCCTAAACCATCTTAGCCTCAAAATGAAAGATCATTTCAGCAAAATGATAAGACCAATAAAAACAAATGGAAGAAGACTAATAGACATTGTATCTTTTGTGATCGAGATGGCCACTTAGAATCTAAATGCTTTAAGAAGATGGAAGCCTTGGAAGCCGCAATGAAGAAACATAACATCCATGTGGAGCGTACTTCAACTTCAACTTCCGGAATGGCACTTTCTGCATGTCATTGTCAATCATCTCAGTCTGGTTATGCATTAAATGTATCTTCTTCTTCTTCTCATTCTCATGAGTGGCTCATTGATTCTGGAGCCTCTTGTCACATGGCCAAAAACCAAGCCATGTTTTCTTCTTTAAATGATTGTAACACCAAAAATATATATGTTGGTGATGATAGATCTCTTAATGTTGTAGGGACTGGAACTGTTCATCTAGACAATGGTCAGTTTAATGATGTATTATGTGTTCCAAACTTATCCTGCAACCTTCTATCTGTCTATCAGATAACTCATTCAGGTGAAGGTAAAATTGTTGAATTTTCACCTCATGATGTTGTAATCAAGGATCTAAAAGATCCTAAACAGATTCTAGCTACTGGTCTTGCTGATGATTCCAAAAGGTTGTATAAGTTTCACAACTTTGGGTCATCAAATCTTCCCTCAGTATTTATTGCTCATAATGATGAAGTGAGCAAACTTTGGCATGAGCGATTTGGTCACTTAAACTATCGCTCCCTTCAGCATCTATGTAAAGAAAATATGGTGACAGGTCTTCCTATGGTATCATGTAGAGATGGTGTTTGTTCCCGATGTGTACTCGGAAAACATCATCGGGACAATTTTGACAAACGTGCCTCTTGGCACGCCTCAGCCCCTTTACAGCTTGTGCACAATGATTTATGTGGTCCTCTTCCTGTTGCTTCATTCTCTGGCTGCAAATACTTCTTAACTTTCATTGATGATTTCTCGAGACGCACTTGGGTATACTTCTTAAAACTCAAGAGCGAAGTATTTAACACCTTTTTGGCCTTCAAAGCCTTTGTTGAAAAACAATCTGGACATCAAATTCTTAAGCTAAGAACTGATAATGGTGGAGAATATGTTAAAAACACATTCATCAACTTTTGCACCAAAAATGGAATTCAAATGCAACATACTGTTCCATACACTCCACAACAAAATGGTGTAGCTGAAAGGAAAAATCGCACCTTAAAGGAAATGGCTAATTGTATGCTGCAATCTAAAGGACTCAGTCTTAGTTTTTGGGTCGAAGCAATTAATTGTGCAAATTATATAATCAATCACACTCCTATTAAGGTTCTAGAGAATATCACTCCAGAAGAAGCTTGGAGTTCCATTAAACCAGATGTAAGTCACTTTCGTGTGTTTGGAAGTGAAGCATGGGCCCATATTCCAGATGAAAAGCATAAAGCTTTAGAACCTAAGAGTGAGAAATGTACTTTTGTTGGATATTCTGAAGATGTAAAAGGTTATAGACTTATTCCATTTAAGTCCAAAAATGTTATCATTAGAAGAGATGTAAAGTTTGATGAAAATAAATCGGCCTGCGAGCCTAGTCCGGCGGATGTGCCACCTCTTCCTATCTCTTCTATTTTTGAAAACATTTCTTCTTCAGATGATGAAAGCGAGGATGATAATCCTCCCCCACCTTCTCAGGATCATCAACTTCCATGATGGGTCCGTGCTACTCGGGATGCAGCAGGTGATCTTGCCGGTGATCCTACAGATCAGCGACGTACACGTTCTCAGTTTGAAAGAGCCTCTTCTTTACTGGCTCAAGCTCCAGTAAATCATGATCCTGACACTTTTGCAGAAGCTTCAGGCCATCCACATTGGGAAGCAGCTATGAATGAAGAATATCATTCATTGATGACAAATGATACATGGGATCTTGTTCCTCTACCAAAGGGACGCAAACTTGTTAGATGTAAATGGGTTTACAGAACCAAGTATGGACCAGATGGGAAAGTTGATAAACATAAAGCTCGTCTCGTTGCTAAGGGCTTTTCACAGGTTGAAGGCATTGACTACACTGAAACCTTCTCCCCTGTTGCCAAAATGAACTCTATCCACCTTGTTCTTTCCCTTGCTGCCTCTTTAAAATGGGAAGTCCATCCGATGGATGTTAAATCTGCCTTCTTGCATGGGGACTTGCAGGAAGAAATCTATATGGAACAACCCATTGGCTTCATACAAACAGACTCCAGCCTTGTTTGTCGACTTAAGAAATCCCTTTATGGCCTCAAGCAAGCTCCTTGGGCTTGGTATGCCAAAATGGATAGCTTTCTTTTAGAATCTGGCTTTTCTAGGTGTCATTCTGACAATATGTTATGAAACCAGCTCACAAAAAGATAGAAAAGAGAGATCCACGACTTAGAATTCAGCCTCTTCGAGGGGGCAACCTCCTTTACATTAAATAAATGAACAATTCTTGGATGATACAAATGACAAAACCTCCTTTCTATATATAGGAGTCTAAGGAGTCAACATGTAATCCAGCCGACCTAACAATAATAATATAAAGCCACAAAAATAACAATAGAGGGATTCTATGGGGCACAGAAATAACAATATGGGGGTAATAGGGGCACAACAATATAAATAAGGGGTATAACTACAATAGTAATGGGGTAATCACTAGTATTATAGGGACCCAACATGCCCCTCTCCTTCAAAAAAGTGTTGTCCTCAACGCTTGAGTAGTTCTGGATACTTCTACATAAAATTCTCATCCTCCCATGTGGAATCTTCAGCGGATAAGTTCTTCCACTTGATAAGATACTCTGAAATTGATCGATTTCGTAGCTGTCGAGTTCTTGTTTTTGTGACTGCTTCTGGTTCCAATATAATTTTTCCTTCCTCATCAAGTTCTGGCAATATTGTTTGAATTGGGAGCTTGTCACCTATAACCTTCTTTAAACATGAAACATGGAAAACTGGGTGCAATCGAGAAGCTGCAGGAAGCTCCAATTTGTATGCCATAGTACCAATCTTTTGCAACACCTTGTATGGACCATAATACTTTGGTGATAATTTATTATCCTTCTTAGCTTGCTTTAGGGACATTTGCTTATATGGTTGTAGCCGTAGGAATACCCAATCACCTACATCAAAACTTCTTTCACTGCGATGTTGATCTGCCTGTTGTTTCATTCTATTTTGTGCCAACACGAGGTTATCCTTTAAGAGTTGGAGGACTTGTTGTTGATGTTCGATGTGATGTTCCACTGCCTGAACCTTAGAATTTTCTCTTAAATATGATGTGATGGATGGTGGTTGATACCCATAAAGTGCCATAAATGGGGTCATTTTTGTTGCTGTATGGAAGGAAGTGTTATACCACCATTCAGCCAGAGGCAACCATTTGACCCATTGTGTCTGTTTATCAGATACAAAGCAACGAAGATATCCTTCCAAACATTTGTTTACTATCTCAGTTTGCCCATCAGATTGAGGATGATAAGATGAGCTATGAGCTAACTGAGTACCAAGACAAGAAAATAATTCTGTCCAAAAATTTCCAGTGAAAATGGGATCTCTGTCACTTACAATAATCTTTGGGTTTCCATGTAGCTTTTGAACTGTTTCCATAAATGCAGTAGAAACTGTACTGGCTTTAAATGGATGTGATAATGCACAAAAGTGTGCATACTTGGTAAGTCTGTCAACTACCACCATGATGACACTCTTTCCCTCAGACTTGGGTAAACCTGTGATAAAATCCATTGAAACCTCCTCCCAACGTTGGCTTGGAATGGATAAAGGTTGTAATAGACCCGGTGTCTTAATTGTTTCAACTTTATTTTGCTGGCAAACCAAACATTCTGCCACAAACTTTTGAATATCTGATTTAAGGCCATCCCAAAAAAATTCCTTCTTAACCCTGTGGTAAGTTTTTAAAAATCCTGAGTGCCCTCCTAAGGGAGAAGTGTGCAATTCCATAAGAATCTTTTGTTTTAGCTGGGAATTCTTACAGAGGTATAAGCGATCTTTGTACCATAACGAATCATTTTTCCAGCTAAATGTATCAGAAGTACTGGAATCTTGTTGTAGCTTTCGAATAAGTGCCCACACTTCTTCGTCATTCTTCCATTCCTCCCTTGCTTCGTTTATCCAATCTGGTTGGATAATAGAAATGGCACACAACAATGCTTCCACATCCTCATCCTTTCTTGAGAGTGCATCTGCCACCACATTTTGCTTCCCTTTTTTGTAGATGATTTCAAAGTCATAACCCAACATCTTTGTGACCCACTTTTGTTGCTCTTCAGAGGATAATCTTTGTTCTAAAAAGTATTTAAGGCTATCATGATCCGTTTTTACCTTGAAGTGTCTTCCCATTAGGTAGGGTCGCCATTTCTTAAGTGCATGGAGTATTGCCAACATTTCTTCTCATAAATAGCTTTGCTTAAAAACTTTCCCTTGATTGGACGACTTTCAAAAGCAATGGGTCTTTCATCTTGCATTAAAACAGCACCAATTCCATTTCCTGAAGCATCACATTCCACAATAAAGGTTTTTGTGAAGTCCGGTGTAGCTAAGACCGGTGCTTGGCACATTGCCTCTTTAAGATGTTCAAAGGCCTTTGTTGCTTCCGGAGTCCATGAAAATGAATCTTTCTTCAATAATGTTGTTAGAGGTGCTGCTATTCTCCCATAATTCTTAACAAACTTGCGATAATACCCTGTCAACCCAAGAAATCCTCGCAGATGCTTTATGGATGTGGGGATTTTCCATTCCTTAATGGCTTTAATTTTGCTAGGGTCTACCTTAACTCCTTCATGAGATACAATATGACCCAAATATTCCACCTCTTGGACTCCAAAGAAACATTTGGATCTTTTTGCATATAATTGTTTCTCCTCCAATAGTTGTAGCACCCTGTCAACATGTTCAACATGATCCTTCCAAGACTTGTTGTAGATTAGTATATCATCAAAAAATACTAACACAAATTTTCTAAGGAATGGTTTGAAAATTGAATTCATCAAACCTTGAAATGTTGAAGGTGCATTGGTAAGGCCAAAAGGCATGACCAAAAATTCATAATGACCCTCATGAGTTCTAAATGCCGTTTTTGGAATGTCTTCAATCTTCATTCTGATTTGATGATATCCCGAACGAAGATCCAACTTGGTGAAGTAAATTGATCCATGCAATTCATCCAGTAATTCATCAATAACAGGAATGGGGAACTTATCTTTAATAGTGAGCTTGTTGAGCTCCCTATAATCTGGACACATGCGCCATGATCCATCCTTCTTGTGCACCAATACTACTGGAGCTGAGAAAGAACTTTGACTTGGTTGAATTATACCAGCCTCTAGCATTTCTGCAACCATACGTTCAATTTCACTTTTTTGGACATAGGGATATCTGTACGGCCTGATGTTTGGAGGAACACTTCCTGGAATCAGATGAATAGCATGATCATGATCACGCATAGGTGGGAGACCCTTGGGAGTCTCAAATACCTTGGAATGATTGTCCAAGACTTTTTGGAGATCTGGAGAAATAGATGATTCCAATGTGGAAACATCTAGCGAACATAATTGTGCAATTACACCTCTTTGCTCCTTTTTTAGAAGCTTTGTCATACCATTAGAGCTGATTATCTTTCCTGGTTTCCCTGCAATACCCCTTAATTCAACTTCCTTTCCTTCCGAAGAAAATTTGATGAAAAGTTCTTGAAAATTAAAAGCTATTGTACCCAAGGATTGTAGCCATTGGACTCCTAGTACAACATCAGCACCTCCCATTGGAATGGAAAGCATTGGGCTAGTCAATACATATTCTCCCATGGATAGCTTGATATTATGGCACTTTCCAGAGCAATTTATTGTTCCTCCATTTGCAATCATCACTTGACACTCTGGTGCTGGATATAGGAAGCAATTCAATTCTTTTGCTACCCTACAATGAATAAAATTGTGGGTGCTTCCTGAATCAATCAACACTATTACCTTTTTTTTCTTGATTTGTCCTTCTATCTTGATGGTTTGAGGAGTGGTAATTCCCTCCAATGCATTACAAGATATGGTCGGATTTATTTGTTCTTCATCTAGGCTTTGTTCCTGGAATATATCCTCTTCTTTTGACCTTTCTTGCTCCTTTTCTTCTTCCTCTTCACAATCTATGTAGAATAATTTCTTCTCAGCACACTTATGACCTTTTGTGTATTTGCTATCACAATTGTAACAAAGCCCTTTTGCTCTTTTTTCTTCCAATTGTTGTGGTGTCAACCTTATAGGTTGTGGAAGACTATGGGCAACAACACTTCCGTCTTTATAGTTGTGAACGGTATGCTTCCTAGTTGCCATAATTTTGCTTTCCATTTTTCTTGCTAACCTGAATGCCTTCTCTAATGAATCAGGTTCCCAAAGGCGCACATCATGTTGGATATTATCCTTTAAAGACCCTATGAACACATCAATCCTATGCTCCTCTGGAATATCTTTTACCCTTATGTTCAATTTTTGGAACTCCTCAATGTGCTCCATTATTGAACCCTTTTGTTTGAGACTTATCAATTGGCTAAAAAAAGTGTTGCTTTTTGTATCCTCATAATGTGCTATCAATTCTTCCGTAAAAATTGCCCAAGTGATAAATTGTTTACGAGAACAAAGCCATTGATACCATACAAACTGATTTGGTTCCAAATATAAAGTTGCCATACGTACCTTTTGTGTGTTTTGCACATTATTGAGATCGAAGAATTGCTCCATCTGTAATATCCATGTGGCGGGATCCTTGCCATCAAACTTCCTCATATCGATTTTTGGAACATGGTGAGTCTTCGATCCAACATTAGAGTCTATGGAATCATGATTAACATTTCTTTTGTTCTCATCATGAGTTTCCTTTACTACCTTTTCACCATTAGTGACCCTTTCTTGTAGCAACTTCTTCAATTCATCCATCTTATCATCCATGCCATCAATTTTAGCGTCCATGCCATTCACCTTAGCTTCCATGCCATCCACCTTAGCTTCCATGCCATCCATCTTAGCTTCCATGCCCTTTATCTTAGATTCCACGCCATTTACCTTAGATTCCACGCCATTTATCTTAGATTCCACGCCACTTATCTTAGCTTCTGTTAGCTTTTGTGAGCGTGACATTTGTTGCACTTGTTCTTGTAATTTTGATATATCATGTAGCATTTCTTCCTCTTCTTCATGAGTCATGCTAGAGCTTTCAGGTTCCTTACTAGGTGTTTGCATTTTCTTTCCTCGGGGCATTAGTTACCGATAATAATGCTTTACTATGCCCTTTGAATTCCGTTAAACCAAGCTTACACAAAAATTAAAAAAAAAATTACACACCTTTTTTCACTTTATAGAAGCCTGATATGGAATCTGATGTATCTCTGTAATTTCGGATCATCCAGTTCTGAAATTGCTATCTGTAGTAGCCTTCTGCGTCCTCTTTCCAATGCCATAAGTCTGAGTCAAATTGAATTCTCCAAGGAAGAGTTATGCGAAATCTCCCACAGTGACTTGCTTTTAGACTGGTTCAGTAGAGCGAACTTGTACGACGTGCCGCGAGTCACTGTTTCAACCTTTGAATCTGAAACTCACCCACAAGAAACTACAGTCCGTCCTCTTTATGTACCTTTTTACGAAATTTCAATCCGATCTTCCGAGAGAGAGTTATGACGACTTTCCCCAGGTCACCTGTTTTTAATGTAATTCAGGAGTCTGCAAAAAGGCCAAATTCCTCAGATCATATCTCCGACAATATCGCGCTGAAAGCTCTGAAATTCAGACCCAAAGTTCAGCGCCGATTCTTCTCAAATGGGTTTTTTTTGCGACTTCTGAAACATTACAGAAAAATAGTTATAGCTAAAATGCCACGATGACCTATTTGGAGCAGCGAAACCCTAGAATCCAAAGCTCTGATACCAAATGTTATGAAACCAGCTCACAAAAAGATAGAAAAGAGAGATCCACAACTTAGAATTCAGCCTCTTCGAGGGGGAAACCTCCTTTACATTAAATAAATGAACAATTCTTGGATGATACAAATGACAAAACCTCCTTTCTATATATAGGAGTCTAAGGAGTCAACATGTAATCCAGCCGACCTAACAATAATAATATAAAGCCACAAAAATAACAATAGAGGGATTCTATGGGGCACAGAAATAACAATATGGGGGTAATAGGGGCACAACAATATAAATAAGGGGTATAACTACAATAGTAATGGGGTAATCACTAGTATTATAGGGACCCAACACAATATTGTCTACACCAAGAACGTGGGCAACTCTCTTATCATCCTTGTTCTTTATGTTGATGATCTTATTCTTACTGGTAGTGATCCCAACCTTATAAACCATGTGAAGTCCAGCCTTAAAAAGAAATTTGAAATGACAGACTTAGGACACTTACACTATTTTCTCGGTCTTCAAGTCTTGCAATCCCAGGAGGGTATTTTCCTTTCCCAGTCCAAGTATGCTTGTGATATTCTTCGTCATTTTCACATGGAAGACTGTAAGCCAGCCCCTTCTCCCTTTCAGTCTGGAGTCAAACTTTCAGTCTCTTGTACTTCTCCTGAAGTTGATGCTACCTTATACCGTCAACTTGTTGGAAAACTCTTGTATTTAACCCATACTCGTCCTGATCTTTCCTTTGCTGTTGGCCTTGTTGCTTGTTTTATGCAAAACCCTCGTGAAAGTCATTGGAAAGCAACTAAAAGAATACTTCGTTATGTTCGAGGTACAGTACAGTTTGGGATTCATTACAATGACAAAGCAGCCCCTCTGTTAGTTGGTTTCACTGATTCTGATTGGGCTGGTGACCCTGATGATCGGAATTCTACTGCTGGTTATGTCTTCACTCTTGGTTCAGGACCTATTACATGGGCTTGTAAGAAACAGGCTGCCATTTCTCTTTCGTCAGCAGAAGCAGAGTATCGTGGTGCCGTGGAAGCTAGTAAGGAAGCCCTGTGGCTTCGTCAGATCCTATCAGAATTTGGCTTTGAGCAGCAGCATCCAACCACACTTTGGTGTGATAATCAAAGTGCCATTCAGCTATGCAAAGATCCAGTCCAGCATCAGCGCAGCAAACACATTGAACTACACATGCACTTCATCAGAAAGCTCATTCATGACCATGTTCTTGAAGTGCAATATTGTCCAACAGATGATCAGGTTGCAGACATCTTCACAAAGGCTCTCACAGAGGCGAAGTTCACTAAACTTTGATATATGCTTGGAGTTCAGGAAGTTGTCACTAAGGGGGGATAGGCTCTAGTGCCTCCTTCCTTCTCCTATTGTGTCATATTTGTAAATCCTTCAATCCTATCCCAAGTTGTTCTTAAGGGGGGATGTTAGGATATTCCAACACATAGGATATAGTTAAGTTCAACTTGGTCTAGTATAGAGTTAGGTTAGAGTTAGGTAAAGTGTGTTTCTTTACCGTTGTACATTGTGTAACTTACAATCTGACGGTCACGATATGTAGTGATCCGACGGTTCACTCTCACCTCGGTATTACCGACACTTGATCCGTGGCTTGACACCCGATTGGTCCATGAGTTCTATTTAAAGCGCATGGAGGGTCATTGTTCAGGTAATCCGTGCATGAGAGAAGCTTATGTAAATTTTCATTCTTTGATTAATAAATTTCCTGTAGTACCCACGTTGGGACAGGCCATGGACTGTTTCCCTCCTTGCACTTTGAGGGTTTTAACCACGTCAAAAATACTGGTGTATTGATTTGAGATCTAGTTGTGAGCGGTGTCCTTTTGGTGTTCTTTCTAAGGAACTTACCCTGTAAATTCCTACACCATGTTTGAATGTCGCATTGTGACAAGGATTGTCTCACCATCAAAATAAACTATGTTTATTTTAGTGTTTGTAGTATTGATGTTTGCCTTTACTCGATGTGAAGTTTATAATATTAGTCCCATGGGTTTAATATTATTCCCTTGGGTTCATAATCCCTTGGGTTTTAGTATTAATCCCTTGGTTTTATTATTTATTTTGGTTTATAATATCAATCCCTTGGGTTTATTATTCCCTTTGGTTGATAATATAAATCATGGTAAACCATTTTCAATCATAGACAAACATCGTCAACCATGGTTGAATGTTGCATTATGACAAGAATTGTCTCACTGTCAAAATAAACCATGTTTATTTTAGTATTTGTAGTATTTATATCTGGGTTTGCCAATGTTGGTTTTATAATATTAGTCCCTTGATTGAATGTTGCATTTTGACAAATATTGACTCACCATGAAAATAAACCATGTTTATTTTAGTGTTTGTAGTGTTTATATTTGGTTTTAACAATGTTGGGTTTATAATATTAGTCCCATGGGTTTAATAATATTCCCTTGGGTTCATAATCCCTTGGGGTTTTCATATTAATCACTTAGTTTTATTATTCCTTGGGGCTTATAATATCAATGCCCTGGGTTTATTATTCCCTTAGGTTTATAATATCGATCATGGTCAACCATAGACAACCATGGCCAACCATGGTTGATTGTCACATTGTGACAAGGATTCTCTCACCATGAAAATAAACCATGTTTTTTTTTTTGTATTTCTAATATTTATATTAGGATTTACGAATGTTGGGTTTATAATATTAGTCCCTTGGGTTTAACATTATTTCCTTCGGTTCATAATCCCTTGGGGTTTTAGTATTAATCCTTTGCATTTATTATTAACTTGGGGTTTATAATATCAATCATCATCATATTTATGTTTCTCTTGTGTTTGTAATATCAATTCCTTGTGCTTCTTGATCCCTTAGGTTTTTAATATTTATCCGTTGGGTTCACTAATTCCCTAGGTTTATAATATTAGTCCCATGGGTTTAATATTATTCCCTTGGGTTGATAATCCCTTGGGTTTTAGTATTAATCCCTTTGGTTTATTATTCGTTCGGGTTTATAATATCAACCCCTTGGGTTTACTATTCCCTTTGGTTGATAATATAAATCATGGTAAACCACTATCAATCATAGCCAAATATCGTCAACCATGGTTGAATGTCGCATTGTGACAAGAATTGTCTCACTATCAAAATAAACCATGTTTATTTTAGTATTTGTAGTATTTATATTTGGGTTTACCAATGTTGGTTTTATAATATTAGTCCCTTGGTTGAATGTCACATTTTGACAAAGATTGACACACCATGAAAATAAACGATGTTTATTTCAGTGTTTGTAGTGTTTATATTTGGGTTTAACAAAGTTGGGTTTATAATATTACTCCCATGGGTTTCATATTATTCCCTTGGGTTCATAATCCCTTGGGGTTTTCCTATTAATCACTTAGATTTAATATACCTTGGGGCTTATAATATCAATGCCTTGGGTTTATTATTCCCTTAGGTTTATAATATCGATCATGGTCAACCATTGTCAACAATAGACAACCATGGCCAACCATGGTTCGCTGTCACATTGTGACAAGGATTCTCTCACCATGAAAATAAACCATGTTTATTTTTGTCTTTCTAATATTTATATTATGGTTTACCAATTTTGGGTTTATAATATTAATCCCTTGGGTTTAACATTATTTCCTTCAGTTCATAATCCCTTGGGGTTTTAGTATTAATC
This sequence comes from Pinus tabuliformis, assembly GCA_031772625.1. Lineage (NCBI taxonomy): Eukaryota > Viridiplantae > Streptophyta > Pinopsida > Pinales > Pinaceae > Pinus > Pinus tabuliformis. The sequence continues at coordinate 575,700,825 of CM062818.1, forward strand.
CTTTGGGTTTATTATTAACTTGGGGTTTATAATATCAATCATTGTCATCTTTATGTTTCTTTTGTATTTGTAATATCAATTCCTTGTGCTTCTTGATCCCTTAGGTTTTTAATATTTATCCATTGGGTTCACTAATTCATTAGGTTAATAATATTAAAGAGTTGGGTTTATTAGTTCCTTGGGTTTATAATATTAGTCGTTTTTGTTTCATATTATTCCCATTGGTTCATAATCCCTTGGGATTTTAGTATTAAACCCTGAGGTAATAATAAACAAAAGGGACTAATATTATAAACCCAATGTATACAAACCCTAAGATAAATATTAAAAATACTAAATCCTAAGAATAATAATAATAATACTAATTATATTATTATTATAATACTAATTATATTATTATTATAATACTAATTATATTATTATTATAATAATAATTATATTTGTAAGATGATGGACTTCGTAACTTACTTGAATTTATCGAAGTGGACGCTGAAGCATAACTTCCTCACATCAACCAGAGATATGCGTGGACTGCGCGACTCTCTTTCGCTTCTCCAACACGCCTTACAATCTCAACAACTCAGATGATCTTGGAAACAAACAGTCCTCAGACTGGCGGCCCAGCAGGCTTCAATATTAATTCAAAATAAGATTACACACCATAGATAGTCTCAAGTCGAGAGCTTAACTAGCCTCTGATCTTTGAGAGCTCCAAATACAAACACACACTCACACTCAAAACTCACTATCCGGAACTCTTTGAGAGTTCTTTCTTAAATAGCCTAAAATCGAATCTAACTTAGCTAAGACATGACATAAGATAGAAATAATTGAGGGTCCTGTCGGTATCTTTTTCCACCGACGGTGTCTACTCAATTTTTCTTTTGTACAAAGATTCTTATCACAACATGTGACCAACAGTGTCACATTGCTGACAAGCGATTCTTTACCAAGAACCTTGCGGACTCCTATCACTATCAAAGTCTGCTTCAAATTCTGAATCTGGTGGGGTCTTTATTCTTTGCCAGGAATATGTTAGATTTGAAAGCGTTTCCTGTGGATTCTTCCATGAAGACGTAAGCCATGATAAATATTCCTTCTCCCAAGTAGGGTCATTTTGTACCTGAGCATCTTGATAGATATCAACAAATACGATCTCTTTTTCTTCTCCAACTTTTGCTTTTCCTTTATAGTCATGGATTGCTATTGAAGATGCCTCTTTTTGTGGTGCATGTGAACTTTGGCCTGTGTCATACGAAAATTTTATGGAATCTGCAGTTTTTCGTAGACTCTTTGATGGAAAGAGATAATCATCTTTATTCCACCTGTTCACGTATGCAAATGGATCAATTTCAATCCCAAGGAAGGAATCTTTCTAACTTTTTCTAAAATCTGGCAAGGATTGCATTGCCAATTCAACCCCATCTAACAAATCCCACTTAAAAATTTGGAACATGCTGACTGATTTCTCGATAGCTGCTTGAACCCACAATTTGCACTGATGACTGACATGTCCTTGATCTTGCCACCCAACTTCAAATATCATTGCTGAACATACCCGGTTTGATAATAGCAAATTTATCAGACATACAGAATCTTCTGTCTAGCTCCTGGAGGAAACACTGATAGATATTAATGCTTTTTGATTAATAATTAACCTTGACACTCCTCTTTTTCCTTGCATTGGCTCCAGTGTTTTAATCATCGAGATCTTTTCTGTTAATTTTAATGAGTGGAATTCTTGAAGCCACATAGAAACCTTTTTTATTTGCTCTGGATTTTCAGCCAATGTAGATTCTAGAATGCTATCCATGCCATACACTTGTGCGAACGGATTAGGTTCTATTGGATTGCAGAATTCCATACTCTAATAATCCCAAGGTTCTGTAAAAGTTCTGAGATATTGAAGGGTTCTCATCACACACTGGGAAGCTTTGATCTGAGCTTTCTTTTGGCATCTTCCATTTTTTATTTCCCAATCAGCAAAAGGCTGAAACAATTCATATTGTGGAAAAGAATCTGTCGATACAAAGTTTTCATCTACTTGTTGCAAAAAGGCCGTCTCTAATTCTTCAAACATATCAGGAATCCTGAGGGATTTTAAAAAACGTTCAACTAATCCATTCATATTAACTTCCTCAAGATCTAACATTTTTGCAGAGACATAAACAGCAACAGAGAAATCAATTCCACCAATTATTTGATAATAATTCAAAGTCTTTAAGACTTTGATCATTTCTGGAGTGTAATGGCTGTCCCATGTGTCATCAAGCAATCTGAAATAAATTTTTACCTGTAAATTTGGTAGAGGATAAACCTTCACCAATTCTTCATTGAGATTAAGAAAAATACCAACATTTTTATGCTGCCAAGCCTGGCATTTTTGAATCCACTGATTTCTTCTTAATCGTAAACCAATTACCTTCTTTATTTCTTCAACAAGGTCAGGTAAGAGAAATTCTAATATCTTAAACCGTTGTACAAAAGTTTCAAAATTATCATCAAGAGCAGATTTATCTGAAATATCAAACATACTCTTTTTATGTACATGAACCTTATTCATTTCTCTTGTCAAAGCATCTGCTAAAAAGTTAGAATTTCCTGGGATCCATTCAACATCAAACTCATACATCTGAAACCACATTTTCCATGCTAACAATATTCCTCGAGCTAGCTGATCAGGAAATTCAGAAAGTTTTGTTAACACATGAGGCTGCATTTGAATTTTCCCATTACTGACATGAATTCCAAGAAAATCAATACTTTCTTGAAACAGGATCATTTTCTTTTCTGACAAAACAAGACCATGTGCCTTGGCCTCCTCAAGAAATATCTGTAAATGTTTCAAATGAGACTCTAGATCTGAACTATGTACAAGTATATGATCAATATATACAACGATGAAATCATATTTGCTGAATATATGATCCATTCTTCTTTGGAAGAAGGCAGGAGCATTCTTCAACCCGAAAGGAACAACTTTCCATTCGAAGAAACCTGCAGGACATGTAAAAGCAGTTTTGTGGCGATCTTCTTTTGCAATTTGAATTTGATAATAGCCTAATTTCATATGAAATTTGCTAAAGATCTTACTTCCTTGAATTTTCTGCATAATGGTTTCCTGTCTAGGCATAGGATAATTAAAACTTTTTGTTATTGCATTTAATGGCTTGTAGTTAATAACCATCCTATCCTTTCCTCGAACAATTTCTGAATGGTTTCTGACCAGGAATGCAGAACAGGAGAAATGAGACTCACTTCTTTCAATCAACTGAAGATCTAACAATTCTTGAATCTGCTTTCTCATTTCTTTTTCTTCAGCAGGAGTACATGGTATTAATTTACCAGTTACCCCATTATCATGCAAGGTCTTTATTTCTTGTTGTGGACTTTCTACAGTCCAGAAGGCTTGGGGATTGTTTGAACAACATTTTAACAATTCTTCATACAGACTGATTTGTTCAGAGGACCAATTGGGATCTCTATTGGCTTTTTGGGTAGGCTGTGATTTAGTCTCATATATCATTAATACCTCTTTCCAGTCGTGAGACTCGTTTTTTACTTTCTTGGAACCTACCTTCTTTTGGCTCTGCTCTCTTCTAGCTTCTGAGTTTGCCATTGTTAACCTCGGAACTGCTACTGCTTTCTTCTTAACATTGCAGATGATTTTATCTTCACTTATTGTAACTGGCAGTACTGAATTAATAAATGGCATACCTAGAAATAGACTTGCAGAAGCATCATAATGCTGAATAGCAGAGATTTTGATAGTAACCCCCCCAAGTTTCAAAGAAATATTGTCGACATAATGGGTAAGGTTAACAGATCCACCAATAGTTTCTGAGACAATAATATGCTGCAATGGCTTCCATAAGCCTTTGAAAAGAGATGGGCGTGCAAGATTATTAGATCCACCGGTATCAATAAAAGCATCAACACTAACCCATTCACCACGAACTTGGACTTCAACTGGAATGTACAAAAGATTATTTGATTTGACCATCTTTTTAAGAAAAGCATTTTCTTCATCTAGAGCAGAATTATTTACAGGGAGTGATGAGGATGAAGACGCGACTGTTTTAGGATAGGGACATAAAGAACTCACAGGTGGCTGTGGAGGCAAGGAATTTAAACTGGGAAATGAGTCCTTTAAGTCTGCTATAGTAACAGTTTCAATAGAAGAATGATCTGACTCTTCTTCTGTAAAGTCTTCTGTATCTGTCTCATCACTATAATGATGTTCTTCTTCTTCAAATTCACTTGGTTCACTTTCAAAACCAGAGTAACAAATATTCATTTTTTGGCTAACTTCATTCATAGATTCAGTGTCAGATAGAGAAGCATCAGTCAAAATATATACATCAGATACTTCATCATTTGAATCAACTACTGACCAGTCGTCTGCAAATTCATCAATCTCAAAACAGGCTTTCAATTTATTAGAGGAACTCTTGGGACATTTTCGGGCAAAATGTCCTTCTTGCTTACAAATGAAGCAAGCATTATCTCTTTTTGGTTGTTTCCTCTTTTTAACATATCTAAATTTTCTGAATGGCCTTCTAGGATTAGAAACTCTTTTGGGTCTATATTTACCATACTTCTTTGTTCGTCTTTTTCTAAAAGGAGTCCAGGGTAATACAGAATGACACACATTCAGATTTGGAGAAACATTATGAACCTGTTTTTGCCAGCACAAATACTTAACTTTTTCTTGACATCTAAATAGGAGATCTATCCAATAGATTTGTTCAATTTTCTTATTTTGGACTTCAATGTCCTTCATGATCATATCTCCTAAGTTTCCAGGTAATTTTGATAAGAAAGCAACCTTCTGGGCAGGGTCATTATTTAAACTTGCTTTAAACACCTTAGCCATTTATTCAGACCCAAACTGATCTAGATCTTTTAAATCTTTGAACTCCATTCTTGTTAGATCAGTAATTATTTGCTTTCTTTCATCTGTAGGTTCAGGAACAAATTGAGTAAGCAACAAAACTTCTAAAGTAGCTAAACCCAACACTGCAACATTCTGTCTTTCTTCATTAGAAGCAGACATCCACCAATCCCACACAATTCCTGCCATACGTTTTTCTGCTAGCAAGAAAATGGAGAAATTATCTAATTTAGACACAACTTGCATTTGGTATAAAGCACCAATCCATATTCTTATTGATTCAGCTGGATTTTTAGATTTATCTAAATCTAGAACATATCCAGATGAATTAGTAGCAAATAAATCCTCTTCAACTCTTGGATATTTTGGTTCTTTATACATATTAGCTTTCTGCAGGGAGGGCATTATGAATGATGGAAATAGAGTAGCAACATTTTCAAAGGTAGCCAATTAACTTTTATTTCTATGAATTGTAGTTGAATTGGGCTTTTCTATTTTGAAACCAATTTGGTTGTTGCTAGACTCAGCTACTTCTTCTTGGGAATCACTTGTTTCCCATTTTTGAGGAATCTCCATAGTTTTAGAAAACTTTGGAGGCTGTGACTCTTTCTTTTTCTTTTCTCTTCTTTGTCTTTCTCTTTCTTCTCTATGTTGTCTATTGGCTGTCTGTTCATCATGTAGAAGTTTAAGATTTTCCAGAATTAACTCACTTTGGCAACCCAAATCATCTAAAACTTCTTCTGCATGTGCACACCATGTAGTTAAATAGTTGCCGATCTGATATGTCTCATCGAGATCATTGGTATTCTGTGCATTATGTTCAATTAATGGAGCACAGTCTGCACGAGTGATTGGTTGTCGAGAAGAGGAAGAAGTGGTGCAGAACTTTGTACGAGGAGGCCATTTGCCACCCTTGACAAATCTGCGATTGGCATATTGCCATTCTTCAACTGGAGGAAAATGACCTATGCGATGCATTTTATTTACAGTGGGTAAAAAAGGCTTAGAATCTGGTATATACAATGTAGTGGATGACATTACAGGCTCAGTCTGACTCTGACTGACTTCTTGAATAGTAGACAAATCATGACTACTTGAAGGAACTTCAGTTGGAGCAATAGGAAACACATATCTTTTCTGCTTGGTAATAGGACGAGGTACTTTTGGCCTTGGAGGAATCAATTTTACTTGGCCATTATCAATAGCAACTCGTTTTACTTTTAGTTCAGGCTTCTTCTCATCAGCTATGGATTTATATTGGAAATACCAGTTTCCGGGTAACTCAGTGGGATCATACAAAACACCTTCAACTTGGGCATTAGATAAGCCAACAGTGACACAGTCTTTTAATACAGGTTGTTTCAGCTTTGGATGTGCAGTGTTGGTAAGCTGAAATGAAGCTTGCCCTATTACAGAGAGATATTCACTTTCTTCTGCCATAGTTAACCCTTGAACCCCAGTTAATAATTTCCAACAATCTTTCAAGTGTACATCATTCAGGCTGATGGCATAGTCAGGATAGATTGTCCCATATTGACAACCTGTTGCAAGGTTTCCCATAATAGTTCCAATCCTAGCATGATCATAATTCTGATGGCGAGTATCAAATAATTCAGCAATGCAAGGGGTGTTTATTCCATGACGGAATAATGGTGCAAGGCCTATCCTTATACCTCCAAAATGAAGATAAAAATATTTTCCCTCTTTAGCATACTGACGAAACTTTTTAATTTCATCATCAGAAAACAAGTTCAAAGCAAGGATTTGAGTAGAGGGTCCAGAAATCTTTATAGTTATCTCTACTTCTTTCAGAAAAGACTTTCTCTTTAGAACAAAGGTCATAGGAAGTTTATAGACATCAGTAGCATGCAAAGCAGGAGGAGTCCAATTTTCAGGATTCTCAACAATCTCATGATTTTCGTTTTCAGCAATTTCAGACTCGTTCGACCTTCATGAAACTTCAGAAATGACTTTACGATCAATAGAAGAGAATGAGCGTAAGAGATTAGCCATATTTATAATCTAAACTAGAGATTGACTAAAGAAAGCTTTTATCTACTCAGCACAATGTTAAACATAGATGCCTTTCGAAGGCTGCCTGGCTTTGTCTAGGCTCTGTCTATAGATTACAGACTCAGGGACTAGAACAGGGCTCTAATATAATATTACTATAATACTATAATAAGATATTATTATTAGAGACTTTTACACTATTGGGAGCATTACATTGCTCCTTTACGTTAAAAACCTCGGGACATCAACATTTATTGAAATACAGAGGAATACAGGAAAAAAACCCACATCGAACCCATGGCTGAACTTCAAAAATAATACACTGACACCTATAATTATCGCCGAGTGCACTCTCGGTCCATCCCAAGTCTGCTGCACGACTTCTCCAAACCCCGATAAGCGATCGCTCTGATTTTCGATCACCGATTGACGCTTTATCACTATTGGCATATCAACATATCGCGTATCCACTGTCTCTGGGCTTGACCTCTGTGATTAGCGATCAGTGATTAGATCGTGACCGTCGATCCGAATCTCGATCTGACAGCCTACAATTAATCGTGTGATAGTGATCGCACTGATTCAAAGGTCTATTCCCTGCGACTTCAATGCACCGATCTGATCAATCCTACGGACCTAATAAGGGTATAGGTTACTATCGATAACATTTCAAGTCCAGATTTTTTATCTGACTATGTTTTGCGTTAAATCTTAGTGTAAATTGGATTTACTCTTTAAAGCCATCGTTTCTCTGCCATACTCTGCTTTCACACAGAACACCCATATATAATGATTCATTCACATAGTAGTGGATCGCCATCGATCCTTACAATGATCGATGCTTGATCAAACCTACAACACTGGAATTTAACTCATTTATGAAATACACACTCAGGTTATCTATCTATATAATACGAAAGCATTCAATTCAACACTGAAACACACTTTTCTATTATATACAAAACAATCACATAATAAGGCATTTCGGCCTTAGTACAAACTCCCTCTCGACTACATTGCATCTATCTTTGTTACACAATTTCTATTCTATGCTCTTTATATCTCTATCTATTACTGTCTCACTATATATATATATATATATATAACAAAGGTTCATCGTTACAGGAATATTGGATCGAATCACTGAAAGGATCTGACCAATCCTCTCCTTGATTTCCTCAACAACCCCTAAATTCTCTATACGCATACATATGGTAGACAATTACATTAACTAAGTTTTCTAGAGACTTATCGCTTCCATCATTTAAGCTCTATTTTAACAGAATTTCCCCTGTTTTGCTCCGATGGTCCACATCCTCCTTGCTTCCTCCACATTGGATTGCTCTTTTAATGGGTGTTGGATACTCTTGCATCATCATTCACGAGTCAAGCATGGTTTATTATAATGTCGACCGTGGTCCAATATGGAATTGTCTCAATATGTAAATCAATGATGGTCGATCATGTTTATTTTAATGTTTATAATATTTTTCTTAGGGTTTATATACGTTGGGTTTATAATATTAGTCCCTTGGATTTAATATTATTCCCCGGGGTTCATAATCCCTTGGGGTCTTAGTATTAATCCCTTCGTTTTATTATTCATTTGGGTTTCTCATATTAATCCCTTGGGTTTATTATTCCCTTAGGTTTATGATATCGATCAAGGTAAACCATTGTCAATCATAGCAGACCATGCTGAGCACCCATGGGATTACAAACGCGTAGGAACAATATTAAAGATAAGGAATTCATATTATAAACCCAAGGAATTTAAATATTATAAAACTTAGGATTAACATTATAAACCTATCTCATTAATAAACCCAAGAGATAACACTAAGACTTCAATGGATTATTTACTTCGGTTCATAATCACTTGGGGTTTTAGTATTAATCCTTTGGGTTTATTATCAACTTGGGTTTATAATATCAATCATCATCATCTTTATGTTTCTCTTTTGTTTGTATATCAATTCCTTATGCTTCTTGATCCCTTAGGTTTTTAATATTTATCCGCTGGGTTCACTAATTCCTTAGGTTTATAATATTAGTCCCATGGGTTTAATATTATTCCCTTGGGTTCATAATCCCTTGGGTTTATTATTCGTTTGGGTTTGTAATATCAATATGTTGGGTTTATTATTCCCTTTGGTTGATAATATAAATCATGGTAAACCATTGTCAATCATAGCCAAACATTGTCAACGATGGTTGAATGTTGCATTGTGACAAGAATTGTCTCACCGTCAAAATAAACCATGTTTATTTTAGTATTTGTAGTTTTTATATTTGGGGTTAGCAATGCTGGTTTTATAATATTAGTCCCTTGGTTGAATGTCGCATTTTGGCAAAGATTGACTCAACATGAAAATAAACCATGTTTATTTCAGTGTTTGTAGTGTTTATATTTGGGTTTAACAATGTTGGGTTTATAATATTAGTCCCATGGGTTTAATATTATTCCCTTGGGTTCATAATCCCTTGGGATTTTAGTATTAAGCCCTTAGGTAATAATAAACAATAGGGACTAATATTATAAACCCAATTTATACAAACCCTAAGATAAATATTAGAAATACTAAAGCCTAAGAATAATAATAATAATAATTAATAATACTAATATTATTATGAGTTTATATTGTTATAATAAAATTCATATAATAATCATAAATATATAAATATATAAGAATATAGTTGCTATTATTTGTATAGTTATTAATTATCATAAATAATCGGTCTTTATTATTACTATTATAATAATATTGATTATATAATTATTATAATAATAATTATATTTGTATATTATTTTAATAATATAATATTATTATCAAATATAATATTATTATAATATTATGATCAGATATTATTATCGGATCCTTTTACACTATCGGGAGCATTACATTGCTCCTTTACATTAAAACCCTGGGACATCAACATTTATCGAAATACACAGGAATACAGGAAAAAACCTCACTCTGAACCCATAGTCGGACTTCAAAATTAATACAACGACACCTATAATTATCATTGGGTCTACTCTCAGTCCATTGCAGGTCCTTTGCGCCACTTCTTCGACCCCCTATAAGTGATTGCTCTGATCTCTGATTGTCGATTGGCGCTTTATCGCTATCAGCATATCGGCATATCGCATATCCACTGTCTCTGTGCTTGACCTCTGTGATTAGCGATCAATAATTAGATCACTACCATCGATCCAAATCTTAATCCGACGGTCCACACTTAATCGCGTGATCGTGATCACACTATTTCAAAGGTCCGTTCCCTACCACTTCAATGCATTGATCCGCTCAGTCCTATGGACCCGATAAGGGTATAGGTCCCCATCGATAACATTTCAAGTCTGGATTTCTGATCTGATTTTGTTTTGCGTTAAGCTTAGTGTAAATAAGATTTAAGCTTTAAAGCCACCATTTCTCTGCCATAATCTGCTTTAACATAGAACACCCATATATAATGATTCATTCACTTAGTAGTGGATCGCCATCGATCCTTACAGTGATCGATGGTCGATCAAACCTGCAACATTGGAATTTAAATCATTTATCAAATACACACTCAGGTTATCTATCTATATAATACACAAGCGTACAATTCAACACTGAAACACACTTTTCTATTATATACAGAACAATGATATACTACGGAATTTCAGCCTTAGTACAAACTCCCTCTCGACTACATTGCATCTATCTCTGTTAGACAATTTCTATTCTACGCTCTCTATCCCTCCATCTATTATTGTCTCACGATATATATATAGAACACACAGGTTCATTGTTACAGGAATATTGGATCGGATCACTGAAAGGATCTGACCAATCCTCTCCTTGATTTCCTCAACAACCCCTAAATTCTCTATACGCATACATATGGCAGACAATTACATTAATTAATTCTTTTAGAGACTTATCTCTTCCATCATGTAGGCTCTATTTTAATAGAATTTCCCCTATTTTTCTCACGCAGATCTGAACAAAAACTTCGAGAAAACCAAGAGCTGGTCAACAAAGATCCCATCTACCAACGAAACAACCCAAACCACTCAGCCTAATCCAAGCAGTACATTAGATAAAGCCCAGGTCATTAACTTATTAGACATTAGCCTAGATTATGCAACTGAATCCATCCTGAAAAAAGGTCTAAATTTTGCCATAACCCCTAATAAAATACCTGTGGAAGAAATCATTAGTAACATTGAAGTAGCTATTAAAAACCTAGACATAGCAAAAAGTGAACAAATCAGACAAGATATTGCAAAAATTCTAAGAACCTCTAAACCTCCTGCATCTAACATTTCCGTTAAAGAAAAAAGAGCTTTAAATAACCTCAGAAAAAATAAAAACATAGTCATCCTAAAAGCTAATAAGGGAAACACAACTGTAATTATGAACATAATCGATTATGATAATAAAATGGAAGAACATCTAAATAACAGTGGATGCTATAAAATTATTAACAAAGACCCCAGTGAAAAAATCATGCGCGAAGTAATTAAAAAAATCAAAGAATCTTCACTTGATGATATCACAAAAAAGAAAATCATCCCTAATAGTTCCATTATTCCTAGAATTTATGGGGCTCCTAAAGTCCATAAACCTAACATACCTCTTAGACCTATAGTTAATACCATAGGTTCCCCTACTTACCTTCTGGCAAAACACCTGGCCAAAAAACTTAGACCTCTGTCTGGTAATACCCCTTCTTATATTAAAGACTCCTATTCTTTTGTTCAATGGATTAATAACATAGAAATGAAAGAAGAAGATCTGATGGTCAGCTTTGATATTGTATCCCTTTATACCATGATTCCTATTGGTGAAGCAATTGAGATCATGAAAAACATCACTGATAAAGAAACTGTGGATCTTTTGGAGCTATGCTTAAGATCCTCTTACTTCAGTTTCAAAGGAAAAATTTATGAACAAACTCATGGTGTGGCTATGGGCTCTCCTCTATCCCCCATAGTCGCCAACATCTTTATGGAGCACTTTGAAAAAAAGGCTCTTATGTCATTTCCATACACCCCTGAAGAATGGAAAAGGTTTGTAGATGACATATTTGCTAAGTGGAGTCATGGGAAAGAAAAACTTGACCTATTCCTCAATCACTTAAATAGCCTCTCCGACCATATAAAATTCACTATTGAAATTGAAAACAACAACCAGCTTCCCTTTCTTGATATCCTTCTAACTAAAAAAGATGGGTCTCTTGGTTTCCAAGTCTACAGAAAGAAAACCCATACAGAATGATATCTACATGCAAATTCCCATCACCACCCTAAACAGAAGATTGGCATCATTAGGACCTTAACCACTAGGGCTGCCAGAATATCTGATCCTAACCATTTAAATGATGAACTCAACCATCTTCACAAAGTGTTTGAACTAAATGGCTATAATAGGAATACCATTAAAAAAGCCATGCACCTATCCCTAAACAAGAATAACAAAGATACTAAAGATCAAAACTTATCAACTCCCAAGGTCTCCCTTCCATATATAAGAGGCACCACGGACAAAATTACTAAAATTCTTAACAAACATAACATTAATGTAGCCTTCACCCCTGCTAACACCATCAGACAATTATTCAACTCAGTCAAGGATCCCATAAACCCTAACCTTCAAAAAGGTGTTTATGTGATTCCTTGCTCATGCGGGAAGGAATACATAGGTGAAACAGGTAGGTCTCTTAATATTAGAATTAAGGAACACACCGCTGACTTGAGAAGAGAAAGGACCTCGAAATCAGCCTTAGCTGAACATGTTCATTCTTCCTCTCATTACATCTGCATGGAAGAAGTCAAACTGGTTAAAAGAGAAGACCACCATCTTAAAAGGAAAATCAAAGAAGCCATTGAAATAGAAAAAAGGAAGAACAACTTGAACCGGGATGATGGGTTAAAACTAAGCAACACCTGGAAACCTTTAATTGAAATCTTAAAAAATCAATAATTAACTCATTATTGATCCATTAATTTATTAATTCATTAATTTATCAATTAATTAATTAATTAAATAATTTTTAAATTAATTAATCTATTAATCTATCAATTAATTAATCAAACAAAATAAATTAATCAAACATAATACATAAAATTAAATCAATAAACATTTTAATAAAATAATGTAAAATAAAATTAATTAATTAGTCTATTCTTTTAATTAATTAATCAGACAAATTAGTTAATTAATCAAACAAATTAATGAATCTATTAAACAAATTAATCAAAAATTAATTTTTACATAAAATTAATAAAAGTAATAAACAAATCAATAAATAATACAATCAATTAATTAATTTACCCCTTTATATGTATGAATTAATTAATTAACCAATTATACAGCCCCTTAGAGCGAGTATGGCGGCTGAATCACCTAAATGATCCCCATTATATCCTTCAATATTCGGGGTCTTGGCCTTGATCCTAAATACATAACGCTAAAAAATTTATTTTTCCATTCCAGGGCTGCAATTATCCTTATTCAGGAAACAATGCACAAGAAGGAGGATATTGTTACTTATTTCAGGAAAATGCTTCCCACTTGGTTCATGGTTGTAACAGAGGCAAACGGCTTGTCTGGCGGTATGGCTACTCTATGGGATCCTACTCGGGTTAAAGAAAAGGCATATAAATGTTGTGCTGGGATTATAATCTCGGATTCAATCAGAGGATCCGCCTTTCCCATTAATATTCTCAATCTTTATGCACCATATAAATCCCGCGTTTCATTTTGGAACAGGTTCTTTGCTTCAGATTTGCTTGATATTAACAATCTCCTTATAGCTGGTGATATGAATGCGGTTTTGAAATCGAATGAGGTATGGGGACAAGGGAAGATAAACGACACCCTGGCGGATCTTATTAATTCTGAGATGCTCAATAGGAATATGGTTGATATTAATCCCGCTGTGATGAAACCAACCTGGTCAAATGGCAGAGTGGGCAGGGCTTATATAGCAAAAGGACTTGACCGGGTTCTTGTTCATTTTAGCCTCATCGATAAAATGGGTATGCCAAGGCTGTCTATGGAAAATGTTATGATTTCGGATCACAGTCCTATCCTTTTAACCTGGCCTGCAAATCTTTTCAGAAGAGGATACTCTTTTAAGTTTGACAGAGGCCTCCTTCAAGATTCTGCGTTCAATGAATACATTCAAAATGCATGGAAATTGATAAAGGACAGGGATAAACAATTTATCTTCTCTACCTTCAGGGAAAAATTGGCTAAGTTAAGGGGTTTGGTGAAAAAATGGCAATTTCAAAAATATCAGAAGGATAAAAAGGAACTTCAGAGGATTCAACAAGAATTGGATTCGGTATTGGCCTCAACAGACTACTCCACATGCTCTTTGGAGATGAAGTGTCGTATTAGGAATCTGGAGAAGGAGAAACTCAGTTTGTTGAAACAGGAGGAAGCTAGATGGAGGCTCAAAAGAAGAGCTTTATGGATGCAGGAAGGAGATAAAAACATGAAGTTTTTCCATAAATATGCTAATGCAAGGAGAGCAAAGAATTTCATATGGAAAATAAAGGACGATAATGGTGGTTATGTTGTCTCTTAGGAGGATATTACAAAGTAGGCCATTGGTTTCTTCTCGAAACAATATTGCAGGAGTAATGATATTGCTTTCAACAACATCAGATGGAGCATTGACTTGGTGCGAGAAATGTTTGATCAAGAAAAGAATGAAGCTCTGTTTAGACCAGTTTTTGAAAATGAACTTCTTGATGTTATGAAATCATTTAAGAAGGATAAATCCCCTGGTCCTGACGGATGGACAATAGATTTCCTAATCCATTTCTTCGACCTCTTCAAAATGGATTTTCTCAGCATGGTGGAAGCATCCAGACTATCGGGCAGCATTCACAACCATACCTCGTCCACTCTCATTGCTCTTATTCCTAAGAAGGGAGAGCCTAAATCTTTTTTGGACTTCAGGCCCATCTCCCTATGCAACATAACTTTCAAGATTATTACAAAGATTATAGCAGAAAGAATTAAAGGGACTCTGGCATCCTATCTCTCTCCTAATCAACATGCTTTTTTAAAGGGCCGTAATATTCTTGATGCCATAGCCAGTACACAAGAATGCTTACATTCTATGTATGTGCATAAAACTAATGCAGCTATCATGAAAATTGACCTTCAGAAAGCATATGATGTTTTGGACTAGGGATATATGCAATGTCTTCTCGCAAAAGTCGGTCTGAATCTAGGCCCTATTCGATGGATAATGGCTTGTATCGAAAATGTTAACTATGTTGTTCTGATTAATGGCCTTCCCTCTCCTTTCTTTCAGGCGGAAAGGGGCCTTCGACAGGGCTGTCCACTGTCGCCTCTCCTATTCATATTGGCCAGAAATGCTTTGAGTTTGCACATCAACCGCGTAGTGGAGGAAAAAGCTTATGTTCCGGTCAATATCTGTAAGCAAATACATATCTCTCATAATTTGTTTGTAGATGAAGTATTGTTATTTGCTATGCTGTCTAAAGCATCCTGGATGTGCATTAATTCTATTCTTGACCGCTTTCAAAGGGCCTCTGGGCTTGCCATCAATAAGGCCAAATCGGTCCTGTATCATAATGAAATAGATGCAATCACGACATCTTGGATCTCCCAGCTCTTTGGAATCGACTCTAGACCATTGTCTGAAGGTATCAAGTACCTGGGCTTTCGCCTTAAAGCAAAGGCTTATTTAAAGGATGACTGGAGATGGCTTGTTGAAAGATTTTATAGTAAGATCACGCTGTGGGAATACAGATCATTATCCTTGGGTGGCAGAGTCGTCCTAGCCCAATCAGTCTTGATGCAGATGTCGGTCTACTAGGATCACCTTTATTTTCTCCCGGCTAGTATTATCCAGGCCATGAACAGGATCTCTGCCAATTTTATTTGGGGGGTGAAAGCTGAAAGAGGTAAAATCCATCTTTCAAAATTGAATCACTTAACTTTGCCAAAAAAATTTGGAGGATGGGGTCTGATGGATTTAAGGATTTTTGGAAAAGCTCTTGCTTGCAAATCTTTATGGAGAGGCATCTTTGACTCAAATCCTTGGAGTGCAATTATCCACCAAAAGTATCAAAAAGGAAGAAGCTTGGAGTTCTAGTTCAGGTTTGGATCCATTGGAAAAAAACAGGGGTCTGCTATTTGGCTTAGCTTCAGGAGAATTGAGAAATACTTTCTTAACAATCTAAAATGGAGGATGTTCTCTGGAAGGAAGATCTTCATCGGCTTCGACTCTTTTGCTGGCTTCAAGGGTAATCTACAGGTTCCAGATCCTCTTATTTTTTACCTTCACAGATCTGGTATTTTTACTTGGAACAGGGTTATCTAGGAGTGGAGGGGGCTCTCTCCTTCGCTCAAGAATGCAGCTGATCTTGGTATCCCACAGGCCTTGTCTCTTCTTCAGGATAACCTCAAGATCACACTTGATCAAGGTGGCTTGAATCGGGCTGGGACTGATGACCATGTGGTGTGGTCTTTATCTCTCTCTCAGGACATATACTCTGATCTCATATCCAAAAAGATTATTCCTACTAGATAGATTTTTCCAGTGTTCTGGTGGAAACTCGGCTGCCCCCTCAAAGTGATCATTTTCTCTTGGTTAGTCTTTTACAACAAGAATTTAACTTGGGAAAACTTGAGGAAGGGTTCTTGGCATGGTCCCAACAGATGCGTGTTATCCAAAATGGAGGAGGAAACAAACTATCATATGTTCTTCAATTGCATGGCCTCCCATCAAATCTGGTATGCTTTAGCTTCGTATTTTTCTTTTCCGCACCTTAATTTCTCTTCTGTTGATGCACCTTTTGCCTGGTGGGGAAGTCAAGAAGCTGACAAGTGCCCAATCCTTCCCATCACAATATGGTGCCTTTGGAAGTGGAGGAATTTAAAAATCTTTGAAGACTCAAATATTTCTTTCAAATATGTTCTGTTTTCAATCTCAGCACTCTATCCTTCTATCCGATGATTTTGTGCCCTCGATTGTCTGCCTGTTTCTGGGGGCTTTCATTTGGATGTTGTGGGCTTCTTTTTGTTTTTGTGCCTATACCTGTAATGCATTATGACAATGTTGGCGATACTGGTGAATCCAGTTTTTATTGTGTTTCCTATGTGATGCTTCATGTTTTTCTTGTGATAGGCCCCTCAGCTATTTGTGCTCTTATATAGACTCTCTAATGCGGTCTTCTTTCATGAAATCCATCAAAATATGATCTATATAATGCCTCAATATAATATATTTTGCTTTTCTTTCTGAAAAAAAAAAATCAATAAATTAATAAACACATTAATATATAATAAATAAGAAATTAATTAACAAATCTATTCTTTTAACTAATTAATCAAATAGATTAATTAATTATTTAAACAAATTAATGAAATATTTAAAATAATTAATTTTGTATAAATTTAATAAACATAATAATTAATTCAATAAATAATAAAATTAATTTATCCCCCTAAACTGATTAATAAAATAAGTAATTGAAACAAATTGATAAATTAATTAATAATTAATAAATCAATAAATTAACAAAAAATTAATTAATAATAATAATAAATAATTAAACAAATAAAATAAATAAATAAATAAATAACAAGCCGACCAAATTCCTTATAACTTCTCTTTAAAAAACCTACACACACACACACACACATATATATAACCAAATTAGAGCTCTTGGATATATCATTAACATCTGAGAAGATCTATTGTTGCATCCCCTGATGATGGACTCACATGGTAGTCCGAAACGTTGGGTTCACAAAACTCATTAACAGGTCATTCCTCCTCTTCTAAAAACTATCCTCACCTGTATGGATTCATTATTTAACGTCCTCCTTGCTTGCTCTGTTTTGGATTCCTCTTTTAATGAGGAGTGCCGGATGCTCCTTAATCATTATTCGCGAGTCAAAAATGGTTTATTATAATGTTGACCATGGTCCAACATGGAATTGTCATAGGAATTGTCTCAATATGTAAATCAATGATGGTCGATCATGTTTATTTTAATGTTTATAATATTTTTCTTAGGGTTTATATGCATTGGGTTTTTAATATTAGTCTATTGGATTTAATATTATTCCCTTGCGTTCATAATCCCTTGGGGTCTTATTATTAATCCCTTCGTTTTATTATTCCTTTGGGTTTCTCATATTAATCCCTTGGGTTTATTATTCCCTTAGGTTTATAATATCAATCATGGTAGACGATTTTCAATCATAGCCAACCATACTGAACACCCATGGGATTACAAATGCGTAGGAATAATATTAAACATAAGGAATTAATATTATAAACCCAAGGAATTTAAATATTATAAAAATTAGGACTAACATTATACACCTATCTCATTAATAAACCCAAGAGATAACACTAAAACCTCAAGGGATTATTTCCTTTGGTTCATAATCGCTTGGGGTTTTAGTATTAATCCTTTGGGTTTATTATCAACTTGGGTTTATAATATCAATCATCGTCATCTTAATGTTTCTCTTGTGTTCGTAATATCAATTCCTTGTGCTTCTTGATCCCTTAGGTTTTTAATATTTATCCGTTGGGTTCACTAATTCCTTAGGTTTATAATATTATTCCCATTGGTTTAATATTATTCCCTTGGGTTCATAATCCCTTGGGTTTTAGTACTAATCCCTTGGGTTTATTATTCGTTTCGGTTTATAATATCAATCCCTTGGGTTTATTATTCCCTTTCGTTGATAATATAAATCATGGTAAACCATTGTCAATAATAACCAAACATCGTCAACCATGGTTGAATGTCACATTGTGACAAGAATTGTCTCACCGTCAAAATAAACCATATTTATTTTAGTATTTGTAGTATTTATGTTTGGGTTTTCCAATGTTGGTTTTATAATATTAGTCCCTTGGTTGAATGTCACATTTTGACAAAGATTGAATCACCATGAAAATAAACCATGTTTATTTCAATGTCTGTAGTGTTTATATTTGGGTTTAACAATGTTGGGTTTATAATATTAGTCCCATGGGTTTAATATTATTCCCTTGGGTTTATAATATCAATCATGGTCAAACATTGTCATTCATAGACAACCATGGCTAACAATGGTTGAATGTCACATTGTGACAAGGATTCTCTCACCATGAAAATAAACCATGTTTATTTTAGTCTTTCTAATATTTATATTAGGGTTTACCAATGTTGAGTTTATAATATTAGTCCCTTTGGTTTAACATTATTTCCTTCGGTTCATAATCCCTTGGGGTTTTAGTATTAATCCTTTGGGTTTATTATTAACTTGGGTTTATAATATCAATCATCTTCATCTTTATGTTTCTCTTGTGTTTGTAATATCAATTCCTTGTGCTTCTTGATCCCTTAGGTTTTTAATATTTATTCGTTGGGTTCACTAATTCCTTAGGTTTATAATATTAAAGAGCCCCGGATGCGGGTGGCGGGACGGCAGAGATGGGCATGCCACATGCTATGCATGGGCTGCCCCGTGTAAACAATACGGCCACCAGGGGAAGGCCGTCAACCTGCATATGAACCCCCCAGCTGCGATTAATGAAGTTAATGGCGAGGGTGGTAGGTTTATGGATTTGTACAGGGCACTTAATGCGCGCCTGTTTCGAGAGCATGAGGCAGAGCTTATCAAGCGCGATGGAGAGCGCAAGGAATTATTGTCTGGAGAATTTGGGAAAAGAGGAAAGTGCAGAGAGCCGAGGCGGTGGCAGCTCCGTTCACTTCGACGTCGGGTCTCTCGTGGTTACTGTCACTGCCATAGCCTCTCTGGTTGCTGGTCTTGTAGTCGGAGGCATTTGGCTCGATTGCTGGGTGAAAACTGGAATTGGTCCACCTTGTCACCAAGGAACGGGTCTCAGAGAGGAAATCGGGCACCAGAAAGAGATCTGGGAAGTAATAGGCTCTGTCTTCGACTCCAAGCTCACCTACACACACACAAGAGCAGAGTCAGTATCACCATGGTTAAACTCCGTCAACGACAGCCATGTAGAAGAGGTCCAGCAAGAGGCTCTTCCTCGCGAGCTCCAGCAGTGGATGAGCATCACCACTGCTGTTGCTGCTATTGCCATCGAAGAGCCAAAGCTACCCCACTTCCCATCAGCCAGTTTCTGGAGGTTGGAAGCGCTAATGAGGACAAATCAAAGCTTCCCTCCTTTGGCTCAGTGGTTTTCACATTGCCAAGTGCTGAGAGCAACCTGGGGCTCAGTGCCCACATCTCAGTCATGTTCACAAGAACTCTGGAAGGAAATGGGAATACCACCCCTCAAAACTCACAGAAGAAGCAAGCGGAGGGCAAAGGCAAAGAAATTGTCCAAGGAGAACAGGAAGCAGGAGAACAAAGCTCCGCTTTGGAGCCACCAGCGTCTGAGGCTGGACAGCACGAATCGTTTCCACCTGTGGGACCAGCTCCTTCGGATATTAATGAAGAGACATGGAGAAAGATGTGGGAGGGTAGACCAGAAGGAGATGGCTGGGCGTACATTGTGGAGGACAACAGCCTCGCTGAAGAAGCTGATGCCTTCTTCGCGTCCCTTCCTTCTTCCTCAACTCATCTCAAGGATTAAAATTGACACGGGTACTTCTCTCTTGCATTTTCGTTTTGCTGGCTGGCAGCTGATGCCTGCATCTTCGCCTTATGTAATTTTGTCTGGTAGCTGGTTTGGTCTTACTTTCAATTGGTCAATTCTCAATTTCAATTCAGTCTGGTTGTTAAGTCAGTCCCTTTTGGCAATTCGCCCCTGCGTGGGTAGTAATGTTTTGAGTCCTCTTCCTGGAGCTCCGATGGGAGCCCGCTGACTTCTAATACTGTTTCTGCATATTTGGTCCGGTGCTGCCCCTGCGTGGGAGCGTTAATTCCGTGCATGGTCTGTTTGGTTTTGTTAAGGTTTCCCCGGAGAGGGAGCCTCAGAATTTTGCTCAAGGTTCCCGGGGTGCTACCATAGGCCCTGGAAGACTCGCCTCACAGTTTGTAATTTTCACTTGTACAGTTAATATATGACCTAGATAGCTTTTACGTAGAAAAAAAAAATATTAAAGAGTTTTGTTTATTAGTTCCTTGGGTTTATAATATTAGTCCTTTTTGTTTAATATTATTCCCGTTGGTTCATATTCCCTTGGGATTTTAGTATTAAACCCTTAGGTAATAATAAACAAAAGGGACTAATATTATAAACCCAATGTATACAAACCCTAATATAAATATTAAAAATACTAAAGCATAATAATAATAATAATAATAATAATATTATTATTATTATTATTATGATTTTATATTGTTATAATAAAATTCATATAATAATCATAAATATATAAATATATAAGAATATAGTTGCTATTATTTGTATAGTTATTAATTATCATAAATAATTGGTTTTTATTGTTATTATTATAATAATATATTATAATAATATTGATTATATTATTATTATAATAATAATTCTATTTGTATATTATTATAATAATAGAATAATAATATAATGTTATAATCAGATATTATTATCGAAGCCTTTTACACTATCGGGAGCATTACATTGCTCCTTTATGTTAAAACCCCGGGACATCAACATTTATTGAAATACACAGGAATACGTGAAAAAACCCTGGTCCGAACCAATGGCCGGACTTCAAAAATAATACACTGGCACCTACAATTATCACTGGGTCCACTCTCGGTCCATCGCAAGTCCTTTCTGCCACTTCTCCGACCCCCAATAAGTGATCGCTTTGATCTCCAATCGTCGATTGGCACTTTATCGGTATCGGTATATCGGCATATCGCATATCCATTGTCTCTGTGCTTGACCTCTGCAATTAGCGATCAACGATTAGATCGTGATCCTCCATCTGAATCTCGATCTGATGGTCCACACTTAATCGCGTGATCTCGATCGCACTGATTCAAAGGTCCATTCCCTGCCACTTCAATGCACTGATCCGATCAGTCGTACGAACCTGATAAGGGTATAGGTTCCCGTCGATAACATTTCAAGTCCGAATTTTGGATCCGACTGTGTTTTGCGTTAAATCTTAGTGTAAATTAGATTTACACTTTAAAGCCATTGTTTCTCTGCCATACTCTGCTTTCACATAGAACACCCATATATAATGATTCATTCAATTCGTAGTGGATCGCCATCAATCCTTACAATGATCAATGGTCAATCAAACCTGCAACACCGGAATTTAACTCATTTATGAAATACACACTCAGGTTATCTATCTATATAATACATAGGCGTACAATTCAACATTGAAACACACTTTTCCATTATATACATAACAATCACATACTAAGGAATTTCAGCCTTAGTACAAACACCCTCTCGACTACATTGCATCTATCTTTGTTACACAATTTCTATTCTACGATCTCTATGTATCTATCTATTACTGTCTCACTATATATATATATATATAGAACACACAGGTTCATCGTTACACGAATATTGGATAGGATCACTGAAAGGATCTGACCAATCCTTTCCTTGATTTCCTCAACAACCCCTAAATTCTCTATATGCATACATATGGCAGACAATTACATTAATTAAGTCTTCTAGAGACTTATCGCTTCCATCATTTAATCTCTATTTTAACAGAATTTCCCCTGTTTTGCTCCAATGGTCCACGCCCTCCTTGCTTCCTCCACTTTGGATTCCTCTTTTAATGAGGAGTGTCGGATGCTCCTACATCATTATTCATGAGTCAAGCATGGTTTATTATAATGTCGACCATGGTCCAACATGGAATTGTGATAGGAATTGTCTCAATATGTAAATCAATTATGGTCGATCATGTTTATTTTAATGTTTATAAGATTTTTCTTTGGGTTTATAATATTACTCCCATGGATTTAATATTATTCCCTTGGGTTCATAATCCCTTGGGGACTTAGTATTAATCCCTTCATTTGATTATTCCTTGGGGTTTCTCATATTAATCCCTTGGGTTTATTATTCCCTTAGGTTTATAATATCGATCATGGTAAACCATTATCAATCATAGCCAACCATGCTGAGCACCCATGGGATTACAAATGCGCAGGAATAATATTAAAAATAAGGAATTAATATTATAAACCTAAGGAGTTTAAATATTATAAAACTTAGGATTAACATTATAAACCCATCTCATTAATAATCGCAAGAGATAACACTAAAACCTCAAGGGATTATTTCCTTCGGTTCATAATCCCTTGGGGTTTTAGAATTAATCCTTTGGGTTTATTATCAACTTGGGTTTATAATATCAATCATCATCATCTTTATGTTTCTCTTGTGTTTGTAATATCAATTCCATCTGCTTCTTGATCCCTTAGGTTTTTAATATTTATCTGTTGGGCTCACGAATTCCTTAGGTTAATAATATTAGTCCCATGGGTTTAATATTATTCCCTTGGGTTCATAATCCCTTGGGTTTATTATTCATTTGGGTTTATAATATCAATCCCTTGGGCTTATTATTCCCTTTGGTTGATAATATAAATCATGGTAAACCATTGTCAATCATAGCCAAACATTGTCAACCAGGTTCAATGTCGCATTGTGACAAGAATTGTCTCACCGTCAAAATAAACCATGTTTATTTTAATATTTGTAATATCTATACTTGGGTTCACCAATGTTGGTTTTATAATATTAGTCCCTTGGTTGAATGTCACATTTTGACAAAGATTGACTCACCATGAAAATAAACCATGTTTATTTCAGTGTTTGTAGTGTTTATATTTGGGTTTAACAATGTTGAGTTTATAATATTAGTCCTATGGGTTTAGTATTATTCCCTTGGGTTCATAATCCCTTGGGGTTTTCATATTAATCACTTAGTTTTATTATACCTTGGTGTTTATCATATCAATGCCTTGGGTTTATTATTCCCTTAGGTTTATAATATCGATCATGGTCAACCATTGTCAATCATAGACAACCATGGCCAACCATGGTTGAATGTCACATTGTGACAAGGATTCTCTCACCATGAAAATAAACCATGTTTATTTTAGTCTTTCTAATATTTATATTAGGGTTTACCAATGTTGGGTTTATAATATTAGTCCCTTGGGTTTAACATTATTTCCTTCGGTTCATAATCCCTTGGGGTTTTAGTATTAATCCTTTGGGTTTATTATTAACTTGGGTTTATAATATCAATCATCATCATCTTTATGTTTCTCTTGTGTTTGTAATATCAATTCCTTGTGCTTCTTGATCCCTTAGGTTTTTAATATTTATCTGTTGGGTTCACTAATTCCTTAGGTTTATAATATTAAAGAGTTGGGTTTATTAGTTCCTTGGGTTTATAATATTAGTCCTTTTTGTTTAATATTATTCCCGTTGGTTCATAATCCCTTAGGATTTTAGTATTAAACCCTTAGGCAATAATAAACAAAAGGGACTAATATTATAAACCCAATGTATACAAACCCTAAGATAAATATTAAAAATACTAAAGCCTAATAATAATAATAATATTAATATGAGTTTATATTATTATAATAAAATTCATATAATAATCATAAATATATAAATATATAATAATATAGTTGCTATTACTTATATAGTTATTAATTATCATAAATAAACACCAAAAAAGTTATTGATAAGGAAAAAGATATATAATAATAATGAGAGGTAAAATATATTAGGAAAAAATTCTTTACTCTTCAATAAAAAATTTTCAAATAATTTTAATTTCCAAAATAAGAAGTAATTGTTTTTTGCTAGCCTTTGGATTGACAGTGAATGGGTGCATTGTTAAGGCACTCCTTGCCATAGGTCATTGGTTCATATCCCCCTTGGGTGGTTACCTACCAAAAGAAAAAAGAAGTAATTGTTTGTTTTAAATTCCATTTGTATACAAAGGATTTTATCCCAAAGAGCTATTCAAAGATAATGATGATTTGAATTTAAACCATCTTTGTGATGGACTTTGTAAATTAATATTATCACATAAGAAGGTGTATAAGAATATTGAACGACTCTACTTAGTAAATATTACAATTTTTATTTTTTATTTTTTATTTTTTATTTTTAATTATATTATTACTTATGTTTAAAAAAATATAGATAATATCATTTTTTTAATAATTAAATTTATAATTTATTTGAAATTATAATTTTAACCATTAATATTATTATGAATTAAATTTTAAATTAAAAAATATTTAAAATAATATAAATAATTAAAATTACAATCTAATGGAAACCACTACATTAAAAAAAATAATATTATATATAAAAAAAACCATAACTTTGAGACCTAAATTGAAGATTGACATTATTTATAAAAACCATAACTTTGAGACATAAATTCAAAATTGACAACTACATATTTCAAATATATACATAATAATATCCAAAATAAACTTGGAAACATTTAAAAATATATATGCATTTAAATTTATTATTATATTTTGATGCTTAATTTATAAAATTTATTTTTATAATTAATAATTTTAGAAATACTTATTTTTAAAATATACAGGCTCTTAATGAATTTTTAAAATATATTTTTTAAATAAAAGATTATTTTATATATATATATATATATATTAAAATATATTTTTTAAATTATATATATATATATATATATATATATATATATATATTTTGAAGGGATAGAATATCTATGAAATCGTCATTTTTATTATTCCCCATTGGATTTGTACATTTCTATCATTTCTCATCTCTTTTTCATTGTAGCTTTTGTGGTTTGAACCAGAAATAATGAGTTATAAACCCATTGCTATGGATGACTATTGATATAGAGAGTGAATATTACATATGTTTAGGTTATCAGGTGTGTTTATTTTAAATTAAGTTTTGTAAAATTTTATTTTAATAATCAATAATTATTTGGTGGATAATAAAAATTTGATAGCTATTTCAATATATGCCTTCTATAATTTTAATTTAACTATCCATAATTACTAGGTGGATAGTAGAGATTTAACCTTCATAGAATATGTCATAATATTTATAGTAACATTCATAGATCAAGGGTAAATTCTTTTAAGTAATTTATATCCAGTTAATAATTACGTAAATGTTATATTAACCTGTGTTATGTTGGCCTTGTGGTATTGAATAGCCATGGTATTGGTCAATGATATTTTACCAAAAAATATTTACAATTTAAGAATTTTCGTGATAAAGTGTGGGTGAATCTCCATAGTTACTATTTAACTCATATATCAATTTCTTTTATAATAATAATAATAATGAGAGGCTCATAAGGGAGATGTGTAAGTCTTTTTGTGGTGTTGACATGTATCAACTTTAAAATTAAAAAAAAAGATTATTCTCTAAATAAATAACAATATATAGGAGATGTCTAATATTTTAGTGTTCATTATATATATATATATAACAAAATTCTATTAATCTAGTGAAAAGTTAATAGTTAATAGAACTTTATTTAGAGAATGTCCAGAGCTTTAGAATATCTTTAAATAAAGTTCTATTAACTTTGTTCTAAATTAATAGAATTTTTTGATTATATATATATATATTACGAATACTGAAATATTTTTTTTATTTAATTTTTCTCTTTCATGTATATATGCAAGTTAGTCAATATGTATATTTGAAAACTTTATTCAGGTCATGTACTGAAATATTTAAAAAAAAAATATTTATGTTATATGCTGGAATATTTTTTATACAACATTCTTATACCCAAGGGCCAAAAGTGATTTTTTTTTCCTTCTTTTGAGTTGAGAATAAAAATAAAACATATATTTTCATTTCAATTTTTTTATTACAGCGTACTTTTTTCTATTTAAATTTTGGTTTTTTTTTAACAGTATTATATAAAAGTTAAACAAAACCATTATTTATTTAAATTTTAAAAATAACACTTTATTTCATTAATATTTTAAATTAAAAATTTCAAATCATGTAAGTATCAAGGATGGCCGCTAGCATGGACGTCCTATGTGAGGACCACAAACAAACTTTGGCAAATAGAATTCTGATGGTTGAAAACAGTGAAGTAAATGATGAGCACTTGATCTGGTACCACCAATGCGCACATGGAAAATTGACGATGGTGTCGTCATTCTAGAATGACCTTAAAAAATTCAACAGAACAGGAAAGGAGTCAAATTGTGAGAATAGTTTCTTCTCCGCAATGTCAACTTCGCCAATCCCGTGATGTTCCCCATGTCATATTGAAGGGCCTTTGTTGTGTGTATTTTCGCCTTCTAAGTCAATCTGAAGCAGGTAGAGAGTGGAGGATTAGATTTAATGGGAATGTCTATCTATTAAACATAATCCTCATAAATGTGAGTTGTTATATCATTATTATTTTGTTGCTCATGCTGATGATGTATTTTTTTGTTGAACATTGAGCAGAAAAGTAATTGTGAATTAACATTTTGTATTTAAAGCCAGCCCTTATATGGGGTTGCCTAGAGTTGACACTACTTAATATTGTGATTTTTAGATTTTTATCAATGTGATAATTAAATCACTTTAATGAAATAAATGTAACTATGGAATCATTTAAAATAAAATTATGATTTTTTTGTTATTTAATAGTGAGATTTTTTGAAAAAAATTTAGGCATGTTTTTCAGTGTAATTTTTCTAAAATTAAGCACGAATTTATTGAAATTATAAGTTTATGGAAAAGTTGTGCACAATTTAAGTACCTTAGAATTTTTTAAGATGCTGAATCCATATATAATAAAAAACTAATTTAAAAAACACAAATCAAAATTTCACCTCAATTTTTTCTACCAACGCTCAAAATCCAAAAAATTACACTCTTTAAAACACTGCATTGACAAAAAAACAAAAACAAAAACAAAAAAACAAAAACATGTGGTCAGTTAATTAGACCACGGGCACTGTGCACGGTTGACACGCTTATAACATCGATACCTCTGTCCTTGTGACATTGATTGTGGGCACAACGCGGTTATTGGAATCGGCGCCGCAACGTCACTGTGCGTGGGCGAGGGTTCATGATTCGAACATACTATAGAAGAGAATGAGCCCTTTTGCCCCTAAGTCATATTTCGTGCCGGAGAATTTTACACTCTTCTAGCAGCCATTATCATCCATAAGAGCTTTTCGCACGACTGCAGTTGCACAATCACAGGCGACATGAATCTTCAACTCGCCGATCACGGTCTCCATTCTTTCCTGAACACGGATATCGACTGCATGCAGCATTTTCACACCGCCCAGACGAAACTGCCGGAGCCCAGCCAATGGAGCAACACCATCAACCACGAACTCGAGATGGAGTTGCACATCATCAACGACGCCAATAAGCGCACTCGCATGATGGCTGCTGCACCAGCGATCAATACAGCCGCGATGGGTTCTTGGGACTTGGCGGCTGCCACGATGGGCGCTTGGAAACCGGAGCTGGACCTACTCTCGAACGCGGAGTTGGGTGTCAACATCTTCGACGCCACGGCCGTTCCGCGAAACCCCTGCGGTTTGATCACCAAAAATGCGCCCGCAGCTGTGGACACATCCGCGTTACACGAATATCCCTCGGCGTTCCGTAGCGACCCTCCGCCCCTGCCGCCGATGGAAGCACCAAGGGGTTCATGTCGGAAATCTGGTGCGCTTAAACCAAAGAGGAAGCGTGTGAGACCATCCCGACGCGTGCCAACAACGGTGGTGAAGACGGACACATCCAATTTCAAGGCCATGGTGGAGCACTTTACAGGAATCCCCCCCACCTGTACTCCAGTTACTACTCAAGAATCCACAGCAGCTCCATCTGGGTCTTCTTTGCCAGAGTCTACTAGTTCAGCCACTTCTCCATCCTTCAGCAAGCCGCTCCCTCATCCCGCCCTCTGCAAAACCTCGAGCTCTTCCCGTGCCAATGCAAGAACTACTACTGCGTCGGCCCCTATTACTACTTGTCCTTCGCCTCTGCTGTCTTCTTCCTTTCCCACCAGCCAATCTCTGGCTGAGCTGCCCTCCATAAGCACCGTAGTCTGTTTGACGGGTTCTGATCAGATTTCTAAATCTGTTGATGCGGAAGAACAGATCAATTTGCCTGATCTCATTGACGTAGCTCTTTTTGAGAAACTGTGGAAGGAAATAAATATGGAACCGATGGTCAGAAATTTGTAAGAATTAGTATGCATATGCTGATCAGTCCTCTCTGATGATCAGTTTCTTTTGTTTGGCTTCTGGTTCCAAATGTTTCGACTGTTTTCATTAATTATTCTAATGCTTTCTCAGCTTATTGCATGCATCCCTTTCGAAATGTCAACGATTAATTATTCGACAGATTATGCTGTGCATTGGGAAGTTTGTGCCTACGGTTAAGCAGAAGGATAATTCCAGCAAAAGGCAATGAGAAACTCTGCTTTTAAATGTCCATTTCATTTCTGTCGAGGGGGATTTTCCTGTTTTGTTGAATCGCACCTAATCGACTAATTCACTGCAATCACTGCAAAGGTTATGCTTGTATCTGCCAGAATGCTTGAGTTAATCAGTTACAGAAATACTCAGTTAATCAGTTACTACAGAAAGACTCCTATACTCGCAGTGGAAACACAAAATACTCGGTTAATCAATTACAGAAATACAGAAAGACCCCTATACTCGCAGTGGAATCACAAAATTAACGAGAGATATGAGTTTATTTGCGCATTATACTCACTATTCGATTACATAGTTAAAATGGATATTCGTCAGTGAATTAACAAGAGTGATCAATTAATTTGCTACTATAGCTACTAATAGATTACATAGCTGAAATGGATAGTCATTAGCAATGTTTATGTTTGTATATGTTACAGTGCTTCAGTTAATCTGTTATGGAAATAAAAAAGGACTTATGAGAAGCGGTGGTAACAAAGAATTGTCTAACAGCTATGAATTATTTTTTAAATTGATAAGAAAATTTCTGGTAAATGGTGTATTTGCGACATTAAGTGTTTTTAATTAATAGGTGACAAAATTTATTACAATTCAGTTATCAAATTAGGAGTGAGGATAGTCATATCTAGCTGCTAACCAGGCTAACTGGAATAATCTGACTGATTCATCACTGTTGTTCCATGCTAACTGGAATAATCTGACTCATCGCTGCAGTTCCATGACAACTGGAATAACCCATAACTCGTTGGTGGTCCATAAGGAGGCGCACATTTACTCCTGTCAAATGCCTCTCAGCCATTAACATGTTTCAGCCACTAACATGTTTCTTTTTAAGTCCTAGGAAAAAGAGCTCTTAGCCAAAAACAATTAGCTAAATTATGTACTTTTATTATACACAAGTAAAAATTCTTTGAAAGATAACTATATAATATAATTTATAATTGCAACTATATTTAGGTTAATTTTGAATTTTGACTTCCTCACAGGAAACTAAAACTTCTTGCTTCTTGTCGGTTCAAGTGTTTTGATGAATACTGCTTAGCTTAAGGATGCAGAGCCCCATGATCCAGTATTTTTCAACTTATTCAAAAGACACCTGGAACAAGTTTGCGTAACACACTTATATTTAAAGTGCTTCCAACAACCCACCACGCTTCATGATCCTACATGCTGTGCTCTCGGTTATTATAACAGAAACAGTAAACAGTAAACCAAGATGAAACTAAAATACATCCTCACAGTGTAATCTTTAAAATTAGGGCCTGTCAGCTATTTATATGAGAAGAAAGGATATTGAAGAGTTTGCAGGGACGTTTTATGGTTTTATGCTTTAATTTTGAATCTTCAAAATCTGAGACAGTTCAATCTTTTAGATTTCCTATACTATAATTCACTTCAATATTAAGAATTATTTTACCAGGATTATAAACGAAACATAATTCACAATTTCTTTGCCAACCTTCTATGTAAAACGTCCGCTTGAATCATGAACAATAACTAGAGATCACGCAAGGTTTTTTCAGGATTATATATATAGTATGAGAAATTGATGTGTTCAGGCGAGCGGGTTATTTTTGTGTACAAATTACTCCCATGAAATAAGTATATCAAACTCCATTCAGACTAAAATCTCACTAAAATCTCAATAAACTTAAAAACTGAATAAAGAAGATAGTAATCACTCCTCTCTACCACCTAAACTACACTTACCCAACCATTTACCAAAATTATTAATAAAACATAAATTCTAATTTCTTAACCAAACTTTAACTAAAAAATGTGGATCTGACACATGGACAATAATGATGCGTAGCTTTGGGATACGAACAATAAGGATACATTGCCCCTATGAAGTAGTCGCAAAGTGTAAAAAGACTAAACAATTTGAGAGATGTTCAATGTGGATCTCGTAAATTCATTTCAAATTATCATGATTGGTTTATATAAACAAAATTAAATTAAAAATTTATTATTATTATTATTATAGTTTAAAATATTAACTTTCAATCTTCCGTCAGATGTTATATTTTAAATGGAACACTTTGCCAAAGCCTTCAACTTCAAATTCTTTTGTATAAGGAAAGAAACCTTTAACTATCTCTCATATGGGGTTACATGCTTTTAACTGATACATAGAGTGTACATTTTAGAAGTAAAGATTTTTAAAATAGTTACGTTGGGGAACATTAAGATATTTAAGTTGGAGAAATTTAGAATGAATTTTGAAAATTTGAATATGAAATAGTAGAATTTTATGGACCAATATGTATTTTACCTAAGTCATAAATATTGTAAAGATGAATTGTGAAGAGTTTTGATATCAAAATGTAATATAAAAGGTTGAGTGTTCCCGATCATTGAAGAGTCTAAAGTCTTGTCATTGTGAGAACTATTGGTAGATGAGTTGTTTGGATTTTTGTTTTCCCATAAATTTTGGTTGGATAGTTGCTATCCCATGAATCTCAAATAAACAGGAATGGTAAATCCTTGGAAAACACATTCAAATAGAAAAATTTTATTGGAGTAAATCATACAATCTCACAATAAAACAATAGAGTTAAGGCTCTACAATTGAAATTAATTGAATTAAATTTCCTAAGGTACGTGATTAAATAAACCCAAAATACTAACTCACATAAGCATGACTAACTCTTCCTAAATTTAGACTAAGATGGGCTAGCTCAAGAGTAAGTTGGCCAACACTCTTCGAATCATGCTCATGTATGTTTCAGGCTTACAACACTTATCACTTCAAAAACTTGATCTACTTCTTCCTAGATATTGGACAAAGGTTTTCTTTCTTTTGTTACTAAAATTATATTATGCATAATTTTTCTTTTCAGTTTTAACTTTACTCTACTCTTAGTTTTGAATATTTAATTATTTTTAGTAACCTCATTCATCTAATTCCTTGTCTTAGTATTCTTATGTGTTAAACTTTTTTTATCAATTTTTGCAAAATAAAAAGAAATTTCTTCATTTTATTTTACTCCTGTTTATTATTATTATCTTGTAAATATTATTTAACACTATTATAAACTTAAAGAATATCATTTTTTTAAACCTAACCTATTTAACATATTTATTTATTTACAATACTAACATATACTAACATAAGTTTACTTATTTAAAAATTAAACATATATTTATGAACTTATTTAAAAAAAAATATTCCACAAATAAACATCTAAACCCTGAGCTAATTATTCATTTCATATACATAAATTATTTGTAAACCACTCAAAAATCTCATAAATGGGCTTGAAGAGAACAGATAACGGAACCATTCATTTCATATGTATAAATTATTTGCAAACATGGCGAAAAAACCCAAGATAGAATAAGGAAATGGAAGGATATCCGCAAGGCATATCAAACATATTACAAAAATAGGATTAATCGATTGTTCATCACTCCTCTCTATTTTAGAGATGATATTAGGATGAAGTTTTGTTTTACTTATTTAAGTTAGTTTGACTTTTTAGTGCGGTTTTTTTTTTATGATAATGTTATTTAATTATGATTTTTTTTAATTAATTTTTATTTAATTTAATTAAAATTTAAAAGTAAAGTACAATAAATTGATTTAATTTATATTTGTAAAATTAAAAAATAATTATTTTAAAGATATTAAATTGATTTGGTTTATATTTTAAAGTATTTATTTTAATGTGAATAGTTTCATAATGTATTGTTTTTTATTTATTTTTCATTGACTTCTAAATATATGTTGATTACTCTCATGTTTTGCTAATTCTAAATAATATTTTTTCATTTATATATATATAAGTTTTTTATGGAGGTTTTCTTTTATTAGTATCTTTTTGTGTTGCTATTTAAATATTATACTCTATGTTACCAGAAATGAGAAATATAAAACAAATCAGAAATGACAGTAAAATAAAATAAAATAAAATAAATAGAAATTTTACATTTAAAAAACCTAAAAACATTAAAAATATATATATGTAAAAAATATAAAACAAAATATTCATTTGCATAACTAAAATTGAAATTGTAATAATCATATTTATGATTTGACCATAATAATTAGGCAACATGTCTTATAATTTAACATCTTAAAAATTTAACAAAATTTTAATTATATTATGTATATAATTTGCTAAAAATATATTTCTTTTAGTCCCGGAAGCCTAAGTATATATGTGCACGGGTGTTTGTTACAATTAAAACATGTGTTATTATTCATTTGAAAAAAATATTAAGGACTAAGTATATATGTGCATAGGTGTTTGTTACAATTAAAACATGTCTTACTATTCATTTGAAAAAAAATATTTTGGTAAATGATGTAGAGACATGTTACCCGTTTGCAATTGACCATGTGCAAAAAAAAACTGGCACCATATTTATTATCCACTGTAATCACTTCACCTTTGTGCTAAAGTAGAAATATGACAAGGCTAAGGCTATAATTCGATTGGGTCTTTCATACAGTCAGAAGCGTTTGATTGATTTAGCAAAATCAACTCATGAAATCTAGGAACATTTGAGTAAGCTATTTGGAGAAAAGGCTATGAACCTAAAGTTCGCTTTAAAAATGCATCTTTTTAGTCTCAAAATGCATTATGAGACACCTCTCTCTAATGATATAAATGAGTTAATGTCTCTCTTTCGGAAATTGGCTGAAATTGGTGACAAGGCAAAAACAAATGATGTTAAAGAAATTCTATTAAATAGTCTATCTCCCAAATGTAGCAACATTGTATTCACATTAAGTTAAATGTATTCTCAACTATTATAAAGAATGGTATCATCACTTTTAGCTAAGGTAAAAAGGGCAAATTTTTAAGGTTCAGATGCTGGTGGACAAAATGAAATTGCACTATTTACCAAAGGCAAAATGAAAAAAACAAAGGGTTCAAGAGAATGCTTCTATTATCACAAATATGGACATACCACTTGCAATTGTAGAACTTGTGCAAGGGATCTTCTAAATGACAAAGAAACTGCAAACATAGCCAACTTGGATGACATGTCAGAATTAGATAGTGATGAGTGGCCGTCAGAGCCATCTCTCAAACTATTTTAAAAGTAAAAGAGATTGAAGTTCTTCTATTGTGTGGTATGAGTTGAAGAAGTTTTCCATTTATTTCAATTCTTGTGTGGTTTTATAAATTATAAAAAGGGTTGGTGGTTCTTGAACTGGAAACCTCGATATCTGAAACATCAATTCTTGTGTAAGGTCAAGTTGTTTGATCAGATTATAAACACATTCAATATCTAGACCTTCATCCTAACAAATGACAGATAACCAAAAGCGAAATATCCAAAAGATGGTGGGTGGTCCATAGGATGGTTCATTATTTGACAGCTCTCATTATGGAACCCCCAATAAGCCGAGATGTCAATATTGTTGATCTTGCAAAGTTCATCAAAGATGGTTAGAGGAAATTATGTTTTAGATGCAGATCAAGTGACAGCTCAAAGATGTGGTGGTGAACAAGAGGTGTTTGTGAGATTCCAGAGTGGATATGAGTGTTGATGAAGAGTAGTCAAATAGATTATCCATATTGTTGTAATATGTGTTTTCCATGTAAGCATTAAGGGAGGGTGTGGGAGGTAATGCTTCCATGTGTTGTTGTGAGCTGTCATTGTGAGTTTCCATGCGTTAGTTTAGAAGTTGTTGTTTCATATGTTATGAGTTGCAGTCATAATCTAGATGTGTCGAAGTGAGTGTGTCATGTCCTTTATATTTGTATCTCTTGTTATCAATAAAACATTGTTTGCGGCATTTGTGTGTCTAATTGTTCTCTCTGCACATCTCACTATTTTTTTCTAAAAATATTTTAGTACAAGCATCAACTTGACACATGAGCAATAGAGAGGCATCACATTGGGACATGAACAATATGGAGAGATCACCCCGTACAAGCATCAACATGACACATGAGAAATAAAGAAGCGTCACATTGGGACATGAACAATATGGAGAGATCACCCCTCACTCCTAGGAACTACTCGGCAAAATTAAATTAAAATAAACTTCTCGTTAAAATACTTACTTTAATTACAATCTTCCCCTTAAATCACTCTAACATGTTAGATTTTAAATTGAAACCACTTTGTGAAAGCCTCCCAAATTTAACTATCTTTGACCTGCGGTTACATTCTCACGCAGTTTCCTGGGAAAAATGCTCCCAACATGTCAGTTATATATATAGATATATATAAAATACACAAGTTGTTTACGTAAGTTAGACTATATATTGTAAAGCTGACGATGAACTTTGAAAATTTGAATAAAAAAGAGTTAAATTTCATGGATCAATATATACATTATCCACGTTATAAATATTTTAAGGATGAAGAGTTTTGAGGTAAAATAATAATATCCAAGGTTTTGTCTTCCCAATGATTAAAGTGTTTAAAGACTTGAATTTTGAGATAAAATAATAACATAAAAGATTTCATCTTCCCAATTATTGAAGTGTTTAAAGACATGTTATTATGATACATATTAGTAGATGAGTTGTTGAGATCTTTGTTATCACATGAATTTTGGGTAGATACTCTTATATCATAAATCTTAAATAAACAAGAATGATGAATCTTTAGAAAACACATTTAAATTGAAAATTTTGAATGAGACGTACATAAGAGTAAACCATATAATATCAGGTTACTAACTCTATAAATTGAATTGATTGAATTAAATTTCCTAAGGATACATGATTAAATGAACCCAAAATTCTACCTCATAGATGCATGCCTAAATATTAATAAACCATATAATATTAGGTTACTAATTCTATAACTTGAATTGATTGAATTAAATTTCCTAAGGATACATGATTAAATGAACCCAAAATTCTACCTCATAGATGCATGCCTAAATATTACTAAATTTGCACTTGGAGGAAAGTGTTATAAACTATAAGCTAATGAGCCTAAAACTTGTTTTACTTCTTCCTACTTGGCTTCAGCCACGAGGGCTTTCTAATGAGGAAAAGATCACATAATATATTGGAGGATATATAGGGGATAAAGAGTTTTATATTGGCAAGTATAAAAAATGGATGTAAAAGTTAATGAAAAAATATAAAGTGGTATAAAAAATGTTAATGAAAAAATGGATATCTAGAATATCTAGTGAAATTAGGGATTTTTTAAAATGGGAAGGTGTATTGGTTTTGTATTCGTAAGGGGTTAAATAATGTGATTTTTAGAAATATTTTCCAATACATAGTCAAATTAAAGATATTGTTTAATATGACATGAAAGCATGTGATATGTCAAATGTTGATTCAGTGAATCCCTCGTGTCTTCAATTTTACATCGTATATTTTTTCCCCTTTTAGTGTTAATATTATATTCTACATATTTTTACTCTAGTATTAATTTTTAATATTATATTTCATAACATCATTCCTCTAGTCTTAGTTACCCATTTTCTTATATATTAAACATTTTACTCAATTTACAAGTTCTTCATTTTATTTTATTTTTGTCCATTATCATTATTATCCCAATATAATTTAACAATATTTTTTAACTTAATCAACACACTACTTATTATAATATAATATCAACTTACTTTGAATATTAACATAATATTAACATGGAAATAAACATTCTTAAAATTAAAACATATATTTATAAATTAACATATTTAACCAAAAACAAAAATACAAACATATATTCTATAAATAAAAACATAAACTTGATAAGCCAGCATTCATTTCATATACATAAATTCTTTGCAAGCAACTCAAAGATAACATATATCGCCGAGAAAACCCAAGACAAAAAAATAGCAATTCTTTGATTAAAAAAATTTCTACAAGCTTCAAAATAACAATTCTTTGATTAAAACTTGTTAGAGTATCATACTAAAATTGTTAAATAATATAAATTAAGACTCACAATAATATGTAGCACTCAAAATAGTGTTTCCTTCACGAAATACATTAAACAATATTATATAATAAGGAAACTGAAGTACGTCGGGAAGGCTTCCTTCAATCCATATATCCCGTACAAATAAGAGAATGGATGTAATCAAACATATTACAACAATAGGACTCATCACTCCTCTCTATTTAGAGGCTAAGGAGATGTTGGAAATAGGTGGACATTTTGGTTGAAATATTTATGTTTGATTATCTAATTTTAACATTGATTTTTTTCACAATTACAGTTATTTAATTATAAATGTTTTAGTTAATTTATATTTAATTTATTAAAATTTAGTAAAATAATTTAATTATATATATATATATATATATATATATATATTTAATTTAATTAAAATTTAGTAAAATAATTAATTTTTTAGTGTTAATCAATTAATGTGGTTTATCTAATAATTTTTAAAACAATGATTTTTGGATCTACATTCATGCAAGAGTTGTTGTTGAGTCTCGGAAGAGGATGGTGAGCACGGCTTCGCTCTGTCTAGGGTTTCTGTAAACCCTGCTACGGCAGTCTCCTCCTGACAGAGGTCAGCCTTGACAGACCTTGGGTTGATCTGCGGCCTCACATTTCCTGCAAGCGATCGTAGGAATCATGCAGCCCCCTCAGGGGGAGGGCGATGCGCCTCCCCCAAAGGACGATGGCAAAAAGCAACCAGTTGAAGCTAACGACAAAGAAGAGAGGCAGAACGGGGACAATACGGACAACAACGGGCATCAGGACAATGATCAAGCTCAGAAGGATCAGCCCAAAGTGAGCTCATCCACATGCAAGCCAGTTGCCACTCATAGGCCAAAAGTGGAATTTCCTAGCCACCGAATCAACGCCAGAATACAGTTCATGAGGGATCACGCGTTAATAGGCAAGTTCATCGGACTTTGGCCGACTGAGAAAGCGCTAAGAGGCTGGATAAACTCCAAATGGAATCCAAAAGGTCACATTACTCTGCAACTAGGGCCAAAAGGTTTCTTCATAGCCATATTTAACTACTTGGACGATCGTAACAGGGTTCTGGACGGAGGTCCATACATCTTCAACTCTGCGGGCCTATATCTCAGAGGGTGGGTTGAACGTTTCAATCCTAACAAGGAAGATCTCAGTTGGGCTCCTATTTGGATAAGGCTGTATTCACTTCCATGCGAATATTGGGAGGAAGATTCCTTGCAAGAAATTGGAAATGCTCTGGGCGAATTCATCAAAGTTGCAGAGGAAACAAAACTGTGCAGATACACATCATACGCCCAAATTTGTGTCTACATGGACCTCAAGCAAGCCCTGCCAGATACGGTAAGTCTATCCCATGATGATATTGAATGGATTCAGCTGATAGATTATGAGCATGTACCGTTTAGATGTAGGAAATGTCATGATCTAGGCCATCTCTTCAGGGACTGTCCTCTAAACAGAAAACTCCCATCCCAAATGGACTCAGACAAACCTGCTCCTGATTGGTTTACTAAAGTGGTAAATCATAGAAGAGGTCACAAGAAGTCGGCAACCAATACCAAGACCATTCCAGTTAACTCGTCAAAACCCTCAATTAGCAATAGCTTTTCTGCTCTAGCTAGTAATGATGTTCAAGAGCCCAAAAACCCACCTCTAAATGAGAAGGAAACAAGTAAAGAAAAGCAAAAAGAGGCCTCACCACTGCCAGGGGAGAGCCAGACTAGCAAATCGATCCCTCATAACCAAATCAAAATCCCAGCCTGGAGTTTTCAAGGAATGGAAGTTGATAAACCAGCACCCAGTTCAAAAATTGTAGATGAAACAACTGAAGACTACCAAGAGCCCCAACTCATGGAGGAAGATCCTGAGAATATCGATATTGGTGAACAGGATATCCTAGAACTAGAGTAGGTATGCAAAACAAGAAATTTTGATAAAATCCCAGACTGGCAAGTTGACAACCTGGTGGAGGTCCTCACACGCGCACAAAAAAAATACTTTCTTGGGGTACAAATTGGTAGTCCGTGGGATGGAAAGTTCATTACCAAAGACATCAAAAAGCGAGGAAGGAAAACTACTCTCGAAAGAACTATCAGAATAGGAGAAGTGTTAGTTGAGTCAGGTAGATACGCTAAGCTGACTAAGTACTTCAACATCAACCCCAACCCTTCTCAATGAAGCTGATCTCATGGAACATTAAAGGGCTTAATAGCCCAAGGAAAGGCAGACTTCTAAAAAATATGCTGATGCAGGGAAAACCTAATATTCTTTTCTTGCAAGAAACAAAATGTAACTCGATAGTATTGGAAAAAATGGCAGCAAAAGCTTGGCCAGGAGGGATGGTAATGGTTGTTGATGCTCAAGGGGCGTCGGGCGGCCTTGTAGTTCTCTGGGACGTGCAAGTTATCTGGCTTAAGAACATACACGCAAACAAGAACTTCATCCAAGCAATATTTCACATAATTGGCACTAACATCCATGGTCATATGACTAATGTGTATTTCCCTCAGGAAACTATACACAAAGCTGAAATCCTGGACACCTTATCGGAGCTCAACTCAAATAGGCTGCACCCACTATGGATTTCTGGAGGCGACTTCAACATGATTGCAAGACTGGAAGAAAAAAAGGGAGGAAGAAACAGAGGTAACAGAGATGGGAACATTCTAAAAGACTTCATACAGAATAATTGGCTGATAGATATTCCTTCAAATAATGGCATGTTCACATGGAACAACAAAAGAGAAGGTTCGCAATAGATAGCTTCACGCCTTGACAAATTTTTATTATCAGATAATGCAATTCACTTGGGTGGAGAATTCATTGCTTCCATACTGCCGATATCGGGTTCTGATCACTGGCCAATAGAATTGCAGTGGAATCGACCCGGCAACAACATTCGGCGTCCGTTTAGGTTTGAAGCCTTTTGGTTGTCTCATCCGGACTTCAATAACTTAGTCAGTTCAACATGGCTCAACTTTACTCCCTCTCATGGCTCCAAGATGTCTCAGTTCTAGCAGAAGCTAAAGCACCTTAAAGGCGAAATCAAACACTGGAATCATACATCTTTTGGCAACATTTTTCAAGCTCAGAAAGCCCTTAATCAAGAAATGAAGAATGTGCAGCAGAGGATCATAATCGAAGGAAGATCTGAGGACCTAACAAAACAGGAACAAATACTTGAAGCTCAAATCTTAGCAAGAGCAAAACAAGAGGAAACATTGTGGCGACAGAAATCAAGAGTAAAGTGGCTGAAGGACGGGGAAAAAAATACAAAGTTATTTCACAGAAACATAGTGCAGCGCAGAATGAACAACAACATATCCCACATTAAAAATGAGTAGGGAGCAAGGATTGAGACTCACGAAGGTATTGAAAGTGAATTTCTCAGGTATTTCAAACAAGCTCACCAAGAGCCTAACATAGATAGAACGCATGCTATTGACAGAGTCCTGAGAAACATTCCCAAACTAATAACAGAGGAGCATAATCAACTCCTTCTTCATCCCACAGACCTTTAGGAAGTCGAGAATGTTGTGCAAAAATTGAAAGCGGGGAACGCGCCAGGTCCGGATGGATTCACCTCCAACTTTTTTCACAACTTTTGGGATCTAATCAAAATGGAGGTCTGGCAAGTTGTGGAGGAATCGCACACTTTAAGATGGACGTACCCAGGGCTGAATGCTACCTTCATTGCTTTAATCCCCAAGGAAGAGGAGTCCATTACTCTGGATAAGTACAGACCCATTGCTCTATGCAACATTATTTATAAAATTGTCTAAAAAATTATAGCCTCCAGATTGAAATTATTGCTCCCTCTCATTATTTCGCCAGAGCAATCTGGCTATGTAGAAGGCTGACAGATTATTGATGGTATTATTTTAACTCATGAAATAATCCATTCTCTGAAGCAATCCAAGAAACAAGGTATGTTGCTTAAAATCGATTTATCCAAGGCTTTTGATAGCTTAAGCTGGGTTTACATTCAAAAAATTTTAAATGCCTTTGGCTTTGCTCCTCCTTGGGTCAGATGGATTTTTAGTCTGTTATCTTCCCCATTCTTCTCGGTGTTCATTAATGGTATTCCTTCACCCACTTTCTATCCCTCCA
Source organism: Pinus tabuliformis (assembly GCA_031772625.1). Lineage (NCBI taxonomy): Eukaryota > Viridiplantae > Streptophyta > Pinopsida > Pinales > Pinaceae > Pinus > Pinus tabuliformis. The sequence continues at coordinate 575,742,114 of CM062818.1, forward strand.
GGGGTATCAGGCAGGGAGATCCCCTCTCTCCCTTCCTTTTTTTCATTATGGCAGAGGGGTTGGGACGGAGCATCAAAATAGCCCTGCACTCTCAGTGGCTCAAGGGTTTATCCTTTCTCAACTCCCCCACATTCTCTCATCAGCAATTTGTGGACGATAACATGCTCTTTGGCCATCCTTCTGTTCAGGAAGCGCGCCAACTCAAAGCTCTCCTATCGGACTTCTCCGAAGCCTCAGGGGCCAATGTTAATCAAATCAAGTCTCAAATTTTTTTCTTCAATACTCCTGTACCCACCCAAAATGCCATATCCCGCATTCTTGGATTCACCATTGCCTCTCTTCCTTTTAAATATCTTGGAGCGCCCCTAATGGCCTCGGCTCTTAAGCATTCCTCCTGGAAAATCCTTTTAGAAAAGCTAGAGGCGCGTCTTTTCCTTTGGACTCACAGGGCTCTTAACATGGCCAGTAGACTAGTTCTTATTAAAGTTGTTCTTCACTCCATGCCTCTCTATCTTTTTTCAATCTTAGCAGCTCCAAAATGGGTGCTCAAGGAAATAAAGAAGCTCCAATGTGATTTCTTATGGGGTAACTCTGGTCCCAACCATAAATGGGCTCTTGTTAAATGCAATAAAGTCTGTCTTCCGAAGAAGGCTGGAGGCATTGGCCTAAGGGATCCGGTGCACAACAATGAGGTCATGGGAGCCAAAATTTGGTGGAGATGGATCCCAACCCCCAACACTCCCCGGGCCTCTCTATGGACAGCCAAATATGCAAGCAAAAACCCTATCGAAGAAAGAATTCGAATGTCAGAAGTAGGTATGGGATCAGTGATATGGAATTCAGTCAAACAACACAGGAACCTAATACAACAACATAGCTTCTGGGAAATTAAGAATGGCAACACAGCCAGGTTCTAGGAGGACTCCTAGCAGCAGCTCCCGAAGATCAAGGAAATCCTCTCTCACCTTCACTTACCAGAGCAGGATTTGCACGAGTTAGACAAGGTTAGTCAATTCTGGAATCCTTCTTCCACACAGGGATACAGACATTGGATTGAGGCAAAACAGATTCTTTGGCACGGTTCTGAGCACGCTCAGACCTCTCTATCCTCACAATTACAAAAGAGGAAAATACTCTCTTCAGAAGGAATGGACATTCTAATGTGGGGATATGAAGAAAAAGGCACTTTTACCACAAGGGAATCATACAATGTAATCATCAAGGATCGCATAATCAAAGATGTTCTATGGAGTAAAATCTGGGATCCCTCCAATTGGCCGAAGGTATCCACCTTTCTTTGGCTCCTATGTCAAAACAAAATACTCACTTGGGATAACCTCAGAAAAAAGGAATTTTTATGGCCCCTCTATATGTCTCAACTGCAAGCAAGCAGAGGAATCAACTTTACATCTTATGCAGACTTGTCAAATTGGACGAAAGCTGTGGGAAAAGGTTAGCTTTCATTGCCACAAGAAGGCAGAATTCATGGGGACATCAAAGCTACTATTCATAACTAGATTCAAGTGCCATACCAAAGCAAACTCCTCAACACTCTTTGGCAGCTCATTCCTGGTCTCCTGATGTGGAACATCTGGAAGGAACAGAATTGCAGGGTATTCAAGGACCAATCCATGTCTACAGAGCAGCTCTGGACTATGCTATGCTAGAATATTCAAGAATCCCTCTCCATCAAGTCTTGGTCCCAGGAAGACCTTCCATCGCTGCCGCAAGAACAATCCATCTGGGCCAACTGGAATATACATTTGAATCAAGAGCCTACATCCAAAGGTAGTCCATCTCTGCGTGATCAAATTCCGACAAAATGGATTCCACCGCCCAGCAATATGATCCAGCTCAATTTCGACGGAGCCTCAAAAGGCAATCCAGGAAAAGCAGGATTCAGAGGAGTCTTTAGAGATCATCACGGAACTCCTTTACTGCTCTTTCTTGGATCAAAAGGCTGGGATACTAACAACTCAGCGGAACTGGAAGGATTATGGCAAGGTCTCATCCTAGCTCATGACAGAGGACTTTTCCCACTCATCATAGAAGGGGATTCGCAGATTATTATAAATATGGTTACAAAAATCATACAGGGCACTCCCTCACACAAGGTCAGCAACAGTTGGAGAATGGCTCAAAGGCTTGAGCTAATTGACAAATGGCTTTCTCAACACAGGGCAATTTCATTCAAGCACACGAGGCGAGAAGGAAACAAGCTAGCAGATTTTCTAGCTAATATAGGAGTGGAATGTGGGTTGGAGTTTTTTGTAGGATCGCTCTCCAGCATTGCCTCAGAGGATCAACTCTCAAATTACCACACCATAGTGAAGAATGATATGAACCAGGAAGCAGATACACACCCAGATGCGGGTGCTCCCGAGGCGCATTCAAGGCTGGTTAATATTGCGCCGGCAGCTGGCTTCGCACCTGGCGATCTGGCACGGCTCTCATTACCCTCCCACGATTGAAATGAATGTATTATGGTACAGGCAGCTCGTTAAGCATTCGGCATTGAATGCGCTCCCTGTTCGAGATCCGGCGCAGGCTGTTTTAATCATGGCTCAGTTTCTGGTTTTGGTTATCGTTCTCATCGGGTCTTTCCATATCCGTCTGCCATTATTCCTGCATCCCTGTTTTGCTCTGGCAGCTTGGGGGCTTCTCCGGAGTCTGTTCTTTACCTGGTTCGCCCACCCTTGGCCCTATTCTGTCTGGTCTTGTTTAGTCCCTTTCTCAGGTCTCTCTGTCTTCCTGAAGATGGTGCGCCGCCGTGGTGTTTCTCGTCGTGGAGGCACCAGTGGTAATCGTGGTCGCTCTCAGCCTGCTCCCCAGAATATCATTCCGCTGGCTTCGACTTCCCTGTCCTCTGATCATGGCAGGCCCTTCCCGCATAACTCATTTCAAACCACCCGTTTTAAATTTCACAGTCGGCTCAATAAACCAATTCTCTCAGCGAACATTACAGTTATTTTGGCTGAGGGAGAAGATAAGCCCAGCAGCTCAGTCCATACCTCATCATCGCAGTCTCAGGACGACAGTGTGCTCCAGGGAGATGTGGTAGGAACTGTGTTTAATTGTGATGATTTGCAGGAATTAAGGAATGTGCCTGAGGTCCCTTAGCCTCCGGTTGACACTGCTCAGCACAATTTGCCTGCGGTCGAGCTAGCGCACCCTTATGATGGCAATATGAACTTGGTAGTTCCTCTAGGTGGCAGCGACATGGGAGATGGGGACAATGCCGTTGACATGTGGATGGGCTCTCCTTGTCGGGTGGAAAAGGATGCTCCGGACTCTCTGAAACAAGCTTGAAATATACGGTACCGCGCCTACTGATGGCAGCTTCCCTTTTGGTATTTATATCCTATTTCTATGCTTCTCTGGATTATGTCAATTATGTTTTGTATCAGGTCCTGGCTGGGTATAGCTATCAGCCATTATAGTCTAATGCTTTGTATCAGGTCCTGGCTCAGAAAGCCCTTGTTTTTGTTAAGTTTTGTATATGGCTATCAGGGCAGCACATATATTAGTAAAGCCATAGTTCTCAACTGTTCTGTAGTGCTGTTCACCACTTTGGTTCACATTTTTGTATGTAAGGGCTCTGGAAATCATGTATTGAGTTTTCTCAATCCCGGGATTGGTGTCACAGGGTTATCTGTCTATCAAGGTATTTGGTCTTATGGCCCCTGGGTCAGGGTTGTTGGATGGCTTCAGCCTCCTCTGAGGTCTTAACCTCTCTGTAAATATTTTCTCTTTTTTAATAGATTTAGCCTTTACGTAGAAAAAAAAAATTGATTTGGTTTACCTAAATTCTTAATATCAATAGTTTTATGAAATATTAATTTTTTAAATATTTTTATTCGTGGTGTGGTATTTCATTGACGTCCAAGTTTATATGTGAATTATTTTTAAGTTTTACTTAATCCTAAATATTATTTTCGTTATCAATTATTTATTATTTTATGAAAAGAGAAAAAATGGCTAATGGTTGTTTGTTCATTAAGGGTGTCTTTCATTGGTATATTTTTATATTGTCATCCAAAATGTCTTAGATTCTTATTTTTGTGACATCCATATGCCTTAAGAAGTATTTTTATGTACTTTCACTTTCTTTTTTAATATGTTAATTGTGTCTTTTATATTGTTTTTTCTTCATAAATTTTTAATTTGGTTATCTTTTGTTTCTTTTTTGTTATTTTGCAATGTTAAATTTGGGGAAAATGTTTATTATCCATAAAAACTATAAATCTTTATTATGAAAGAACCATTGGGTGAGTTTGGCGATATTCCATTCCACCTTTATTATTTCACGTTATTTTTTGTTTCCAACTAGTTCTTTTTATGTTAATCTACTTCAAGTCTTTCTCCATTAGATGACCCTTTGATATGATTCTTTGATTTCTATTTGCTTATAGAGTTTTCATATGTTTCCCACTAAAATGTTATTTAAGCTCAACTAGTCCAAATGAAGATACATGTTCATTTCTTTCCTAATCTTGAATTTGATCCCTACATTCTTACATAAGAACTAAAGAAAATATATTTCACTATATCAATCAATCATTTAAAGTTGTTTATTCTAAAATTTAATTGATATCCTTTTATAATAAGTTCTTATTTTCCTTTTTCATTTCTCTCTACTTCAAAACTCATATAAATACATAGTCAATTACATACAATTAGCTCTACTATTCTAGTCTTTCTCTTTCAATGTCTAATGAGATATTGATATACAATGATATCAATTATATTTCACTAAATGTTTCCAATCAAATTTTTAGTTATTTCTTCTTTCCATGTTTTCTTATCTTTTACTATATAAAGAGATTTCCTACAATGCACTTTTATATAGCTTATTAGAATTTTTCTTAGAAGTTTAAAATTAAAGAAAACAATTTATTAACCAATTAGAAATCTCAGAGAGTTCATCTCACGCATATGTTGGTTTATAAGTACTAGAAATTTGTTTATCAAACATTCATAATTGTTGGAACCTTTCCCTATTGTTTTAGTTGAGCTCTTATGGTATGTCTATCACAGCTTTTGTTGCAATTATGGTGCGTCTTTCACATCTTTTGTTGTAATCCTCTCATGTTTTCCACAAAATATAAACATTTAATATTACTTTGTGCTCATGTATTACTTTGGGGGCATTTTATATTTTTTTTTGATGATTCATGATGTTAGCCCATATTAAAGATCTTTCATATTCTTAATTTTCTTTTAGTTGAAATAAACCAATGCTAATACATGGCGCAACACTTTCCCTATTAAGTATCCATTGAATTTCTTCATATTTCAACTTCTTATAATTTTTTTGATATACTATTGGATCTCAATCTTCATCCAATTGTGCCTTTTGAGGCTTTTTTTCATTGCATATAACAAATTCTAAATTTTTTTGATTGCATATACAAAGTTCTCTTGTTTTTTTCATTGTATATGACAAATTCTGAATTTTTTTATTGCATATACAAAATTGTCTTGTGGATGGGCTTTTTAGAGTTTGCAATAGTACTTGTTATGCTGAAATGATGAGACCTTATCATTTATGGGCTCAAGTCTATTAGATGGAATCCGGATGAGCCATTCATGGGCTCAAGTCTATTAGATGGAATTTGGATGATCCATTCATCCGTTATGTTCTTACATATGGAAAACCCCATATGACCATTCGAGAATTCTTGTTGCACTTTCAAGGTTTCCATCTGACATTTAGCTTGCTCTATAAAGTTCTAAAAAGGACATATAAGTTTACTACTTATCAAGGCATTCTTTTAACACTAACTCTTACAAGACGTACCCGATTCCTAACATCATTTCAAATACCTCCCGAACTACACCTAGTATTCTAATCTTCCATCCAACTACATTACAAAGTGTTGTTTGATGGAACTTCCATACTACAGTAAACATAGTTGGGCGTCTTTACAGTAAACATAATTACACATCAGTGCATTACTTGGAAAAATCTTGAGTAGATTTTTTTCTACATCTTACGGCGTTAGGATTTCGCCAGGTAATGAAATAACCACTAAGCTTTCAACCTCAGTTCAACTAATGGTAGAATACCGACCATCTTCTGTCACCGTCGAGATAGCCAGATGTCTAGCGAATTAGTGAGCCAACTTTATGAATAAACAACTAATATGAATAATATCGAAATAACAACTATTATGAATGATGTCGAAATGTCCTTAAGTTAGAATTAAGAGAAACATTATGTTAATCATAATCAATTAACTGTCAGGAACGATCATTACATTGTGGATCTGTTATGGTAGACATGTTTTTGCTCATTTTGGGACTTTAAATTATTCTCCAACCATGAAAGGTTTCTGTGTGGAATCTCAAGCTTCACGAATTAGAGCAAACTTAGAACGAACTCCGATAGGGATAGGGATCCCACTAGATATTGCCATTGCAAGCCTGATATTTGATAATAATCTAACCTAATACAAGGCTGACTACATGAATTTTATGAAAGCTGGTCATAGTCAAGAAACTGGGAAAGCTTTATGGTTAAAATGACTTTTCAAGCAACCTTGATATTTTTGAAAAGAGGCAAATGAAAATCTCTATCTGAAAATCCGACCACGAGAAAATGCTAACCAATCAATGACAATATTGCCCGCCCTCATCCGAACTTAGAGCTGATAACATTCAAGAAAATGTGTGAGTCATGGGATTGCCTTTGGATTCCACTTGATTCGGCTCGGGTTGGTGGAGAACAAACCCCGAGGCAAACGTGGAAAAATACAGTACATCTCGTTTGACATTAGACTAGGAGATTTGAAGGTCTTTGAGTTGGTTCGTTGAGAATGTCATCAGGGGAGTCATCGACTTTAGCACATGAAGATCATGTACTGCAATACATTTCTGATGTCGAGTGCCTTACAATCCTCACATAGAATTATAGACTACATCGAAACTTGTAACTAAGGCAATCGCAAGTACAACCAGTTTGACTTTGGTCTTGTTTGCACGTTCAAAGCCTGTAAAACGCTTTTAGATATTGTTTTTAATTTTGGTATCAAATAAAAAAAGATAATTATATATTATATTGCACATATCCATAAACTTATGGAATAAGTACGAATAGAAATTTATGGAATAAATACATATACACACAGTAGTTTTGCTACAGGATATATGCATAATTTTATTAATATTATTATTATTATTTTTTTGTCGTTTGAATTTGTGTAAGAATTTAGTAATGAAAAAATTTATTAATAAATTTTATAAAATTTATAAAATTAATAATTTATTAAAAAACTTAAAAAACATATTAAAATAATTAAAATGGATAAAATCTAAACTAAACAATGATAATCATAGATATTATAATTTAAAATTGTGCATTAAAGAAAGTTGAACAATTTTACATGGTGAAGATTGTTATTTATTTAATTAGAATTTTGAATTTTTTTTATAATGTATATATTTAGAAATATACTTAATCCTTGCGGTTCAGGCCTTAAATGAATAGTCTTGTTTTGAAATCAAAATACCAAGTATTTCATGCAAACTTTACACCTTAAACTTCTTATTGTGTCAAGGTTGTGTATACTTCAAATGAAAAATTTTGTATTCAAATCAAAATAATAAGAATAATTGAACAAGCACAAATGAAGAATTTTGTATTCAAATCAAAATACTGAGCATAATTGAACAAACACACATAGTAAGCATTGGTTCACTAGTGTTATAGTCTATTTAGGAATCTTATGGAGAGAATTCAGTAGGACCATTTACTCTTTCATTCCTTGAATGTTAAACAACAAGTTTGTTCTTCTTTCTTAAAGGGAAATTGGTCCAATTATCAAATAGTTATAATGAGTTTTAAAGAGAATTGGTTTTCAAATAAATGAAATAATTTTTAAAAATAATCAAAATATGAAATGGTTTATATATATATATATAAATAAAAGGTTAACACAATTTTCCCTAAAATAAATTTTACTTTCTAGAATCTTTTGCTAGGAAAATTGTAGTATGATGATTGATGCACGTGTAGTATTACATTAAACACTATCTTCAAAAGAGCCATATTATTTTTTGTCAACAAAAATTAATGTTTAAAATAAATAATAGATATTTTATGTTCAATTACTAATAATAAGGAGTGAAACTTGTACTATATATTTTTTGATCCTTTGTCCACCCAAGCAGGTAAAGTATGTAGTAAATAAATGGCAAGTAGGTGAAAATAAGATTTATATATGGAACCATAGAAAATTGGTAGGTATTTTTCATAAATATGAATAGCAAGAGGATAGACAATTCATTAAATTTGAAATTATTTTTTTCTATAAGAGTATTCACCACAACCAAAGCATTTAATATTCAATGCCCACTACTAAATGTAATTTAAATAAATTCATAACATGTCTATACATCAAACTTTATAAGAATCTAACTTTAGTATATAACAATTATACCTTTTCTTTTCAATATTAAAACTATTACGTCAAAAGGGAAAATGTGTTAACATTATTTTTTCGTAATTATTATGATACACCAAAAAAGTTATTGATAAGGAAAAATATATATAATAATAATGATAGGTAAAATATATTAGGAAAAGGTTCCTTAGTCTTCAATTAAAAATTTTCAAATAATTTTAATTTCGAAAATAAGAAGTAATTGTTTGTTTTAATTTCCATTTGTATACAAGGGATTTTATCCCCTCTCATAATGGGATAAAGAGCTATTCAAAGATAATGATGATTTCAATTTAAACCATCTTTGTGATAGACTTTGTAAATTAATATTATCACATAAAAAGGTGTATAAGAATATTGAACAACTTTACTCAGTAATATTACATTTATATAATTAAATTTTTGTTTCTTTTAAATTATATTTAATAATATTATTACTCATGTTTAAAAAAAGTACAGATAATATCATTTTGTTTAATAATTAAATTTATAATTTATTTCAAATTATAATTTTAACAATTAATATTATTATGAATTAAATTTTAAATTAAAAAAATATTTCAAATAATATAAATAATTAAAATTACAAACTAATCGAAACCACTACATTAAACAAAAATAACATTACATATTAAAAAAACCCATAACTTTGAGACATAAATTGAAGATTGACATTATTTATAAAAACCCTAACTTTGAGACTTAAGTGAAAATTGACATTACTTAAGTAATGCATATCTCAAATATATACATAATTATAACCAAAATAAACATGAAACATTTAAAAATATATATGCATTTAAATTTATTATTATATTTTGATGGTTAATTTATAAACTTTATTTTTATATTTAAAAAATTTAGAAATACTTATTTTTAAAATATACACACTCCTAATAAATTTTACAATATATTTTTTAAACCAAAGATTATATATATATATTTTGAAGGGAAAGATTATTCATGAAATCCTCATTTTTATTATTCCCCATTATTTTAATTGGATTTATATATTTCTATCATTTCTCATTTTCTTTTCATTTTAGCTTTTGTGGTTTGAACCAGAAATAATGAGTTATAAACCCATTGCTATGGATGACTATTGGTATAGAGAGTGAATATTACATATGTTTAGGTTGTTAGGTGTGTTTATTTTAAATTAAGTTATTTAAAATTTTATTTTAATTATCAATAATTATTTGGTGGATAATAGAAATTTAATAGCCATTTCAATATATGCCTTCTATAATTTTAATTTAACTATCAATAATTACTAGGTGGATAGTAGAGATTTAACATTTATGGAATATGTCATAATATTTATAGTAACATTCATAGATCAAGGGTAAATTATTTTAAGTAATTTATATCCAGTTAATAATTAAGTAAATGTTATATCAACATGTGTTATGTTGGCATTGATTAGCCATGGTATTGGTCAATGATATTTTACCAAAAAATATTTACAATTTAAGAATTTTCATGATAAAGTGTGGGTGAATCTCCATAATTAGGAATACTATTTAACACATATATTAATTTCTTTTATAATAATAATAATAATAAGAGGCTTACAAGGGAGATGTGTAAGTCCTTTTGTCATGTTAACATGTATCAACTTTAAAATAAAAAAATAAAATTATTCTCTAAATAAATAACAATATATAAAAGATTAGGAAATGTCTCATTTTTTTAGTGTTCATCATATATATATATAATAAAAAAAATTCTATTAATTTAGAGAAAAGTTAATAGAACTTTATTTAGAGAATATCCAAAGCTTTAAGATATCTCAAAATAAAATTCTATTTGCTCTAAATTAATAGAATTATATATATATATATATATATTATGAGTATTAAAATATTTTTTTATTTACTTTTTTTATTTCATATATATATATATGCAAATTAAGCAATATACATATTTAACAACTTTATTCAAGTCACGTACTGAAATATTTTTTAAAAGTTTATTTATGTTATATGCTGCGATATGTTTTATACAACTTTCCTATACCAAAAATTGAAAATAATAAATTTTTTGGGTTGAGAATGAGAATAAAACATATATTTTCATTTCTGTCTTTTTATTATAGCGTACTTTTTTCCATCTAGAAAATAATTTATTTATTTTAAAAAAACAATATTATAGGGAGGTTTAGCGAGGAAAATTATTTTATTAGACAAATATTTGTTTAAATTTGAAAAATTACACTTTATTTCATTAATATCTTAAATTAAAAATTCCATATCATATGTTTGTACTTATCAAGAATGGCCGCTAGCATGGATGTCCTATGTGAGGACAACTAAACAAACTTTGGCAAATGGAATTCTGATGGTTGAAAACAGTGAAGTAAATGATCAAGTACCACCAATGCGCACATTGAAAATTGAAGATGGTGTCGTCATTCTAGAATGAGCACTTGATCTGGTACCACCAATGCGCACATGGAAAATTGAAGATGGTGTCGTCATTCTAGAATGACCTTAAAAAATTCAAGGTTAATCGTTTCAACAGAACAGGAAAGGAGTCAAATTGTGAGAATAGTTTATTCTCTGCAATGTCAAATTCGCCAATCCCGTGATGTTCCCCATGTCATATTGAAGGGCGTTTGTTGTGTGTATTTTCGCTTTCTAAGTCAATCTGAAGCAGGTAGAGAGTGGAGGATTAGGATTGATGGGAATGTCTATATATTGAACAGAATCGTCATAAATGTAAGTTGTTATATCATTATTATTTTGTTGCTCATGCTGATCTATTTTTTGTTGAAAATTAAAATTTTGTATTTAAAGCTAGCCCTAACCCTTATACTATATAGGGGTTGCCTAGAGTTGACCTTACTGAATAATATTGTGATTTTTTGATTTTAACAAATGTGATAATTAAATCACTTTAAGGAAATAAATGTAATTTTGGAATCATTTAAAACAAAATTATGATTTTTTTGTTATTTAATAATGAGATTTTTTTTTTCAGTTTTTTAGGTATGTTTTTCAGTCTAATTTCTCTAAACATAAAGAATATCATTTTTTATAAACATAATTGGATTATAACATAAATAAACCTATCTAACATATTTATTTATTTTAATACTAAAATATAAATAAATATGTTAGATAGGTTTATTTATTTAAAAATTAAACATATATTTATGAAGAAAAATATCTAACTCATTTAACAAAAAAATATTCCACAAATAAACATCTAAACCATAAGCTAATTATTTATTTCATATAAATAAATTATTTGTAAACAACTCAAAAATCTCATAAATGGGCTTGAAGACCATAGATAACCGAACCATTCATTTCATATGCATAAATTATTTGCAAACATGGCGAAAAAACCCTAGATAGAATAAGGAAATGGAAGTATATCCGCAAGGCTTATCAAACATATTACAAGAATAGGATTAATCTATTGTTCATCACTCCTCTCTATTTTAGAGGTGCAGGAGATGATATTAGGATGAAGTTTTGTTTTACTTATTTAAGTTACTTTGACATTTTAATGTGGATTTTTTTTATGATTAATGTTATTTAATTATGATTTTTTAATTATTTTTTATTTAATTTAATTAAAATTTAAAAATAAAGTATACTAAATTGATTTAGTTTATATTTTTAAAATTCAAAAATAATTAGTTTAAGGATATTAAATTGATTTCGTTTACATTTTTAAGTATTTTTTAATGTGAATAGTTTCATAATGTATTGGTTTTTATTTTTTCATTGACTTCTAAATATATCTTGATTACTCTCATGTTTTATTAATTCTAAATAATATTTTTTCATTTATTATTATATATATATATATATTAGATTTTTATGAAGGTTTTTCATTTATTACTACTATATATATATATATTAGTTTTTTATGGAGGTTTTCTTTGAGTGGTATCTTTTTGTGTTGCCATTTAAATATTATACTCTATATTACCAAAAATGAGAAATAGAAAACAAACCAGAAATGACATTAAAATGAAAATAAAAAAAATAGAAATTTGGCATTAAAAAAACTAAAAACAACCAAAAAAAAATTAAAAAACATAAAACAAATATTCATTTACATAACTAAAATTGAAATTGTAATAATCATATTTATGATTTGACCATAATAATGGAAATTGTAATAATCATATTTATGATTTGAACATAATAATTAGGCAACATGTCTTATAAATTAAGATCTTAAAAATTTAAGAAAATTTTAATTATATTTTGCATATAATTTGCTAAAAAGATATTTCGTTTAGTCCCGGAAGCCTAAGCATATATGTGCACAGGTGTTTGTTACAATTGAAACATGTCTTACCATTCATTTGAAAAAAAATATTTTGGTAAATGATGCAGAGACATGTTACCCGTTTGCAATTGACCACTTGCAAAGAAACCGGCACCATATTTATTATCCACTGTACTCCCTTCACCTTTGTGCTAAAGTAGCTATATTCATATATTCTCATGACTAGAAGGAAAAGAAGACTCGGTCACGCATTCTCGCTATAAGTCTTCTCTTATCTGATTCCCCGATCAAGGGTCTGCTAACAGATTACAGAAATGTCGATTGGAAACCCTTCATTGATACACCCGAGGTAGATGAATTGTGCAGGAAAGGGCTTCGGGGGAGTTAACCATCTTCCGCTAGTGTGCTTAAGCCCAAACCACCTCCCAACAAGGAAATGAAAGATAAATTTCTGAGCAGAGAACGGAAGTGGAAAACGCACCTCCCAAAAACAAAATGAAAGATAAATTTCTGACGGGAGAACGGACTTAGAAAAAGGCGTTTCCGTTCCATTTCTAACGCGTTTTTTTGGAGAGACGGTAGCCATCGTCCCGTTTCCGGTAACAGATTCATACTTTTTTATTTTAAGATATTTGTATTTTAAAAAAGTAATTTTATATCAATTTTCTTTTTTAACTAGTTAATAGTGTTTTCTGTTTTATAGATTTTTAGTTGGTTTTTTTTTCTTTTGCAATACTAAATTTGTGTCAAATATTTTTTATCTATCACAATTATAAACCTTATCATGAAAGAATCATTGGGTAAGTTTGATCTTATTTTATTCCACCTCTATTATCTTAAATTTTTTTGTTTTTGACTATACCTTACATTTTTTTGATTTGACTAATTTTTTATGGTACTTAAAGTCATTCTCCATTAGATATCCCTTTTCATATGATTCTTTGATTTCTACTTCCACTTTCCCATCTCTTGCTTTTGTAGAAGTGTCTTTATCAAGTTTCCATATGTTTCCCATTAAAATGGTACTTCTATTCAATTAATCCAAACTAAGATAATGTCCATTTCTTTCCCAATGTTGAATATGATAGCTATATTGTTGGATAAAAACCATAAAAATATAATTCTTTCTCTATTGTCCTTCACTTTCAATGCCTAATGAGATATTACAATGATATGAATAATCTTTCATAATATCTTTCTTATAAAATTCTTAGTTGTTTCTCCTTTCCATATTTCTTTTGTTTTCACTACCTACCTTATAAGGGTTTTTTTGGTTTATCACTTTTATTGAGCTTTTTAAGGTTCTAATATTACATGTTTAAAATTAAACATGACAATTAACGAATATAAAATATTTCATCTCACAAACGTTGGATTATAAGTACTAGAAATTTGTTCATCCAATATTCATAACTGTGGACTTTCAGTACATTTGGCTATTGTTTTAGTTGATCTCTTAGGGTGTTCCTATCACATTCTTTATTGTAGTCTTTGTCTTTTCTGTTACTTTAGGCTTATCTTTTATTTTTGGGTAATGTATAATCTTTGATGATTCATGATGTTAACTTATATTATAGGTTTTTTATATTCTTAATTTCCTTTTCATCATAAATAGACCAATACCAATGCCAGTATATGGGTAAAACACTTTCCTATATCCTTTGAATTTTTTATGTTTCACTTTCTGATAATTTTGTTGATTCTTTATTGCATTGCTTAATCTGACTCTCTCTCATTGCATATGACAATTTCATGGACTTTTGTAATTGCTTATTACAAAATTCTCTTATGAATGGGTTTCTCAGAGTTTCCAAAAGTGGTTGTGATGCCTAAATAATGAAAGCTTATCATTTATGCGCTGAAGTTTGTTGCGTGGAATCCAGATGATTCATTCAACCTTTATGTTCTTGCATATGGAAAAAACCAAATGACCATTCGAGAATTCTTCGTCCACTTTTAAGGTTTCCTTTAGCTTGCTCTATAAAGTTCTAGAATCAACCCCTAATTTTACAAGCTATCATGGACATCTTTCAACCTTCCTTACAAAGATGCACCCGAACATCATTTCAGCTACTTCCCACACTACACCTAGTATTTTGATCTTCCATGCAACTACTTTCCAAAGTGTTGTTTGATGAAACTTGCATACTTTAGGTTCAATGATGACTATGATGTATGGCTAAGTTTCCAGACATTGGATTACCTTCCATTCTAAAATTGATCACACTTCCTTTTGTTGCATTTCCCATGGTAGTTTTAAGGTTTTGCGACTGTTATATCCAACAACATCTAGGATTGATTTTACATCTGAGGATCCTATTGAGCCCTCAACCACAATTTTAGATCTCTATAGACAAGAGTTCTAAGATGATGATCTCATACCCATGTTACTCATGACCTGATCTTGACATCATATTACGTTCGATACAAAGCCAAACTACAGTTCCCTATCCCATGACATTGATATCTGTTCTAAGGTTGTTTCCAGATATAGGTCGTTTGATCTATGGATGATTGATTCTCTTTTAACTCATATTTAAGATGCAATGTGCACCATATTTTTTTTTTGGAAATTATCTCAGGTTTGTCGAATCAGATTGCAAAGATCTTTAGCCCTTAAACTAAATCATAACTTTCGTTTGGCTGTAGGCAGCTCTCATTTGAATGCATTACCTTTCCATGACAACCTCTCACGATACCTTAGTGACACATGGTAGATTAGGGCGCCTTTATAGCAAACACAATTACACATCAGTGCATTGGAATTTTTTTGAGTAGATGTTCGTTTACATCTTACCGCAACAGCGTTTGGCGAGTTACAATTGTCTTACCATGTTAGGGTTTGGCGAGTTACAATTGTCATGTTCATAAAATAACCACAAAGTTTTTAACCTCGGTTCTACTACTAAAAGAATACCGACCATCTTCTGCCACAGCCGAGATCATCAGATGTCTGGCCAATTAGTGAGCTAGCTTTACGAATAAACGACTAATATGAATAATTTCAAAATAAAAACTATTATGAATGATGTCGATATGTACTTATGTTATAATTAAGAGAAACATTAAGTTAATACTGTCCGGAATGATCATTAACATTTTCATTGTGTAAAGGTAGACATGTCTTTGCTCATTTTGGGTTGTTAAATTATTCGCCAATAACAAAAGAGTTATGTGTCCATACTCAAGCTTCGGGAATCAGAACAAACTTAGAACAAACTGCGATAGGGATAGGGATCCAACTCAATATTGCTATCACAAGCCCGACACTTTTATAAGAAGCTGACCATATAACATGAGGCTGACTACTTGAATTTAATGAAAGCTTTGTATATACAAGAAACTAGTGAAAACTCTATGGTTAAACTCGTGAAGAGCTTGTGAGTTTTTTTTTATCCAACGTTTCAGATTTTTGATGTGAGTTCATCATCATGGAAATTGCTGTTCACAATATATTTGCAAGATGATGTCATGGAAAAGACAAACTTGAAAAGTTCTTATTGATGCTCCAAACACATTAAATTTACTATTGAAATTGAAAAAGAAAACCAAGTTCCTTTTTAGACATCTTTATGGTAAAATTAGCAACCAAGTTTTCATAAACATACTCATAGTGATAAATATCTTTACGCTAACCCTAGGAACCAGTAGGATATTTGAAGTTGAACATTTAAAACATGAACTTAACCATCTTAACAAAGTTTTTGAAAATAATAAATAGCCCAAAACCACTATCACCCAAGCCATTCAACAATCCTCAATAAAAAAAAATCCCTTAAACAATCCTAAAGTCTCATTTCCCTATATAAAAGGAACTACCAATAAAATTGCAAAACACTATTATAAATATGATTGAGTGAGTTGAAGACTAGATATATACCAAGCAACAAAAAGTGGTATACTCAATTCCTTGTTCATATTGGAATGAATACATAGGTGAGACTAGTAGGTAGATTGGCATAAGATTAAAAGAACACATAACTTATATAGCTAGAAATAGAACATAAAAATATGCCCTAGATGAACCCTCATGCTCCTCCTTTCACTACATATGTGTGGAAAATGAAAAAATAATTCATAAAGAAAACCATTATTTAAAGAGAGGAATAAAGGAAGGCATTAAAATAGAAAAAAGACCTAATGGAAAATGAAAAAATAATTCATAAAGAAAATCACTATTTAAAGAGAAAAATGAAAAAAGCCATTGAAATAGAAAAAAGACCTAACACATTGGTTTAAAATTAAGCAATACTTAAAATGGTTTAAAATTAAGCAATACTTAGAAATCCATTTTAAACAAAATAAAAATAACGAACCATAAAATTGGAAACTCATTTTAAACAAGATTAAAAATAATAAATTATATAACGTGACCATTCTCCGAAATTTAATTAATATAACTATTACACATCATTATAAAACATTTTAAACTAATTAATAAAAATTATAAATCAAATTCACCTATACTATTAATTAAACCATATTACTTTTACCTATTATCACCTATTATCTCAGTCAGCCGTAAAAATAAAAAATTATTTAAATTTAAAATATCATAAACTGACATGGAATACATTTCCTTGTCAAATACTATTATACATTTCCTTTTCAGATACTATTAATAAGATTTGATATTCACTCTCAAGCATGTCAAGTTGTGAACAGCAATTTCGCTGATGTTGGACTCACATAAAAAGTCCAAAACATTAAATAAAAAACAACTCACATTTTCCACTGATCATTCAAATCAACCAGCCTATATGTATTCACTTTTTCATATATTACTTTCCAAGCAACATTAAGAGGCAAACGAAAATCTTTGCCCTAAAATCCGACTGCAGTGTTTTGAGAAAATGGCAACCAGTCTTAAATGACAAAAACCATTGGTCCCGATACACGCCTAATGAACGTGTTCTTGAACGCACCTGATGCGATTTTAGAGCCGCTAACATTCATTAAAATGTGTAACTATGGTTGTGATTGTTAGGACTCTGGACACTACATATTTCCACAATGGTATGATATTGTCCACTTTGGGCCTAAGCCCTCATGGATTTGTTTTTGGGCTTTAACCCAAAAGGCCTCATACCAATGGAGATATTTGTCCATCCTTATATACCCATGATCCTCCCCACTTCTAGTCAATGTGGGACTTTGGTCGTATACCAACAATGATGAGTTTTGGTTTAATGTTATTAGTTAAAAAAAATTATCTTTTAATGATATGAAGAATATTGTCATGGTGGATGAGTTTTACATGGATTGAACTCGAAAGAAGATTTATATCAAAATTATTAAAGTTGAAGTAGGGAATTGGTTGGTTGGTTAGTTTTGTTTTGTTGTTTTTTTCTTATTTTTTATGGTGGGAAAATTTAATATAATTTCGTTGTTAAATTGGTGGTGAAGACAACTATTATTGATTGTTAACTATGTATGCAAGTTGACTTATCATCCTTATTCAAGGAAAACCACTCCACCTAGAATCATTGTGAATGCAGGTTGACTTATCATCTTTATTCAAGAAAAACAACCCCACCAAAAATAACTCAATAGTGGTTCGTAATGGGGCAAATTTTCATTCTTGTCATATGTCTCCGGGTCTCTAGTTGTTAACTTATTTCATTATGTCCAAATAAAATGAGCTTTTAACCAAACAAAACAGTTTAAAAGCATTGGCCTATTTTATACAACCTTCACCATTTCTTTTTCACATACATATTTAAGAAAAAATTAATGTTTACACATTTCGAAATTTTTAAAGTTTTGAAGTAGATATTGCACATGGTTTCTAAAACACACATTTTCAAGGCATGCAAAACTTGTGTTCATTGTTTTGTATTATAATGTGTAATCTTAAACCCAATCCAGCATACAAGTGTGAAATGATGTCAAAATATTTTACCAATCCAAAGGTACCATGAGTCAATTATATAATAAGGTATCATAATGAATCAGGCATCTAAGATGGCAGATTTAGAAGTTACTGTGAGGCAATATAATAAGGTATCATAATAAATTAGGCATGCAAGATGGCAGATTTTGAAGAAATATGAGTAAAATAATCTCAAGATCAAATGCATGAAAGACAATATAATTATACGATAAAAAAAACTATAAAAATCAATCAAATTTTAATAAATGGAATTAATATATTTTATAAAATAAATTATTTCAGTTTTATAAAATAAATTTTATATATTTTAATTTAAAAAAAAAAAGCAACATCAATTGTGTGATACTGCCAACGACATAATAATAATAAGATGATCTCGCCTTTCTTTCATCGTTGATTTGATTTATTATATAAATGATATTCTTTCATCTCTCATATAAATTAATCGGTAAAAATACGACAGTTCTCTGAATCATAGTGGCAGTGTTAAGTGCAATGAAAACTTTAATTTCGTTAGTAGCCTGAATCCTGCATGAAAGGGCAACTCTGGCTCCCGAAAACTAAAACAAATTTGTAACGTATTAAAAGCAGCAATGTTAGCTATAACATAAAGTAAAATGTTCTCCTTAATCGCCACTCTGCGTCACCTCCTTTAAAATGATGGATGGTAAACTTTAACAATGTGTGGATATCCGTTCAAGTGACCGATTAAATATAACTAGGTTTCTCTATTTTTATGGGCAATCTATGTTTTCTTATGCCAAGAAGGATTTTGAGTTTGGCTAACTATATTGCAATATCATATAGAATTTTAATTTCAAACGTTAGTAACGGGTTTTTATAAAGTGTCCAATGTCTGGAATTCTCGAGCGAAAATTGACTCCGGAATTTCTGACTTCAAAGAGGTACCCTCGAATTTTGAGGCGGGGCTGCGGGGGAGTTTGACTGGAACAAGTACTGCACACGTCATCAGCATGCCATGAAAGAATGTGATGCCAAGATCAAATTATATGATAAGAAGAACACTATATGAAACAATCAAATTTTTAATAAATAGAATTAATATGTTTAAAAAAATAAATTAATAAAATGTAAATATTATATATTTTAGTTTAATTTTTATTGATAAAAAAGCTAATTAATATGATTTTTAATATTTATTTTTATTGGTTTGTTTTAATTATTATCAATTATATTTATAATTGCTTTTATTTCAAAATAGTGAATGTAGATATTGTTGTAACTAAATTAGATAATAAAATTTAACTTATCAAAAGTTGAAATACACATACTATGTTTTCCATTTTAATCGTTTTAATGTCAATCCAATTAAAGAACAATATTTGTGAAATAAGTTTCAACCAAAAAAACATAATTTGCATGAACTATGTAAATGTTCAAAAAACACATTCAATGTCATCATGTAAA
Organism: Pinus tabuliformis; assembly: GCA_031772625.1. Classification (NCBI taxonomy): domain Eukaryota; kingdom Viridiplantae; phylum Streptophyta; class Pinopsida; order Pinales; family Pinaceae; genus Pinus; species Pinus tabuliformis. Next base: position 575,762,130 of record CM062818.1, read on the forward strand.
CGGACTAAATTTTGTATAATTTCACCTAAAAAAAAATAATTGTCAAAATAAACACATGTTAGGGCAATAAGGATCTGTAAATCTATACAAAATGAAAGACAAGGACAAAGTAAATACCTAGACATACATTATTTGATCTTCCCATATTCCCTAGTCTCATCTAGCATTGTGTATTGTTGGTTTGTTGCAATGAGTCCAAAAGTGAAAATTTATAATTATTAATGAATTACAAATTGTAAAAACTTTTACAAAAAGTGAGCTCAACTACAATCTTGTCATAACAAATTCACAATATTAATCTCCAATACTCTTATTTTTCTATATTTGGTACAAGCCATTTGATGACTTATACATGTTCTTCCCATATGCAAATATACTATTATAGATATGTAATGTATCTTTGAAAAAAAACTATAAAAAACACTAAATATTAGGGCATCTACAACATAATTTCCCAAAATAAAATCATTTTCCTCAATCAAATAATAAGATTTCTCCATCAAATATTAAAAATCCAATTGTATTAATATCCAAACATAACATAATGGAATCATATATGGTATAAACATCTAATTGTATAAAATTAAAACTTTTTTTCCATGATTAACTCAAAAAATTATATAAGAGAATGAAAATTTCTGATCTGATAAAAAAATTATATAGTAGAATCTATTTGATAATGACGGCCAAAGAAAATCCATGTTGTAAAATAGTTAGACTTTTCTTTCAAAGATTAATTAGTATTGTGAAAATTTCATACAAATACTCTGAAATTATTTTTTTGATAAATAGATTGAAATTGTGTGAGAAATCTATGAAAAATTTGTGTTAAGAAAAAAGCAGAAGCGAACCCGAACAAGCTCTAGTACTTTGATGGCGTAAATGGCCTCGGCTCTGAAGTGTACAATTTCCACGAGCTAGGCTTCATTTCTTGAAATGAGCACAGCATTGACAGAAAGGCAAAGGATCGAGGTGGTAGAGGAAGAAGAAACCAAACAAACAAACTATTCTACCTGGTAAAAGGATTCCAAACTTCCACACCTCAGGTATGGTTTTCTTCCCATGAAATTGACAAAGGCTAAAGTCATAAAGTGTGAAACTTAGAGGTTTTCTACAACGGTAAGGTATGGTTTTCTTCCATGACAAAGGCTAAAGTCATAAAGTGTGAAACTTAGAGGTTTTCTACAACGGTAAGGGGTCTCAAGAAGAAATTTCAGCAATCCCGCAATAATAAGGAAAATATGTGAAATGCCAAATTTTTTAATAATAATTTTTTTTTTTTCCTTCCCTTAACGAGTCCGCATTGGCCCACTAAAAAAGGTTTTATGAAAGGTAAACTTTGAGAGGGTTTGAGTGGGTTAGTACCTCAGACCACTTCTCTTTGGTTGAGTGCTGCTTCATATATTTTTTAATTCTATGTAAAGAGAAAAACATGAACGATTTTTAATTGTTAATTGTTTTAAATAGGTTTCATTTAAAGTGATCATTGTCTTAAATATAAAGTTTTATTTCAAAATATTTGTTTTAAATAAAAGTTGTCTTAAAATATTTTTCTCAAACTTCTTTTGTCTTAAACTAATTTTGTCTTAAATATAAAGTTATCTCTTAAAATATTTTCTCTCAAAGTTTATATTTAAGACAATTCAATTGATATTATATTTTAATGTAAAATAAGTAAAATAAAAATTGACTTTTTAAAACAAAATTTTATATCTAAAACAATTCAAATGATATTACATTTTAATGTAAAATAAGAATTGATTTTTTAAGACAAAAAATTTCTGCCTTAAAAATATCCTTGGTGTAGTAATGTCAAAAACCATAGCAGTGTCTTTCGACTTTCTTCAAAGGCTCCTAGGGCACCTCTTTCACTCGCTAGACATCCTTTGTAATGACGATTCATATCCCTTTTTGATAATTTTGAGCTTCATCGACCTTGGTTGAAAAATGAAAATGAATCATTCACTCCTCGAGCCTACGCAAACCATGATTCGACTTTGGAATAGAGAAGGTCGACTTATCTATATGCAGAATCAACCTTCAATCGAGAACTAATCTAGTTGAGTTGACTACATTCCCGCCCTTCTGTAGTCATCATCTGTAGTCATCATTTACGAATTAGCATCAACAGGGTATATTCCATTTTCCAAGTTTGCATCCCCTCTTGTTCAGTTGGCTTTCTCTTTCCGCTCTATCGCTCTTTCCATAGGCGCGTACTCATCCACTCAATTCCACGTGGTTGGTTACTTCGAAGGTTGTCAGTCGATGATGAATTCAGAAATCTAATTCCTTTCGAACAATGAAATGAAAGGAAAAATCAGGCCTGCTATCTATAGGCGGAGAGGGTAGAGCATAGTTCTTTCTTTTTAGTGTAATGAATTCAGATCGGATAAATGTGACTCAGTAGCTAGCTTTCCTAGGTTCGGAGAGCTCAAGATCCAACCTCTATGACCCCGAATTCATTCTCGAAGGCAGGGGTCCGAGTGGTGAAGGAAACGTTGTGGCTCCTTGGTTCGGCAAAGGTTCAAATCTAACGAAGTCCCAATGTCTCTGATGGTGATCTTGAAGTTAGTCGGACTGATCTTAACGGAGAAAATGTGAAACAGAAATGAGAATGAAACTATGTATTTCAACTTATTGAAGTCATCGTTGAAACAATGATACGTCGTTGAAGTCATCATGGAGAGCTTGTCCTCATTTTCTCTATGACGACATTCCATATGCCCTAGATTCCTCTACATTATGAGCTTTATGATAATGAAGAGCGACCATTTCCAACAAAATCTATATGCAGATTCTGAATAAGAACAAAGACGAAGTTGTTTATATAGACATAATATATATGTGTATAAATTTGAAATTTATCATTTTTTATACACCCGTCATTACCACGTTTTAAAAATTTATTATTTTAAAATAACCAGAATTTGATGGCTAAAAAAAGAAAACGTGGATATGGGTGTCAATTTGGAAGCGTGATAGGTACAATCTAATTGTTGTGTTTTGGATCTGTGTAGAGATCTTATAATGAAATTTTTTGAAGATATTTTAGGTTGGTTTTGTTTTTGTTTTTTATTTTTTATTTTTATTAAATGTGTTTTTTAATATATAAACCGTCTAAAAAATATTAATATTAAAATTATGATTCCAATAATTCTTTTTATTAAAAATAATTTAGAAAATATAATAAAAAAATTAAAATACATAAAATTTAAACTAAACAATTGTATATTTTAACTTTCACGATGAATATTATAATTTAAAATGATCTCTTGAAAATTTGGGAAAGAAAGTTGAAGAACTTTACAGGGTGAATATTTTTATTTATTTAATAGAGTTTTGTATTTTTCTAATAATATATTGGTTTTTTTGGTGAATGCTTTATATTTTTAAGAGAATTGTTTTATATGAATTTGAAAAGTGACCATTGAGGATAGAACATTCCTCACTATGTTACTACTCATGACTAGAGAGCCAAAAGACTCTCATAACGAGACTACATTTAGGCCAAGACTAGAGGTGTCATGTCGTTCTGCCCAACCATCATATACATAGATACAAACAAATTACCAAAGTATGGGAGTCTCGTACTATTTCAAACATATGAAAAGCTGTCAAAATTTCAACATAAGAAACATTAAAAAATTACAATAACTAATATGCACATAAACAAATTGAGACTAAAATGCCATGTCCATCCAATTCCATACCCGTGACCTTTTCAAAGGGAGTAGCACATTCCCTGAGAAATGGACCCTGAACCACCACAAACATCCACAAAAAAAAATGAAGTTCCTCATATAACCATTTCCAAACAATAAATATTTCAAAAGAGCTAAGCAATGCCTAGAAAAGCGGGCTAGAGCCACAAAAAGATTCACAACGTCATGACCATCGTATGCTTACACAACAAAAATACAAAATAAAGATAACATGTACTCTACATAAACAAGCTAAGAACTAGTAAGAAACACCCATACTGCACCACCCACCTTCGAAACTCATTAATCCTTTTCCAAAGAATAAATATTTATTGGTGGCCTCGCTCTAGAACTAGGGGGATCCATGAGGTCCCCAGCATATGATTAATATGCAATATGGCTCTCCACATGTGCGATGTAGGAGTCAATCATATCTAGAAAAAACCTATGATTCCTAAACGTCATCTTGGAGTCCTACAATGATGTAAAAATATTGTATTTCTCCACTTGATTATCCCTTAATATGTAATATTATTATCCCTAGAACTAGACATTATGTGTTTAATAATATAAAACCATTATCATTAATTAATATGTGATTTGAAATAGTTGGTGGCATCAAGACATTGTTACAAAATGAACTAGACATTAAGTATTTAACAATATAAAAAATTATTATTCATTAATATGTGAATTGAAATAGTTGGTGGCATAAATAAATAGTTACAAAATGATTTGTAATGAATCCAAAAGTTCTTTCTAAATTTGGGATTGGAAAAAAAAATGGTTGGCATTATTGTGAACCTCTGCCACATGTCAAATATTTTTTCATAACATGTAGTTTCTATTGATATTGTTGTTATGTATGAATGCATTCAACAATTTTAAGTGCCAAGGAGATGCCAATGTTACTATTTCAAGTTTTTCTGTTTGTAGTAATTTTATTTTTTTGTAGGTTGACGAACTGTCTAGATGTTTAAAATTGGTTGTAATTTAGATAATAAAAATAAATTAAATTTTTTTGCATTAACAGTGCTTGAATAATGTTTTTGATGATAAAAATAGATTCAACACTATCAAAACTCTCTAAGCACCTAAAACCTTGAAATTTAACAATAGTAACCTCGATTTACCAGATTTTATCAACCAGATATCCACCAGATGTCCATAATTTTCCGAGCGAAAAAAGCTCTAATTAGACTACCGCAATCGCTGACCTCAACCACCTGTATACCCCGATCACATTCCAAAAAACATTTAACTCGCGGGCTTTCCATTAAATCCGACTAAAATATCTTTCCACAAAATTCGAGTTGGGTCGCTCAAGGACAACCACCGAGCAAAACATAGAAATATAAATCCTTGTACAATTTTCGGATACAGTATATTTCATCAAGTGAGGCAAGTAATTTAGTTCATCAATATTATTTGTTGAAATACATGTGTGAGGTCGAGTGTTTAACAATCCACACACAATGACTACATCGAAACTTGTAACCAATCCAATGTCTAGGAGAAGCATATTGACTTTGTTGTTATCGCTTGTGCAGAGCCGGTAGGATATTTAGATATTGGTTTTATTTATTTATTTATTTATTAATCAAATAATATAGTTAAGTTAATTATTATTTTGAATTTGGGAATAGAGTTTTTTGAATTGTAATTTCATTATAAGTGGGATGGTCATAATTTAAGTTCCACATTTGTTGACATTATATTGATTTGAAAGGAAGAATATTGTCCCCAAGCATACTTTAACAAAGAAGTATGGTTGGCTTGTATTATAGTTTATATTGGAGAGAATTCAATGAAATTAATTATACTTTCGTCTTTGGAATGGGAAACAACCAATTTGTTTTCCTTTCCTAAATGGTAGTTGGTCTAATTGTTCAAATATTGCAATGAGTTTTCTGAGGCAATTTTTCCAATTTTTCAAATATTACAATGAGTTTTTCTAAGGCAATTTTTCAAATTGTTCACGTAATCCCGATGAAATATTTGAAGAAACAATAGAAATTTGATATTAATAGAACACTATCTGCAAAAGAGACATAAATAACATTGTCTCTTGTGGACAAAAATAATCTTTGAAAATTAAAGATTACTTATTTTGCGTTTAGTTATTGATAATAAGGACTTCAACCCGTAGCAAATAATTTTTTTTCTAGCAGTGAAGTACCTAGGTAAAAGGAAGATGTATAAATGGAGTCGTAGAAGATTGCTAGATTGCTAGGTATTTTTTATAAATCTAAAGAGTAATAGGATGAACCATTCATTACTTTTTTTTTTTTTTTAAATTAAGAGTATTTATCATAACTAAAGTATTTGATATTTAATTTTAAGATAAAATAGCACACAACAATATATTCTATTAATTTGAATGAGGAAATTACACACATATTTATACAATCAATAGTCTCAAGATAGGAATGCTATCTTAGACGTACAGTAGTGTGGTTGAGAGATTCTTTCAACCACACATTAAACTAGGAGAAACTAAATTCCTATCATGTAGGAACAAACTCCTCAAATAGAAAATTACAACCATAGACAAGTAGGAATTAATTATTTCCAACTCCCCCCCTTAATGACTACTTGTCATGATAGTCAAATCCACTACCATCAGGCAAATTGAATGCACAAAACCTCCAAAAACACAATCGGCTGCCCTCGGGCAGATCCACAACTTCTTTGATCCCGCGGATCCCCTTGAAGGTGAATTGGTGCGATCCTTAATGAAAAACCCGCGCCCATTGGCACGATTAATGGCCTAAAAGACACGCAAGTTGGCCTTCCTGGCGCTGTTGTCAGTGTGAAAAACGCACAAATCGCCTTCTACTCAGAAAAAATCATCTGAGTCCGAGCCAGGTGTTCTGCAGTCCACCTGCTCAATTGAGCACAAAGCTCTCGTGTACAAGCACACAACAATATATTCTATTAATTCGAATGAGGAAATTACAAACATATTTATACAATCAATAGTCTCAAGATAGGAATTCTATCTTAGACGTACAGTAGTGTGGTTGAGAGATTCTCTCAACCACACACTAAACTAGGAGAAACTAAATTCCTATTATGTAGGAACAAACTCCTCAAGTAGAAACGTACAACCATAGACAAGTAGGAATTAATTATTTCCAACTCCCCCCCTTAATGACTACATGTCATGATAGTCAAGTCCACCACAATCAGGCGAATTGCATGCAAAAAACCTCCAAAAACACAATCTTCCGCCCTCAGACAGATCCACAACTTCTCTGATCCCGCGGATTCCCTTGAAGGTGAATTGGCACGATCCTTAATGAAAAACCCACGCCCATTGGCACGATTAATGGCCTCACAGACGCGCCAGTTGGCCTTCCTGGCGCTGTTGTAAGCGTGAAAAACACGCAAATCCCCTTCTACTCAGAAAAAATCATCTGAGTCCGAGCCAGGTGTTCTGCAGTCCACCTGCTCAATTGAGCACAAAGCTCTCGTGTACACACAGCCACAAAGTCAAAAGATTCGCTCAACCTGTCAAACAACGCATTGACATCCACGATTCCAGCCACAAAGGTACCTCAAGCCACACAGGCGATTCAGCCACAAAGGCAAGCTGGCCACAAAGGCACTTCAGTCACAAAGACTATATAGATGGTTTCTGGCTCACCACCAACCCTCACTTTCAGTGACAAAAGATGGTTTTAGGCTAACCATAAACCAGTACAAAGTGGTTTTGAGATCACCACGAACTTTCAGATGCCTTTAAAAAATCTTACATCTGATTCCACATTTTGGAGTTTCTGGGTACATACAATGACTATTACAATAACGTGCTAGGGAGTCTATTCCACAAGCCACACTAACTCAAACAAACATCTATTTTGATGTCCATCATAAACTTTGTCGCTGCTTCTTTAGTGTCAATGTTGCACAAAATTAATATTTGGTGCAATTCAACCTTATTACCCACCACATAGTACATTTGCATCATCTTTCTGATTTAATTGTATTGGATTTACCTGCATGATTTGTTAGAGTAGCTAATTCTAACAAAACCACTCCATTGAGTTAGTTAAGCTCAATGCTTATAATTCCAAAACATTTATAAATACCACATTTTACTGTTGCAGTGGCAGAATATTACCAAAGAAACTCGAACCCAACTATTATGGCTCGTCCATCACCATGCTAACCGGCCCTCATTTCAAACTGATGTCCTCCATAGCACTTTTCCAAGTAAAAGTAATCCTCCACGGCCGAGAACAGGAAAAACCCACAACCGCGTAAATCCTTCCGCCGCCTCAAGCTTATCGTATTCTTCCATCATGTTAGCAAGATCATCATCGTAGAGAATAGAGACCAGAGCGTCCAGGTCCTCCTCCTCGGGCAGCTCATACTTCACTCGCCCTGCCATGGAGAATTCAGCAGAGCAGAGAGTAGTGCACTGAAGATGTCTATACACACTTGTCGATCCACCTCGTAGGCTCGGACCTCCTCACAACATGGTCGAGAACTTTTGTGCCTCAGCTCCTGGTTGTATTCGAAATGCGCAACATCTCCAACGCATGATCCATCACTCCACTAGATTCCGATGTACTAAGATAGTACAACAGCCAAAAGAAAACCATAGACTGAGAGAAAAAGTTCAAAACCCCTGCCGCACCAGAAGCAATTGAAACCCCGTTAGAAAGCACCAGATTCGTGCTTCCTGTCATAACCACAAATAGAGATAGCAAATCAACCGCGCTGTGAATTGTATTCAACACTGGCCAGGACACCTGACGCGACAGCATTAGTAAAAAATCTTTTGGCCAGAAAGGCATCTTCAGCCCCTCCGATAATTCGCAGTAAGCAGCCACGCACAGAACCACTGCCAACAAAGCCCGCAAAACCCTGGCCATTACAACAATTAACAATTCAAAACATTTAATTTCTAGTCGGTGTAATTCAGTCTAGACAACGTTCTCCACACGAGTTGCGCACTCTTCACAGATCCATGCACAAGCAACACTCTTATTCCTTTCACCTCCACTCCTCCATTCGTGGGAAGATAAACCATTGATAACAAATCCCTTGACGTCATGGTGATCATCGCCTTCTCCATGGCCAAGTCTCGATCAACGCTAGAGGCTGGTTACGGAAAAAATGTGCAGCATCTTCACAGGCAATGGCCCGTGTTCCATAACTCGGCTTCTCCCTCACTAGCCCTCCGGAGCTAGGCCACCGCCCGTGGCAATGATGACGGTCAGCTCCAACGAAGAGATCTCCTCCAGACGGGCCCTCTAGCAGTTTCGTTGTGCACAAATATATCTTGTCCCCTGCGCCCATATTGTCCCTGCTCAGAATTCCAGCGATGAGACTTCCATGGGTCGAGATGACTCCCAGCAGACACACCATGGAATTGGGGGAGAGCACCAGCACCGTGTCGCGTTTTCGAATCCCCAAGCCACGCAGTCCAGCAGCGATGGCTTTGACATTCTGGCGAAGAGCCGGATAACTTAGCACTTAATGCCTTTTCTCCTGTCGTTGACTTCAGATCAGGAAATCGACCCCTTTAATCAAACTCGCTGAGCTTCGTCCTCCGCAGATGGAAAATTCGTGATGGACAACAAGTAGAGGAAACAAACAAAACAATCATAAAACTCTTTATTTTCCCTCATCCCAGGAGGGGCCAAGCCCAGGAGGGGCCAAGCCCAGGAGGGGCCAGGCCCTCACAGGCTTTGATACCAAGATGAAATAGCACACAACAATATATTCTATTAATTTGAATGAGGAAATTACACACATATTTATACAATCAATAGTCTCAAGATATGAATGCTATCTTAGACGTACAGTAGTGTGGTCACTAAACTAGGAGAAACTAAATTCTTATTATGTAGGAACAAACTCCTCAAATAGAAAATTACAACCATAGACAAGTAGGAATTAGTTATTTCCAACTTTTTATTATATAAAAATTATATTATTTTTATAAATTATCATGAAAAGAGAGAAAATATGTTAGCAGTTTTTACACTTAATTGTTATGAGACATAGAAAATTGATATATATATATATATATATATATAACAACCATGACCAATAGAATATATTGGAAAAACCATTCTTACTTTTAAATTGAAATTTTTGAAATAATTTACATTTATAATTGACCAGTAATTGTTTATTTAAAATTCGTCATGGATAACAATAATTTCAATATTGTGGTGGTCTTTGTAACATAATATTTTTGTAATTTGGGATTTTTCGCTTAAAACTATATAAAAAAATATTAAATAATATATTATAAGAAACATTAGTTAATTTTTATTTTTAAAAATTATATTTTAGAGAAATATTTTTTTAATAATATCACATGATTTTTAAAAATGATAAATTTATAATTTATATAAATTTGTGATTTTAATAATTAATAATAAAACAAATAAAAATTTAGATCTATTTCTACCCAAAAAAATATTACAACTTATTGAAACTATCACACTAAATATGGGAAACAATATAAATAAAAACGATAACATCAAGATGTAAGTTCAAAATAATAAAATCCATAAGATCAAGATATAATTTAAACGTTGGTGTTACTGATACTGATTCTCCCGGATAGAATTAATTTTTATTTAAAATTTTGTCTTTGTCTTTATAATTTGTTGCTGGATAGATACCTCATAAATATACACAATCGTAATGATAAAATTGGAAACGAGAAAAAAAGACTTATTATTAATTTTAATTTATAAATTGACTCAAAAGTACTACAATTATAATAAGGAATTGCAAAACAGAGAAGCTAAAAAAATTTATTATTTTTTATTTTAATTTATATTATAAATAAATAAAAAATACAATTTTTTATTTTTATTTTAATTTATATTATAAATAAATAAAAAATACATTTTAAAAGGAAATTGCAAACACAGAAGCTAAAAAAATTATTATTATTATTATTATTATGAATAAATAAAAAATATAATTTATATTGAGGATGGTGAAGATTTTTTTAGCTAACTGAGTATTTTTGTTAAGATATTTGATGTTCAAAATGCTTCACTTATTTTCAAAGACAAAAATTTTAATTATAACAAAAAGTTTAATTGGATTATATTCAAAGTTTCAAATCATGAATAAATAAAGATAGAATATGATAATTAGAGTTAGAGAAAATGGTGGGAATGAGAAATAGTTATTTCATGATTTCACCTATTCAACATTTTTAAATTTTATATATTTATTTATTTATTTTAATTTATTTTTTAATGATGATTTCTATCAAATTTTAAGAAAATAATTTGGTTGATTTTTTTAAAGATTTTATTTCTATAATCAAATAGAAAGGAGAGGAGTATTAAGAGATCATTATAGCTATCCTAGATGAACAAGTCAAGAAGGTTGGAAGTCTAGCATATGTTTTGGAAATAAAAATTGATGTGAGTGAGCGACAAAATTTTCATCTTCCATTTTCTTAATATCGCACAACTGATAGTTTTTTTCTCCATAACTTGCAGATGATTTATTGAGATGTCTGATGTTTCTAGTGAACACTTCACCCATTTTGAGAGACATAAAACTTAATTCGATTATGCCCAGAGTTTCAAACCATGAATAAATAGGGATAGGATATGATTGTTATAGTTAGAGAAAACCTATGGATGGTGAAATTTACTTTTGAATATTGATGAGATAATAGTTAATTTATTTTGTTATATTTTATTTTATTATTGACCAAAAATGAATTTCATATATATATTTTTTTCATTTTCAAGTATGGTAAAATTTAAGGAAAAAAACAATTATTATATAATTTTACTATTTTATTTCATTATTTCTTAAATTTAACCATAATTGAAAAAAAATCAAATTACTATTTTATTATTTTATTTGTGGAATTCATTTATAGTCAATAATAAAATAAAATAAAACAAAATAATTAAATATTATTTCATCAATGTTCAAAAATCAATTTCACTATCCTCAATGGTTATACATTTTCTAAAAATCTAATATATTCTATCCTTGTTTATTTATAGTCTTGAAGTCTAGGCATAATCAAATAAAGCTTTTTGTCCATCAAGATAGGTGAAGCTTTCATCTAAATGTTAGACATCTCAATAAAAATACACAATTAACTAGAAATATTCATCATAGAAAAATTTACACACTAAAATATTATATATAGACATATTAAAAATTAAATTAAATTAATAAATAAAATCTAAAAAAATGAATATGGGAATTCATGAAATAATAACTTCTCCCATTCCACATCATTTCAACTCCACTAGTATGTTGTCATCTTCATCCTCTATTCTCTTTGATCCCCTATTCCCTTTTTCCATAGCCTTTGTGATTCCAGACCTTTGTTGTCTATCCTCTCTCAACACCTATTCCCTTTGGTGGTGGATTTTGTTGCTCCAACTAGAAACAATGAGCTATAAACTCACTATTTTACATATTACTAAAGGGTATGTATATTTCAATAATTGCTATTATTTTTTATACAATAAATATTTGTATATTTTACAGGAGAAATATACATTTTTTTTTATTACAACAAAGATTATCATGTTATTTATTGAAATTAAATTTGGCTAGAGATAAATCTAATTGTTGTTCACAACTTCAAGAGATAGATCTAGTTGAAAAGAATTTTAGTAATCACCTTATTTATATATCATTTTTAAAAATTTGGTTTGTTTATTTTTTTCTATGTGGTTCACAGTCCACTAAATATTTGTACAAGGAAAATCCACCTGAACAGGTCAATTCCTACTAGGTAATCCACAAATAATTTATTTAATAACCACCTTATTTATATATGATTTTTAAAAACATAGGTTATTAGTTTATTTATTTTTCTCTATCCGAAGAATTCCTTTACATCATGGTCATTGAATTTGATGGTGTATTCAAGCTCGCAACCAATATTAAAAATTTGATAGGAATTCCAGTGGGTTCATTGGGACTCCTTTATAAACAAAGACAACGTAAAATGAAACAAGTGCTCATATATTATGGCATCAAGAAGGATTCCTCTATCTCTCTTGTTGCATGCCTAAAAGGTTGATCCAAGGGAGGTGGGGCATCTTCAGATTCAAAGCATCTATTCTTCAAGGAGCCAGTGAAAAAAATACCTAGCTCTCAACTTCCATAGCCACCTCCTTAGGTGTTCCACTCAAATAAAGTTGAGGAGGTGCCTTCTATTGCAATTTCAAACACAAATGTGGACGACTACCTTAAGCTCTAGATGGAATCAAACATCATTTTCCGCTTCAATGTCTTATGGCCACATTAAGAGGATGTTTATAAGTGGATTCGTTTGTCTAGGGAAAGGAAGTGCGATGTCATATTCTGCTCTAAGGGTTTTTTATAGTGTTGTTTGCTGAATTGAAAGGCTACGAAAAGGCCCTAACTAGTGAGCCTTAGTTTTCGGGTAAAGTTGGTTTGTTCATAAACCTCTTGTTTCTAGATTTTGATCCCTCTTTGACAATCATTACCAAACTTCCAATTTGGGTTTGACTTTCAAATTTGACTACCCATATTTGTCACTTTTCAAGTTTTTAGGGCATAGGAAATTCCTTGGGTCATTATCTTACCATATATAACTCTAGATGGAGGTATGTCATGTACATCTACGGAAGAATATTTGGTAAAATTTACATTACCTAAGGGCTACCAAATAAAGTAAATTTAAAAATTGGTGATTATCATTGGACCTAATCACTATAGTGTGAGAATATTATGTCTTTGTACTGCGTTTTTCTTCAAATTTTCGATTTATAGAACTTGTACCCTCTGTTAAATTCCAACAAGAAATGACACATTAGATCTTATAAATCTAAAAGTTGGAAATCTTGTGAACCACCCAATATAGAGGGAAAAGCTTCTTCTACTTCTAATCATTTGGAGGATGTGCCGACACTGATATGATTACAGGGGAACATGATCAAAATATCACTAATCATCATACTTATGAGGATTCCGTAGGGATCCTAGTACCCCCTGCAAACAGGCAGTTGGTAAGTCAAGATGTATCTTTGGGTATTTTGAAACGTGCACATGAATTGACTTCCTTTGACACCTAGAAGGAATATCCTTCTAAGCTCAACAATAATCTCCAAATGACTTTGGTTGATCCATCTCCTGAATGTTGGACCAAGGTTGTGAGGCAGAGAGGAAAGAAAGTCGCTTTGAAGATCATCACCAAGATGGCTGATTCTTTTGGGCCTGTCAAATCCATGGTATTTCAAGTCCTTAGATGGATAACTACTACAATAGTGTAATTCATATTTTGTGATAATAGAAAGTATTTATTTACCCAAAAAAAAAGTTCTAAATGGGTTGACAATACAAGAGAAATGGAGCCTAACCCCAAGAGAGTAAAGAGAATTGAACATGTAGCCTCTTAATAGAAAAAATGCTTTAATGACAAGAACCCAATCAATTGAGCTAACAGTCAAGGCTAGATTATTTATTTATCACTATTGTTTTAACTTTTGTTTTATTTTGATTTTTTGATATATAAATTTTTTAAGTTAAAATAATTATTTTGGAACGCAATTTAAAAAAGAAAAATGTTTTAAAATATTAACCATTTAAATCATGTTTTTTTTAAATTATTTTTTATTTGAAAAATACGTGTTTCAACTATTTTATATTTGTTGTCCTAATACTTTTAGGAGATTTTTTATACGTAATTATATTAATGATCAAAGTATGGTTTTAATTAAATCATGATTTTAATTTAATATAACATTAATTTTTATTTGAAATTGATTTTGTTGTTTTAAGTTTAAAAATTTGAATTTTCAAAACAAAATTATTATTATATGAATTTAGGCTTCGGTGATCTATATTATGAATTTTGAGAGATCTATGTGTTTCAAACTATCTAGTGTGGTTCATCTTCAAGATGCGATGAAGAACTGGATCATGGCATTAGATTAAATAGATGAAGAGAGATGTTTTCTAGCCGCTAGAATATAACAACTAGTTTTGACTAAAAAATTATCATTAACTAATAAACAAAAATTTTAATTAAAATAATGTAATAAATGGAAATGAGTTGTAAATAAATAATTTAATTATTAGTATTATTATTTTAATCACAATGAAGGTGAGTAATAATAAGGTCAAACTTAATTATTCTAAACAATAAAACTGAAAAATAGTAATAAGAAAATGGAAAAAATAAAAATAAAATAAATAAATAAACAAAATAAAAATAATAAGGTCAAATTTAACTATTCTAAACAATAAAACTAAAAATACTAATAAAAAAAATGAAAAAATAAAATAAATAAAATATAAATCAAAATAATGAATTAACTCATTTTCATTATTTAAAAAAATACAAAATAAAAATATGAATAGTAAATAAATAAGAAATAAAGGAGTACCAAAAATTATGATTAAAATAAATAATTAAATATTATAAAAATTTAGGAATACGAGGAAGGGATCCAACACTTGCTAATACTCCAGCCATCATCTCTATTCAGATTGATAGGTTTCCTTTCAATTTCCAAGGCCTCCCTAAACTTATGGTGATGAAAATGATCTATCCTTCTAATGACCCTCACCTGTTCAATGCAGATGTGATGGTTTGTCTTTTGTGCATCTTCTGCCAGAACGGAGGAGTACCTTCCATGTTTGATGTTAGTTGTGTGCTCAAGAATCCTCTAATTAATTGAGCGCTTAGCTTGACCAATGTATGGAGTCCCATAGGAGCAAATCCTGACATAAACACCATTCCCATATTTAGGGTTCACATGGTCCTTCACTTATCTTATGGAGCTTTCGATAGTGTTTAGGGGCCTAAACAGCAAAGGCACTTTATGCTTCTTCAGGATCTTAGAAATCTTGTGAGTGGTTCCTTGGATAAATATAACAATAATAATATTGTAATTTTGAAATGGTACAAAAATCCATCCAACATCGCAATGTGACATACATTGTTGCAATGTTACATTACATTTCAATTTATCCAATATCGCAAACTGACAAATATTGTCAAAATGTTACATTACATTGCAATTTATTCAACATCGCAATGTGACATTACAAAATTAGTCAACCACAGTTACTAATGTTGTTCTCTATAGTCGACTATTTTTTACTATGTTTGATATTCAACACTCTCCAACTTCTATCAAGCATAATCAACTTTAAATATTATTGATTAATATTAATAATCAAGCATAATCAACCACATTAGTCAAACATAGATAAAAATAGTCAAGCAAAATCATCAATTAGTCAAACATAGTCAACCATGACCAGCCATGGTCAACCACGACCAACCATGGCCAACCAAGTACAACCATGGTCATCCATCTGCAACCAAAAGTCACCCATGGCTAACCATGATCAACCAAAGTGAACCATAATTAATTAAGGTCAACCATCTCAACCATGAGATTGTCAACCATCATAAACCATGATCAACCATGGTTCACCAAAGTTAACCATGATCGACCATGAGCAACTAATGTCAAATAATTCCAACCATGTTTAAATGTGATCAATTATGATCAACCATGGTCAACCGCAGTCAACCATGTTAACCATGAGTAACAATAGTCAACTAAGGTCAAACATGGCCAATCGTGATCAATGATGGTAAATGAAGGTCAGCCATGGTCAAGCATGGTCAACCAAGATTAACCATGGCCAACATGGTCGACCAAGATTAACCATGGTCGAACATGGTAAAATGAGATCAAGAATAGCTAACCATCATTAGTCAAGGTCAATGGACATCAACATGGTTAGAATGGTTGCATATATTCACTAACATCAACCAAGGTCAACCATGCTTAAGCATGATTAACCATAATGGTAAATCAAGATCTCTATGGTGAAAATGGTCGAACATGGTCAACCAAGGTTAGTCATGGTCAACCATATTCGAACATGGTGAACGAAGATCAACTATGATCAACACGCAAGAAGAGAAATTGGGGTTAGTAAGCCCATATACATATGTGTTTTAGGCTAATATGTTTATGTTTATATGTTTTGAGGCTATAGAACTTAGTTATATAAATATGAAGTCACATGGATATTAATAAAATATGCTAGTCGTAAAGACTAAGTTAAAGAAGAGAGTATGAAGGGCTAAGAATCCATGAGCGTGAAATGAAGATAAAGGATAATTGATAAAGGGATTAAGCTTAGCTGGCTAGGTTATTATTAAAAAAATCACATGTCATAGAATGCACATGTTTTGTCCTAACTCCATAAATTCAATTTAGAGAGTGCCAATTGTCAAGAGGAGGGACATGCAAAAAATAGTGAACAGAGTGGCGATCATTCCATCATCCATTATACCATTTCTATGGCAAAAGTTAACAAAAATCCTTTTAGGGGAATAGGGGGAAACCATGTGACCTATTTTCTCTTTCAGTAAACACCCGATGGATTTGGAAAAAGTGAGATAGTTTTGTTGTGTTTGAAAATGTTCTCATTGATGACAAAGAAAAAGAGGGACCCTTTGGTTTATATTAAGGAGGATACCCATTGGTTATAGATAGAAGCAAGAAGAGAACCCTTTAATAAATCGAAAAAAACAAAACATGTACAAACCTCAAATTAGTGCAAAATTAAGAAAACTAGGCCAAAACCTCAAACCTTCACAAAAACATCGAATTTTATATAACATGGAATGACTCAGAAATCTAAATATTTTAAACCCTTAACATTAGTTAATACATGTGAAAATCCCATATCGATTTCCAATATCACATGCTCGCAATATAATTAGTTGCTAATGCAAGAGATCAAAAGATAACTTGATATCTTCTTATACTTCAACCCCAATCACACTCTAGAGTCATAGAGTGACCATGGGTTAATGGCTAAGGGTTAGGTACCTATTGAAACTTTGAAAAATTATAACTCACACAACATAGGAGTTTATACTTTTTTAATATCCAATATGAGTTAAAGTCGATGGCCATGGAAGTGTTATGGTACAAGAGTTGAGCCATAAATTCTTTTAAAATCTCAATGTATTGGGATATCATGGATCACCCAATATCTTGTATGGTTGGAACGTGATCATATCCCTTAATCACGAGGAACTAAGGTGTAGCATCTAAGGGCTAAGATGCCATGGTACATGGCCATATCAACAATTTGGCAATGCAGATAGAGTTTTATTTATGTAATAATAAAGTAAATCTTAACCACTAGTCATAGTGACAGGGCACATAGGTGCTAAGTTGTAGTAACCAAGTGATTAGAGCCCTTGGAAAATTCACGCACTACCATTATGGTGAAAAGGTACAAAGGTTAGGATTGTCTAGATAGATGATATATTATCTTTTGTTCATGCTCCTAGACTTGAGAAGCGTTAAACCTATTCTCGTCATTTTTAATTAGATGGATCATGTTGGTTAAGGTTTTTGTGTGAAATTATTTTTGGATTTCCTAATACGCCAAATTTGAAGAAACGGGCCATATCACAATGGTGATAACTAATATTAAAATTTTGATATTCCGAAATTAAGGATCGGGGCATATTAGATACACTAACATCAAACTACATTCAGCTACATATCTAGGAATATGTAAGGTGCATAACCGCCTCGGGGAAAAGAAGGTCGGACAACTGGGAACTTGAAAAACAAAAGCGTTTAAAATAGTTGTTCACGAAAGAAGAGAAATTGAGTATGTATCGGTTGAATTCAAGGGAGCACTTAAATTTAAATGTTTTTTTAAGAAAATGAGCATATATCAATTACGTTGTTGACACATGTATCAATGAAATTATAAATTGAGTGTTTATTAAGAGTGAAAGCACTGGTAGCACTAGAAGAAAGTAATAGATGTAGAGAATAGAATATACAACTTGATTTTAAATTTCCAGGAGGAGTCTAGTATTACATAATCCAAAAAGAATCAAAACAATGCAGTGGACTAGACTCAAAATAATTGTAGGGAATTATAAATAATATGAGTGAATTACAGTATATTAATGATCAATGAGGATTGTGGTGACAGCAAAGCAGAAGAAAAGATTTAATTGGAGAAGAGAATATTGTAGATCAAATATCTGAACGGATTGATGCCTTCTGTATGTTAGTTCCTATAATAATTTTAGATTGATTCCTACATAAACTAATCAATTAAAGTAAGTTTTATGGTTTTCTCCTTGAAAACCATAAAGAGACAAATGGCACTTCATGATGAATTTTTCTGAAAGAGATCTCCAATCTTTAAGGGAACAAATTATGAATTATGGAAGATAAGAATGAAGAGCTATATGGTGTTTTTAGGTTTGGAAATTTATCTATGTTTTGTGAATGGTTGTAAAGTTCCACTAACACCTCCAATTGATCCATATGATGCAAAACACTTTGTACATGTTATGAAAAAACAATGAATTACATTTTATGTGACTTTGTAGAATCAAAACTTGTTAATGTAGTGTGAATCTTCTTAAGGTATTTGGAATAAACTTCAAAAACTCTATGAGGGATATGAAAATATAAATGTGGCTAAGATTAAAACTCATAAGATTCAAATTGAGATTCTAAAAATGAATGAAGAAGAAGATAATGCAGGATTTTCCCTTCATGTAGATGAGGTTGTGAATACCATTAGAGGACATGATGAAAAGATTTATTAATCAATAAATTTTGAAAATGTGTTGAGATCTCTTCCTTTGAGATTTAACACAAATTTTCCATACACACTACGCACATGATGACATGTAAGTGCGATCTATGAAGCCGAGTCATATTTTAGAGTAGTGATCATGATGCAATCGAAGGATGAAAATGGCATGAAGATGTGGTTCAAAGTATTATGAAAGGAAAAATGGAATAAAAAAAAAAAGACACATGAATACCATAATTTAAAGAAAGATGGAATACTTTGATGATGACATTTTTATTTTAATCTAGTATATAATTTATGAAATTTGTATCTCTTTTCTTTTAGCCAACTTTTGGTGTAATTTCAACCCAAGCAATAGACTTGGGAGTGACTTACAAACTTGACTAGAAGAAATTAATCTTCCCTTGCATAAGGGGGGTGAATTCTAGATGATTGGTTACTTGATAAAGAGACTTACATTGATTTTTTAGTTCATGAGAGCAACTTGATAATTTCTCTAGCTTTGTCTAAATAGGTAGATGAGGCTAGAATTGTACTTCATTACTATAATTACTAATGCCCATTGTTGAAATAGAACATATTTTTATAGGCCCTTAAGACACTTGATATTAAGTGTCAAGATAGTAAGATTCATTAGGAGTTAAGAATGGAACAATATCATTCTTACAATGTAGTCTTAGGTAATACATTATTAGGAACTAGAGTGGATGTCCTTACATGACATCATTGCAAGAAATGAAGCTTTATAAATTTAGAGGCTTTTCAGTCTCCACATTAGTTAACCAATTAAATGTATAACCATTTGAGGTCATTTGTTGTAATAAATGATTAATATTTCGAGATATACTACTTCTTCATTAAGCTCTAATCATGCTCGGGGCCCTCCTAATTTTAGATGATGGATTTATGGGAGAGAATGCTCACCCTTAAATTGGTATTCAGGATACTAATTTAAATCAGAAAATAAACATCAATAAAAATGAAAAACTATAAATACATATTATTTTTATTAATAATTATATATTTTTATATAAATCAGGAAAAACTATAAATACATATTATTTTTATTAATAATTATATATTTTTATATAAATCAGGAAAGTGATGAAAGGCTATTACAAGTGAGATACGAATCTTTTTCTTCCGCACAAATAAGGGTCCATTCTTCCTCCACTCCCTGCACCAGCTACTCGATGGTCGTGACATCCCCTAACATTATGATTACCATTGGCCTCGACAGTGAAGGAGGTCTCTACGAACGACTCTACAAAGACTTGCAGAGCCATGCAGGGTTCCAGACCACATGTAATAATCAGTTTTAAAGACATAGTGTTTCTTTCTTCATTATTACTTACAAACAATATGCATTGTTTCATATTATAAAAAACTTATTTCCATGCACGTTATTTTATGAGGATTTCAATTTCTTTCTTCATTATTACTTACAAACAATATGCCTTGTTTCATATTATAAAAAACTTATTTCCATACACGTTATTTTATGAGGCTTTCAATTAATTAACAAAGTGAATCTGCTGTGCTGGATGCTCTAGCGCGTGGCTTACACCATTTTTAAATGACGAGTTCTAGAACATTGAATTATATAATAGCGAAAAGTCAATATAAATGTAAATAAAAACAAGTTACTAGAAGACTACTTTATATCAATATACGATTGTATAAGTAGTGATTGTCAACCTAATTTAAAAAAAAAAAAAAACAAGCAAGAAAAAAATAAACTTCAATGAAGATCATCATGATTATAAAAATTAAAAATGTTTTACATTATGGGAGCATTGATTCTGTACCCCACACCTTATATTATGCCATCAGCTAAATGGTGGTTTATTTCATTTATTACTCCTTTTCTTTTGTTATCACATTTGATCATTAGTTCAAGGTTACGTTAGAAAATGTATTCTAAGTATTATATTTAATTGTGATGGCTCTCTTTCGCAAGTCTAATTTTTAAATAGGTATACAAAGAAGTCATGTAATCTTAAACAGCTGGCTACCTTATAACTGATTGGAGAGAAATTTTAATTTATAATTGGTTAGAGAGAAATTGACAACTTAAACTCGTTTTTTTTTTAAAGAGAAATTGGATGTTTAAAGTATTATTTTTTTGTTTATCAATTTGTTTGAGTTTTTTAGAGCTTGACCTATGGCTTGGGAAACTGTGACCCAAAAGCATCTAAGCCATCAAAATCACCTAGAAATAACTATTTTAAGTATTACCAATTTAATTTATTTTTTATGATTTTTTTTAAGATAAAAAAAAGAGTTTTTAATTTTTTTAATATTAAATTGTTTTCTAAATAAATTTAAAATTTTGAAAATAAATTACTTAAGAAGAGAGAACAATTATTCAATTCAACCATTCTAAATAAATACCATTACTATTTAAATTTATCTTTTAATAAGTCTTTTTTTAATAAATTTTAGAGTGAAATAACTCTTTTAAAATTCAATGTAAATGTATAATTAATGAATTACTCACTTTTTGAGTCAAACAAATTTTCAAAATGTATATATTTTCTTATTTATTATGATTAATAGATTATTAATGTGTAGTCTAACTCGAAAATATGAAATTTTTGGATCATATTTTTGGATCAAATCTTTGCAAAATCCTTCCAAAGTTTTTTGGAACAGTGATTTTGACTCTATTATCAAGAGATTCTCCCAAATATTTTCAAGAATAATGAATCCATTAATGCATTTTAGATATTTTTAAAAATTGATTAATTTATAATTTATAATTTTAATTAATAAATTACATTTTTGTTTTATAAAAAAGCTACATATTTTTTTAATTAATATTAATTATCAAAATATACATATTATTGTTGTTATTAAGAAATTTTCACTTTTATATTATTAATTTTAATTCATCATAATTTAATTACATTGATAAATATACCCTCTATTAGAAGTGTGCATTTTAGTTTATTTTTATAATTTATAATTTTAATTATTAAATTACATTTTTGTTTTATAAAAAAACTACATTTTTTTAATTAATATTAATTATCAAAATATACATATAAATTATTGGTGTTATTGAAAAATTTTCACTTTTATATTATTAATTTTAATTCATCATAATTTAATTACATTGATAAATATACCCTCTATTAGAAATGTCCACGTTTATTTTTAATTACAAAATCTAATCAGAAGATTGAATATGAAAAATGCTCTCATATTTACTTCATCTGCTCTAAACCAATGGATAGAGATTAAAATGATAACTTCTTCGCACATTTAAATTATATTTTTAAATCATATTT
The DNA here is from genome assembly GCA_031772625.1 of Pinus tabuliformis. Classification (NCBI taxonomy): domain Eukaryota; kingdom Viridiplantae; phylum Streptophyta; class Pinopsida; order Pinales; family Pinaceae; genus Pinus; species Pinus tabuliformis. The sequence continues at coordinate 575,784,730 of CM062818.1, forward strand.
AAATTTAAAAATTTAAAAACATGATAAAATTTTTACTATACCACGATTAATAAAAACAAAATTCAACTACATTGAAATGTGATTTGGATTCATAATAATTGGATTCATGGAATGCCATTTTGGTCTTTCGTTCAATTTCCTCCATGCAGTTGCATATGCTCACTCTTCCATTGGCACATGGATCACTGTGTTTAGTGGATCATTACACAAATGTGATACACTAGTGTAGTCGATCATCGAAGTGGGTTTTAGCTTTATAATATTACGGTTTAGGTTTATAACAATAGGTTTATAATATTATCGTTATAATATTAAATTTTAGGCTTATAGAAATAAGTTTATAACAATATGTTTTGGTTTTATAATATTATGTTTTAGGTTTACAACAATTAGTTTATAGTATTACGTTTTAGGTCGATAAAAATATGTTTTATGTTTATAACCATATTAAGTTTTATTATTAATATTAATATAAAAATCTATATAATATTAATAATAAATATATAATATTAATGATTGGTTGAGTTTATGTCTCATAGGAATTCGAATGGCGAACCCTAGCTCCGCCGTCTCCATGCCCTCGGCCGCCGTCGGCTCTCGGCTCGCTCTGAGTGCGAAGGGGTTCAAGAGATCTGGGCAAAGACTAAGGGGCGGTCTCACAGCTGCAGATCCGCAACATGACCACGCCATGAACACTGGCTCGAACCCCAGCACTGCTGCCTCCATGCCCCATGCCGCTGTTGGGTCACGGATTGTTCCGGCTGCGAAGGGGCTGGAAAGATCTGGGCAAAGATCAAGGGGTTTTCACTCAGAGGCAGGCACACAAGATTTCCACACCATGAACACTGGCGTCGTAGATCTAAAAGGGCCTACAAACCTTTTAGTCGAGAGCTCAGGGAAAGCCTAGCCCTGACCCCCTGCTTCCACGGCGTGCCTTTGTAGCCCCCTTCCGATTAATGGAGCAGCGGACAAGAAAGATCTTGCAGATCCCTTAGCTTTTTCTCTGACCATGGCTTCCAGAAAGGAAGGGACGGCACCAAACAGATGCACACCGCCCCTGCTCATGAGACAAATACAGGAATCGAAAATCTATCAAGGCATTTGCCTACCCTCTCCACAGATCGGTTGGGGAAAGAGGCTTTCAGAATCTTCCACATCATTCCAGATACAAATCAGGCTCCTTACAGGCAAAAGTATGCTACAATGGGTTTGCCAGACGGATCTAGTGCAGAATCTCAAGCATGCACTGGACATCAAACTGGGGATCCCCTCTGCAGCTCAACGGCTTCTCTACGAAGGTAAACATCTTGAGGATCTCTTTCCTATTTCTTTTTATGGCATTGTGAAAGACGCTTCTATTATCTTAACCCTTCGTCTGAGAGGAGGAGCGGTGGGAGAGCCATCCTCAGCTAAGGCGTTTTCGTATAAAGATGCAGTCCATGCCAAGCAAACTGAAAAGACAGATCCACCAGTGCAGACTTCACCCAAGCCTTTTTTGGTTGAAAAAGTGGAGGAGGTTCCCTCAGTTGAGATCTCCTACCCTGATCTTGAAGACGACACCCAGAAATTTGCTGAAAGGGCCATCATCTGCAGATTCAATGGGCTCTGGCCGCGCTCACAGGATCTTTATGACTGGATCAAGGACAACTGGACTGACCGTTGCAAGGTTTATTTCTGTGCAAAGGGATATTTTATAGTGCTGTTCGATGACCTCGAGCACTGCTACAACGCCCTAGACGAAGGCCCTTGGTTCATGGGTTCAGCTGGCCTTTTCCTAACTCCAAGGTTTCCATACTTTGACCCAGCTTCAGCAGTCATCACCAAAGCCCCGGTATGGATCAAACTTCCAAATCTCCCAGTTCACCTGTGGCGTACAGAAGTATACAGGCAAATAGGCAATGCCTTGGGTAGCTTTCTAACGGGAGATTACAAGAGAGAGCGGCAAGGTCTCTATACATACGCTAGAGTTTGTGTGGAGCTTGATTTAAGCAAGGGATTGCCAGAGTACATCAATCTCAAGATCAAGGACTTTTTCTGGACCCAGTTTCTAGAGTACAAAAACACTGCCTTCAGATGCCGCCACTGTCACCTAACAGGGCACTTGCATAACTCCTGCCCATCGCTGACAGTAAGAACGAAAAAGGGCCTCTTCGCACATTATAAGCCCAAGCGTTGGGCTCCTTGTCCACCGCCGCCAGCTAGAAGATCCAGCCCCCCAAGTATGGAAAAGGAGGAAAGAGAGTCAGAACCAGATCAGACGCCTCAGCCGATGGAACCGCCCACGGACAGTATGGGGCACACCCATGTCTCAGCAAGCTCCCAGAAACGTCCCCATGAGACTTCATCCTCTGAATCAGAGAAGGAGTCCCCAACGATAGAGAACTCCAGTCTTCAAGTTGTTCTAGCCCATCCTCCCCATGATGGCTGGACAAGAGTTAACAAAAAGAAAGGGAAAAAACATTGTGGTGTAGTTACTGTCCCGCTGGGGTAATAGCATGATAGTTAGTTTTTGCTCTTGAATCTTCTGATGTAGCTGAGATTGTATCTTCCCTCCGAGACCGAGGTTGATGAATCCATCATTTCTGGTCTGTTGGTCTTTTGCTTTTCCTGTAGTTCTGTGACTGTATCTTTCCTCCGGGACCGAGGTTGATGAATCCATCATTTCCGGTCTGACGGTCTTTTGCTTTTCCTGTCTGTACCATATTTTACTTAATAGATTTAGTCTTTTACTGAGAAAAATAAAATAATAAATATATAATATTAATATTAATTATTAATAATTATAACAATGTTCGATTAAGGTGCCACTACATTAACAATATCACATTAATTAAGACATAAGACATAAATATATTATTAATGTAATAATAATATTTTATGTAAAAAATTATTTTTATATCAATATTAATGTTATTAATAATATTATTAGATATATTTAATAACAATAATATTAATTTTGTAGAGATTTCTGGAATATTACTCTACAATATGTGGATAGATCATACATATTACATAATATTATTTCATAAATCTCTACAATATGATTAGATGTGGAAGTCTCCAATCGCTAATAATATCAATACATATAATTAATAATAGTAGTCATAATAACACTAATGAAAATTTTCAAATATCATTCACTGTGGAAGTCTCTAATCACTAATAATATTAATACATATAATTAATAATAGTAATAGTAATAACAACATTAAAAGCATTCACATTAATGTTAAAAACATCTTCAAATAATTTGTTTCCAATATAGTTTTTAATAGTTTCCAATTTGTCTCAACCAACACCATTTTTTGAGTGCAAACCATGGAGGCATATAGTGGATGGCCAGGGTTAACTATAGTAAAACCATGGTTAACCATCAACTTTAGTCAAACATAATTGAATATTATTATTATATACTAATATAATTAGTTAAACATAGTCGAACACATTATCTAAACGTAGTCAAACAAAATCAAAATTTATAGCCAATGTTTAAATAGTTGAGCATGATAAAACTTGGTCAACCCTGTGGTGACCATATTTAACAATAGTCAAACTTGTTCACTCATAGTCATCCTTAGTCAGTGTAACTCAACCATATTGAATTATAGTCAACCATGGTTAACCAAAGTCAACATTGTCTACCTACTTAGCTAAGGTCACCCTTGGTTAGTCATAATCAAGATTTAAAAATATTTAGTAATTACAATATTAATATTAATAAAGTTTACTAATAATAATAATAATAATGTGATGTGGGAATAGTACATAAATCTAACCAGCGTCGCAATGTGACAAACATTGTTGCAATGTTATATTACATTGCAATTTATCTAATGTCATAATGCAACATTACAAAATTTGTCAGCCACATTTAATAATGTCGTTGATTTTGTTCAACTATTTTGACTATGTTTGATAGTCAAAACTCTTCAACTTCGATCAGTCATCATCACATATTAATCTTATTGATTTATAATATTTAAACATGTTGTGGCATTAAAATGCTATATAAATCTATCCAATGTCGCAATATGATAAATATTGTCATAGTGTTACATTACACTGTAATTTATTGAATGTCACAATGTGATGTTACAAAATTAGTCAACCACATTTATTAATTTTGTTCAGTATGTTCGACTATGTTTGATAGTCAACACTCTCCTGCTCATGTCAAACATAATCTCCTTTTCATATTATTAATTAATATGAATAAACAAACATAGTCAACCATATTATTCAAACATAGACAAACATAGTCAAGAAAAGTTAACAATTAGTCAAACATAATCAACAATAATGGTTAGTTAAGGTCTTTATAGTGAACCATGGTCAACCATGGTAAATCATGGCCAACTATGACCAACTATGAGCAACCAAGGTCAATTATGGCCAACCATGATCAACCATGGCAAACCATGATTAACCAAGGTTAGCCATCTCAACCATCATCACCTATGATCAACCATGGTTAACCAAGGTTAGCCATGGCCAACCATGAGTAACCAATGTCAACGAAGGTCAACTATGATCAACCATGAATAACCATGGCCAATTGTGGTCAACAATGGGGAACCATGAACAACCATGGCTAGTGAAGGTCAACCATTGTCAACCATTACCCACGATGGTTAACCAAGGTCAACCATGGTTATCCAAGATCAACCAAGATAAAAAATGGTCAACATGGTCGACTAAGATGAAACATGGTAGAACATGGCCAAACAAGATCAAACATGGTCAATTGGGATTAACCATGATCACCAATGCTTAACCATGGTCAACTAAGGTCAATGAGTATCAACATGGTTAGAATGGTTGGACATGGTCAACTAAGGTGAATGATGGTCAACCATGATAAACCATAATGGTTAATCAAGATTTTTTTTTGTTTATAATGCTCGAACATGGTGAACCAACATCAACCATCATAAACCAAGGTTAGCCATGGGAAACCATGAGAAAACAAGATTAACCAAGATGAACATGGTTAGAAAAATTGAACATGGTCAACCATTGTCTCTATGGTTGAGTATGGTCAACCTTAATGGTCAATCAAGGTCTCTTAAGTTAACCATAGTAAACATTGGTCAACTTTTACCATAGTGAATGTTTTTCAACTTTAGTCATTTGTAGTAAACCATGGTCAATCATGGTTTCCCATGATCAACCATGGTCAACAATGATGAAACATTCCTTGCTCTATCGACTCTAGATGACCAACCATGGTATTCCATGGTTAGAATGGCTGAACATGGTCAACCAAGGTCTATATGGTTGAATATGGTTTACCATAATGGTTAATCAAGATACTTATGGTTTAATATAATTGATAATGGTCAACCCTCTTCAACTATGACTAGCCCTATTGACCATTTCAAACATTAATGTAACCATTTTTGTAACATAATTTAATGTAACCTTAGCATTGACATTAATGTAAGCTTGATCATGGTCGACCTCGTCAACCTTGATCAACCTCATCAACCCTTATTCACAATGCTCAACCATAGTTAATAAATACACCCAACATAAATAAGCTACAACTATCATAACCACATTTACTAGTTAATATACACTCATCAACAACATAATCAAACTTTTATACACCAATCCAATTAACATATATCAATCACATCAATAAATATAATTATACTAATTAAAAAATAAATTTAATAAAAATAATAACGAATTTCACGCCTTCACCATTCGATAATGAGCATGAATAGACACATGACAAAATAGACGAGCAGTAGATCCCCTTGTCTCAATTCAATAAAATCCCCTATAAATATATTATCCATATTCATAAAAAAGAGTGTCAAGGAAAACATCATTTCAATAAATAATAAAAAGAATACAATGCTAGCTTTGGACTATCTTTACTACAAATCCATATTCATAAAAAGAGTGCCAAGGAAAACATAATCTCAATAAATAATAAGAAGAATACAATCCCAGCTTTGGACTATCTTTAATGTATTAACACTAAAGCTTAACATTCTATAAATTATATATTTGTATACAATTTTAATATAATTTATTAATACAATTTTGATTTTTTTTTTAACTATATAATAATTCAATATCAAATATATACAATATTTAATTAACACTAAATTATAATATTAGGTAAATTATGTATGAGATTTTGAAATGGGTTTCTTATATAACTTTGAACAATTCATAATATAAATGAGCATAACATTTTTTAATAATTGTAATAAAAACAATATAGGGTAATTAAATAATTGTGACGTGTAAATTCCGGGGAAATTTTCTCGTATAAATGATATCTTTTTTCGAACTATTACCAAATGACATAAATTTGATTATTATTTTTCGAAAATTTTGTATAAAAAATAGAAAGGTAATTTTGAAAAATCTAGTTTTACAATTTTATATTCTAAAAGCGTGTATATCAATTTTGAAATTATTATTTTTTTTAATTAAAATGCCAATATTATTATTTGCATGTAATAAATTTGATTTCAAATGATTAATTTGAATTCCAATTGTGATATTTTATTTTAAAATTTTATTATTGTATATCTATGATAAATTTGAATTCCAATTTTGATGTCTTGCTCTTGCTCTTGCTCTTGCTCTTTCTCTTTCTCTTTCTCTTTCTTAATTTACAATATTCAACTTATTAAAATATATAAGTTTTTCTATAACTTACATTTCTAAAAATGCAAAAAAAAAGGAACATATGTTGTTATTATATTGAATTATTAAAGGCATTCATAATGGTTAAAATGGTGTAATATAGTTACCATCAACATATATGTATACAGATAATAATAAAAAAATATTATGGAATATTAAAGTGAATACTACTAATTTTTAAGTTTATTTTAAACATTATAATTTAACTAATATACAAATATTTACATAAATTGATTTCTAATAGTTATTATTAAAGTGATGCACACATTATATGGATTATTAATTTTGGCATACTTCCATAATGACCTTGGTTTGTGTGGGTGGCGTGCTTATGGATTATTAATTTTGGCATACTTCCACAATGACCTTGGTTTTTTTGGGTGGCATGCTTATCATGTTTAGGTTGGTGAGTTAGGGGCTATTTTGGGGCTAGTAAGTGCATGTACATATGTGTTTTAGGCTACTATTTTTATATTTATATGTTCTAAGGTTATAGAAGATAGTTTTGCAAATGTGAAGTCACATGAATATTAATAAAATATGCTACACTCTAGACCATTTCAAACAAGAGGGTATGGGGGGTTAAGACTCCATGAGCGTGAAATGAGGATAAAGGATAAGTGATGAAGAGATTATGACTAGTTGGCTAAGCTATTACCAAAATAATCCCAAGTCATAGAATGCATATGTTTTATCCTAACTACATAAAGTGAATTTAGAGTCATTTGTCAAAAGAAGGCACACACACAAAATAATGAAGTGTGTTGGAGTCATTCCAATATCCATTATACCACTTCTCCAAGGAAAGTTGACAAATATCCCTTAGGAGAAGAAGGAGAAACCATGTGACCTACTTTATCTTCTAGTAAAAAGTTGTCATTGATGTTAAAGAAAATAGGGGACTCTTTTGTGTATATTAAGGTGATAATCCATTGGGTGTAGATAGAAGCAAAGGCATCAAACCCTTTTCTAATGTGAAAAATTATGGAACATGTACAAACCTCAAAATTGTGCCAAAAAGAGAAAATGAGGTCAAAACCTCAAATATTTGCAAAAATACCAAATTTTATATAACATGGAATGACCCACAAGACTCATGATTTTGGACCCTTGCCATTAGTTAGTAGATGTAAAAACCCCTTTTTAAGTGCCAATCCATTTATCAAATGCTCGATATATCAGTAGTTCCCAATACAAGAGTTCCCAATATTAGTTGATATCTTCATATACTTCAACCCCCAATTGTAGTTCATAATCAAAAAGTGGCATGGGTTAATCTCTATGGGTTAAGTGCCTCTTGAAACCTATAGATATTAGAAGTCACAAAACATATGATTTTACATATTTCTTGATATCCAATCTAAGTTGAAGGGTTTGGTCAAGCCCATGGTCATGGAAGCATTATCGTATAAGACTTGAGCTAAAATCACTCTTGAAATCTCAATGTATAGGGAATTTTATAAAGGCATGAGATCATGGATCACTTGATATATAATATGGTTGTCACTTGGTCATAACCCCTAATCATGAGAGACTAAGGAGTAACACCTGAAGGTTGAGATACCTCGCTACATTACCATATCGAAAATTCAAAAAAACAAAGTTTTATTTCTCTAATAATCTCGTACAACTTAACCATTGGTCATAGTAACATGTGAGATGGATGCTGAGATGTAACACCTAAGTGACTAGAGTCCCTAAAATATTGGTGCAATACCATTATGTCTAAATGGTGCAAAGGATGGGATTTTTATGTTAGATTATATATCGACTTTTGGTGATGCTCCTAGACATAAGGAGCATAGCTCTAATTCCAAATTATTAGATTTCTCTGAACAGTGTCACCTTGCAAGATTCATGACGAATGTGAATGAAAAACTCTTCGAGTTCACATATGCATTCCATAGGATCCATCAATAAACAAGAATATAGGTGACATTGATAGATATAACTAGTATTGAGGATGAACCACATTAGTTAGTTTGAAACGTCGACCAAATAATACTGATGTGATTAATCTGAAAGACATGCTTACTATCTCATTCTATGTAATTAGATGGATCATCTTTGTAAATATTTTTGTGTAAGATGATTTCAAGATTTTCTAATATCCCAGGAGAAATGGGCAAAAATTGAAGTTTAGGACATAGCCTCTTGGTAATAGTGATAACTAATATTAAAAAATTGATATTCCAAATTTGAAGATTAGGGAATATTTGATATCTTGGCATGAAACTTCACCCAATTACAAATCTGGGCATATGTAAGGTGTATAACTACCTCGAGAAAACAAGGTTGGACAATTGGGAGTGCGTAAAGGAAAGGTTTTGACATCGAGTTAGGACATAAAAAAAAAGCTCATATATTAATTACATTATTGAAGCATGCATATTAAGTTATGAATTGAGTTCCTATTAAGAGTGAAATAACTTATAACATAGAAGTTAGAAGAAAATAAGAGAGGTAGTGAAAAGAACATACAACTTGATGTTAACTACGAAGGAAGGGGCTAGTGTAGAGAAGAGATTGAGTAACTTGATTGCAGAATTCAAAATCACAAAGTGGATGAGAATCAATATAGTTAAATATTAGAGACAATTGAGGTATGTACAAATAATTGTTGAAAATTTGAGCGAAGTAGAATATATTAAATATCAAAGAGGAATGTGATTATTCTGAAACAGAAGATAGGATTGAACTAGATAATAAAATATTGCAAATAAATGATCTGAATGGATTGGGGTCTCCTATATGTTATCTCCTAGAAGGATTGTAACTGTAGGTCGATTCCTACATAAATCAATCAATTAAATTTAGTTTCTAGTTTTCTCACTAAAGGGTTTCCATGTATGCCACGTGTCTTATGTTGTGATTATGAGGCTGCTCTTTAATTATGCCTGGATTATGTAATAAGTAAAAAAATGTCATATATTAATTAACCTCCCTCTAAATAAATTGTAAATCCAATAATTAGTATCAGAGTAGGTTCCTTCAAAACTAGTTTAACTACTAGAATGTATATGTCAGAGGGAAAAATGGCCAGTTAGGATGGATCTTTCCTAAACATAGCCCCACTCCTTAAGATAGAAAATTATGAAAATTATGACCTTTGGAAGATAAGAATGAATATCTGTATGATGTTTCTTGGTTTGGAAATTTATCTATCTATTTTACATGGTTATAAAATTCTAGTAACACCTCCAGTTGATCAAGATGAGAAAAGAGTCTTTGAATCTAATGAAAAGGAAATGAATTACATTTTATGTGACCTTGTAGAAGCTAATTTTTTTAATGTAGTGTGAATTTCTTTAAGATATTTGAAACAAGACTCAAAACACCTGTTAAGGATATGAAAAGGTAAAAGTGAATAAGCTTGAAAGTCATAGAAAACAATTTGAGTCTAAATATGAATGAAGAAGAAGATATTGAATGGTTCTGCTTTGATGTAGATGAGGTTGTGAATACATTTAGATAACTTGATGAAAATATTGATCAATCAATAATTGTTGAAAATGTGTTGATATCTCTTACTTTTATTACCACAAATATTTTAACCATTGAAGAATTATTCATCTTAACTATCTAACGATGGCTGAACTACAAGGAATATTTGTTGCATTTGAAATGAGAATAGTAAAAGAGGAATTAGGATTAAATGAAACATGCTTCTTCAATGGAAACAAAAGTACATTGTTCCTAAGATTATTCCATCCATGAATAAAATGTTGAAAAATCTCAATTTGTGAGAAATATAAAAAGAGGATATCAAAAATATAAAGGTAAGCTACAATTCCAATGCTTTAATTATGGTAGAATATGCTACTTTGCTTTTAAATTTCCACATGAAAAATAATAGGATAGTGATATTGAAAAAGAATACAAGGATAGAAGTATATTTCATAAAACCAAAAAGGTGAAATATCTCAAGAAGAAAAGCTTAAATTCCAAATAATATACTATCTCATGAGAAGACAATGATGAACATGCATTTAATCAAGACAAATATGAATACCCACTCATGGCTATGGAGACTCTGTAAGACTGATAAAGAGAAAATAGATCCAACTAAGAATATTTTGATGATGAAATAGATCTTCAGGGAGAACCTATTTATGCATTAGAAGCAATTGATATCCTAGGAGGTAAGAATAATTAAAATAAGGTAGTACTAAAAAAGTATGCAAGAGATATCATGATAGTAATTAAGTAGCAATCATCCTCTAAAGATAGAACTAGAGAAGTTAAAAGAACAGAGGAAATATTTATAGGTCACATGGATGAAAGGGAAATAAATTGTGAAAAGCTAGAATCAATGGTGGTTTCCCTTAGAAGGGATATATAGAAATAAAATGATTAGTTTATTCAAAATTTAAATTTTGTAAAAGTTACTTAGGGTACTTATACATTAGATTAAATTATCATTTCTTGAGGATACCCTTCTATCAGAAAAGGATTGGATATAAGCAAAACCATGTTAAATTCCAAGGAGAATCAAGCTCAATGACATCTGAAAAGGAAAACCCCAAAAGATATGCTAATGTGCTCAAATTCTCCATTAATAATAAAAGTATCATTAGGAAATAAGTAAAGTACTATAGAAGGTATGAACCTATCAACAAGAGAGGAAGTACCAAGAATGGAGTGAATAATCAACAATAATCTAAATCTCCTTGCAATTACTATCAAAATGTGTTAAAAAGAACTATTCCTCCAAGAAGACCATTCATATATAGCTACCAAAACTTATTTTATGGCTATTTATTTTCTTGTAATCATTTTGGTAATATGTAATCAAATTTGAGATGAAATTACTATGTCATAAATAGAAGTAGTGGATTATACAAAAAGTCAATGAATGGTTTTGTAAGAAACAAATCTAGAAATTACTATGAAGATTTTGGAATAAGGAATTGTTGAGGGGGACGGGGGGTGAATCAGTAGTTAAGAAACTTTTTTCTCTTTTTCTTACTATACTTACAGTCCCTTATTATGTTTTCTCAACTTGTGAAAGCATTCATTCATAAAACAGTGAACCAATAAAATTTTAGACACACATATTGAAATACCAATCACATGAGTGGCACACATTTGAAACAATGTTTTTTCACGTCGAAACCCAGAGGGAAAAACCATCAATTTTTTGTTTATTTTATGAAGTAAATTAAGCACCTACTTAATTACATCTATTTGTTTGTGAGAACCCACTCATAGGAGGCACCAACCCACTCTGTTTAGAAAGCACCAACCTTCCAATAGGCACCAACATGTTTAATATGAATGCACCAACCTGCCTTTGATTAGAAAACACCTACTTACGAAGAGGCACCTACCTCTTTAGTATGTAGGCACCAACCTGCCCTTTCCATTTTTCTACTGTTTCATATAATTTTCAAAACTAAAAATATAGGCACACAATTATACAAGTTAAATACCAATAAATGGTTGTTTGCAGATTCAATTTTAGCACTTTTCTTTATGTGCTCACTTGCAGAATACCTCCTCTTGCTACTCACAGAAACACTTCCTCTATGTTCTGCCTTCGCTATCAAGGGCTCTTCTCTCACTTCTCACCAACTCTACCCTACCGATTCTTCACACATCACACTCGCTTCTCTTGCTTCACTTTCAGATAAAGTCGTCTTAGCTGCTTTAACCTCTCTGTCACTATGCACTACACTCACAACTCAATACCCACTTAGCTCAATGGAAGTTCTAAGTTTTGTTCCTATGCTGCATTAATCTCAATGATGTCTCTATCACCATCCCCACTTCCAGAGAGTGTACTCCTGACATGGAATTCCATTCTTTTGTCACATCACTCTTTGCCAGTTTTGTCACCACATTAAAACATAAGAATGGGCTTAATTTACTTCACCATCTCACTGTGTGACTCTCCATGCTAAGAATTTAATATTAGTCCACCTGCAAATTCCACTAAGACTCCCCATCCCTACTCATGGCTCACAAATTTTGACTGTACTTCTGCATGACTTCCCTGTTCTTCATTTATTTCTATAATATGAGAATGAGATATTAGAGATTGCTTTCTTACAACATCGAAACAAGCCCTACATTTCTTTGACAATCAACATTTATTCCAACGACCAACTCCTCTTCCTCATTAACTTTTTAGCCATCAAACCATATGCCTTTAACTCCTCTATATTACACTATATGAAAGCTTTTACACCTCGGGACCTTTATTCATAAAGAAATACGAAAACATTGAGCTCTGATTTTTCTTGGCTCCTTGTTGTTTAACACCTTTTTGGATCTCTACCATAGGACTAGGTACGATGACCAGAGGCTTAGCCTTAAGGTGCTAGTTCCTTTAGCATTTTGTCGGGGACCTTTTTCCTTTGTTAATGCTCTACGCTGTTTTTTTATTGGTTTCCTATTTGTTGGGTGTGGAGCCTGATTATCTTCTATATTCAAATGTTTCAGTTGGATGTATACCCCAGGAAGACTGTACACCCCTCCACGCGGGGGGGACTTGTCCCCCCCATCGGGGTTCGGGGGCAGTGCCCTCGAAGCTAAAAATAGATGTAAAATTACCTTGTAAAAGTCTAGTAATTTCTAGTCAATTTGGGCCATTCATTAGGTGGATGATTTGACGGTAGAAGTTATGGTTAATTTAGGGTTTTTTGCCCTAGAAAGAAACCCCTCACTATATATGAGGGAATTGTATTACGTCTACATAGATCTGTATTCTGAGTAAGGAAGAGAGAGGAGATTGAGAGAAAAGAGGGTGTTACAACGGATCTGTTGTAGGTTGTATCTCTTCAGTTTGCTGGATAATATAATAAAAGAAGGACCGGTTGTTTCTTCGTGGACGTAGCCCAAACTGGGTGAACCACGATATCTATGTCTCTCTTGTTTTATGCGTTTTCTTTGTTTATATTTCTACAATATTTTATGTGTTCCATTGCTCTGTAATATATAATTTTCTAACAACTGGTATCAGAGCCAAAGGTCTGTTTGGCTGATAAACTCGCAGGAGAAAAGGCTTCCTAGTTTGAGTGGGAGCAATGGTGGAAGATGGTAGGTTTAGGGTCAAAAAATTCAACAGCCAAAACTACTAGCTGTGGAAGATGCAGATGGAAGATTATCTGTATCGGAGAGATCTACATCTACCATTGAGCGGAATGACAAAGAAGCCGATGATTATGATAGACATAGAATGGGATATTCTCGATAGAAAGACACTTGGAACAATACGGTTGTGCCTAGCAGCATTGGTAGCATTTAATATTTCAAAGGAAACAACAACACAGGGTTTAATGTCGGCATTAGCCAAACTATATGAAAAACCTTTGCGTCAAATAAGTTATTTCTTATGAAGCATTTATTTATATTGAAGATGTCAGAAGGTGGATCTATTGTAGATCATTTAAACGATTTTAATATAGTTACAAGTCAATTAAGTTCTGTAGGGGTAAATTTTGAAGATGAAGTTAGGGCTCTGTTATTTTTATGCTCATTGCCAGAAAGTTGGAATGGCTTAGTTATGGCCATTAGTAACTCTATCTCTGGATCTAGTACTTTAAAGTTTGATGATGTTGTTGGTGTAATCCTTAGCAAGGAAATGTGACAGAAATTCTCCGGTGAGACATCAAGTAGTGCTTTGACTGCAGAGATTAGGGGAAGAAAAATGGAAAGAGGAAAGAGCTTTGTATATCGCAGTAAGTCAAGAAAAGGTAGATCCAAGTCCCGATCGGGGATAGTGTGCTGGAAATGCGGGAAGAAAGGACACCTGAAGAAAGATTGCAAGTCTCAGAAGGGAAAAGAAGGAGACGTGCAGCAGGAAAACAATCATGAAGTGAATGTAACAGGTGATGTGTTGCAAGATGCTTTGATTCTTTCATTAGAAAATATTATTGATGCCTGGGTGGTAGATTTAGGGGCCTCATTCCATGCCACGCCTGATAGGAAACATTTTCATGATTATGTTCAACGAAATTTTGGATAGGGTCGATTGGGTGATGAAAAACCCTGTAAAATCATTGGAATGGGTACAATTTTCATAAAACAATAGAATGGAAATCAATTGTTGTTGAAGAAGGTAAGGCATGTTCTAGATCTGAAGAAAAATCTGATTTCAACAGGATAGTTGGGAGGTGAAGGTTGTGTAAGTAATTTCACAGATAAAACCTGGAAGGTCGCTAAAGGATCCCTGGTAATAGCGAAAGGAGAAAAGGTTGGTACATTGTATTTATGCAATGGTATTTCTAATTCTGTTAATGCTTTAACCTCTAAAGGAGAAGATACAACATTGTGGCATCATATGCTCAAGCACATGAGTGAGAAGGGGATACAGATTCTTCACTCAAGAGAGTTGTTACCAGGTTTGAAGCATGTTGATTTAAAATTCTGTGAGAATTGTGTTTGTGGAAAACAGAAGAGAGCCAGATTCCTTAGAGTTGGGAAAGAAAAGAACAATGAAAAATTAGAGCTTGTGCATACAAATGTATGGGGACCTACTCAAGTATCATCTCTTGATGGCTCACGTTATTATGTTAGTTTTATTGATGATGCAACTAGAAAAAACTGGATTTATTGTATTCAAAATAAATCTGATGTATTTGATAATTTCAAGAAATGGAAAGCTTTGGTTTAAAATGAGACAGGGAAAAGGTTGAAGTGTCTCATAATAGATAATGGAGGTGAATATTGCAGCAAAGAGTTTGATAGGTATTGTTCAGAGAATGGAATTCACAGAGAGAAGACAGTTGCAGGAACACCGCAAGAAAATGGTGTGTCAGAAAGGATGAACAGGACAATCATGGAGCGTGCAAGGTGCATGAGATTGCATGCATGATTGCCTTTACAATTTTGGGTAGATGTTGTAGATATTGATGTTTATCTAATAAACAGAGGGCCTTCAAGTTGCTTGGGTTGTGGTATTCCAAAGGAGGCATGGATAGGTAAAAAGGTAAACTACTCATTTTTAAATACTTTTGGTTGTGAAGCCTTTGTCCACATTAACAAAGAAAATAGAACAAAGCTTGAAGAAAAATCAAAGAAATGTACCTTTATTGGATATGGTGTTAATGGTTTTGGTTATCACTTATATGATTATGAAAATCACAAAATCATTAGGAGCAGAGATGTAATATTCAATGAAAAGGTCTTGTATAAGAATCAGTTGTAAGAAAAGAAACAAGAAAATGAAAACGGAGAATATACAATGCTTGACGATATCACAGGAAAAGTGATGCTGCCTAAAAATCATAATGTTCAACAACCAGAACAACGACCACAATAGCAACAAGCACTTCAAACACCTAAAAGTGGTGTTAGAAGATCTACCAAGATAAGTAGACCCCCTGAACAATACTCTCCTTCATTATATTATGTATTGTTGACCGATTCTGGTGAACCAGAATGTTATGAAGAAGCAGTGCAGGTTGAAACCAAGAAGAAGTGGGAGCAAGCCATGAAAGAAGAGATGGAATCCTTAGCACATAACTAGAATTGGGACTTAGTCAGGTTGCCTGTAGGTAAAACAACATTGCAAAATAAATGGGTTTACAGGCTGAGGGAAGAAGATGGAGGAAAATAGAGTTATAAAGCTAGACTTGTGGTGAAGGGGTTTGCATAGAAGAAAGGTATTGATTTTGATGAAATATTTTCTCCTATTGTTAAAATGACTTCAATCAGAACTATTTTAGGTCTAGTAGCAGCTGAAGATTTTCATCTTGAGCAGTTACATGTAAAGACAACCTTTCTACATGGGGATTTTGAGGAAGAGATATATATGCAGCAGCCATAAGGATATGAGCTAAAAGGGAAGGAGAAACTAGTGTGCAGGTTGAAGAAGAGATTGTATGGTTTAAAATAGGTTCCAAGGCAGTGATATCTAAAATTTGACAAGTTTATGTCTGAACAAGGTTATACTAGATGTCACTATGATCATTGTGTTTATCTCAAAAGGAAAAATGATGGCAGCTATATTATATTGTTATTTTATGTAGATGACATGCTTGTTGCAGGTTCTAACATGCAGGAAACAAATGTGCTCAAAAGGAAATTGGAAAACTCATTTGCAATGAAGGATTTGGGTGCTACAAAACAAATCCTTGGTATAAGAATAACTAGAGACAGGAAGAATCACAAATTAACATTGTCTCAAAGTGAGTACATAGAAAAGGTGTCGAAAAGGTTTAATATGGAGAATGAAAAAATAGTTAGTATACCTTTGGCTAGCCATTTCAAATTAAGTAAGGATGCGTGTCCCAAGACTCAGGAAGAAATGGCTCATATGTCTAAAGTTCCATATGCATCAGGAGTTGGAAACTTAATGTATGCAATGGTTTGCACAAGGCCTGATATTACACATGCAGTGGGAGTTGTAAGCAGGTACATGAATAATCCAGGAAAAGAACATTGGATGGCAGTGAAGTGGATTCTCAGGTATTTGAGAGGTACCACAAATCAAGCATTATTCTTTGGTGGTTCAAACATTGCTCTACAAGGATATGTTGATGCAGATATGGGAGGTGATTGAGATAACAGGAGGAGCACTACAAGATATGTATTTACTGTAGGTGGAACAACTATAAGTTGGGTTTCAAAAATCCAAAGTGTTGTTACACTTTCAACAACAAAAGTAGAGTATGTTGCTGCTACAGAGGCTAGTAAAGAAATGATTTGGTTACAAAGGTTTCTAGATGAATTGGGTAAGAAGCAGGAGTTGGGCAGGTTATACAGTGATAGCCAGAGTGTCATACATCTTGCAAAAAACTCTGCATTTCATTCCAAGACTAAACATATATAGCTCAAGTACCATTTCATATGGTCAGCATTGGAAGATGGACAGTTGAAGCTGGAAAAGATACACACTAGCCAAAATCCTGCAGATATGCTAACAAAAGTTGTAACCAGGGCGAAACTAAGAATCTCCTCAATTTCAATTAGTATTCAAGTATGATGAAGAAGATGAGAAACAACCAGGTCCAAAGTGGAGTCATTGTCTAGCAATTGAAGCAGTGGTGGAGTTGTTATAATCAGTCTCCAAGTGGGAGATTGTTGGGACTGGAGCCTAATTATCTTCTGTATTCAAAGGTTTCAGCTAGATGTATACCCCAGGAAGACTATACACCCCTCCATGCGGGGGGGATTTGTCCCCCCTGTGGGGGTCCGAGGGGGCTAATCCCCCATGGTTGGAGGGTCCGAGGGCCAGCAGTCCCCCGGTGGGGGTTCGGGGGCAGTGCCCCCAAAGCTAAAAATAGATGTAAAATTGCCTTGTAAAAGTCTAGTAATTTCTAGTCAATCTGGGCCGTTCATTAGGCGGATGATCTGACAGTAGAAGTTATGGTTAATTTAGGGTTTTTTGCCCTAGAAGGAAACCCCTCACTATATATGAGGGAATTGTATTGCGTCTATATAGATCTGTATTCTAAGTAAGGAAGAGAGAGGAGATTGAGAGTGAAGAGGGTGTTACAACGAATTTGTTGTAGGTTGTATCTCTTTAGTTTGTTGGATAATATCATAAAAGAAGGACTAGTTGTTTCTCCATGGACGTAGCCCAAACTAGGTGAACCACGTATATCTGTGTCTCTCTTGTTTTATGTGTTTTCTGTGTTTATATTTCTGCAATATTTTATATGTTCCATCGCTTCGTAATATATAATTTTCTAACACTATTGACCATGCGCTAACACATTAGAGTCCCTTCCATTGGCCTTTTTCAATTGCAAACTCTTATAAATTCTTGAACTCATCAATCCTCCAATTTTTGACCTTCCAATGTGACATCATCAATACCATGTGGCACTTCCCGAGTGGTGACACGTGTCACCCATAAGTGGCCCATTAGCCCCCTAAAAATGCCAAAACTACCTCCCACGTGTCCTTCTGTATTCTCATGTCACATAGAGGAATTGTTTCTTTTCAGTGTCCTTCTTGGACCTGGGCTTCATGGCCCTTGTTTCTTTGTTCTTGTGTTTTCTAGAGGTGGGGCCAAAGTAGGAATTACAAGATTGTCCCAGGTAAACTACTACTAGGCTAATCCATGTATGATAAGCAATTTAATTAGCCCATGATGACAGATGACAGTGCATGGGTCCTTAGCTTTCCTAACTCGTCGAGCGACATCATGCAATAGAGAATTCAAATAAAACAACAAATTAACTAAAATTTCTTGTTTTAGTATGGCTAACAATTTGATTTGATGGGAATTTGCAACATCCTGGTGACCATCACATGTGATATACCATTTCATGATGACTGCCAACTCCTGCAAAGGTTGTCTTAACACTAAAGGGTGAATCCCTTTCCCTGTTTGGGCTAATTGCTCATACGGGTCCTGGAACACTACAACTGCATTGTGCATAAGGACATGCTTTTCTTTCCATTTGGTTTCTTCAACCAGAAGTCTAGTGACTTGGGCTATGACTGCTTCAGAAATTGTTATATCCCTACCTTTGACTGTGGTCCTGCCATTCTGCAAGAATTCAACTGTCATTTCTTCTTGAAATCCCTGCAATTTATTCAGATATTACAACCATCATGCGTGCTTGAGAATTTCTCAAGCCTGGTTCGATACCTTGAGTACTGAGGGCTCATTTCGAATAGCTCTTCCTCCCTTGACTGTTGTACCTGTGATTGGTTCACTTGTATGCAATTGTTTTACACTTCCGCAATTTAGAACATCAATAGAGAACATTAAAGTAATTAAAAAAGAAATGATGATGTTTTGAGAATTAATATCATATATAGTCAAGTCATTTGTCTTGTCAACCACACTTAACGTTGGATCATGAGTCTGCATACCAGCCATAATTGTTTCCGTCCTTTCCCCAATTAGAAATACTTACTAATTATTATGCATTCGTAATCATTAAGCAGTCCTCACTTGAAAGTTAATTCAAATGATTATCACACAATTAACCATAACTGTGACTCATGTCATTCATACGCGGGCCATCCCCCCTCTAACGAGAAAAGGGCATCCACATCCTTCAAGCATGTGAAAAGAAAGCGAAAGAATTGAAAATTCATAAATGTCGGCATGCAATAAAAAAAAACAGCGTGCTAATCGGTAAGGCAATTAAAGAAATACACATCATCAGATGTGAAATGCCCAAGAAAAAAAATAAAACATAGATTTTAATTCATTATGACAAAAGATTTTCCCCATAAGAGGTATTAATAACAAAGGAATAATCGAAGGTATGTATTAATGACTGTCATAAAATGATTGGACATTTAAAATATGATGAATACATAAAGTAAGTTACCATGCAGGTCGACTTGTAAGAGTGTTGTTCAAATGGGAAATTCCCTTTGAAAACAAATCCATAGGTGGTAATAGATAGAAATCATTTGGCAGTGTAAGATGATACTCCAATTCCACAAGTAGACTCGCTGCTGCGAGCAGGCATTCATAGCCTTGACAAGGTTGCCTTTTAACCCCACAAATGAGCCAGTGTCCTCCTTTTAGTATGTAGATGGTTCTTATTTTCTTGTCAGAAAGATACCACTATGCTGGCATGGTGACCAGATGACCATAGTGCCATTCACTAGGATATAACAAGTGATCAGATTGGCTCGTGATGAGACCCCCTGTCCTTCTGAAAGTTTTAATCATCAAGAAGGTCATTACCTTGGTTTTATTTCCAAATTGGAATGTCCCCCATTACATCCTTATGAACATGGTAGGCTGGCTCGAGATGAGACCCTCTATCCTCTTTAAGACAATGTTTAATGCATTTTCATATTTCATTATTTCCATTTTTTTTTTGAAATTGTTATTGTAATAAGAGGGAGGCTCGGTTTCTCCTTAAGAGTTAGGGATGGTGTAAGAAGTAAAAATATGCCAATTAAAATTTATACTCTTACCCCCATATCATCGTATCAATGGGATTTATCCATTTGAAAGTGTAAACATAAGACAACATGGTTTGAAAATAGTGAATCATTTTATGATGTGTCCAAAGAAGAGATGTTCAGCCAGTCATTATAAAGATACACCATATCAACTTTTGAATAAAAATAACCATCAAAAGGCTTCATAGGTCATAATGATATTATCATTAGTGTTTTTTGTTATATTAGGCACAAATCCATTCAAATGGTGTTTATTCAAAACATAAAAGAAAAAATAAAGATGGCACAATGATCGGTAATTAAAGAATTCACAGTTTGTCCTATTTAAAAAGACCAAAAGTGCGGTTCAATGGATTGAATAGCAATCGTTCAATAGTTTGAACAACAAAAATTAAAAGAAAAAAGACACGCAAACATGTTGTTCAATTGATTGAACAACAATCGTTCAATCGTTTAAATAACAAAAATCATAAACGTAAAAGTGTTGTTCAATCGATTGAACAACAATCGTTCAATCGTTTGAACAACAGAAATCACAAAAAATGTAAAAGCGTTGTTCAATCGATTGAACAAAAATCATTCAATCATTTGGACAGAAAAAAAAATTTCGCAAAAGTGTTTTTCAATTGTTACAGTGAAACGCAAAAAACATAAAAGTTCTATTCAATCGACTGAATAGCAATCGTTCAATTGTTTGAAAGGCAAAACACAAACGAGAAAGTGAGTGTTGTTCAATTGTTTGAATGGAAAAAAGAAAAACGAGAAAGTGTTGTTCAATCGATTGAACATCAATTGTTCAATCGTTTGAACAACAAAAATAAAAAAAATGAGAAAGTGTTATTTAATCGATTGAATAAAATTGTTCAATCATTTGAACAACAAAAACAAAAATGAGAAAGTTTTGTTCAATCGTTTGAACAACGAAAACCAAAGGCATAAAAGTGATGTTCAATAGATTAGACAACAATCATTCAATCATTTGAACAACAAAAACAAAAACAAAAACGCGAAAGTGTTGTTCAACCAATTGAACATCAATTGTTCAATCGTTTGAATAGAAAAAAGAAAAAATGTAAAAGTGGTGTTCAATCGATTGAATGACAATTGTTCAATTTTTTGAACGGAAAAAAAAATGAGAAAGTAATGTTCAATCGATTGAACAACAATTGTTCAATCATTTGAACAGCCAAAAGAAAAAAATAAGAAAGTGTTGTTTAATCAATTGAACAACAATTGTTCAATCGATTGAACAACAATTGTTCAATCATTTGAACAACAAAAAAAAATGAGAAAGTGTTGTTCAATCAATTGAACACTAATTTTTCAATTGTTTGAACAATGAAAACCAAATACATAAAAGTGTTGTTTAATCGATTGAACAAAAAATAAAGTGTTCTTCAATCGATTGAACAACAATCGTTCAATCTTTTGAACAGAAAAATCAACAAAAATGTAAAAAGTGTTGTTCAATTGATAGAACAACAACCATTCAATCAATTGAATAACACTTATCAAGCACTCAAAAAAACCCTCATATTTACATGGTGATGCCTAATATAATTTGCAATCAATCAAAAAGAATGTATACATTATTTACAATTTAAAGAAATCTTAATTTTTTGAAAGAAGAGTTGTTGGGTCATCTCTCCCAGCAGCTAAGTTTTGCATGGAGGAGTCCTCGTGTACCTACTCACAGAAAGAATCCTTGGTGAGCGATTTGTGATAGAGACACATTTGATGCCTGTTCACCTTAAAAGAATGGCCAGATTGATCAATGGTAGTCAATGTGAGAGTACCATTGCTACGAAATTCTTGGATCTCATAAGGGCTGAGCCATCTCATTTGCAATTTGCCTGGAAAATCCTAGAATTTGGAGTCGTAAAGGAGTGCCCAATCCCATTTTTGACACGTCTTCCTCTTGATAAGTCCGTCGTGCAACTTTTCCCTTTGTTGCTAAATAATTGCAGTCCGTTGCAAAGCAAGCAGTCGAGCCTCATTAGTTCATTGATTTGTTGAAGTTGCTTGGTTTGGGCTTTTGTTAGATCAGCCCCATTTCATGGGCCATTCTTAGAGTTTTTATTTCCAATTAAAGTAGAAAAATTGGTTCTTTGCCAAACATCAGTTGGTATGAAGAGTATCCAGTAGTATTCCTCCAAGTCATACGATAGGCGCACAAGGCCTCTAGCATTCTAGTAGTCGAGTCTCGCTGGTGTGTTGAGACTATCTTAGTCATAACCACTTCAATGACCTTATTGGTGCCTTTTACCTGCCCGTTCACCCGCGGGTGATATGGGGAAGTGGTTATGTGCGTAATATGATTTTTCCTGAGAGTGGTAGTAATATTATGTCCTACAAATTTCCCTCCCCCGTCTGTGATCACTTCTCGCAGTAAACCATACCACACAAATAACCCGAAAAGGAAGTTAATCACAACTTCGTCTGTGGCTCTTGGTAAATCTATTGTTTCCACCAATTTCGTCACATAATCTATGGCCACCTGTATGTAGGACTTTTGATTAGATGGGAGATGGTATGGGCCAACAAAGTCTAATGCCCATCTCTCAAAGGGTTCTATGACTAGTTGGGGTTGCAAGGGCATTTCATTAGGTTGGCCAACCCTACCCATCCTTTGGCAACTATCACAAGGCTCGGCATATTTCTTACCATCCTTAAAAATAGTGGGCCAATAATAGCCCATCTGTAATACCTTATGCCCTGTCCTACGATCTGTGAAGTGTTCCACACAGGGCTCGTCATGGCAAGCTTTCAAGATGTCATAAATCTCATCCTTGCGAATGTATCTGCGTATACACATGTCAGCCCTTGTGTGAAAAATATATTCGCCTATCCAAGAGAATCGGGCACTACGCTGAATGATCCATTTCCTCTCTCTTATCGTTAAATGCCTAGGTAGCTTCCCTACTTCAAGATAACTTGCCAAATCTGCGTACCATGGCATCTTGACTGCTACGAAAAACATATGTTCATTTGGAAATTGGTCGTCTACTACAAGTGGATCATTCACCTTTGGGATTCGAGATGAAAAATCGGCAACTCGGTTTCCCTTCCCCGGATGATCCCTAATAGTAATGTCAAACTCCTGCAAAAGTAATAGTCACCATGTCACTCGACCATTTGTGATAGGCTTATTAGCTAGATATCAAATGGGAGAGTGATCAGTATACAGAAAGACTTGGTAGCTAGTTATATAATGTCTAAACTTGTTTATTTCATAAATAACCACTAAGAATTCTTTTTCTGTTACTATATAATTAAGTTCTGTAGAAGTGATATTTCTGCTAATATAATATATAGCATAAGGTTTCCTGTCCTCCTCCTGGCCGAGGACAATGCCTATAGCTACATCTGATGTGTTCATGGATATGTGGAAAGGAAGCTCCCAGTTTGGTCCACGTAATATTGGTTCTGTTGAGACTAGTTTCTTTAGACCTGTAAAAGCCATGTCACATTTGTCAGACCATTTGAAATCAACATTTCCAGTTAAAGCATATAAAGGAACAATAATTTATGAAATTTTTTTAATAA
Organism: Pinus tabuliformis; assembly: GCA_031772625.1. Classification (NCBI taxonomy): domain Eukaryota; kingdom Viridiplantae; phylum Streptophyta; class Pinopsida; order Pinales; family Pinaceae; genus Pinus; species Pinus tabuliformis. The sequence goes on from CM062818.1 coordinate 575,808,775, forward strand.
AACTACGATAATAGCCTGCATATCCCAGGAAGCTATGTACCTTTCTCTGAGTGCAAGGGGTAGGCAATAAAAGAGTTACCTGAATTTTTGCTGGATCTGCCTATATCCCTGATGCAGAGATATAATGTCCTAATATTACACCCTTGGTCATCATCATGCGACACTTGACATTACTTAAACATAACATGGTAGCAATGCATCATTGTAAGACTTTTTCTAATGTTTAAAATGCTTGGTCGAATTCATCCCCATATGAAGTAAACTCATCCATATACACCTCAAGTCCTTCGTTTGTCAAATCATCAAAAATGTCAAGTATAACTCTCTGGAATGTAGCTGGGGCATTACAAAAGCCAAATGGTAATACTGTGTATGTGCATGTACCTCAGGGACAGGTGAAGGTTGTTATGTATTGGTCTTAAGGGGCGATCTGAATCTGATTGTAGCCGCTAAAACCGTCTAGGAAGGAAAAGAACTACTTCCATGCCAAAGTATCAAGGACTAGATCGATGAATGGGAGGGGGAAGTGATCTTTCTTTGTTGCCTTATACAATTCCTAGTAGTCTACATAGATACGCCACTTCGTATTTTTGTTGGGGACGACCACCAATGGAGAGACAGATTTATTGTCCAAAATAGGCTAAATGAAGTTCACTTCCACTAGCTTATGTAACTCTTCTTTCATAATGTCCTTGAGATGTTGATTCAATCTTCATTGAGGTTATCGGATGGGTTGAGCATTCTTCTCCGTATAGATGTGGCGTGTACATAGCTATGGGTCTATACCCTTCATGTAAGGATAATCCCAGGAAAAGTCCCCTTTATATTTTTGCAGGACCTATATGAGATTTTGTTTTTGATCGTTATCTAGACTATCATTAATGTTTAGAACTTTCCCTGGTTCGATCTCAATAGGCTTTCTGTTATGAACAATGGTCTTCTGGATATGTTCATCGTCGGTATCCTTCAAAGTATCTTCCATGACTTCATTATCAAGGATTGCTTTCAACATTTGACACTTTACATTGCTCACATCAGCTAGCTAATTGATAAAATTATTGATAATGTAATCTTCAGTTTGATCTTTGAATTCCAGTGCCTCTACTATTGTGAGTGGTGAACGAATGCTTTCCTTTAGGTATGCTAGTGGTTGTTTACATAATTTTACAATGGGCAGACTAGGCTTGGCAGGAGGATATAACACAAGATTGTTTACAGCATCCCCCTTTGCAATATTCATGCTTCCTTCTCAATAGCCAATATAAGCATCAACTGTCGCCAGCCAAGATCGACCCAGAATCAGAGGATTCCCATCCAATCGACTCTTTGGGTTTATAACAAGAAAATCTACTAGATATTCCCATGAATCAATGAAATTGTAATATCATGTAAGGTTGCTTCTGACCTTACCACTGAACGATCTGCCATTTCTAATAAAGTGGTGGTTGGTTCTAGGGCTGTAATACCAAGTTCTTGACAAGTTTCTACTATTAAAATATTAATGGTTGCACCCAAATCAACTAATGTATTGGGAAAAGAGCGGCCATATATATGAACTGTCACTATGGGATTTACAAAATCTTCATACTTTACCAAAGTTTCCCCTCCCAGGAGTAAATCAAATAAGGTTCCTACAACGTGAATGGTGGGTGAAGTTTTTTCTTTCCTCATAGGATTCTTTACACATAGCTCTTCAATTATTTTAGCATAGATGGGAATATCTTGAATGGCATGGAGGAGAGGAATTCTAATATAAAGATTTTTTTATTTCCCCTACAAGATCAAAATCTAGGAAAACGATAGGTTTGGGTATCGTTATCCTTTGAGGGAATGGGGGGAAGTGACTGTGATTTTTTCAAGGTCTTCACATTGATCTGTATCTTCCCCTTGGTTTGGTTCAGTATTAATTACAGGTGGTGGTATATGTACATGTGGGGTTTTAATTTCAATTGTTGGTTGATCCATGTTTTCTCGAGGGGTGATGATATGCCCTGACCTCAATCTAAGTTTATTACATTATTTTTTCTCAATCTCATAATCTGAGCTTTAGATAATTTGTACCAATTGGACCGGTCTATTATTAGGATTCGAATTTTGCTGAGCTGGAAATTGAGGGTGTAGAAGAGGTTGAGGATTTGTTTGTAATGTATATGGAAGTGATAGTGCAGGTTGAGGATGAGATACTGTCCCCATGGGTGCATTGGATATCCCCAGCGGTCGCTGCCAATTTTTAGACCAATTTGGATTTTGAGAGGTGGAGGCAGGCCACTAGGATTGATAGGGATTTCCCTGCCAAACAAGAGTAAGAGGAGAAATTGGCTAGCCATTACCTATAAAGGATTGGGTTGGCTAGGATGCCATAGGGAATGGCTAGGTTTTCCAATCTGGGTAAGGTTATTGGCATTGCCATGTTGCCCCAAGGTTCTGTTGCTGATTAAACTGTGAAGAAGGAAATAACTAGGATGCGTCTTGTGACATACCTATAGGTTTATCCTGCCACTATTGACGTTGGCTCATCAGATACACCGTCTTTGTTTCTTCTTCTACTTCGTTGAATACTGCTTTCAACCCCAACATTGATGGACACTGTTCAGTGGGGTGATCTTTGGTAAAGATAGAGCATCTCTAGACCATGTCTAATTGACACTCTCGTTGGTTGTGCTTCTTTCGACAACATGGACAGAAGATGGCCAAGTTTTCTTCTACTAAGGCTTGCTTTTTTTTAACTTGTAAGATGTCCAGCTGCGTTGTGAGAGTGCTCATGATGTCCCTCTTGAAATCTTCTAGGAGGTTACTGATTTCCATCCATGTTACACCTCCACTGTGTGGTTTGCTTCCCCTTCTCATGGGATCTTGGCTTGATGCTCTTGTGCGTGTGTTTCCTCACGAGCACATGATACACAAGCGAATGATTTCATCATAATCTTCTTGAGAAATATCTCCTTTCCCCATTAAATTTGGAGTTTCTAATCATTCCTCTTTCATCCCTTTAATTAAGATAACTCTTAGGACTTCTTTAGGTAAGGTGTCATGTGGAGATCTCTGCAAACTATAATTAAACCGTTTGACATACTCTTATAGATTTTCATTATCTTTTGTAGTCATCTTAAAGATTTCATCTTTTAGCTCCCTAGTCTTGCAAAAGTCCTGGTATCTTGTGAGGGAGGAGGTTTTCATATCATCCAAAGAATTAATAGTTCATCCACCTAAACCCATGAACCATCTTAAAGCTACTCCTTTCTGAGTAGAAGGGAGCAGTTTTAGCTTTTGGGGGTCAGTAGTATAGTCATAGCCTCTACAGAGGACATTAAACTCAAACAGGAAGGCATCATGATCCTCTGTGAGCATCCCATGAAAATTTGGCATTCTCTTTAGAGGAATAGCCTTCATGGGGACATTGGCCACTTGATCAACTATGGGATATTCCAAGGTTGAGGTTTGACCTTGAGGTGGTTGGTTTTCCATTTGGTCAAATATGTGCCAATAACCTTCAAGGATTTGAGGGGGTGCTTTTTGAGTAAGCGTGGGATTAGAAACTCGAGCTAGCTTTGTAGAAATACCTATATCTGGGATCACAGGAGACCCTTATTCAGACAACTATGGTTCTTCCTTAGCAGTTCCACTAGTTTCTCCTTCTCCTTCTCTTAAGTTACACGATTTTCCCTCTTGTAGAGGATTAGAATGTAAACTTGTTCTAGCTTGAAAAATCTATTTAGATCCTCCAATTTGGCTTTGAATCTCACCATAAGTTGCAGATGGTGAGCCTACTGCTTGAGGGATTACAGTAGGACGTTTTCCAGATACTGTCCAAAATCCTACTGATGCTCGACACTCTACTTTTCTTACGATTTTGTCTATAAAGGTTGTTCTCACAAGGTTCACCAATCCTTTGGGTTTTGTGGATTTAGGTGGGGGGTTCTACTCTTTTTCTATCTTTATATTCCTAGTCATTCATAAAAACCAATTCCTATTTAACCTCTAAGCTTTTGCTCAAAAGTTGGCTGGTAATCAAGCACTTTAGTTGCTAAGCACGCAGGTTCCTACCTTCCATTTTTAAAACCCGAATCTTTCACAGGAAGATAAAAAGGAAATCACTTCAAAACACTCTCCTTGACAATGGTGCCAAAATGTTGGTGCACTAAGATGCCTTTTTACAGGAAATATTAATTCCTACATTAATTGTCAACCCAAGGTAAGTCTTTTTATCTCAAGAGTGTCAGGACTATATGTGAAGTGAATTCAGAGGTTATCTAATGATAAAGCGTTGCAATCAGTAATAATTATTTCTTCAACACACTCCAAACAATGCTGAAAGAAATAACTATGGAAGAAATAACTCTTAATACACTATGCAACTCTATTTAGCTTGTTCTGAAATCAAATGAATCTGAATGCAAATGCAAAGAATTACACATTTCAATATTCAAATAGAATTAAAACTAACTCACTCAATCAACAAAGAGCACTGTAACAATTGCACATTAATGATAATCTATAGAAAATCTGAATTGAACAACAAATCCAATTCAACGAAATATCCTAATTAAACAACGAATATGAATTGAACGACATATATTAATTAAACAACAAGCAATCATATAATGATAAATGATATCTAAACATAAAATGACTTATGTAAGCAAATTATGGAAATTGATCAATGTTATCTCTAAGATCTATGATAACATAAATCAAAATGGACAGCAATTTAGTATTGAAACTAACATAGCCAATCCAATCAAAGAGTTACTCAGATATATGAAACAACTAAGTCTGAATTTAAATGAACAACAGGATGAATTGGAATCGTCAATATTTTCAGTAAGTGAAATGATATTAGCTTAATAGTAACAATCAGTAAAGACTAAATAGAAAGGATTATAACACAAGAAAGCATTAGAATTTCTCTTGACTTGGCCTTGAGTCACCAGAAATCTCCACTAAGAAATACTCATAATATAATTATGGATCAAAAACAGTCTTTCTTCATTAAAATATGCAACATCGTTACAACATCATTGAGATAACAATATTATATGTCTCAAAAGAATAACTACAAAGTTATGAAATTCTGAACTTTGTGCAGTTTTTCCTTTTGTCCTGATATATTACATTTAGAAAATAAATAGATAAAAGCAAATCCTTCGGATCAGGGGATCCCAAGGATTTCGCTATACACAATCTGATTCTGGCATGAAATAGCATAAGTCTACATAGTCTCTCGCTATCTTTCCTGTCTTAGACACTGTCTTTCTCCTGTTACGGCCTGATGCTGCTTTGTTAATTGAACAACTATTGTTCAATCCATGTCTTCTGCATATAAAGATAACAAAATTCAGTTTTTCATGTAGATTTATCTAATTTGTTACCAAGTTCTTTTGCCCAAATTTAGTTGTTATTTCCTTTACTTTGATCCATAAACAAAGATAATCATGTGATGATAAATGTTGAATAAAGCTATTTACGAAGAGAAAACATACCTTTTTCCTGACCCAACGATAGGGTGCGGTGATTGGAGGCTTAGCCTTAAGGCTCTAAGTCCTTTAACATTCTATCGGGGGCATTTTTCCTTGGTTAATGCTCTATGACCTTGTTTCTATTGGTTTCCTCTTGACCAAGTGCTAACACATCATAGCCCCTTCCACCGACCTTTTTCAATTGGAAACTATTATAAAGTGAAAAACTCATCAATCCTTTGATTACCGACCTTTCAATGTGACATCATCACTAAGACATGGCACTTCGTGTCTGGTGACACATGTCACCCTGCTATGGTCCATTAGGCCCCGTTAAAACACCAAAACTGTGTGCCAAGTTTCCTTCCATACCGCTAGATCATGCTTATGTCAAATTCCATGTGTCCTTATTGGAGCTAATCCTATTCTGTCACATGTCATTATCCGACACATTCTTGTGCCGTCATGCGTCATTAGAAGAGCCAATCCTACACTGCTATGAATCTTGTTGGAGGAGAGAGAAAAGGGAACGTCCACCCTTGGTTTTGCGATCAAATACTTTGCAAACTTATATTTAAGTCCCCTAATGATTTTACACTATATCATAACTTTATGTGTATCAAAACCTTTTAGAATTTGTCATGTTTAGAAGTTCTGATTTCCGACCTCCAATTTTTCCATTTGTGAAGTTTCGATTTCCAATCGTCAATGTTCCGATCTGCTTGAAGTTTCGATTGTCGACTGCCAATATGCCGATGTTGTTATTGATGATATGTCATGCAGCTATGATGTGCAATTGTCAATCTGGATTTATTTCTGAGGTTGTGAACATCGATATGTCTGGACCTCCGATATTCGATACACGATATGCCTTCCTACCTAAGGCTTCAAGTCCCAGAATTTCAACAAGCCATAGGAGTCCATTTTTCAATTTCCGCATATCCTTGGAAAGCTTATTTAGAGAAATTTCCAATGGGGCGGGTTCAATATAAGCTTTGAGTCCTTCTTCTTGGAAGGTGACTGTAAAATTGTCTTCCCATTTACTCTTTGGTCAGTTGAACACCAACTACCATGATAATCATTTTATGACTTCTTTAGTAAGCCTGCAACTACCATGGGGTTCCATCCAAACACCCAATCATCATGTTGACCCTTGTTTGACATTAATGCCAACACTTACAAAACCACCTATACAACATCGAATGTCCTACAGAAAGTAGTGTTACAGGATCCAAGTCATTTTCTCACCTGTTAGATCATATTGAATGTTACAAATGAAATAAATTTTGGCACAAATAAAGTGATTGTAGAACAAAATAAATAAGATTTCCCAAGGGAAACAGGTAAGAAGAATACTCCAATATTTGGAAGAGAAAGAAAGAAAAAGAAGAGTATGGATAATGCCCACATGCCCAAACAAAGGAATTTAATGGTTTATTGGTAGTTGATACTCAAAACATATGAATGGAGATATGAGAAAATATGTCTATAAAGGAACACAAAGGAGGGAGTACTACTTTTCAAAACAACTTACCAATGAGAATAATGGCTGAAGGGATACATATCCTTGACAATGGAAAAGATAAAGTTCATAATGTTTTCTATGTTGATTGCCTAAACAATATGTTTCGAGTGTTATTCAAATGTGTGATAAAGGTTATTCTTTCATATTAAAGTTGTTTATGGAACAAGAGGCTAGGTCATTTCATTTTTTAGCATCTCATAAACGTAAAAAAATGGAAGAATTAAAAGATATACCTAGGATTTCATAGCAAAATGATACAAGTTGTGAATATTTTTAACATGAGAAGAATACTTGAGTCCACTTCAAGGTAAAAAAACATTCATCAAGAAGGCCTTTTGAAGTTGCTCATACAAATATTTGTGGGCCCCGATGATCTAAATTTAAATAGGAATACATAAAATTATAGATATAACCATAAATGCAAAGATAGAGGAGAAATAACACTTCATTTCATTGATATCAAATACTGAAATATGCCAACAAACAAAATGGAAATAATATTAGCTTGATTGATGGTAGCTTATCTCTAGGAAGAGATGTGGCAGATACATGCCTCTGAACTATGTTACAATAAGGCTCATAGGCCTATTTTCTATTTTAGAAACAATGGAAAACCCTAAAAACCCAAAAACCTAACCCTACGAGATGAAGAGCCAAAACTATGGGCCTTGTTTTGGTAAATTGGTACATCAACTTCTTGGGGTTGTAACCTTGACATACAATCTTTATTTGACATGCACAATACCTCTTTCAAAATATTTATCTGAGGACTAGTACTTCCGAGTGCCCAACATTAGAAAACGTCCCATGTTGGCCCCATTTTTCCCCAAAAAGACCATTTAGTGCCAAAAAATGGCTCCAGAAGTTCAAGACTCAAAACATTGCCAAAGTAGTAAACTATGCTATAATTAAGGAAACTGAAAAACTCAAAGAGACAGTGGTGGGGGTCCAAGTGGAATAGGTAGGTGGCCACCAACATCCACCTAGATCATTCCTCCCCCTTTTGGCAACAATGATCTCCGTTGTGTTGAGTGCCTCCATGAGATGGGGAAACTTCTGGTGAACTTGGTCCTTGGTGCGCCACTTATCTTGGTGCAAGAGTTGGCTAGCTTTAACAACCTGATATAGTTGGATCTTATGTTGGTGAGTGTTCTTGACCTCTGTGTCCATAATTCAATCGGTTGTGGCATGTTCCATGAAGTCTGAATTTTATTTTGGTGGTGTGATTTGTTCAGCAAGGTCTGATGTGTCCAACAATAGTGGGAATTATGGCCGAAGGTGGTCCACATTGAACATTGGGTGCAGATCAAGGAAATTTAGAATGTTGAGCTCAAACACATTGTCTCCCATAGCCTTGTTAATGGTGTAAAGACCATATCAGAGCGGTTTGAGCTTCCAATGGGCTCCAATAAGGCTTTATTTCTAAAAATACAACCAGCCTTGTGGCCCACCTGAAACTTGTGTGGCACCCGATGTTGATCATGTCGCTACTTGTACTTCACATTTGAATTCTCCAGGCCATCATGAAGCTATTGGAGGATGTTTTGGATGCATTCAATAAATTTTATCACTTTATCAACCTCAAATATTACTTGTGTGGATTCTATCTGCATAGTCTCATGAGGCATGACAACATTAATCAGACACAATGGTTGAAATCCTAGATCCACTTGAAAGGGAATACAATGAGTCGAGCTATGGAGAGATATATTATAATTGTGCTAAACATATGGAAGACACTCATCCCAGGTATGAAGATGCTTGGAGTTGTGCATGTGGAGTATATGCACTATCATCCTATTGATGACCTCTGTCTGGCCCTGAGTCTGGGGATGGAAGCCAGTCGATTTGGTGAGATTGGTATCCAATTGTGTATAGAGGCTTGACCAGAATGTGCTGAGGAACCTGCTATCCTGATCTAATATATTGGTATGCAGAATCCCAAAATATACCCATACTCATTCAAAGAAGGGTTTGGCAGTGTCCTCCATTGTGATAGTCTTTTTTCCTGCTGCTAATATAGCCATCTGGGAAAATTTGTCCACGACCACAAATACACAATCATTACCATGATTGGTAGAAGGGAGGCTAGACATATATTCCATGGAGATGGATTACCATGGCTAGCTGGGTGTAGGCAGAGGAGTGCACAGGCCTTGCTTCTTGATGGTTGGCTTGGCGATGTCATAGGCAGTGCAAGATCTGATATATTTCCCAACATACAGTCAGAGTTTGGGCCAATAAAAGTAATTTTGTAGTACATCCATAGTTTTTTCCACACCAAAGTGTCGTGTGAATTGACTGAAGTGTGCCTCCCAAATCAGTTTGGCATGCTCACTTGAAGGAACACAAAGGTTGTCCAAGTAGCATAATAATGAGGCCTTGAGGTGGAAATCAGGAACTTGTTTGCTTGCTACTAGAATCTCGTATGTCGAGGCAGAATCTGGATCATTTTTGTATAGTTGCAGCCATCTAGAAATATCATGACCAAAAGAGTTGAGAATAGTAGTCAGTATTGCAACTAGGGTCCGACTAAGGTAGTCTGCAAATTGAGTGGTGCTACCCTTTTTTTATTTAATGTTCAAGTCGAATTGTTGCAGATATGTAGACCACTTCTGATGGTGATCATTGTGCAACTTACCTTGTGTCAGTATAAACTGAAGAGGTCAGTGATTGGTGTGGATGACTGTCTCCTTCCGTTGAATGTAGTGCTTCCATTGTTAGAAATGCTACACGATTATACATATCTTTATCATAGGTGGGGTACTTCTGAATTGTATCAAAAAGTGTCTCACTATGATAGGCCACTCGATGCGTGTGTTGGGTGATGATTGTACCAATAGCATAGTATGAGGCATCTGTCTCAATTTCAAATGGTTGTTGCAAGTCTGGGAATGTGAGGACGAGTGTATAGTATAGGTAGTGCTTCAACTCAATGAATGCCTTATGTTGAGACTTGGACAAGGAAAAAATTTCTTTCGCCCTACCCTTAGTAATCTGACTCAAAGGCCAAGTGATATGGGAGAATCCCAATGCGAACCTCTGATAGAAAATTTCAAGGCCCAAAAAGTTGTGAAGCTCTGTTAGAGTGGTTGAGGCTGGCCAATCCCAAATGAATTGGATATTGGTCAGGTCCACATGCACACCACGCCAATCTATGATGTAAACCAAGTATTGGACCTGGCTCATGCCAAAGGTGCATTTCTCCAATTTGGCATATAGTTTGTTCTAGCGAAGGGTTTGAAGGACTTGTCTAATGTGTTGCAAGTGTTCCTCCCAACTCGTGTTGATGATGAGGAAGTCGTCTAGATAAACCACCGAACGAGTTGGTGAAGGGTCACAAGATGTCATCCATTAGCCTCTTAAAAGTAGGAGGGGTATTTTTCAACCTGAAGGGGATAACCAACCATTCAAAAAGGCCTTCCTCCAATTTAAATGCAATATTCCATACATCTATGGGCCCTATTGGAACCTGGTGATAACTAGAATTCAAATCGATATTGCTAAAATACTCGACCCCCTTGAGTGGGTCCAATAGGTCATCAATCCATGGGATTAGATACCTATTCTTAACAGTGATTTTTTTTAGTGCCTGATAATTCATGCAGAGCCTCCATCTCCCATCCTTCTTTTGTACAAGTACAATCGAGCTCCCATAAGGCAAGGAACTTGGTCATATGTGCCCTTTCCACAACAACCCATGTATTTTCCACTTGATCTCTTCATTTTCTAGAACAAAGTAGAGATATATCGGCCCATTGGGTAGAGGTACTCTAAGAGTCAAATCGATTGAATTCTTGACATGAAAATGCAAGGGTACCCCTATGAGTGAGGAGATGATGTCCCTTTATTCTTCCACGACCATATCCACCTACTTCTGCTACTTGGAGGAACCCTTCTTGGGGTTTATGGATGTGGTTATGACCTTCCCTTATTGTGAGAGTGAATCAGAAAGAAAACAAATTTTCCAGTCTAGGAGATGACCTTACTGCATTGCTTAGCAGAGACCAAAGAGATGGTGGTAGGTGGGGCTACCTCCAGTACCCTGTATAATTTAGTACACAGAGAAATAATAACAGAGAAAAGTCTAAACTCATATACAACATGTCACTTCCATAATTATGTTTTTCCTAATAATACATCACAAACTTCAAGAGGAGAAACATCACACGGTACCTCATCCATGAAGGGCTTGATGTTGTACGGGAGGAAACGCTATTGGCTAACGAGGATATCTCGTCCTTGGTGAAGACACTCGATGGTATATGGTTGTGGATGTGTTTTAGTCACTAGGCCCAACCACATCAGGACCTCTACTAAAATGAGGTTCTTTTGGTTCCTGTTGTCAACAATGAACTCCAAAGGATAACCCTTCACCCACATATGTGAGTGGAATAAGTCATCCCACTCTTTTGGATCTCCAAGCTCAATCTTGTGGATCTTCATGGTGGCCACAGTGGCACTGGGTTGTGCGTCAATGATCTGCTTCCCTTTTTCGTTTCCCTTGTTGGGTTTTGACTCAGATTTAGAACATGTGTCGGACTTAGAAGCCTTCAGTTCAGCCACTAGTGACTGCTTGGCCCGACACTCACTTGTGTTGTGAGTGGAGCTCTTATGGACCTCATACCACATTCTTGTGTCCTTATTTGGTTTCGTGGTCTAGTTTTCCTCTTGTGGCTTCGATAGGTTCTCTAGGGTCACCCCACCTTGGCTTTTCGCTTTGATCTGTGGTCTGGCGGCACCTTTCCCTTTCTTTGGATTCGTAGATTCAAAGTCTCACTTTTTCTTTTTAAGATTTTGCTCAATCTTGACAACATATCAATATGTCGTGTTGAGCGAGGAGATGTCCAGGAACTCCATCTCAATGTCAATGTACTTGTGTAGGCAATAGTGGTACTTGAGTACCAAATATTTCTTAGAATCCTTGATACCCAACTTCGCGGGTATGAAAGAAAATGGTAAACTCTAGAATGTCTTAGTCCCTTCCTTGTCATAGTGTGGTCCACTTTATGTATTTCCTCATAGCTCCCAAAAAGGAAATATTTCTCCTTGATGGAATCCTGGAACGAATGCCAAGTGGATGCAACCAAAAATAATGGGGGCATACTTTCATCCTTATACTCAAAGTAGGTTTCCCACCAGTCCTTGACGCGGGTGGCGGCTTTGAGAAGAGAAAACGTAATATTTTCCCAGCCAGAAAAATGATGAACATAAAATATCCTTCTAGCATATTTAACCATTTATCTACAGCGTTCACATCTATCTGACCCTCAAATATGGGAATATCAAAGCTAACTTGTACCTTAAAGGGTGTGGCACTTCTAGAGTAGATGTTGGAAGTAGATGTGTTACCTTTGGGTAGTCGCTAAAGGATTTGGGTAATGTTGTCCATCATCACGTTTCTCTATCGCTCAAGGGATTATTCTAGCAAGATTTTGAAAGGATATCATGCCCCCTCATCTTTATTTTCTTCCCCAATGGGAGGCCATAGGGATTTGTGAGGTTGGTCTTGCAAAGGTTCAACCATTTCAGGCCCTAACTCCTTAAATCCTGACTGCATTGGAGACATGCAAAGAAAAATAGAGAACGAGTAGACCTATCTGATACCATTGACCCAAATTTAAACAGGAACACAAAAAATTATAGATATAACCATAAGTGAAAAGATGCAACAGAAATAACACTTCTTTTCATTAATATCAAATATTGAAATATGCTTATAAACAAAATGGAAATAAGACTAGCTCGGGTGATAGTAGCCTATCTCTGAGAATAGATGTGGAACCTACATGCCTATGAAATTTGTTACAATGAGGTTCAGAGGCCTATTTATTATTGACAAACAATGGAAAGCCCTAAACATCCAAAAACCTAACCCTAGGAGATGAAGCACCAAATTTATGGTCCCTGTTTGGGTAAATTGGTACATCAACTTCCTAGGGTCATAACTTTGTCGTACAATCTCTGTTTGACGCGCACAATACCTCGTTAGAAATATCTATCCAAGGACTAAAACTTTCCCATGGAAAAAAGCACACTACTTATAATGTTGGCCCCGATTTTCCCAAAAAAAAAATCGTTTAGGGGCTCAAAACGGCTCCGGAAGTTAATGACCCGAAAAACTGCCAAAAATAGAAACTTGTGCTACAATTAAGGAAAATGAAAAAATGAAAGAGAGAGTGGCAAGGATCTATGTGGAATACGAAGGTGGCCACCAACATCCACCTAGATCCACAAAAGAGAACAAACTCAAAATGGTGATAGATACTTTATGCTCATAATTGATGAGTATATGAGAATGGAATGGCTTTCTTTACTTAGAGAAAATATAAAGCATTTGACGAATTTGATATTTTCAAAGCCCAAGTTAAGAATAAAGTTGATCTAAAGATCAAGTTTGTCACATACCTAGGTTGACCAATTCTTTTGTTTTGTTTTATACACATCTATTTCTACTTATATCTATACCTTCACTCCCAAGGTTATCTTAAGGTATCCATAGGATAATTCTTGTCTGGTTTCAATAGTGTCCACCCACTCTCCATATACGAAGGTATCCATTCTTATTTTTTTTATGACTTGTATTATCCTTCTTACATTTTGAAGAGGTTTGGTATACATTTCACATTCCATATGACTATGTAGGTCAACATAGATACATTGTGCACTAGGAGGGTGAGATTCTTTTGACCTTGGCACAAAAGGATTAACTTTAATAAAAATAAAGTTCCAAATTAGAAGGCTCTATAGTTTTATTGAATGCAAGTGAGTTTGGACAAACGGGAGTGATGGTTTATTGGATTTTGTGAATCATACCAAGTTAATAAAAATAAAGTTCCAAATTAGAAGGTTCTATAGTTTTATTGAATGCAAGTGAGTTTGGACAAACGGGAGTGATGGTTTATTGGATTTTGTGAATCATACCAATGGAGGCCATGTCGCCCTAGCCCATGTGATCTTCATGTGCGTCTCATATTGCCTTTACTTGGACAAAAGAGATCTTCCCAGGTGAAATCGAATGTATACAATCACTGACAAAACGTTATTCTTATGACTTTCCTTTTTTCCCTACTCATTTGATTTTGTTTCCACCAGACACATGATTTTTCTTTTAGAGTGTCACTATGTCAGTGGGGAAACATGGCATCTGTGCTCGCCGTCTTGGTTGCGTGGATCCAAGTTAATTTCTTGAATTGTTGCTTCGCCACTTTCCAGAATGCAAGTAAGGAGATAAATGGTTGTTGAGGTCATTGTTATCCTTTTACTTTTTTGTGCTCTGTTTGCTTCCTACGATTCTAACGCACTCGGTAGTTTCTTTTCTACCTCAAGGTGTGCTTCAGATTTTAATGATCGGACTCTCTCGGCATCACAAAATAGCACCTCTATAAATTCATTGGGTCTTTATCACTGAGTTTCGGAAGGTAACTTCATATTTACCTCTTATAATCGTTATTTACTACGTAGTGTTTCCACAATATTGCTTGTATTCTTCTCCTAAATTCCTAAACGTATTTTCCCTCACTGGATATCATTTTAATGTGAAGGGTTGCTCCACATTACGTGGCTACTCTGTCTGCTCTACGTTATAGGTGATGGCTTGTGTATTTTTCTTTTTTTTATTTCTCTAAGGATGGCCTCTGGTCTCCTGAGTCGTCCCCACTTCTTTCTGAGTACTCATAAGTCTAATTTAATGTCTCAAGTGTAGACTGGTTCTAATTTATGGTATACATAGGAATGGGCAGGAATTCTTGTATTGTTGGTAGTTAAGTTAAGGGTTTTTCTGAATCATTTCAAACAGGTCAATGGAGTCATAGCCATTTCGACTCGTAATTCCTCTAACGTGTTAGCCTTTAAAACACTTGGAGAAGGTATTGGCTACCAATTCCAGTTACAATTCTTTAATGTTGGTTTTTATTCCCTTTTTATGACATCTATAAATGCCTTCGATTCCTATATGGGGACTTGTAGGAACAAGATGCCGAGGTGATTTAGATTTACAAGTATAACCTTGTCTTGTCATAAGTTTTTTTTTTTTTTTTTCTTTTTCCTTTCCATGTCATCAAGATCTAGATTTGATAGTCACTCCCTTTTCTCGTTTTGAATTTATGGCGACAGGAATAATGCTGTCATAACCGAATGGATTCACAAAGCAATTATCTCTACCTCTAAAATCTTCCCATTGTGCCTACAGGTTGGTTTTCCACATCCTGCCCATGAATTCCTTGTTGTTCGGTGGTGGCACAGGTGTTAATTGAACCCAATTTCTATTTTTGATTATTCAATGTAAAATAGTCTCTCTTAAGGAAAGAAACTGATAGACAAATTTAGAGAGAATCATACAGTTGGCATTCACCCGATCTGGTGACATTTGATGTAAAATTGAATTATATATGTATCAAACTATGTGTAATCATGACGCTTGCTATATAGAAAGAAGTTAGAAAATTACATATTTTTAATTGAACCTTTCGAGGGTTATATGTAGTTTCTTTTATGGAACTAGTGTTTGTTAAGAGAATGGTTACATATTTCTTTCAATTTCCTATGTGTTGGTCCAACTACTATTACAGATGGCTTTTCTATTGCATGTTTTGTAATTCCTTCATACATTCCTTGGCCTAAGCATTCTCAGGAAAAGAGGTTAGCCTCATTTGTCTTTTCTAATTTTCCAATGGGAAAGTGCATTTCTTCTTTGGTTGAATTACAATGCTTTTTCATTTTGTTTTCTTCATTGTTCATAATTTATAATTTCTAGATGGAATACCTATTATATATTTAGGTGTATGGAATTTATAAGTAAATGGTATGAATAATTATTCGGAATGAGAAATTAAAGTTGAAGCTCCCTGTGAATAAGAATAATAAAGAGCATTAAATTTACTATTCTACAAGTTCTTCCCAATTTATATTTGATTACCTATTTATTCCTATTTGATCTTTATTTTTCTTCAATAATGGTTTTAATTGGGTTAGAATAATATTTCTTGTGATTAATTAACTCTTATTGGGGTCCGTGTTGGAGGTTGGAAAGGACAGCGGACAATCATGACAGTTATGAGGATTAGTGGAAGGGTACCCTCCACCGCCCCCCACACGCTCATGGTGATGGGTGCAGTGGCCTCCTACATGCATACATGCAGAGGTGGTAGGAAAGGTGGCAGGCATGGCAAGGAAGAGGTGGGAGGCGCTTCAGGTAAGGAAGGACATGGGAGATGTTATAGCATGATAGATTGTAGAGTTAAGGCAGTTGAGGGGAGTGATAATTGCATTGTTGCAAACGTTAGTGGGAGTTGGAGCACTGGAGCAAGGAGGTGGAGGTATCGTCGATGGCATCAGTGGAGCAAATTCGGGTATGTTTCTTGGTCCTGCAACCCTCTTGCTATGGCAACATTGTTTGTTTATGGATGGAGGGTTCGGGAGAAGCCAGGGGAGGGGAACTAGGGGGCTAGCTAGGGAGAACACCGCAAGATTGGGTTCGTTGTTGTCTATTTTAGTGTTCTGGCTTGGAGAGTCCTAAGTGTTGACCTGGTTAGTGGATGGGAAGCCTCCCTTGAGAGCAATAGAGTGAATTCACATGACTGTTTGGGTGGAGTGGAAGAAGCATTGCAATGGGGAAGGGTAGGCATAAGGGAATGTCGAGGAGTGGCACAAATTAACTAGGTAGAGGGGAATGGGAAGGCTCAACCATGATGGTGGATCCTTGACTGGGCAGAGGGGAATGGGAAGGCTCACTTGTGCATGGGCACTCTTGCTTGGCCATGAGAGGGGTGGGTCAACCGAACTGTGTATGAGTGGCAGCGGGAAGGGAGCAGAGAGAAGCAAGACAGGGCAAGGCAACCAATCTCGTTTCCTGAATGGGCTGTCACCCAACCTGCATCTGTCTCTGAAAGAATTAGGGATATGCAAAGGAATAAGGTTAACTGTGGTATTGAAATTCAATGCCAGAGGTTAACTCATCGTGCCTTTGAACAGGGTGTGGACAAAGAAGAGATGGTTCGGCTGGCAAGAGGAAGAGGGCATGGAAGACGTGGGAGGGATCTTGCACAAGAAAATGGCCCGATCACCTCAGAACGAAGAAGAGGAATAAAATTGGTAGAACACCTCATCATCAAAGCTACAATGGCTTATAGGGAGGGAACAAATGTTGGTATCCGTAAGTTGTTGGAAGAATTGGAGGGAGAAATTAAACATGAAGGCGAGACCCAAGAGGAGGTTGAGAACTGGAGGACTGTAATCTAGGACCTCGGGAACACCAAAGGTAGAATAACCGAGTTTAAAAAAACCCTTTATTTATATTGGCTTATGAAGAGCCTGATGGGGAAGGCGATGGCACTGACCCTCCAAGATATGCCCAACTATAAAAAATGATTTGCAACAAATTCAATTTCAGCTTCACATGCAGGACGTCCGATTGGACAGAATTCAAAGGCACATCCCTTGCATCATCGAACTAGCTGAGATGCTTGGTGATTTTGCCAAGGACTCGACGCCGGTCGAGTCAGCTTCAGAAGAGCATCACGAATAACCAGTTAATATGCATGCTTTTTGTTTTTACTGGTAGCATTTACTTTTAAAATATGCATGCTTATGATAGATAGACATATAGAGTCCTACCATGAAACTGATATTTATTTAGCTTGCTTAAGAAGGCTGATACTTTACTATTTCATGATGGTATATAACGAGGATAGGTGGCCAACAGACTTTGTTTCCCACTGGGCAAGTTGAGGCCACCTATCTCACATAAGTGGTGTAAATTTGTTGTTTATAAATAGAAAATGAAGGACATGCGATGGTTAACAAAAAAAAAATTACTCCTTTTGATTACTTAAAATTACCTCAGTAGAGAATATGAATGTGTTTCTTAAAGGCTATGTCTCTGAAATTAGTTTCCTCCACCGTCTACACTGAATATGTGTGTTTCCTTCATAATTTAATGATATTTTTTCTTTCTTCTTTTCTTAAATTATTTTCTCTATGTGAAGTTATAGTAGCTTGTTTTCCTTAAGATTATTTAAATAGTACGATTTTGGCTATGCTACATATTAAGTCTGATATATCAGGATATACTCTCCCAGATTATGGATGCTCTAAATTGTCTCCTCTATTCATTATTATAAAAATATACAACCCTGCTTAATTAGGGAATACCCATTTGCATATCATTACCTCTATAGTTTAATTTTCAACACGTCTACTTTTGTTCACCATTTGTAACAAGAGAATTTATAACAAATTTAAAATATCATTCTCTATGAAAATAAAAATATATCCTTTTCCAACCATATGCTTAAATCAATAAATGATTGAGACTTAATATAATCCTAAGCATATTATATAACTATGACTTTAGCCATACCAATAACTAAAACTTATTCATATTCCACTTTCATGCATTTTTTTTTAATATTCATATACACCATACATCAACAAAAAAAAATTGAATGAATCCATATTTTCTAACGTGTTCTCTACTAGGAATCCATTTGGGAAATCACCCTTTACTCCTAACCATGAAATGAATCTACTAGTTTCCGCTAAGCTAAGATATGCTTGCCAATGGAATCAACCTCTTTGATTCCTCAATAATATATTTTATAAATCTCCATCCATATCAGATTTTAGCAGCATCTTGCTTTTGGATCTACCAAGCCACTTTCCTAGCCTTTATTTTTTTCCCTGAAAAAGATTTTTTTTTTTCTTCAAATCCTCCCTTTCTCTCCTGCAGAGCTTTATTCCACCCATACTTAATGCCTTTCTCCAACTATTTGATTTAATAGACCTTTCTCTCCCATCATATTACATCCATTTTGTTTCCTCCTAGGGAACCTTAGGATCTATTTAAGGGAATATTTATCTTAATTCAAGAACCAATAGTGGTTTTTAAATATTGGAAAAAATATCTTAACTCTAGTGTTTCTTTCCCATGTAATTTCCAGCTTTTTATTAATAGAAAAAAAATATTTATTACATCACGATAACTTATTTTTCACATCCATTTAAAATCCAACATGGTTTTCTAGCCATCAAATCTAAAAACAGTCCATGTCTAAAAATATCAAAACATTAACATAAGGAATAGACAGGCATTACGTCTTCCCTCCCTCTTATTCAACACCATGTTCAATGATCATTTCCCGATTGATTCCCTTTTGAAATAGTGTTGGAAAGGCCTCTCACATTTTATCCTTTATCTCCCAGGTAGCCTCCACATGTGTGAAGTGATTCTATTGCACTTTAATTTGAGTGACAACAAATTTTTGGAGCAAGATCTCTTTTCGATATAATATGCGAAGTGTCTCTGCCAGGAAGTCTCCTTCTAGTTCCACCTGTATCAAATTCCAATAAATTATGTGAGAGTTATCAGGGAAATAATTTTTTAACAAAGATATATGAAAAACATTGTGTACCTTAATGTGGCTAGGAAATTCTAGTTGATATGCTACTGGCTGAACCTTGTCCAAATTTCAAAAGCTCCATAGAACTTTGGTGCCAATTTGGTACAAGTACCTGTCCTTAAAGCGCTTTTCTTTGGTTTAAATCATAACTATACATGATCTCACACCTTAAATTCCTTGTGAGCTCTCTTTTTATTAGGGTAATGTTTATGTCTGTCTCATGCAATTTTTATGTTTTGTTTATTTTTTCGCACCACTTGTTCTATTTCTTCTAATGCATCTCGACCCAGTATTAGACTCTCCTCTAGTTGACTCTAGATAAAAGGTACATGGAATTTTCTTCCATATAATGCCTTGAAGGGAGTCATTTTTATCGAATATTGATATATGTTATTGTGGATAAATTATGCTAGATGGAGAAAATATTCCTATTTAGCAGGTTTTTCCATCACATGCATTCTTAGCATGTCCTCTAAGGTTTGATTTTTTCGCTCTGTCTTCCCATCAGTTTGGGGTTGATATGTACTGCTGAAATTTAGCTATGTTACCATGCACCCAAACAAATATTTCCAAAATTTGCATGTAAATTTAGCATCCCTGTCAAAAACTGCCATCTTTGGTATTCCATGTATTTGTAATATCTCCTTCATAAAAATATTGGCATTCTGAGTTCTTCCATATGTAGATTGTACCAAAATAAATTGTGATGCCTTGCTTATGGTGTCTACTAATACCATGATGGATTCATCTTAAAATCTTCTTTTTGGAAATCCTATAATAAAAGCCATTGACATGACTGCCCACTCTCATTCAAGAATGGGTAGTGGGTTTAACAGTCCTGCTGGGTGTTGGTGTTCTACCTTCAACTATTGACGTTCTAAGTATTTAGACAAGTACTCTGCTACCCCTCTTTTCATGCTAGAATAGTGGAATTCATTCCTTAGTGCAGTTATCATATTTTGATATCCATGGTGTCCAAAATATGGTTTCTTATGATATTCATCTAATATTATTTGTTTTAGATCACTTATGTTTGGAACATACAATCAATTTCAGTAAGTTACAATATTTTTCTATGTTTTTAGTGCAACTTGGAATTTATGTGTGTTGCAATTTTTGTTGAATTTATAGATAATTATGATCTTCCTTTATTTAATTTATGATCTATTTTGTGAAATTTTTACTATCACTACTAACATATACTCCAATTAGAGCATGTGCATGTCTACTTAAAGCATCTTCTATTTTATTTTCTTTTCCTTCTATGTGCTTAGTATCAAATTCAAATTCAAAGTCACTAAGAAAGGCCATCCACCTAGCTTATCTAGCATTAAGATCTAGTTGGTTGAAAAAATATTTCGAGCTAATATGATTTGTTACCAAGGTGATTTTTTCCCCAATAGATAGTGTCTCTGCATTTTTAAAGCATGTACTAAAACAACCAACTCTAAATCATATACTACATAGTTCTTTTCACGAGTTTTTAGCTTTTTGGACTCATAGGTCATTACTAAATTTTCCTACATCAAAACTCCTAAACCTTGCAAACAAGCATCTGTAGATACAACAAATTATTTATTCGGATCTCCAATTTTTAAAATAAGGGCCATTGTAAGAAAATATTTCATTTATACAAACTTTACTGGAATTTTGTTTTCCACTCAAACTTGATTCCTTTTTCTTGTAAGGATGTGATAGGGTAGGCTAGTTTAGAGAACCCTTCAATAAATCTTTGGTAATATCTTATGGTTCCCATAAAGTATCAGAAATTTGACACATCCTTAGCTATGGGCCAATTCAAAATGGATCTAACCTTTTTAGGGTTAATAGATTGTCCTGCCTTTGAGATAGCAGGGCCCAAATATTGTATATCCCTATAAAATTCACATTTACTCAAGTTGCCATATAATTGATGTTCTCTTAATGTTTGCAGTACTATTTTCAAATGTTCCTTATTCTCTTATACATTTTTGGGATACACCAAAGTGTCAACTATAAACATCAGCACAAACTTATCCAGATACTTACTAAGCATGTTATTCATCAAACACATAAATTTCGTTGGTGCATTAGTAAGTCCAAATGGTAACACTACAAACTCGTAGTGACCATATCTGGTTTGAAAATTTGTCTTATGAATATCCTTATCCTTTATTTTCAGCTAGTGATACCTGATCCTCAAATCAATTTTTGAGAATATAGCTTCCCCTATCACTTGATCGAACAAATCGTCAATTCAGGGAAGTGGGTATTTGATTTTAATAGTTAGTTTATTTAATTTTTGGTAATCGATTCAAATTTTGAATGTTCCATTCTTCTTCTTCACAAATAACACAACATCCCCCCATGGCGAAACACTGGGTCTCATATAGCCTTTATTAAGTAATTCTTGCAACTGCATCTTCAATTCCATTAATTCTGGAATACTCTTTCTATAAGGTGTCATGGACATCGAGGTTTCTGTTAGTACTAGATCAATGGAAAAGTATATGTCTTTGTGTTGGAAACTAGATCACTACTAGTGGGGGGGAAGGGTGGGGGGCTAAATCATCAGTGTACACACTTATATAATTTTTCACCAATTATTTAATCTTTGAATCTATGCACAACTAAAACAAATATCCATAGATCAGAGCATAAAAATAAACATGAAAGAAAAAAATCAATCAACACATGTACACAAGTTTTTTTGGTAGAAAACCCATCCTAGGCAAAAAACCACCCTACTATTGTTGCACTACTAAATTCTTCTATTAATTTTATCAATCAAATTATACATGGATAAAATCACTCCCATCAGCCGGGAGACTCGACTCATTTCACAATATGCTAGCTTTTCCAAACCATAAATTATTTCTCTCAAGGATCCAAGGACTACCATCCACTGAAGGCCACCATGATCAACAATCCTTTCCCAATTACTCCTCAACTAACAACGATTCTACTGACTCTGATATGTTGGTACTATCATGACTAATGACCATCGCTCAGTTTCTACCAAACTATCCAAACACCATTGGACGAAGGAAACTCTTCCATCTTTTGAATCCACCAATCGCTTTATACTCAAAGCCGTCATGCCTTCACTTCCTCCATGTGAGCCTTGTTTCATCTATTTTTATATTGGACTCCTAAAACTTTCTCAACATGAACATTGCAACAACCTATCATCAAAGCTCAATCAATATCTAATCTGCAGCTCTAGGTGCCATCAAAAATGCCTCACAAAATCTCCACACCAGTTGGAAAACAATCTCCTCAATCTCACTACATCAATCCACACTTCAATAGCTCATTCACTTCATAGTATAATCGTTGAAATAAAAATTAAGATATCTGCTCCTACATCTGCAAAATGCTTCAGAAATTATCCACTAGAGAAACATGGAGCTTGTAGGCTCTCCTCCAAGCTCTCAGTCCCTCAACACAACCACTATACAATCTACCATAATCCCAATAAACATTCTCCAATATGTAGATGAATTGAAGTTCTCAACTCAATAATTACTCAGAACTACTGAGCTCAACAATCCCATTCATATTCTATATTAGATCTTGATTCATCTCATTGACTCAATCAACCACTAAGTCCACTAGAATTTTTTATATTTTCCACTTTAACAAACTTTTGGACGTCCCACAATCTTTTCTGATCATAAACCAAAAAACTCTGATCAAGGAGGTTGCCACATGCCAAAAATTAGCTCAATAATGCAAGGATTGTGGATCAATTCTTGACAATATGCTTAGTCACACCCTTAACATTATCTTAATTCGACTGGGGCTATAACTGCTCCCTTGACCCTTTCTGGAAAGTGACCAGAGCCTAAAACTACTCCCATAGGCCTCTTCACATGTGACTAGGGCTTAAGCTCAGTACAAACATCAACCTCTCAACTGTGAAACTTTTCCACCTACTCCGCCATATTCTCTAGAACCTCAACACTCCTCCATTCCTCTACAACAAGTCTGCAACTGATGAAATATGCCAAGAACAAGTTGGGAACATGCAAGAACTATTATTCCAAGCTCAACACCAATACCAACACCTTTATCTCCTCAAGCAGCAACCACAACATCTCTAACATCTGTAGCAGCATCTCCAACACATGCAGGAGCATCAAGGAATACAACTGCCTCCATCACTGGTAGAAGCACCTCCAACAAAATAAACCACATCTCACACATGTAGCAACACATGCCATGTCTCCAATACATGAAGATAAATATGCAACATCTAGAGCAACCCTCCAACCACCCGTAGAAGCAACATCTCCAACCAACTCCACGTGTTTCAAATCCATCTCCTCAACAACCACAACATTATCTCCATTAGGTCTAGTCATAGGATGTTCACATCAACACCAACTAACAAGACCATCAACCAAACACATATCACTACACTCATCACTCATGCATATGACCAAAAACACCTACATACTATTGATATCAATGCCAACATTACAATGCCAATAATGTCCCCCTTTAGCATTGATTTCAACCTCAATACAACATGTGAGGCTGAATTCTAACCATCCAAATCTCTCCCCCTTTTACATCAATGACAAAGGACCATAAAAACACTGAAGTATAATGCCAATAATGTGATGGATGAGAGGACTCCCCCTATCATAATCAACACCATGTTGATATGATGTAGACCAAAAAATAGGAACCTCAGCTGCCAATCACTTCTCTATCCAATTTCATGCCAACTATGAAGAATGAGCATGCTCCCCATAAGTATGTAATGGAGATGGAAATACATACTATTTCCCTGGTGAAGAAACACATTTTCATGCTTCAATAAGCATCCTTGCTAAGCTCAAGAGACTATTCCACATGGACCATGACTCTAACTGACTTAGAACATGATATACAATACATTACAATACAACAACACTTCATGGAGAAAGTACATTGTTGTGACATGTACAGAGGAACGACATATAACACCTATACACCTATCACCAACCATCACTCTTATGGACCCAAGTTTACATCATGCACCCAGTGAAGTGGGGCTACATCAAAGATATACATCCTAATACATGACTTGGACTCCATTGACCCATAGATAGTAAATCATAATACATGCTAGACACCATGGCTCACTCCATGAGAAATATGCCCAAAAGATGAAATAATGGTAGTACATGCATTTTACATCCACACACAATGGTGATCTCATCAATACATTCCCAAAGCATGAAATAACATGAGTACATGGTGACAATGAGAATTAACATTAGCTCTATATGGCAATAGCAATGAAATACAATACATGGCATCCACGAGATATGCATAAGCTCTCCATATGTAGCGAAAATAAAGTAATAACAACATCATATGTAAGTACATGGCCACTAACACCTTAGCCATCACCAACCCAAAAATAAATATCCTGGTAAGATCACCATGCTCCACATAGATACAACAATAACATCATCTAATAGAAGTAACATGGTAATATATCATAGAGGTAGCAACCAATGCATCCTCATCATCATATGCTCTCTCCCCATGAGAGCAAAACCAAACAACAACATCTATCATACCAAACCATCATAAGAAGCAACAAACTTCTTATCCTCATCATAGGTTAGCAACTTATCATCAATGAGGCATAAGTAGCAAATCAGTGAGAAACAAAACATATATACTACATAAATGAGCACCAAAATATAAATCACCATGAGTACACAATATCTCGTCCATCAACATGTACGAAACAATCATAAGCAGTAGCAATCATCTTCCTCATGTCTCTTCTATCCAATAACACATGAGCAACAACATGATGCATCTAGAAATAGAAGATATAAAAGATAATATGCCAACACATCAACTGATCACCATAGCATATACATATGCATGAAAACATATGACATAAACATCAATTACATAATGCAAAATACACAATCTTTCTACTATATGACAACAAGAACAAAACCTCTTCCCTGCATTAAAATAATGCCAAATATATGCATTGCATAGGAATACAATGCCAACCATTTGCAAATCCATTAGAAATAACATATTCTCCCCTTGAATGTGTGATCCCCCATCACACCTAGACAATGCACATGATAATAACTATATGGCTGCCATAATACCATTAGCATCAATAAAAACCAAAAACATATATCTGCTCCAAAACTATCAACAGATGTACAAGGTTGCTCCAACTAAAACAAACCAGAGAAAAAAATGAAAATAACACTTCAAACCTCAAGGACCCATCCTAAACACATGCATCTTTAGAAATGAAAATTTGTCTTCTCGTACTCTTTCCCATATGGATGCATAGTTAATAATTTTCACGCAAGTCAGAATGCAACATATGATCCCCCTAAGACCATGCAGAGCTCAATTTTTGGTGGAAGATCCTTGCTTCTCTTTTTTCCTCCAAAATTTCATCTGCTGAACTTTCTCCTTCTTATGCAGTTTTCCTTGCATATTCGAGACATTGGGAGATTGCAATCCTTAGCCTTATGGCCAATATTATCACATATAAAACGTATAATGTGACCAATGAATATAGGAATAAGTTGATGTTTTTTATTGAACTAATTTATATTCCTCCCATGTCCCTTGCAGTCAATAGCCCTATGGAAAAAATCATTGCATGAAAAAAAAGCCATAAACTAGATTATTATACCTGAGAGAAGGAGATTTCCTTTGTATGTGTGTTTGATGTGGCCTCTACTTGTGCTGCTCCTTTTTATTAGAGATTTTTATCTCTCTAATACTGTAACTTGATGTTATGTGACCACGAACTCCACAATTGTAACGTTTGCTTCTTTTTTCATGGCTCATGGATCTCATTACTTTTGTTGCAACTAGGTGCTACAATAATTTTTAATTTTCTTGTAAAAGCTTCAGCACTAGATCTACGTTGCTCTAATTCTTCTCTTGCAAAAATTAATCAAACCTTCAATATTTGAATTTATGCTTCAAGTTCCTTCATGTTGGGAGTGGGATCCCCCAAGAGCAGTTTTTGGGCTAAAAACCCATGTTTATGTCAATTTTTGTAATATAATTGTAAAGACTCCTCATTTTGTCATCGCGGAGCGCGAAGGTATTATGGGTCAAAAAGGGTAGTCTGCCCTTAGTTTTGAAAAGTAAAGTCGGCTGTAAGAAACATACCCATGGTCCGTGGACCATGGGATTGTATAAAAAGAGCTAAGCTCTAAGTAGTTTAAGGGGATAGACAATGGAAAATTATGTAATAGAGTGATCACTCTGAAGAAGAAGTCTAAGTCTTTGGTCGTAGTGTAGGTAGAGGCTTTGCAACTAAGTGTGCAGAGGCATAGGGTAGAAGTTTGCAGCTGAATGCACGGACCCCTGCAGCTATGTGCGCAGGGCGGACAGTGGTTGTAACACTTGGAAGATATTAATAAAAGGAGATATTCTGCAATTTCTTTGTCTTTGTTTTGTTGATGCATTTGAATATTTTATGTATGAATTTCCTTTATTATGCTTATATGATGCGTGCATTAATGAAATTACATTGAATAATTGAACGCAATTACGAATATCTGCTTACGCGGTGTTAACTTTATGTATTTGATGGGATAAGAAAATCACTTAGACTAATTGGGGAATCTACACAGCACGCTGCCATAGCAGCGTGAAAGTAACTGAGTAGCAGGTCAGGGCTATGTGATGGTCGAGCATACCCTTTCCTAGTCGTACGGAAGGCCGGAATAGAGGGTTTGTCTTGCAAGCCCTAGAGCGAAGCGACCTGCATGAAGTTAGGGATAGAAGGAATCAAATGACATCACAACCATCTTAGGGTGCGAAAACTTCGTTTCAGCATCCCCCCATACTGCTTCATGTGAGACTTCAATCCGTGCTCCATGAGCTGATGCCGAAAGGGCCAGTAGTGTAGGGATTTATTTGCTAATTAACATTGAACCTATGATCTGAATTGGATCCATAACAAAAAATCAGAGAACCATGACTGTATTAAATCAGGACAAAACTTTGAATTCAAAGAGCATGGAGCGATTAGAAAAAACTTTGAACAATGGCAATTGGTAGCTAGTGTTGAACGATGAGGACCTTGATCAAAGTGCGCTGACCGAGGCCCATGGAGACTGCGCAGGAGGCGAAACTAGCCCCTGGTAAGCCCATATCGGGAAAAGGAGGCAGTTTTTGATGCGCGATTAGCGTCGTTGGGCAAAACCCCTCGAGAAGGAGAACCCCTGAGCACTCGGTCACACGGAAGCCGGGAAAACCATGGGGAAAAAGCACTAAAGGCTAAAGGCAGGACCCACGCTCCAAAACCGGTGGTATTTATTGGGGCACCCTTTGGCGGTAAGCGGATTTGGAGAAAAATGAGCAATTCCACTCAGCACCCGACACATGGCAAGCAAAGGAGAGAGAAAACTGTCGCTCATCATGCACTAAAAGTCGAGCAAGTCAACTGCGCGAAATGTGTGAATGGCGTCAAATCTAGAGGCCCCAGATCTAATGGCTGAGATCGCACCCGATGAGGAAAATGGAATCGACAAGGGAATAAGCCGCGATATATAAGAATTTGAGGTTCGATTTGACTGCCAATGTGGCAGAGGACTCAATCCATGACGTAAACGAAGAATTGAACCGACAAGGAAAAAGCTGGTGCAGTTCGCAGGAGAACAGGTGGCCACTCCCTAAGAGCCTGATGATGATGCCGAAATAGGGAAATCCAAGTGAAGTTGTAGTAGGCGATCTGACTGACGTGGAAGGGGAATTGAACAACCACGAGCTCAAATGGCTTCAAAGCCATGAATAGACAAAGCAAAAGACACCTAAAGGCAGAATTAGGAGAAAGAGAGGAAAAGGGAAGAAGATAAAGAAAATTAAGAAAAGACAATGAAGCAAAAAAGAGTAGAAAGATGATAGAGGGCCGAGCTGACCAAAGGCAGCGTCAAGCACCAAAGAGCTTGAGAGATTCAAGCCATCCCTGAGAGGATCTATCAGGACTAAGCACCACACTGGGCTCCTTCCATTAAAGACCAGAGAGGACAAAGAGCTAGTGAGGAAAAGAGTCTATGCACTCTAGTGGCTTGGGGAATCCAAGAACCACCCTGCCAAGAAAATTCTGTTTTAGGAGACTCCTATTGAGCTCCTTCATTTTAATTCTTTGCTTTAAGACACAATAAAAGAAGGGCACCACTAAGAGGTGGACTGGAGATGTAGCCCTGGAGGATAGCGTGAACTCCTTGTTAAATTCTTGCGTTCTTATATTTGCTTACTGTATTTCTCTGTTGTTTTCCATTTCAAGTGTCTGTGTATTTGCAATCTAATCGATCCACTGCCTAGATAACATAGACACACACCAAAACATGAGTCTGTAATACCTTCATTTTATAAATCTTTAACTGAGATCACTCATAGGGTGATTTTCAGATCAAGTGGTATCAGAGCTTTAGGCTGTAAGGTTACACCAGCTTGTGTTGGTTTAGTTGTTGAATTCTTACTAGATCAAAGCTCAAATTAGGAGAAGGAGAGTTGGTCGAAACTAATCCTGAAATTGGGAGAGTCTATCCTTGGAAGACAATGTCAGAGGAAGGTTCTATGGGGCTAGACCCTCAATTCATATAAAGTTTCCTAGCCATGAAGTCCATGGTAGAAGAAATGTATAGGGACTTTAGAAAACACAAGCATGAAGATTCATCAGGCTCTAAACAAGACAAAGGAGAAGATGAGTCTTACTTCCATGACCACTCAAAAGGAAAAGGGAAAGAGGAAATCTTTCTCACACCTCCTATCACACGGAATGAGTCATTCTTGCGGACAAGACCGACCTCCCTAGTATCTAATGTTATCTAGTGACAAGCAAGCCAATCAAATCCTATCTTTCTCTAAATATGTAGTTTATAAATAAAGGCAAACAAGTGTTTTAGGTCTACCTTGGGTCCAATGCAAGTTTGTGGAAGCCTCGCTCTTTTGATCCAAATGAGCTCCCTTATAGCGAATGTGCAAACACAAAGAAGCACACAAATTAAATAGCACCTGAAAAGACAATATCATAAAGCATACTTATCATGATGATCAAGGAATTCATGAAACAAATGACATAAGACAATTTGTTGACAAAAATGAATCTGATTGTATTAATTCAAATCAAAGAAGAACTTTACAACCTGTGCCTTGATGTTGTACAAGCTCCTCCGAGGGTCCAACAAGAAGTCTCCTCTACTTTGACAAGTTTCACTCTCTTCCCAATGAAGCCAAAAGGTATGTGATCTCTCCTCTCAAGCTTAACTAGGAAGTCTCAATTCCACCAGCATTTACCCTAAAAAATGTTTAGCTTCTAACTTCCCTAGCAACTAGCCCAATGCCTTAATTTATAGTGCAATGGAGGGAAGTTACTAGGTCCACCTTTAAAGGGATAAAGCCCTCCTTCAAAGGGATAGCTCCTCACATCAAGGGATTAGCTCCTTCTCTTTTGGGATGCATGAACCACCTAAGAGCGAACCATCCACGTCAAAATTCCTTCTAGAATCATCTAGAATTAACCCAAAGTGAGTTTTTTAGAATAAACTTGCGCCTTTTTGACTTTCACAGGGCTCCACACCCACTCCTTTAGAGACAAAGCAGACACATCTGCAGGTAATATGAACATGGGGGTGCGAGACCGTAGGCAATAGTGAGAGAAAGTGAGGAACCAGAACTTTAATGATTTTTAAGGTCTTTCTCTCATTTTCAAAGCTTGACATGAAGAGCTGAGGTCTGAGACTTGCTTAGGAGGACAGTATGAATGATGATAGACCCATACTGACTACAAATAGTCATGGTGACAATATTTTGTGTAACAGATTGCCCCCTAAAGTGCGAAGTCTGTAGTAGATGAGGATTTCATTTATCATCTAGGAAGAGTGAAGTACTTTATCATTTCTAGGATCAGCTTGTGGAAAGCCCGGTTGGAACCTGTAAAAACATTCAATGCAATATATATATATATGAGATCATATCATCGCTGAGGTAGGAATTCCCATACTCAGATCGAAACTGACTAGAAAACTAACTACTGCTCTGATATAGGAATGATCTTGTAATACATCACAAGTATAGACACATGTAGACACAGTGTGGACGCAGCCATCTGTTTATGAATAGTCCACAATATAATGAATACAAAATTCCTCGCAGCCTGGATGGGGGAAACTAGATCTAGGGTCTTCATTTCTACTTCCCGAAATAGTATGATTCTATCCATGCGAATGAATGTGTTGAAGTTGAACATGGTAGAAACCACTTGATTACCAGTCAATGATGTAAACTGTTAACACGTGTGAGAGAAACCACCAGTAATTTCAATGGCTATCAAAGTACTTAGTACAATCCATGAGATGTGAATAGATGTGTTGATTTCAAACATGTCATGGAATACTTTGATCGAAGGTCAATGATGCAACCTATCATCAAAGGCGAGAAACCTGCCATTGAGGCATGCAGATCCCAAGGGACTGACGATTTCTAGATCATCTTTCTAGATAATGAGCTGAAGTCGATAGAAAGCGATCCATCGTAGGCAAGCCCACAACACGAAATCATAGATCAAGTTTGAAGAAATTTAGTTGCAAGGACTGACTCAGGGATGGTCAAGATGGATGATAGATATTTTGCAGATGAATGGCTTATTTGCACTGACCTCTTGAACACATAACGGCACAGCAGATGGTTTGGTGACAATTGACCCAAAGTTAATACCCATAAACCGGCTGAAGACTTTCAATATGGTTTGATCAACTGTTAGGCAAAGGATTTCCCAACCCAGGTGAATAAAAGTGCCGTGTTCAAGAGTGGTTACAAAGTATGACAAACAGGTTCATTTTTCTCTCTTTTCCCCCACCATTTCCCACAAGTACCTCTTTATTTTTGACAAGCTTGAGGAGGATAACATTTGCTTGATTATAAGCTCATCCTTCGAATGAGTCCAACTTAGTTTAAATTCAAACCCTAAGAAGCAGTGGTCCATTCTTGTTTGTAATTGAACAGGTCCTTTACTGTTAAATTTTAACGAGTCTAGTATAGGAGAAACTCGGCATTTTTCAATTTTAGAGTCTGAAAAAACTTAAGAAGACTCCATGGTTGTCCTTTTTCGTAAATTTGTGTCTCCCAAGCCCAAAAAAGTATAAAATAATAGTTGAGACAACCACTTGATCATTACAACCAAGGAGTAATTTTCATAATTAGTGTCTATGATCTGAAAAATAAAAAAAGCGATCAATGACAATCACATAATAAGGCATTTCAACCTTAGTAAAAACTCCCTCTCGACTACATTGCGTCTATCTCTGTTACACAATTTCTATTCTATGCTCTCTATATCTCTATCTATTACTATCTCACGCTATATATATATATATATATATATATATATATATATATATATATATATATATATATATATATATATGACACAGGTTCATTGTTACAGGAATATTGGATTAGATCACTAAAAGGATCCGACCAATCCTCTCCTTGATTTCCTCAACAACCCCTAAATTCTCTATACACATACATATAGTAGACAATTACATTAACTAAGTTTTCTAGAGACTTATCGCTTCCATCATTTAAGCTCTATTTTAATAGAATTTCCCCTGTTTTGCTCCGATGGTCCACGTCCTCCTTTCTTCCTCCACTTTGGATTCCTCTTTTAATGAGGAGTGTTGGATACTCTTGCATCATTATTCGCGAGTCAAACATGGTTTATTATAATTTCGACCATGGTCCAACATGGAATTGTGATAGGAATTATGATGGTCGATGATGTTTATTTTAATGTTTATAATATTTTTCTTAGGGTTTATATATGTTGGGTTTATAATATTAGTCCCTTGGATTTAATATTATTCCCTTGGGATCATAATCCCTTGGGGTCTTAGTATTAATCCCTTCGTTTTATTATTCATTTGGGTTTCTCATATTAATCCCTTGGGTTTATCATTTCCTTACGTTTATGATATCGATCATGGTAAACCATTGTCAATCATAGCAGACCATGTTGAGCACCCATGGGATTACAAACGCGTAGGAATAATATTAAAGATAAGGAATTAATATTATAAACCCAAGAAATTTAAATATTATAAAACTTAGGATTAAAATTATAAACCTATCTCATTAATAAACCCAAGAGATAACACTAAAACCTCAATGGATTATTTACTTCAGTTCATAATCACTTGGGGTTTTAGTATTAATCCTTTGTGTTTATTACCACCTTGGGTTTATAATATCAATCATCGTCATCTTTATGTTTCTCTTGTGTTTATAATATCAATTCCTTATGCTTCTTGATCCCTTAGGTTTTTAATATTTATCCGTTGGGTTCACTAATTCCTTAGGTTTATAATATTAGTCCAATGGGTTTAATATTATTTCCTTGGGATCATAATCCCTTGGGTTTTAGTATTAATTCCTCGGGTTTATTATTCATTTGGGTTTATAATATCAATCCCTTTGGTTTATTATCCCTTTGGTTGATAATATAAATCATGGTAAACCATTGCCAATCATAGCCAAACATTGTCAACCATGGTTGAATGTCGCATTGTGACAAGAATTGTTTCACCATCAAAATAAACCATGTTTATTTTAGTATTTGTAGTATTTATATTTGGGGTTACCAATGTTGGTTTTATAATATTAGTCCCTTGGTTGAATGTCTATTTTGACAAAGATTGACTCAACATGAAAATAAACCATGTTTATTTCAGTGTTTGTAGTGTTTATATTTGCGTTTAACAATGTTGGGTTTATAATATTAGTCCTTTTTGTTTAATATTATTCCCGTTGGTTCATAATCCCTTGGGATTTTAATATTAAACGCTTAGGTAATAATAAACAATAGGGACTAATATTATAAACCCAATTTATAAAAACCATAAGATAAATATTAAAAATACTTAAGCCTAAGAATAATAATAATAATAATTAATAATACTAATATTATTATGAGTTTATATTGTTATAATAAGATTCATATAATAATCATAAATATATAAGAATATAGTTGCTAGTATTTGTATAGTTATTAATTATCATAAATAATCAGTCTTTATTATTACTATTATAATAATATTGATTACATTATTATTATAATAATAATTATATTTGTATATTATTAAGTAATATAATATTATTATCAAATATAATATTATTATAATATTATGATAAGATATTATTATCGGATCCTTTTACACTATCGGGAGCATTACATTGCTCGTTTACGTTAAAACCCCGGGACATCAACATTTATCGAAATACACATGAATACAGGAAAAAACCCCACTCTGAACCCATCGCCGGACTTCAAAAATAATACAACGGTACCTATAATTATTGTTGGGTCTACTCTCGGTACATCGCAAGTCCTTTGCACGACTTCTCCGACCCCCGATAAGTGATCGCTCCGATCTCCAATTGTCGATTGGCGCTTTATCTCTATCGGCATACCAACGTATTGCATATCCACTGTCTTTGTGCTTGACCTCTGCGATTAGCGATCAACGATTAGATCACAACCGTCGATCCGAATCTCAATCCGATGGTCCACACTTAATCGCGTGATAGTGATCATACTATTTCAAAGGTTTGTTCCCTACCACTTCAATGCACTGATCCATTCAGTCCTACGGACCCGATAAGGGTATAGGTCCCCGTCGATAACTTTTCAAGTCCAAATTTCTGATCCGATTGTGTTTTGCATTAAATCTTAGTGTAAATCAGATTTATGCTTTAAAGCCACCATTTCTCTGCCATAATCTGCTTTAACACAGAACACCCATATATAACGATTCATTCACTTAGTAGTGGATCACCATCGATCCTTACAGTGATCGATGGTCGATCAAACCTGCAACGCTGGAATTTAAATCATTTATGAGATACACACTTAGGTTATCTATCTTTATAATACACAAGCGTACAATTCAACACTGAAACACACTTTTCTATTATATACATAACAATGATATACTATGGAATTTCAGCCTTAGTACAAACTCCCTCTCAACTACATTGCATCTATCTCTGTTACACAATTTCTATTCTACGCTCTCTATCCCTCCATCTATTACTGTCTCATGATATATATATAGAACACACAGGTTCATTGTTACAGGAATATTAGATCGGATCACTGAAAGGATCCGACCAATCTTCTCCTTGATTTCCTCAACAACCCCTAAATTCTCTATATGCATACATATGGCAGACAATTACATTAATTAAGTATTTTAGATACTTATCTCTTCCATCATGTAAGCTCTATTTTAACAGAATTTCCCCTGTTTTGTTCCGATGGTCCACGTCCTCCTTGCTTCCTCCATTTTGGATTCCTCTTTTAATGAGGAGTGTCGGATGCTCCTGTATCATTATTCGCAAGCCAAACATGGTTTATTATAATGTTGACCATGGTCTAACATGGAATTGTGATAGGAATTGCCTCAATATGTAAATCAATGATGGTCGATCATGTTTATTTTAATGTTTATAATATATTTCTTAGGGTTTATATACGTTGGGTTTATAATATTAATCCCTTGGATTTAATATTATTCCCTTGGGTTCATAATCCCTTGGGGTCTTATTATTAATCCCTTGGGTTTATTATTTCCTTAGGTTTATAATATCAATCATGGTGAACGATTTTCAATCATAGCCAACCATATTGAACACCCATGGGATTACAAACACGTAGGAATAATATTAAACATAAGGAATTAATATTATAAACCCAAGGAATTTAAATACCATAAAACTTAGGATTAACATTATACACCTATCTTATTAATAAACCCAAGAGATAACACTAAAACCTCAAGGGTTTATTTCCTTTGGTTCATAATCCCTTGGGGTTTAATATTAATCCTTTGGGTTTATTATCAACTTGGGTTTATAATATCAATCATCATCATCTTTATGTTTCTCTTGTGTTCGTAATATTAATTCCTTGTGCTTCTTGATCCCTCAGGTTTTTAATATTTATCTGTTGGGTTCACTAATTCCTTAGGTTTATAATATTAGTCCCATGGGTTTAATATTATTCCCTTGGGTTCATAATCCCTTGGGTTTTAGTACTAATCCCTTGGGCTTATTATTCGTTTGGGTTTATAATATAATTCCCTTGGGCTTATTATTCTCTTTGTTTGATAATATAAATCATGGTAAACCGTTCTCAATCATAGCCAAACATTGTCAGCCATGGTTGAGTGTCGCATTGTGGCAAGAATTGTCTCACCGTCAAAATAAACCATGTTTATTTTAGTATTTATAGTATTTATGTTTGGGTTTACCAATGTTGGTTTTATAATATTAGTCCCTTGGTTGAATGTCACATTTTGACAAAGATTGACTCACCATGAAAATAAACCATGCTTATTTCAGTGCTCGTAGTGTTTATATTTGGGTTTAACAATGTTGGGTTTATAATATTAGTCCCATGGGTTTAATATTATTCCCTTGGGTTCATAATCCCTTGGGGTTTTCGTATTAATCACTTAGTTTTATTATACCTTGGGGTTTATAATATCAATACCTAGGGTTTATTATTCCCTTAGGTTTATAATATCAATGCCTAGGGTTTATTATTCCATTAGGTTTATAATATCAATCATGGTCAACCATTATCAATCATAGACAACCATGGCCAACCATGGTTGAATGTCACATTGTGACAAGGATTCTCTCACCATGAAAATAAACCATGTTTATTTTAGTCTTTCTAATATTTATATTAGGGTTTACCAATGTTGGGTTTATAATATTAATCCCTTGGGTTTAACATTATTTCCTTCCGTTCATAATCCCTTGGGGTTTTAGTATTAATCCTTTGGCTTTATTATTAACATGGGTTTATAATATCAATCATCTTCATCTTTATGTTTCTCTTGTGTTTGTAATATCAATTCCTTGTGCTTCTTGATCCCTTAGGTTTTTAATATTTATCCGTTCGGTTCACTAATTCCTTAGGTTTATAATATTAAAGAGTTCTGTTTATTAGTTCCTTGGGTTTATAATATTAGTCCTTTTTGTTTAATATTATTCTCGTTGGTTCATAATCCCTTTGGATTTTAGTATTAAACCCTTAGCTAATAATAAACAAAAGGGACTAATATTATAAACCCAATGTATACAAACCCTAAGATAAATATTAAAAATACCAAAGCCTAATAATAATAATAATAATAATAATAATATGAGTTTATATTATTATAATAAAATTCATATAATAATCATAAATATATAAATATATAAGAACATAGTTGCTATTATTTGTATAGTTATTAATTATCATAAATAATTGGTTTTATTGTTATTATTATAATAATATATTATTATAATATTTATTATATTATTATTATAATAATAATTATATTTGTATAGTATTATAATAATAGAATAATAATATAATATTATAATCAGATATTATTATTGGAGCCTTTTACACTATCGGGAGCATTGCGTTGTTCCTTTATGTTAAAACCCGGGACATCAACATTTATTGAAATACACAGGAATACGAGAAAAAACCCCGCTCTGAACCAATGGCCGGACTTCAAAAGTAATACACTAGCACCTACAATTATCACTGGGTCCACTCTCAGTCCATTGCAAGTCCTTTGCGCCACTTCTCCGACCCCCGATAAGCGATCGCTCTGATCTCCAATCCTTGATTGGCGCTTTATCGCTATCAGCATATCGACATATCACATATCCATTGTCTCTGCGCTTGACCTCTGCGATTAGCGATCAGCAATTAGATCATGATCCTCCATCTGAATCTCGATCCGATGGTCCACACTTAATCGTGTGATCGCGATCGCATTGATTGAAAGGTCCGTTCCCTGCCACTTCAATGCACCGATCCGATCAGTCGTACGGACCCAATAAGGGTATAGGTTCCCGTCGATAACATTTCAGGTCCGAATTTTGGATCCGACTGTGTTTTGCGTTAAATCTTAGTGTAAATCGGATTTACACTTTAAAGCCACCGTTTCTCTGGCGTACTCTGCTTTCACATAGAACACCCATATATAATGACTCATTCACGTCGTAGTGGATTGCCATCGATCCTTACAGTGATCGATGGTCAATCAAACCTGCAACACCGGAATTTAACTCATTTATGAAATACACACTCGGGTTATCTATCTATATAATACGTAGGCGTACAATTCAAAACTGAAACACACTTTTCCACTATATACATAACAATCACATACTAAGGAATTTCATCCTTAGTACAAACTCCCTCTCGACTACATTGCATCTATCACCGTTACACAATTTCTATTCTACGTTCTCTATCTCTCTATCTATTACTGTCTCACGATATATATATATATATATATATATATATATATATATATATATATATATATATATATATAGAGATATATATATATATATATATATATATATATATATATATATATATATATATATATAACATACAGCTTCATCGTTACACAAATATTGGATCGGATCATTGAAAGGATCCAAGCAATCCTTTCCTTGATTTCCTCAACAACCACTAAATTCTCTATATGCATACATATGGCAGAAAATTACATTAATTAAGTCTTCTAGAGACTTATCACTTCCCTCATTTAATCTCTATTTTAACAGAATTTCCCCTGTTTTGCTCCGATGGTCCACGTCCTCCTTGCTTCCTCCACTTTGGATTCCTCTTTTAATGAGGAGTGTCGGATGCTCCTACATCATTATTGGTGAGTCAAACATGGTTTATTATAATGTCGACCATGGTCCAACATGGAATTGTGATAGGAATTATCTCAATATGTAAATCAATGATGGTCGATCATGTTTATTTTAGTGTTTATAATATATTTCTTAGGGTTTATATACATTGGGTTTATAATATTAGTCCCGTGGATTTAATATTATTCCCTTGGGTTCATAATCCCTTGGGGTCTTAATATTAATCCCTTCATTTGATTATTCCTTGGGGTTTCTCATATTAATCCCTTGGGTTTATTATTCCATTAGGTTTATAATATCGATCATGGTAAACCATTCTCAATCATAGCCAACCATGTTGAGCACCCATGGGATTACAAATGCATAGGAATAATATTAAACATAAGGAATTAATATTTAAATATTATAAAACTTAGGATTAACATTATAAACCCATCTCATTAATAATCCCAAGAGATAACACTAAAACCTCAAGGGATTATTTCCTTTGGTTCATAATCCCTTGGGGTTTTAAGATTAATCCTTTGGGTTTATTATCAACTTGGGTTTATAATATCAATCATCATCATCTTTATGTTTCTCTTGTGTTTGTAATATCAATTCCTTGTGCTTCTTGTTCCCTTAGGCTCTTAATATTTATCCGTTGGGTTCACTAATTCCTTAGGTTTATAATATTAGTCCCATGGGTTTAATATTATTCCCTTGGGTTCATAATCCCTTGGGTTTTAGTATTAATCCCTTGGGTTTATTATTCATTTGGGTTTATAATATCAATCCCTTGGGTTTATTATTCATTTGGGTTTATAATATCAATCCCTTGGGTTTATTATTCCCTTTGGTTGATAATGTAAATCATGGTAAACCATTGTCAATCATAGCCAAACATTGTCAACCATGGTTGAATGTTGCATTGTGACAAAAATTGTCTCACTGTCAAAATAAACCATGTTTATTTTAGTATTTGTAGTATCTATATTTGTGTTTACCAATGTTGGTTTTATAATATTAGTCCCTTGGTTGAATGTCATAGTTTGACAAATATTGACTCACCATGAAAAGAAACCATGTTTATTTCAGTGTTTGTAGTGTTTATATTTGGGTTTAACAATGTTGGGTTTATAGTATTAGTCCCATGGGTTTAATATTATTCCCTTGGGGTTTCCGTATTAATCACTTAGTTTTATTATACCTTGGTGTTTATCATATCAATGCCTTGGATTTATTATTCCCTTAGGTTAATAATATCGATCATGGTCAACCATTGTCAATCATAGACAAACATAGCCAACCATGGTTGAATGTCACATCGTGACAAGGATTCTCTCACCATGAAAATAAACCATGTTTATTTTAGTCTTTCTAATATTTATATTAGGGTTTACCAATGTTGGGTTTATAATATTAGTCCCTTGGGTTTAACATTATTTCCTTCGGTTCATAATCCCTTGGGGTTTTAGTATTAATCCTTTGGGTTTATTATTAACTTGGGTTTATAATATCAATCATCTTTATGTTTCTCTTATGTTTGTAATATCAATTGCTTGTGCTTCTTGATCCCTTAGGTTTTTAATATGTATCCGTTCGTTTCATTAATTCCTTATATTTATAATATTAAAGAGTTGGGTTTCTTAGTTCCTTGGGTTTATAATATTAGTCCTTTTTGTTTAATATTATTCCCTTTGGTTCATAATCCCTTGGGATTTTAGTATTAAACCCTTCTGTAATAATAAACCAAAGGGACTAATATTATAAACCCAATGTATACAAACCCTAAGATAAATATTAAAAATACTAAAGCCTAATAATAATAATAATAATAATAATAATAATAATATGAGTTTATATTGTTATAATAAAATTCATATAATAATCATAAATATATAAATATCTAAGAACATAGTTGCTATTATTTATATAGTTATTAATTATCATAAATAAATATCTAATAATAATGATAGGTAAAATATATTAGGAAAAAATTCCTTACTCTTCAATAAAAAAATTTCAAATAATTTTAATTTCCAAAATAAGAAGTAATTGTTTGTTGCTCATGGGCCTTTGGATTGAAAGTGAATGGGTGCATTGTTAAGGCACTCCTTGCTATAGGTCATTGGTTCATATCCCCTTTGGGTGGTAACCTACCAAAAAAAAAGTAATTTTTTGTTTTAAATTCTATTTGTATACAAAGGATTTTATCCCCTCTCATAATGGGATAAAGAGCTATTAAAAGAAAATGATGATTTCAATTTAAACCATCATTGTGAGGGACTTTGTAAATTAAGATTATCACATAAGGAGGTGTATAAGAATATTGAACAACTTTACTTAATAAATATTACAATTTATTTAATTAATTTTTTTTTAATTATATTTAATAATATTACTACTTATGTTTAAAAACATATAGATAATATCATTTTTTTAATAATTAAATTTATAATTTATTTGAAATTATGATTTTAGCCATTAATATTATTATGAATTAAATTAAAATTAAAAAATATTTAAAATAATATAAATAATTAAAATTACAATCTAATCGAATCCACTGCATTAAACAAAAATAATATTACACATTAAAAAGAACCATAACTTTGAGACCTAAATTAAAGATTGACATTATTTATA
This sequence comes from Pinus tabuliformis, assembly GCA_031772625.1. Taxonomy (NCBI): domain Eukaryota; kingdom Viridiplantae; phylum Streptophyta; class Pinopsida; order Pinales; family Pinaceae; genus Pinus; species Pinus tabuliformis. The sequence goes on from CM062818.1 coordinate 575,849,511, forward strand.
AAAACCATAACTTTGAGACATAAATTGAAAATTGACAAATGCATATTTCAAATATATACATAATTATAACCAAAATAAACTTGAAACATTTAAAAATATATATGTATTTAAATTTATTATTATATTTTGATGGTTAATTTATAAAATTTATTTTTATAAATAATAATTTTAGAAATACTTATTTTTAGAATATACATGCTTTTAATGAAATTTTAAAATATATTTTTTAAATAAAAGATTATTATATATATATATATGAAGGAAAAGAATATCTATGAAATCGTCATTTTTATTATTCCCCATTATTTTAATTGGATTTGTACATTTCTATCATTTCTCATCTCTTTTTCATTGTAGCTTTTATGGTTTGAACCAGAAATAATGAACTATAAACCCATTGCTATGGATGACTATTGATATAGAGAGTGAATATTACATATGTTTAGGTTATTAGGTGTGTTTATTTTAAATTAAGTTTTGCAAAATTTTATTTTAATTATTAATAATTATTTGGTGGATAATAGAAATTTAATAGCTATTTTAATATTTTTTTTTTCAATGTGGTTCACGGGCACTCAATGAGTGGCCGCTACGTCCACATAGAGAAGCGGGGCAGCAGTTCCACCCGAAGGGATCTACCAGTCGGCCATATCAGGCCTAACCCCGAGGGCGTCGAGGAGATTTGACCTCGTGACCTCCCAACTGGGAAAGTGCTTAGCAACAGGAACTCGACCATTTGAGCTATCCCTTGGGGCTAATAGCTATTTTAATATATGCCTTCTATAATTTTAATTTAATTATCAATAATTATTAGGTGGATAGTAGAGATTTAACCTTCATCGAATATGTCATAATATTTATAGTAACATTCATAGATCAAGGATAATTTTTTTTAAGTAATTTATATCCAATTGATAATTACGTAAATGTTATATTAACCTGTGTTATGTTGGCTTTGTGGTATTGAATAGCCATGGTATTGGTCAATGATATTTTACCAAAAAATATTTACAATTTAAGAATTTTTGTGATAAAGTGTGGGTGAATCTCCATAGTTAACAATACTATTTAACTCATATATCAATTTTTTTTATAATAATAATTATAATGAGAAGCTTAGATGTATAAGTCCTTTTGTGGTGTTGACATGTATCAACTTTAAAATTAAAAAAATGATTATTCTCTACTATTTTTTTATTATAGACTACTTTTTTTCAATTTAAATTTTGTTTTTTTTTTAAAACAATATTATATAAAAGTTAAACATGAACCATTATTTATTTAAATTTCAAAAATAACACTTTATTTCATTAATATTTTAAATTAAAAATTCCATATCATATGTGTGTAATTACCAAGAATGGCGGCTAGCATGGATGTCCTATGTGAGGACCACAAACAAACTTTGGCAAATGGAATTCTGATGGTTGAAAACAGTGAAGTAAATGATGAGCACTTGATCTGGTACCACCAATGCGCACATGGAAAATTGAAGATGGTGTCGTCATTCTAGAATGACCTTGAAAAATTCAAGGTTAATCGTTTCAAGGTTAGTCAAATTGTGAGAATAGTTTCCTCTCCGCAATGTCAAATTCGCCAATCCCGTGATGTTCCCCATGTCATATTGAAGGGCCTTTGTTGTGTGTATTTTCGCCTTCTAAGTCAATCTGAAGCAGGTAGAGAGTGGAGGATTAGATTTGATGGGAATGTCTATATATTAAACAGAATCGTCATAAATGTGAGTTGTTATATCATTATTATTTTGTTGCTCATGCTGATGTATTTTTTGTTGAACATCGAGCAGAAAAGTAATTGTGAATTAACATTTTGTATTTAAAGCTAGCCCTTATACTATACAGGGGTTGCCTACAGTTGACACTACTTAATAACATTGTGATTTTTAGATTCTACTTAATAATATTGTGATTTTCAGATTTTAATAAATGTGATAATTAAATCACTTTAATGAAATAAATGTAACTATCGAATCATCTAAAATAAAATTATGACTTTTTTGTTATTTAATAGTGAGATTTTTTGAAAAAAATTTAGGTGTGTTTTTCCGTGTAATTTTCTTAAAATGAAGTATGAATTTATTGAAATTATAAATTTATGGATAAATTGGACACTTTAAGTATCCTAGAATTTTTTAGGATGCTAAATCCATATATATAATAAAAAATCAGTTTAAAAAACACAAATCAAAATTTCACCTCAATTTTTTCTACCAACACTAAAAATCCAAAAAATCACATCCAAAAAATCACACTCTTTAAAGACCAAAAAAAACACAACAAAACAAAAACAAAAACAAAACAAAAAACCACGGCCGGTTGACACGCTTATAACATCGATACCTCTGTCTTTGTGACATTGATTGTGGGCACAACGCGGCTATTGGAATCAGCGCCGCAACGTCACTGTGCGTTCATGACTCGAACATACTATAGAAGAGAATGAGCCCTTTTGCCCCTAAGTCATATTTCGTGCCGGAGAATTTTACACTCTTCTAGCAGCCATTATCATCCATAAGAGCTTATTGCACGACTGCAGTTGCACAATCAGACGCGACATGAATCTTCAATTCGCCGATCACGGTCTCCATTCTTTCCTGAACACGGATATCAACTGCATGCAGCATTTTCACACCGCCCAGACGAAACTGCCGGAGCCCAGCCAATGGAGCAACACCATCAACCACGAACTGGAGATGGAGTTGTTGCACATCATCAACGACGCCAATAAGCGCACTCGCATGATGGCTGCTGCACCAGCGATCAATATAGCCGCGATGGGTTCTTGGGACTTGGCGGCTGCCACGATGGGCGCTTGGAAACCGGAGCTGGACCTACGCTCGAACGCGGCGTTGGGTGTCAACATCTTCGACGCCACGGCCGTTCCGCGAAACCCCTGCGGTTTGATCACCAAAACTGCGCCCGCAGCTGTGGACACATCCGCGTTACACGAATATCCCTCGGCGTTCCGTAGCGACCCTCCGCCCCTGCCGCCGATGGAAGCACCAAGGGGTTCATGTCGGAAATCTGGTGCGCTTAAACCAAAGAGGAAGCGTGTGAGACCATCCCGACGCGTGCCAACAACGGTGGTGAAGACGGACACATCCAATTTCAAGGCCATGGTGGAGCACTTCACAGGAATCCCCCCCACCTGTACTCCAATTACTACTCAAGAATCCACAACAGCTCCATCTGGGTCCTCTTTGCCAGAGTCTACAAGTTCAGCCACTTCTCCATCCTTCAGCAAGCCGCTCCCTCATCCCGCCCTCTGCAAAACCTCGAGCTCTTCCCGTGCCAATGCAAGAACTACTGCGTCGGCCCCTATTACTACTTGTCCTTCGCCTCTGCTGTCTTCTTCCTTTCCCACCAGCCAATCTCTGTCTGAGCTGCCCTCCATAAGCACCGTAGTCTGTTTGACGGGTTCTGATCAGATTTCTAAATTTGTTGATGCGGAAGAACAGATCAATTTGCCTGATCTCATTGATGTAGCTCTTTTTGAGAAACTGTGGAACGAAATAAATATGGAACCGATGGTCAGAAATTTGTAAGAACTAGTATGCATATGCTGATCAGTCCTCTCTGATGATCAGTTTCTTTTGTTTGGCTTCTGGTTCCAAATGTTTCGACTGTTTTCATTAATTATTCTAATGCTTTCTCAGCTTATTGCATGCATCCCTTTCGAAATGTCAACGATTAATCATTCGACAGATTATGCTGTGCATTGGGAAGTTTGTGCCTACGGATAATTCCAGCAAAAGGCAATGAGAAACTCTGCTTTTAAAAGTCCATTTCATTTCTGTCGAGGGGGATTTTCCTGTTTTGTTGAATCGCACCTAATCGACTAATTCACTGCAATCACTGCAAAGGTTATGCTTGTATCTGCCAGAATGCTTTAGTTAATCAGTTACAGAAATACTGAGTTAATCAGTTACTACAGAAAGACTCCTGTACTCGCAGTGGAAACACAAAATATTCAGTTAATCAATTACAGAAATACAGAAAGACCCCTATACTCGCAGTGGAAACACAAAATTAACAAGAGAGATGAGTTTATTTGCGCATTATACTATAATTCACTTCAATATTAAGAATTATTTTACCAGGATTATAAACGAAACATAATTCACAATTTCTTTGCCAACCTTCTATGTAAAAAGTACGCTTGAATCATGAACAATAGCTAGAGATCACGCAAGGTTTTTTCAGGATTATATATATAGTATGACAAATTGATGTGTTCAGGTGAGCGGGTTCTTTTTGTGTACAAATTACTCCCATGAAATAAGTATATCAATCTCCATTCAGACTAAATGTCAATAAACTTAAAAACTGAATAAAAAAGATAATAATCACTCCTCTCTACCACCTAAACTACACTTACCTAACCATTTACCAAAATTATTAATAAAACATAAATTCAAATTTCTTAACCCACCTTTAACTAAAAAAATGTGGGTCTGACACATGGACAATAATGATGCGTAGCTTTGGGATATGAACAATAAGGATACATTGCCCGTATGGAGTAGTCGCAAAGTGTAAAAAGACTAAACAATTTGAGAGATCTTCAATGTGGATCTCGTAAATTCATTTCAAATTATCATGATTGGTTTATATAAACAAAATTAAATTAAAACTATTTTTTTTTTGTGTTTTTTTTTTTAATTTAAAATATTAATTTTAATTTCAATCTTCCTTTAGATGTTATATTTTAAATGGAACACTTTGCCAAAGCCTTCAACTTCAAATTCTTTCGTATAAGGAAAGAAACCTTTAACTATCTCTCATATGGGGTTACATGCTTTTAACTGGTTGGTTATAAAGAGGTATTTTATGATATATAGAGTGTACATTTTAGAAGTAAAGCTTTTTAAAATAGTTAAGTTGGGGAACATTAAGATATTTAAGTTGGAGAAATTCAGAATGAATTTTGAAAATTTGAATATAAAATAGTAGAATTTTATGGACCAATATATATATTACCTAAGTCATAAATATTGTAAAGATGAATTGTGAAGAGTTCTGATATCAGAATGTAATATAAAAGGTTGAGTGTTCCCAATCATTGAAGAGTCTAAAGTCTTCTCATTGTGAGAACTATTGGTAGATGAGTTGTTAGGATTTTTGTTGTCCCATAAATTTTGGTTGGATAGTTGCTATCCCATGAATCTCAAATAAACAGGAATGATAAATCCTTGGAAAACACATTCAAATAGAAAAATTTTATTGGAGTAAATCATACAATCTCACAATAAAACAATAGAGTTAAGGCTCTACTATTGAAATTAATTGAATTAAATTTCCTAAGATACGTGATTAAATAAACCCAAAATACTAACTGACATAAGCATGACTAACTCTTCCTAAATTTAGACTAAGATGGGCTAGCTCAAGAGTAAGTTGGCCAACACTCTCCCAAGCATGCTCATGTATGTTTCAGGCTTACAACACTTATCACTTTAAAAACTTGATCTACTTCTTCTTGGATATTGGACAAAGGTTTTCTTTTTTTGTTACTAAAATTATATTATGCATAATTTTTCTTTTCAGTTTTAACTTTACTCTACTCTTAGTTTTCAATATTTACTTATTTTCAGTGACCTCATTCATCTAATTACTTTTGTGAGTATTCTTATGTATTAAACTTTTTTTTTTATCAATTTTTGCAAAATAAAAAGAAATTTCTTCATTTTATTTTACTCTGTTTATTATTATTATCTTGTAAATATTATTTAACACTATTATAAACTTAAAGAATAGCATTTTTTTTAAACATAATTGGATTATAACATAAATAAACCTATCTAACATACTTATTTATTTATAATACTAACACATAAATAAATATGTTAGATAGGTTTATCTATTTAAAAATTAAACATATATTTTTACAAGAAAATTATCTAACTTATTTAACAAAAAAATATTCCACAAATAAACATCTAAACCCTAAGCTAATTATTTATTTCATATACATAAATTATTTCTAAACAACTCAAAAATCTCATAAATGGGCTTGAAGACAACAGATAACCGAACCATTCATAAATTATTTGCAAACATGGCGAAAAAACCCAAGATAGAATAAGGAAATGGAAGTATATCCGCAAGGCTTATCAAACATATTAAAAGAATAGGATTAATCGATTCTTCATCACTCCTCTCTATTTTAGAGGTGTAGGAGATGATATTATGATGAAGTTTTGTTTTACTTATTTAAGTTAGTTTGACTTTTTAATGTGGATTTTTTTTATGATAATGTTATTTAATTATGATTTTTTTTAATTAATTTTTATTTAATTTAATTAAAATTTAAAAATAAAGTACAATAAATTGATTTAATTTATCTTTTTAAAATTCAAAAATAATTATTTGAAGGATATTAAATTGATTTGGTTTACATTTTTAAGTATTTTTTTTAATGTGAATAGTTTCATAATGTATTGTTTTTAATTTATTTTTCATTGACTTCTAAATATAGGTTGATTACTCTCATGTTTTACTAATTCTAAATAATATTTTTTCATTTATTATTTTATATATATATATTAGTTTTTTATGGAGGTTTTCTTTGATTGGTATCATTTTGTGTTGCTATTTAAATATTATACTCTATGTTACCAGAAATGAGAAATAGAAAACAAACCAAAAATGACAGAAAAATGAAAAAAAAATTTAGAAATTTCACATTAAAAAACCTAAAAACAATAATAAAAAAAATATAAAAAACATAAAACAAAATATTCATTTACATAACTGAAATTGAAATTGTAATAGTCATATTTATAATTTGAACATAATAACTAGGCCACATGTCTTATAATTTAACATCTTAAAAATTTAACAAAATTTTAATTATATTATGTATATAATTTGCTAAAAAGATATTTCGTTTAGTCCCGGAAGCCTAAGTATATATATGCACAGGTGTTTGTTACAATTAAAACATGTGTTACTATTCATTTGAAAATTTTTTTTTTGGTAAATGATGCATAGACATGTTACCCGTTTGCAATTGACCACATGCAAAAAGAATGGGCACCATATTTATTATCCACTGTACTCACTTCACCTTTGTGCTAAAGTAGAAATATTACAAGGATAAGGCTATAATTGGATTGGGTCTTTCATACAGTCAGAAGCATTTGATTGATTTAGAAAAATCAACTCATGAAATCTAGGAACATTTGAGTAAGTTATTTGGGGAAAAGGCTATGAACCCAAAGTTCCCTTTAAAAATGCATCTTTTTAGTTTCAAAATGCATTATGAGACACCTCTCTCTAATCATATAAATGAGTTAATGTCTCTCTTTGGGAAATTGGCTGAAATTGGTGACAAGGTAAAAACAAATGATGTTAAAGAAAATCTATTAAATAGTCTATCTCCCAAATGTAGCAACATTGTATTCACATTAAGTCAAATGTATTCTCAACTATTAGAAAGAATGGTATCATCACTTTTAGCTAAGGAAAAAAGGGCAAATTTCGAAGGTTCAGGTGGTGGTGGACAACATGAAATTGCACTATTTGCCAAAGGCAAAATGGAAAAAACAAAGGGTTCAAGAGAATGCTTCTACTATCACAAATATGCACATACCGCCTACAATTGTAGAACTTGTGCAAGGGATCTTCTAAATGACAAAGAAACTGCAAACATAGCCAACTTGGATGACATGTCAGAATTAGATAGTGATGAGTGGCCATCAGAGCCACCTCTCAAACTATTTTAAAAGTAAAAGAGATTGAATTTCTTCTATTGTCTGATATGAGTTGAAGAAGTTTTCCATTTATTTCAATTCTTGTGTGGTTTTATAAGTTATAAAAAGGGTTGGTGGTTCTTAAACTGGAAACCTCGATATCTGAAACATCAATTCTTGTATAAGGTCAAGTTGTTTGATCAGATTCTAAACACATTCAATATCTAGACCTTCATCCTAGCAACTGACAGATAACCAAAAGCGAAATATCCAATATATGGTGGGTGGTCCATAGGATGGTTCATTATTTGACAGCTCTCATTATGGAACCCCCGATAAGCCGAGATGTCAATATTGTTGATCTTGCAAAGTTCATCAAAGATGGTTAGAGGAAATTATGTTTTAAATGCAGGTCAAGTGACAGCTCGAAGATGTGGTGGTGAACAAGAGGTGTTTGTGAGATTCCAGAGTGGATATGAGTGCTGATGAAGAGTAGTCAAATAGATTATCCATATTGTTGTAATATGTGTTTTCCATGTAAGCATTAAGGGAGGGTGTGGGAAGTAATGCTTCCATGTGTTGTTGTGAGCTGTCATTGTGAGTTTCCAAGCGTTAGTTTAGAAGTTGTTGTTTCATATGTTATGAGTTTCAGTCATAATCTAGATGTGTCGAAGTGAGTGTGTCATGTCCTTTATATTTATATCTCTTGTTAAACAATAAAACATTGTTTGTGGCATTTGTGTGTCTAATTGTTCTCTCTGCACATCTCCCTATTTTTTTCTAAAAGTATTTTAGTACAAGCATCAACTTGACACATGAGCAATAAAGAGGCGTCACATTGGGACATGAACAATATGGAGAGATCACCCCGTACAAGCATCAACTTGACACATGAGAAATAAAGAAGCGTCACATTGGGACATGAACAATATGGAGAGATCACCCTTCACTCCTAGGAACTACTCGGCAAAATTAAATTAAAATAAACTTCTCGCTAAAATACTTACTTTAATTACAATCTTCCCCTTAAATCACTCTAACATGTTAGATTTTAAATTGAAACCACTTTGTGAAAGCCTCCCAAATTTAACTATCTTTGACCTGCAGTTACATTTTTACGGAGTTTCCTGGGAAAAATGCTCCCAACCTATCAGTTATATATATAGATATATATAAAATACACAAGTTGTTTACGTAAGTTAGACTATATATTGTAAAGCTGACGATGAACTTTGAAAATTTGAATAAAAAAAGTTAAATTTCATGGATCAATATATACATTATCCAAGTTATAAATATTTTAAGGATGAAGAGTTTTGAGATAAAATAATAATATACAAGGTTTTGTCTTCCCAATCATTAAAGTGTTTAAAGACTTGAGTTTTGAGATAAAATAATAATATACAAGATTTTGTCTTCCCAATTATTGAAGTGTTTAAAGACTTGTTATTATGATACATATTAGTAGATGAGTTGTTGAGATCTTTGTTATCACATGAATTTTGGTTAGATACTCTTATATCATAAATCTCAAATAAACAAGAATGATGAATCTTTAGAAAACACATTCAAATTGCAAATTTTGAATGTCACGTTCATAAGAGTAAACCATATAATATCAGGTTACTAACTCTATAGATTGAATTGATTGAATTAAATTTCCTAAGGACACATGATTAAATGAACCCAAAATTCTACCTCATAGATGCATGCCTAAATATTACTAAACCATATAATATTAGGTTACTAACTCTATAACTTGAATTGATTGAATTAAATTTTCTAAGGATACATGATTAAATGAACCCAAAATTCTACCTCATAGATGCATGCCTAAATATTACTGAATTTACAGTTGGAGGAAAGTGTTATAAACTATAAGCTAATGAGCCTAAAACTTGTTTTACTTCTTCCCACTTGGCTTCAGCCACGAGGGCTTCACTGGGAAAGCAATACAATACCATGTGCATTCATATTGCGGGATTTCTATTGAGGAAAAAATCACATAATATATTGGAGGATATATAGGGGATAAATGGTTTTATATTGGCAAGTATAAAAATTGGATCTAAAAGTTAATGAAAAAATATAAAGTGGTATAAAAAATGTTAATGAAAAAATGGATACCTACAATATCTAGTTAAATTAGGGATTTTTTAAAATGGGAAGGTGTATTGGTTTTGTATTGGTAGGGGGTTAAATAATGTGATTTTAGAGATATTTTCCAATACATAGTCAAATTAAAGATATTGTTTAATATGACATGAAAGCATATGATATGTCAAATATTGATTCAGTGAATCCCTCGTGTCTTCAATTTTACATCGTATATTTTTTCCCTTTTAATGTTAATATTATATTCTACATATTTTTACTCTAGCGTTAATTTTTAATATTTGCTTATATTTCGTGACATCATTCATCTGGTCTTGGTTACCCATTTTCTTATATATTAAACATTTTACGCAATTTACAAGTTCTTCCTTTTATTTTATTTTTGTCCATTATCATTATTATCCCAATATAATATAACAATATTTTTTAAATTAATCAATACGCTACTTATTATAATATAATATGAACTTACTTTGAATATTAACATGTAAATAAACATTCTTAAATTAAAACATATATTTAAAAATTAACATATTTAACCAAAAACAAAAATACAAACATATATTCTATAAATAAAAATATAAACTTGATATAAACTTGATAAGCCAGCATTCATTTCATATACTTAAATTCTTTGCCAACAACTCAAAGATATCATATATCGCCGAGAAAACCCAAGATAAAATAAGTAAACTGAAGTACGTCGAGAAGGCTTCCTTCAATCCATACATCCCGTACAAATAAGAGAGATGGATGTAATCAAACATATTACAACAATAGGACTCATCACTCCTCTCTATTTAGAGGCTAAGTAGATGTTGGAAATAGGTGGACGTTTTGGTTGAAATATTTATGTTTGATTATTTAATTTTAACATTGATTTTTTTCACAATTACAGTTATTTAATTATAAATGTTTTAGTTAATTTATATTTAATTTAATTAAAATTTAGTAAAATAATTTAATTATATATATTTTAATTAATTTATATTTAATTTAATTAAAATTTAGTAAAATAATTTAATTATATATATTTTAATTAATTTATATTTAATTTAATTAAAATTTAGTAAAATAATTTAATTATATATATTTAATTTATTTAAAATTTAGTAAAATAATTTTTTTTAGTGTTAATCAATTGATTTGGTTTACCTAAATTATTAATATCAATAGTTTTATGAAATATTAATTTTTTAAATATTTTTTTTCATGGCATTTCATTGACGTCCAATTTTATATGTGAATTATTTTTAAGTTTTACTTAATCCTAAATATTATTTTTGTTATCAATTATTTATTATTTTATGAAAAAAGAAAAAATGGCTATTGATTGTTTGTTCATTGAGGCTGTCTTTTATTGGTATATTTTTATATTGTCATCCAAAATGTCTTAGATTCTTATTTTTGTGACATCCATATGCCTTAAGAAGTATTTTTTTATGTACTTTCACTTTTTTTTTTAATATGTTAATTGTGTCTTTTATATTGTTTTTTCTTCATAAATTTTTAATTTGGGTATCTTTTGTTTTTTTTGTTATTTTGCAATGTTAAATTTGGGGAAAATGTTTATAATCCATAAAAACTATAAATCTTTATTATGAAAGAACCATTGGGTCAGTTTGGCAATATTCCATTCCACCTTTATTATTTCACGTTCTTTTTTGTTTCTAACTAGTTCTTTTTATGTTAATCTACTTCAAGTTTTTCTCCATTAGATGACCCTTTGATATGATTCTTTGATTTCTATTTCCTTATAGAGTTTTCATATGTTTCCCACTAAAATTTTATTTAAGCTCAACTAGTCCAAATGAAGATACATGTTCATTTCTTTCCTAATCTTGAATTTGATCCCTACATTCTTACATAAGAACTAAAGAAAATATATTTCACTATATCAATCAATCATTTAAAGTTTTTTATTCTAAAATTTAATTGATATCCTTCTATAATAAGTTCTTATTTTCCTTTTTCATTTCTCTCTACTTCAAAACTGATATAAATACATAGTCAATTACATACAATTAGCTTTCTTCTTCTATTGTCTTTCTCTTTCAATGCCTAATGAGATATTGATATACAATGATATCAATTATATTTCACTAAATGTTTCCAATCAGATTTTTAGTTATTTCTTCTTTCCATGTTTTCTTATCTTTTACTATATAAAGAGATTTCCTACAATGCACTTTTATTTAGCTTATTAGAATTTTTCTTAGATGTTTAAAATTAAAGAAAACAATCTATTAACCAATTAGAAATCTTAGACACTTCATCTCACGCATATGTTGGTTTATAAGTACTAGAAATTTGTTTATCAAACATTCATAATTGTTGGAACCTTTCCCTATTGTTTTAGTTGAGCTCTTATGGTATGTCTATCACAACTTTTGTTGCTCTTATGGTGTGTCTTTCACATCTTTTGTTGTAATCCTCTCATGTTTTCCACAAAATATAAACATTTAATATTACTTTGTGCTCATGTATTACTTTGGGGGCATTTTATATTTTTTTTTGATGATTCATGATGTTAGCTTATATTAAAGATCTTTCATATTCTTAATGTTCTTTTAGTTCAAATAAATCAATGCTAATACATGGCCCAACACTTTCCCTTTTCAGTATCCATTGAATTTCTTCATATTTCAACTTCTTATAATTTTGTTGATATACTATTGGATCTCAATCTTCATCAAGTTGTGCCTTTTGAAGCTTTTTCTCATTGCATATAACAAATTCTGAATTTTTTGATTGCATATACAAAGTTCTCTTGTTTTTTTCATTGTATATGACAAATTCTGAATTTTTTTATTGCATATACAAAATTCTCTTGTGGATGGGCTTCTTAGAGTTTGCAATAGTACTTGTTATGCTGAAATGATGAGACCTTATCATTTATGGGCTCAAGTCTATTAGATGGAATCTGAATGAGCCATTCATGGGCTCAAGTCTATTAGATGGAATCTGGATGATCCATTCATCCGTTATGTAGTTCTTACATATGGAAAACCCCATATGACCATTCGAGAATTCTTGCTGCACTTTCAAGGTTTCCATCTGACATTTAGCTTGCTCTATAAGGTTCTAAAAAGGACATATCAGTTTACTACTTATCAAGGCATTCTTTTAACACTGACTCTTACAAGAGATACCCGATTCCTAACATCATTTCAGTTACCTCCCAAACTACACCTAGTATTCTAATCTTCCATCCAACTACATTCTGAAGTGTTGTTTGATGGAACTTCCATACTACAGTAAACATAGTTGGGCGTCTTTACAGTAAACATAATTACACATCAGTGCATTACTTGGAAAAATGTTGAGTAGATGTTTTTCTACATCTTACGGCATTAGGATTTGGCCCAGTAATGAAATAACCACTAAGTTTTCAACCTCAATTCAACTAATGGCAGAATACCGACCATCTTCTGTCACCGTCGAGACAGCCAGATGTCTAACCAATTAGTGAGCCAACTTTATGAATAAACAACTAATATGAATAATATCGAAATAACAACTATTATGAATGATGTCGAAATGTCCTTAAATTAGAATTAAGAGAAACATTATGTTAATCATAATCAATTAACTGTCAGGAACGATCATTACATTGTCGATCTGTTATGGTAGACATGTTTTTGCTCATTTTGGGACTTTAAATTATTCTCCAACCATAAAAGGGTTCTGTGTGGAATCTCAAGCTTCAGGAATTAGAGCAAACTTAGAACGAACTCCGATAGGGATAGGGATAGGGATCCCACTAGATATTGCCATTGCAAGCTTGATATTTGATAATAATCTAACCTAACACAAGGCTGACTACATGAATTTTATGAAAGCTGGTCATAGTCAAGAAACTGGCTTTAGCTTTATGGTTAAAATGACTTTTCAAGCAACCTTGATATTTTTGAAAAGAGGCAAATGAAAATCTCTTTCTCAAAATCCGACCACAGTGTTTTGAGAAAATGCTAACTAATCAATGACAAGATTTCCCGACCTCATCCGACCTTAGAGCTGATAACATTCAAGAAAATGTGTGAGTCATGGGATTGCCTTTGGATTCCACTTGATTGGGCTCAGGTTGGTGGAGAACAAACCCCGAGGCAAACGTGGAAAAATACAGTACATCTCGATTGACATTAGACTAGGAGATTTGAAGGTCTTTGAGTTGGTTCGTTGAGAATGTCATCAGGCGAGTCATCGACTTTAGCACATGAAGATCATGTACTGCAATACATTTCTGATGTCGAGTGTCTTACAATCCTCACATAGAATTATTGACTACATCGAAACTTGTAACTAAGGCAATCGCAAGTACAACCAGTTTGACTTTGCTCTTGCTTGCGCGTTCAAAGCCTGTAAAACGCTTTTAGATATTGTTTTCAATTTTGGTATCAAATAAAAAAAGACAATTATATATTATATTGCACATATCCATAAACTTATGGAATAAGTACGAATAGAAATTTATGGAATCAATACAAATGCACACAGTAGTTTTGCTACAAGATATACGCATAATCTCTTCTGTTTTTTTTTGTGTCTTTGTCTTTTGAACTTGTGTAAGAATTTAGTAATGAAAAAATTTATTAATAAATTTTATAAAATTTTTAAAATTAATGGTTTATTAAAAAACTTAAAAAACATATTAAAATAATTAAAATGGATAAAATCTAAACTAAACAATGATAATGATAGATATTATAATTTGAAATTGTACATTAAAAAAAGTTGAACAATTTTACATGGTGAAGATTGTTATTTATTTAATTAGAATTTTGAATTTTTTTATAATGTATATATTTAGAAATATACTTAATCCTTACTGTTAAGGATTAAATTTAAAAGAATTAAACTTAATGTAATTTTTTTAGTGTTAACCATTTAAAAAAAATTATTTATTCATAGGAAGATGAAAAATAATTTAAAATTTCATGCAAACTTTACACGTTAGGCTTTTTGTCGTGCGAAGTTGTACACACCTTAAATGAATAGTCTTGTCTTGAAATCAAAATACCAAGTATTTCATGCAAACTTTACACCTTAAATTTCTTATTGTGTCAAAGTTGTGCATACTTCAAATGAAGAATTTTGTATTCAAATCAAAATACTAAGCATAATTGAACAAACACAAATAGTAAGCACTGGTTCACTAGTATTATAGTCTATTTAGGAATCTTATGAAGAGAATTCAATAGAACCATTTACTCTTTCATTCCTTGAATGTTAAACAACAAGTTTGTTCTTCTTTCTTAAAGGGAAATTGGTCCAATTATCAAATAGTTATAATGATTTTTAAAGAGAATTGGTTTTCAAATAAATGGAATAAATTTTTAAAGATAATCAAAATATGAAATGGTTTATATTTATATATATATATATATATATATATAGATAGATAGATAGATAAATAAAAGGTTAACACAATTTTCCCTAAAATAAATTTTACTTTCTAGAATCTTTTGCTATGAGAATTGTAATATGATGATTGATGCATATGTGTAGTATGACATTAAACACTATCTTCAAAAGAGCCATATTATTTTTTGTCAACAAAAATTAATATTTAAATTAAATAATAGATATTTTATGTTCAATTACTAGTAATAAGGAGTGAAACTTGTACTAAATATTTTTTGAACCTTTGTCCATGCAAGCAGGTAAAGTATGTAGTAAATAAATGGCAAGTAGGTGAAAATAAGATTTATATATGGAACCACAAAAAATTGGTAGATATTTTTCATAAATATGAATAGCAAGAGGATAGACAATTCATTAAATTTGAAATTATTTTTTTCTTATAATGATCGAGAGTATTCACCACAACCAAAGCATTTAATACTCAATGCCCACTACTAAATGTAATTTAAATAAATTAATAACATGTCTATACATCAAACTTTATAATAATCTAACTCTAGTATATAACAATTATACCTTTTCTTTTAAATATTAAAACTATTACGTCAAAAGGGAAAATGTGTTAACATTATTTTTTCGTAATTATTATGATACACCAAAAAAGTTATTGATAGGGAAAAAGATATATAATAATAATGATAAATAAAATATATTAGGAAAAAGTTCCTTAGTCTTCAATTAAAAATTTTCAAATAATTTTAATTTCCAAAATAAGAAGTAATTATTTGTTTTAATTTCCATTTGTATACAAGATATTTTATCCCATCTCATAATGGGATAAAGAGCTATTCAAAGATGATGATGATTTCAATTTAAACCATCTTTGTGATAGACTTTGTAAATTAAGATTATCACATAAAAAGGGGTATAAGAATATTGAACAACTTTACTTTGTAAATATTACATTTATATAATTAATTTTTTTTTCTTTTAAATTATATTTAATAATATTATTACTTATGTTTGAAAAAAGTATAGATAATATCATTTTGTTTAATAATTAGATTTATAATTTATTTCAAATTATAATTTTAATCATTAATATTATTATAAATTAAATTTTAAACTAAAAAAATATTTCAAATAATATAAATAATTAAAATTACAAACTAATCGAAACCACTACATCAAACAAAAATAACATTGCATATAAAAAAACCCATTACCACTACATTAAACAAAATAAACAAAAATAACAGTGCATATAAAAAAACCCATAACTTTGAGACCTAAATTGAAGATTAACATTATTTATAAAATCGGTAACTTTGAGACCTAATTGAAAATTGACATTACTTAAGTAATGCATATTTCAAATATATACATAATTATAATCAAAATAAACTTGAAACATTTAAAAATATATGTGTATTTAAATTTATTATTATATTTTGATGGTTAATTTATAAACTTTATTTTTATAATTAATAAATTTAAAAATACTTATTTTTAAAATATACACACTCCTAATAAAATTTACAATATATTTTTTAAACAAAAGATTATATATATATATATTTATATTTATTGAAGTGAAAGATTATTCATGAAATCCTCACTTTTATTATTCCCCATTATTTTAATTGGATTTATATATTTCTATCCTTTCTCATTTCCTTTTCATTGTAGCTTTTGTGGTTTGAACTAGAAATAATGAGTTATAAACCCATTGCTATGGATGACTATTGGCATAGAGAGTAAATATTACATATGTTTAGGTTGTTCGGTATGTTTATTTTAAATTAAGTTATTTAAAATTTTATTTTAATTGTCAATAATTATTTGGTGGATAATAGAAATTTAATAGTCATTTCAATATATGCCTTCTATAATTTTAATTTAATTATCAATAATTACTAGATGGATAGTAGAGATTTAACCTTTATGGAATATGTCATAATATTTATAGTAACATTCATAGATCAAGGTTAAATTCTTTTAAGTAATTTATATCCAGTTAATAATTAAGTAAATGTTATATCAACATGTGTTATGTTGGCCATGTGGTATTGATTAGCCATGGTATTGGTCAATGATATTTTACCAAAAAATATTTACAATTTAAGAATTTTCGTGATAAAGTGTGGGTGAATCTCCATAATTAGGAATACTATTTAACTCATATATTAATTTCTTTTATGATAATAATAATAATAAGAGGCTTACAAGGGAGATGTGTAAGTCCTTTTGTCGTGTTGACATGTATCAACTTTAAAATTAAAAAAATATATATATATTCTCTAAATAAATAACAATATATAAAAGATTAGGAGATGTCTCATATTTTAGTGTTCATCATATATATATATATATATATATAATAAAAAAATTCTATTAATTTAGAGAAAAGTTAATAGAACTTTATTTAGAGAATATCCAAAGCTTTAGAATATCTCTAAATAAAGTTCTATTTGCACTAAGTTAATAGAATTTTTTATTATATATATATATATAATGAATACTAAAATATTTTTTTATTTACTTTTTCTATTTCATGTATATATGCAAGTTAGGCAATATACATATTTAACAACTTTATTCAAGTCATGTACTGAAATATTTTTTAAAAATTTATTTATGTTATATACTGGAATATGTTTTATACAATTTTCTTATAACCAAAAGTGAAAATAATAAATTTTTGGGTTGAGAATGAGAATAAAACATATATTTTCATTTCTGTCTTTTATTAGAGCGTACTTTTTTCTATTTAAAAAATAATTTATTTATTTTTAAAAAACAATATTATAGAGAGGTTGAGCGAGGACAATTATTTTATTAGACAAATATTTATTTAAATTTTAAAAAATACACTTTATTTCATTAATGTCTTAAATTAAAAATTCCATATCATATGTTTGTAATTATCAAGAATGGCCGCTAGCATGGATGTCCTATGTGAGGACCACTAAACAAACTTTGGCAAATGGAATTCTGATGGTTGAGAACTGTGAAGTAAATGATCAGCACTTGATCAAGTGCCACCAATGCGCACATGGAAAATTGAAGATGGTGTCGTCATTCTAGAATGAGCTTAAAAAATTCAAGGTTAATCGTTTCAAGAGAACAGGAAAGGAGTCAAATTGTGAGAATAGTTCCTTCTCTGCAATGTCAAATTCGCCAATCCCGTGATGTTCCCCATGTCATATGGAAGGGCGTTTGTTGTGTGTATTTTCGCTTTCTAAGTCAATCTGAAGCAGGTAGAGAGTGGAGGATTAGATTTGATGGGAATGTCTATATATTGCACAGAATCGTCATAAATGTGAGTTGTTATATCATTATTATTTTGTTGCTCAGGCTGATCTATTTTTTTTTGGTTGAAAACTAAAATTTTGTATTTAAAGCTAGCCCAGCCCTTATACTACATAGGGGTTGCCTAGAGTTGACCCTACTTAATAATATTGTGATTTTTAGATTTTAACAAATATGATAATTAAATCACTTAATGAAATAAATGTAACTTTGGAATCATTTAAAATAAAATTATGGATTTTTTGTTATTTAATAATGAGATTTTTTTTACAACTTTTTAGGTATGCTTTTCAGTCTAATGTCTCTGAACATAAAGAATATCATTTTTTATAAACTTAATTTGATTATAACATAAATAAACCTATCTAACATATTTATTTATTTATAATACTAACATATAAATAAATATGTTAGATAAATTTATTTATTTAAAAATTAAACATATATTTATGAAGAAAAATATCTAACTTATTTAACAAAAAAATATTTCATCTAAACCATAAGGTAATTATTTATTTCATATACATAAATTATTTGTAAACAACTCAAAAATCTCATAAATGGGCTTGAAGACCACAGATAACCAAACCATTCATTTCATATGCATAAATTATTTGCAAACATGGCGAAAAAACCCTAGATAGAATAAGGAAATGGAAGTATATCCGCAAGGCTTATCAAACATATTACAAGAATAGGATTAATCTATTGTTCATCACTCCTCTCTATTTTAGAGGTGCAGGAGATGATATTAGGATGAAGTTTTGTTTTACTTATTTAAGTTAGTTTGATTTTTTAAATGTGGATTTCTTTTATGATTAATGTTATTTAATTATGATTTTTTTTAATTATTTTTTATTTAATTTAATTAAAATTTAGAAATAAAGTATACTAAATTGATTTAGTTTATATTTTTAAAATTCAAAAATAATTATTTTAAGGATATTAAATTGATTTCGTTTATATTTTTAAGTATTTGTTTTAATGTGAATAGTTTTATAATATATTGTTTTTTATTTTTTTCATTGACTTCTAAATATATCTTGATTATTCTCAGTTGAAAATAATCATATTATTTTATATTAATGGAGAAAATGGTTACATAGTTGTAACGTATCTCCCTAGTTTAGGATTAGTTCCTAGAGTTTAGGGGTTTGGTTGCAACTTCCTAATTCCTAGTGTTGTACTTAAATGATGTAATCTTTCATTCATGAATAATAGAGTGTTTGAGAGTGATATCTCTGTTCTAAGTGTAGTCTTCAGGTGCCCTCACCTGTGAGCTACATCTCCTTCATTTTCAATTCGGTTCACATTTTATCTTGGTATCAGAGCTTAGATTGGGTGAGCCTGATCTTGTATCACCTCTTGTGACTGAAGTGCCTTTGTGGCCAGCTTGCCTTGTGGCAGAATTGCCTCTGTGGTTTGAAGTGCCTCTGTGGCCACGTGTACACAAGGGCTTTGTGCTCAATTGAGCAGGTGGACTGCAGAACACCTGGCTCGGATTCGGATGTTTTTTATTTTTTTCTGAATAAAAGGAGATTGGCGTGCTTTTCGTGCTGACAGTAGCGCCAGGAAGCGGAATTGGCGTGACTGTTCGTCTATTAATCGCGCCAGAGCGCCAAATTACCCGATTGGCGTGGAAAATCACGGAAAAATCGCGCCAGCAAATTTTACTCGCACCGATTTTTTCTTGGCATGGATTTTTTGCTCGGGAACGCGCCAACCTACCTTTAAGGAGATCTGCGGGAAGCCTCATCTTCGTTTGGCGATTTGCGAAGGAGCAGATCGGAGAAGTTGCAGATCTATCCGGGAGAGGCAGATCAGATCAGTTTTGATCAGATCGATTTTTTGGCTGTATTGAAAAACGACGAATTTGCTCATCGGAGCGGAATTGATCTTGCTGAGTTGTCAGATATTGCCGGATCTGAATCAGTGAGTAGATCACGAGATCAGCAGATCGGTGACAGATCGATTTGAAAGGTATCGATTTTTTGTTACTATTGGGTAGATTCATTTTTTTAAATCTGATCAGAATGAGTAATACGATGGAATCTTACCTCCACGAGTCTGGAAAACTCGATGGATCTAACTTCACGAACTGGAAGTTTAAGATCCAGACCTTGCTTGAAGGTGCGAATGCTTGGTCCATAGTTACAGGTGATGAGCAGAGGGTGAATGCGGGGACGCAGGAGCAAGACTGGGATAAGCGAGAGAACAAGGCGAAAGTTTTGCTGAAAATGTCTGTGAAGGACAATGTTATTCCGCACATCAGAGATTGTAAAACGTCCGCGGAGATCTAGACGACCATTAAAAATCTGTATCAGACCCAGAACACAAGCCGAGTTATGGCACTTAAAAGCAAGCTATTTTCGATGAGGATGAATGAAAATGAGACTACTGCTGCATTTTTTGCGCGAATCAAAGATGTGAAAGATGCATTAGGAAACATCGGAGAGGCGGTGTCTGACTCTGATCTTGTCTCAATCACACTGAACGGGATGCGAGATGAATTTCAAATGTTCATCACTGGATTGGCGGCAAGGGAGAAAGCGCCCACATTTGATGATCTGATAGGGATCTTGCTGCAAGAGGAGGAGCAGCGGCAGAACTTGAACCCCCAGAGTGATGATCTTGCGCTGATGGAAAAACGACGATCATTCAGAGGGAAGCAGCCACAACAGCAATCATAGCAGAAAGAAGGAACATCGCAGAAGAGTCCACATAAAGGTATGATTGAAAATAATTATGTAAAGAAATGTTATTATTGTGGAAAGAAGGGCCATGTGCAGAATGTATGCTTTAAGAAGTAGGCTTATGATGCAAAGAGGAAGCAGGAAAAGCATAGAGGATACTTTATTGAAGAAGACGATGAAGAAGATAAAGATTTCAGTCATGAATTTCGACTGTTCATAGTCGACCATGCCCTTTCAGGATCTGATGAGGACGATATATGGTATGTTGATTCCGGAGCATCCTCTCACATGACAGGTAAAAAGGAATTTTTTGATAGTCTTGAAGAAAGTACATACGGATCAAAAATCTATTTAGGAGATGATAGTGGATATGAGATTAAAGGTTATGGGGTTATTCCAGTCAAGTTACCAAATGGAAAAACTAGTCATCTTCAAAATGTTTTATATGTACCTGGAATTAAGAAAAATTTGATATCTGTATCCATGATAACTGATCAAGATATGCAAGTTGAGTTCTTCAAGACTCATTGTGTGATAAAGGATTGCAGGGAAGAAATAGTTGCAACAGGCGTGCATGTTGGAAGCCTATATAGACTAGATGTGAAGAGTATATCAAAGCAAGCCATGGTTGCAGGAGGATTGACAGCCGAACAACTCTGGCATCAGAGATTCGGTCACTTGAATTTGCAGGACCTCATGCTATTGCAGAGAAAAGGTATGGTTGAGGGGCTCCCTATCTTTCGTAATATTCAGTTAAATTGTGATGGATATGCCTTAGGTAAAATGCATAGAGAACAGTTTCCTGTGCATGATAGGAGGAAGGAAACATATATTTTAGAACTAGTGCACACTGATATATGTGGACCTATGCAGACAAGGTCGCTAGGTGGAGTGTATTATTTTTTTCTATTTACTGATGACTGCACTAGATACTCATGGGTTTGTTTCTGAGTAAGAAAAGTCAGACTTTCCAGTGCTTTAGAGAATTTAAAACCTTGGTGGAAAAAGAATTTGGTAAGAGTATAAACATTCTCCGATCCGATCAAGGGGGAGAATACAAGCTAGGGGAATTCATGAAATTCTGCAAATCTCACGGGATTGTTTAGCAGTTTACAGTGCCACACACACCACAGCAGAATGGAGTTGCAGAACGCAAAAACAGAACCTTAGTGGAGTGCGCAAGGAGCATGTTACAAGGTAAGGATCTATCTAATAGTTTTTGGGCAGAAGCTATTAATACTGCTGTATATTTGAAGAACATAAGTCCTACCAAGTATCTTAGCTTCAAAACTCCTTTTGAAGCTCTATATGGATTCAAACCAGCAGTAAATCATCTAAGAGTATTTGGGTCAAAAGCATTTTCCCATATACCCAAAGCTGATAGGAAGAAATTAGATCCTAAAGCTGTGAAATGCATCTTTGTTGGTTATGGCACAGAATTTAAAGCATATAAATTGTTCAATCCTGAGACTCATAAGATATTTGCAAGCAGGGATGTAGTGTTTCATGAACAGGTACAGGAAGGGAAAGATGACATTGGTGATGATTGGCACATTCCATTGTTGATGGATGAAAATAGCGAGGATGAAAGAGAGCAGGAGCAGAAAGAAGAGCAAAAAGAAGAACAGGAAGAAGGTGATAAAGCAAGCCCATTTAGAGCTGAAGAAAACAAATTTGAGGTAAGTCCCCTACCAAGGAGATCTGGTAGGAAGACTCAAAAACCATTAAAATTGAGAGACTATGCTTTGATGTCAAATGTTTTGAACATTGTAGAGCCCACTAATTACAAAGAAGCTAGTCAATTTAAGGAGTGGAGAGCTGCAATGAATGAAGAGATGGAATCAATTCTTAGAAATGACACTTGGGATTTAGTTGAACTGCCTAAGAATAAAACACCCATAGGATGTAAATGGCTGTTTAAACCAAAAATGAATGCAGATGGAAGTATAGAGAAATTAAAAGCTAGGCTGGTTGCAAAAGGATATTCACAGCAGGAAGGTATAGATTTTGATGATACTTTTGCACCTGTAGCAAAGTTAAATACAATCAGAATGCTTATTGCTTTAGCTACTAAATTTAATTGGGAGCTACACCAGCTTGATGTCAAATCTGCATTTTTAAATGGTGAATTAAAAGAGGAAATTTACTTAGTACAACGAGAAGGGTTTGTAAAGCAGGGGCAGGAACATCTTGTTTGCAGATTGAAAAAGGCTTTATATGGTTTAAAACAAGCACCCAGGTCTTGGTATGAAAAGGTTGATTCTTTCTTTTTAGAGTATGGCTTTCATAGAAGTTTGAATGACCCAAATTTGTATACCAAGTACAATAAGTAGGGGCAGATTATTCTGATTTCTTTGTATGTAGATGACATGATTATAACAGGAGATGCAGATGATTTAATCAGAGGAATCAAAAGGCTTATGGCATAAGTTTTTGAGATGAAAGATCTTGGAAGACTTCATTACTGTCTGGGATTAGAAGTATGTAGAGATACTGGGCAAACTTTTCTTACCCAAGGGAAGTATGCCAGAAATCTGTTAGAAAAGTATGGTATGGATTAGTGTAGATCAGCAGCGACATCTTTGCAGCAGAATCTGAAGTTGAGCAGTGACGATGGCACTAAAGAGGTTGATGCTACAATGTACAGACAACTGGTTGGCAACTTGATATATCTTACAACAACCAGACCTGACTTAGCATACTCTATTAGTGTGTTGAGCCAATTCATGTCAAAACCCCCTGAAAGTCACTGGGTAGCAGCAAAAAGTATGTTGAGGTATCTTTGTGGTACTGTTAACTATGGCATTTTATACACTGACGCATATGATGTTATTCTAGCAGGTTTTTCAAATTCAAACTAGGTAGGTAACTTGGATGATCGAAGGTCCATCACAGGTTATGCATTCAGCATAGGATTCAGGGTCATAGCATGGAGCAGCAAGAAGCAGAGTATTGTAGCTTTGTCTTCGTGTGAAGCTGAGTATCAAGCTTTGTGTGCAGCGACATGTGAAGCGATCTGGTTGAGAAGGCTTCTCAATGATGCAGGAAAAGAACAGAAGAATTCCACTTCCGTCAAAAGCGACAACCAGAGCACCATTAAATTGGCATACAATCCAATATTTCACAAAAACACCAAACATATAGACACTTAGTTCCATTTTGTTAGAGAGAAGATACGGTCAAAAGAAATCACTGTTGAATATTGTAAAACTTGTGACAATATGGCTGATATTTTACAAAGCCTCTTACACGTGTGAAGTTTGAATTGTTTAGAAGGATGCTAGGAGTCCAGGACAACCCTTTTTCCATTAAGGGGGGAGTTGAAAATAATCATATTATTTTGTATTAATGGAGAAAATGGTTACATAGTTGTAACGTATCTCCCTAGTTTAGGATTAGTTCCTAGAGTTTAGAGGTTTGGTTGCAACTTCCTAATTCCTAGTGTTGTACTTAAATGATGTAATCTTTCATTTATGAATAATAGAGTGTATGAGAGTGATCTCTCTATTCTGAGTGTAGTCTCTAGGTGCAGGCCTCACCTATGAGCTACATCTCCTTCATTTTCAATTTTGTTCACATTTTATCTCGCTCATGTTTTACTAATTCTAAATAATATTTTTTCATTTATTATTTTATATATATATATATATATATGACTTTTATGAAGGTTTTTCATTTATTACTACTATATATATATTAGTTTTTTATGGAGGTTTTCTTTGATTGGTATCTTTTTGTATTGCCATTTAAATATTATACTCTATGTTACCAGAAATGAAAAATAGAAAACAAACCAAAAATGACAAAAAAAATGAAAAAAAAAATTTAGAAATTTCGCATTAAAAAAACTAAAAAACAACGAAAAAAAAAGATAAAAAACATAAAACAAAATATTCATTTACATAACTAAAATTGAAATTGTAATAATCATATTATGGTTTCACCATAATAATTGAAATTGTAATAATCATATTTATGATTTGACCATAATAATTAGGCAACATTGTAATAATCATATTTATGATTTGACCCTAATAATTAGGCAACATGTCTTATAAGTTAAGATCTTAAAAATTTAACAAAATTTTAATTATATTATGTATATAATTTGCTAAAAAGATATTTCGTTTAGTCCCGGAAGCCTAAGTATATATGTGCACAGGTCTTTGTTACAATTAAAACATGTCTTACCATTCATTTGGAAAAAAAATATTTTGGTAAATGATGCAGAGACATGTTACCCGTTTGCAATTGACCATTTGCAAAGAAACCGGCACCATATTTATTATCCACTGTACTCACTTCACCTTTGTGTTAAACTAGCTATATTCTTATATTCTCATGACTAGACGGAAAAGAAGACCCGGTCACGCATTCTCGCTATAATTCTTCTCTTATCTGATTCCAGAAATGTCGATTGGAAACCCTTCATTGATACACCCGAGGTAGGTAGATGAATTGTAGAGGAAAGGGCTTCGCGGGAGTTAACCATCTTCCGCTAGTGTGCTTAAGCCCAAGCCACCTCCCAACAATTGTAAATGAAAGATAAATTTCTGAGCAGAGAACGGAAGTGGAAAACGCACCTCCCAAAAACAGAATGAAACATAAATTTCTGACGGGAGAACGGACTTAGAAAACGGCGTTTCCGTTCCATTTCTAACGCGTTTGTTTGGAGAGACAGTAGCCATCGTCCCGTTTCTGGTAACGGACTCATACTTTTTTATTTTAAGATATTTGTATTTTAAAAAAGTAATTTTATATCAATTTTCTTTTTTAACTAGTTAATAGTGTTTTTTTACATAGATTTTTAATTGGTTTTTTTTTCCTTTTACAATACTAAATTTGTGGCAAATATTTTTTATCTATGACAATTATAAATCTTATCATGAAAGAATCATTGGGTAAGTTTGATCCTATTTTATTCCACCTCTATTATCTTACATTTTTTTGTTTTTGACTATTTTTTTATCTACTTAAAGTCATTCTCCATTAGGTGTCCCTTTTCATATGATTCTTTGATTTCTACTTTCACTTTCCCAATCTCTTACTTGCTTTTGTACAATTGTCTTTATCAAGTTTCCATATGTTTCCCATTAAGATGGTACTTCCATTCAATTAATCCAAACTAAGGTACATGTTCATTTCTTTCCCAATGTTGAATATGATAGCTATATTGTTGGATAAAAACCAAAAAAATATAATTCTTTCTCTATTGTCCTTCACTTTCAATGCCTAATGAGATATTGCAATGATATGAATAATCTTTCACAATATCTTTCTTATAAAATTCTTAGTTGTTTCTCCTTTCCATATTTCTTTTGTTTTCACTACCTACCTTATAAGGGCTTTTTTGGTTTATCACTTTTATTGAGCTTTTTAAGGTTCTAATATTACATGTTTAAAATTAAACATGACAATTAACGAATATAAAATATTTCATCTCACACACGTTGGATTATAAGTACTAGAAATTTGTTCATCCAATATTCATAACTGTGGACTTTCAGTACATTTGGCTATTGTTTTAGTTGATCTCTTAGGGTGTTCCTATCACATTCTTTATTGTAGTCTTCGTGTTTTCTATTACTTTAGGCTTATCTTTTATTTTTGGGTAATGTATAATCTTTGATGATTCATGATGTTAACTTATATTATAGGTTTTTTATATTCTTAATTTCCTTTTCATCATAAATAGTCCAATACCAATGCCAGTATATGGGTAAAACACTTTCCTATATCTTTTGAATTTTTTATGTTTCACTTTCTGATAATTTTGTTGATTCTTTATTGCATCGCTTAATCTGACTCTCTCTCATTGCATATGACAATTTCATGGATTTTTGTAATTGCTTATGACAAAATTCTCTTATGAATGGGTTTCTCAGAGTTTCCAATAGTGGTTGTGATGCCTAAATAATGAGAGCTTATCATTTATGCGCCAAAGTTTGTTGCGTGGAATCCAGATGATCCATTCAACCTTTATGTTCTTGCATATGGAAAAAACGAAATGACCATTCGAGAATTCTTCGTCCACTTTTAAGGTTTCCTTTAGCTTGCTCTATAAAGTTCTAGAATCAACCCCTAATTTTACAAGCTATCACGGACATCTTTCAACCTTCCTTACAAAGATGCACCCGAACATCATTTCAGCTACTTCCCACACTACACCTAGTATTCTGATCTTCCATGCAACTACTTTCCGAAGTGTTGTTTGATGAAACTTGCATACTTTAGGTTCAATGATGACTATGATGTATGGCTGAGTTCCCAGACATTGGATTACCTTCCATTATGAAATTGATCACACTTCCTTTTGTTGCACCTCCCATGGTATTTTTAAGGTTCTGCGACTGTTATATCCAACAACATCTAGGATTGATTTTACATTCAAGGATCCTATTGAGCCCTCAACCACAATTTTAGATCTCTATAGACAAGAGTTCTAAGATGATGATCTCATACCCATGTTACTCATGACCTGATCTTAACATCAGATTACGTTCGATACAAATCCAAACTACAGTTCCCTATCCCATGACATTGATATCTGTTGTAAGGTTGTTTCCAGATATAGGTCGTTTGATCTATGGACGATTGATTCTCTTTTAACTCATATTTAAGATGCAATGTGCACCATATTTTTTTTTGGAAATTATCTCAGGTTTGTCGAATCGGATTGCAAAGATCTTTAGCCCTTAAACTAAATCATAACTTTCGTTTGGCTGCAGGCAGCTCTCATTTGAATGCATTACCTTTCCATGACAACCTCTCACGATACCTTAGTGAAACATGGTAGATTAGGGCGCCTTTATAGCAAACACAATTACACATCAGTGCATTGGAAATTTTTTGAGTAGATGTCCGTTTACATCTTACCGCAACAACGTTTGGCGAGTTACAATTGTCTTACCACGTTAGGGTTTGGCGAGTTACAATTGTCATGCTGGGCTAGGGTTTGTCATGTTCATAAAATAACCACGAAGTTTTTAACCTCGGTTCTACTACTAACAGAATACCAACCATCTTTTGCCACAGCCGAGATCGTCAGATGTCTGGCCAATTAGTGAGCTAGCTTTACGAATAAACGACTAATATGAATAATTTCAAAATAAAAGCTATTATGAATGATGTCGATATGTACTTAGGTTATAATTAAGAGAAACATTAAGTTAATACTGTCCGGAATGATCATTAACATTTTTGTTGTGTAAAGGTAGACATGTCTTTGCTCATTTTGGGTTGTTAAATTATTCGCCAATAACAAAAGAGTTATGTGTCCATACTCAAGCTTCGGGAATTAGAACAAACTTAGAACAAACTGCGATAGGGATAGGGATCCAACTCAATATTGCTATCACAAGCCTGAAACTTTTATAAGAAGCTGACCATATAACATGAGGCTGACTACTTGAATTTAATGAAAGCTTGGTATATACAAGAAACTAGTGAAAACTCTATGGTTAAACTCGTGAAGAGCTTATGAGTTGTTTTTTATCCAACGTTTCAGATTTTTGATGTGAGTTCATCATCATGGAAATTGTTGTCCACAATATATTTGCAAGATGATGTCATGGAAAAGACAAACTTGAAAAGTTCTTATTGATGCTCCAAACACATTAAATTTACTATTGAAATTGAAAAAGAAAACCAAGTTCCTTTTAGACATCTTTATGGTAAAATTAGCAACCAAGTTTTCATAAACAAACTCACAGTGATAAATATCTTTACGCTAACCCTAGCAACCAGTAGGATATTTGAAGTTGAACATTTAAAACATGAACTTAACCATCTTAACAAAGTTTTTGAAAATAATAAATACCCCAAAACCACTATCACCCAAGCCATTCAACAATCCTCAATCAAAAAAAAATCCCTTAAACAATCCTAAAGTCTCATTTCCTTATATAAAAGGAACTACCAATAAAATTGCAAAACACTATTATAAATATGATTGAGTGAGTTAAAGACTAGATATATACCAAGCAACAAAAAGCAGTATACTCAATTCCTTGTTCATACTGGAATGAATACATAGGTGAGACTAGTAGGTCAGTTGGCATAAGATTAAAAGAACACATAACTTATATAGCTAGAAATAGAACATAAAAATATGCCCTAGCTGAACCCTCATGCTCCTCCTCTCACTACATCTGTATGGAAAATGAAAAAATAATTCATAAAGAAAACCATTATTTAAAGAGAAGAATAAAGGAAGGCATTAAAATAGAAAAAATAACTAATGGAAAATGAAAAAATAATTCATAAAGAAAACCACTATTTAAAAAGAAAAATGAAAAAAGCCATTGAAATAGAAAAAAGACCTAACACAATGGTTTAAAATTAAGCAATACTTAGAAACCCATTTTAAACAAAATAAAAAAAACAAACCATAAAATTGGAAACTCATTCTAAACAAGATTAAAAATAATAAACTATAAAACGTGACATTCTCCGAAATTTAATTAATTTAACTATTACACATCATTATAAAACATTTTAAACTAATTAATAAAAATTATAAACCAAATTCACCTCTACTATTAATTAAACCATATTACTTTAACCTATTATCTCAGTCATCCGCAAAAATAAAAAATTATTTAAATTAAATTAAATTTAAAATATCATAAACTGACATGGAATACATTTCCTTTTCAAATACTCTTATACATTTCCTTTTCAGATACTATTAATAAGATTTGATATTCATTCTCAAGCATGTCAAGTTGTGAACAGCAATTTCGCTGATGTTGGACTCACATAAAAAGTCCAAAACATTAAATAAAAAACAACTCACATTTTCCACTGATCATTCAAATCAACCAGCCTATATGTATTCACTTTTTCATATATTACTTTCTAAGCAACATTAAGAGGCAAACGAAAATCTTTGCCACAAAATCCGACTGCAGTGTTTTGAGAAAATGGCAACCAGTCTTAAATGACAAAAACCACTGGTCCCGATACACGCCTAATGAACGTGTTCTTGAACCCACCTGATGCGATTTTAGAGCCGCTAACATTCAATAAAATGTGTAACTCGTGGACTTTATTTCCAAGTGATTCGACTCAGGTAGGTCGAAAACAACCGCCGAGGAAAACGTGGAAAAATAAATCGTATTTATGGAACATGGCGAATAGCTAGCCTTTTTTTTGGAGTAGTCTTTAACGCGACTTTTTGAAAGTCTTTCCGGCGATTTTTTCCGGTGAAAATCCGGCAGTAATTTATTGGAATCCAAGTTTGATAGCTAATTTCTGCACAATGAAAGCGTCCCAGGGGTTTTTCAGGGTGCTGAATCCGAATATGCAGTTAAAAAACCATTTTAACTGCAACAAATCATGATTTCATCTCAATTTCTTCCGCCGGATTCCGTCACCGGAATCTCAAAAAGTCGCATTATAGACAACTCCTTTTTTTTTTCATTGAGTTCGATTTAGTTATTAATTTACTTTATATGGTTGTGATGAGTTTTGGTTTAATGTTATGAGTTAAAAAAAATCATCTTTTAATTACAGGAAGAATATTGTCATTGTCCAGAGAAGGTGGATGAGTTTTACATGGATCGAACTCGGAAGAAGATTTATATCAAAATTTTGAAAGTTGAAGTAGGGAATTGGTTGGTTGGTTGGTTTTGTTTTGTTGTTTTTTTCTTATTTTTTTATGGTGGGAAAATTTAATATAATTTAGTTGTTAAATTGGTGGTGAAGACAACTATTATTGATTGTTAACTGTGTATGCAAGTTGACTTATCATCCTTATTCAAGGAAAACCACTCCACCTAGAATCACTGTGAATGCAGGTTGACTTATCACCTTTATTCAAGAAAAACAACCCACCAGAAATAACTCGGTAGTGGTTTGTAAGGGGGCAAATTTTCATTCTTGTCAGATGTCTCCGGGTCTGGAGTTATTAACTTATTTCATTACGTCCAAATAAAATGAGCTCTTAACCAAACAAAACAGTTTTAAAGCATTGGCCTGTTTTATACAACCTTCACCATTTCTTTTTCACATACATATTTAAGAAAAAATTAATGTTTACACATTTCGAAATTTTTAACATTTTGAAGTAGATATTGCACATGGTTTCTAAAACACACATTTTCAAGGCATGCAAAATTTGTGTTCATTGTTTTGTATTATAATGTGTAATCTTAAACCCAATCCAGCGTACAAGTGTGAAATGATGCCAAAACATTTTACCAACCCAAAGGTACCATGAGTTAGTGATATAATAAGGTATCATAATGAATCAGGCATCTAAGATGGCAGATTTAGAAGTTACTATGAGGCAATATAATAAGGTATCATAATAAATTAGGCATGTGAAATGGCAGATTTAGAAGAAATATGAGTACAATAATGTCAAGATCAAATGCACGAAAGACAACATAATTACACAATAAAAAGAAAACTATAAAAATCAATCAAATTTTAATAAATAAAATTAATATATTTTATAAAATAAATTATTTGAGTTTTATAAAATAAATTTTATATATTTTAATTTATTAAAAAAAGCAACATCAATTGTGTGATACTGCCAACGACATAATAATAATAAGATGATCTCGCCTTTCTGTCATCGTTGATTTGATTTATTATATAAATGATATTCTTTCATCTCTCATATAAATTAATCGGTAAAAATACGACAGTTCTCTGAATCATAGTGGCAGTGTTAAGTGCAATGAAAACTTTAATTTCGTTAGGAGCCTGAATCCTGCATGAAAGGGCAACTCTGGCTCCCGAAAACTAAAACAAATTTGTAACGTATTAAAAACTCTAATCTGAAAGAGGATTCATTTATCCTCGCCCTATTTGGTTAATATTGAGACATCCAAGCGCCTAAAAGCAGCAATGTTAGCTATAACATAAAGTAAAATGTTCTCCTTAATAGCCACTCTGCGTCACCTCCTTTAAAATGACGGATGGTAAACTTTAACAATGTGTGGATATCCGTTCAAGTGACCGATTAAATATAACTAGGTTTCTCTATTTTTATGGGCAATCTATGTTTTCTTATGCCAAGAAGGATTTTGAGTTTGGCTAACTATATTGCAATATCATATAGAATTTTAATTTCAAACGTTAGTAACGGGTTTTTATAAAGTGTCCAATGTCTGGAATTCTCGAGCAAAAATTGACTCCGAGAATTTCTGACTTCAAAGAGGTAACCTCGAATTTTGAGGCGGGGCTGCGGCGGAGTTTGACAGGAACAAGTACTGCACACGTCATCAGTATGTCATGAAAGAATGTGATGCCAAGATCAAATTATATAATAAGAAGAACACTATATTAAACAATTATATTTTTAATAAATAGAATTAATATATTTAAAAAAATAAATTAATGAAATGTAAATATTATATATTTTAGTTTAATCTTTAGTGATAAGAAAAAGCTAATTAATATGATTTTTAATATTTATTTTTATTGGTTTGTTTTAATTATTATCAATTATATTTATAATTGCTTTTATTTCAAAATAGTGAATGTAGATATTGTTGTAACTAAATTAGATAATAAAATTTAACTTATTAAAAGTTGAAATACACATACTATGTTTTCCATTTTAGTAGTTTTAATGTCAATCAATTAAAGAACAATATTTGTGAAATAAGTTTGAACCAAAAAAATATAATTTGCATGAACTATGTAAATGTTCAAAAAACACATTCAATGTCATCATGCAAACGGACTAAATTTTGTATAATTTCACCCAAAAAAAATAATTGTCAAAATAAACACATGTTAGGGCAATAAGGATCTGTAAATCTATACAAAATGAAAGACAAAGACAAAGTAAATACCTAGACATACATTATTTGATCTTCCCATATTCCCTAGTCTCATCTAGCATTGTGTATAGTTGGATCTGTAAATCTATACAAAATGAAAGACAAAGACAAAGTAAATACCTAGACATACATTATTTGATCTTCCCATATTCCCTAGTCTCATCTAGCATTGTGTATTGTTGGTTTGTTGAAAGTGAAAATTTATAATTATTAATGATTTACAAATAGTAATAACTTTTACAAACAGTGAGTTCAACTACAATCTAGTCATAACAAATTCACAATATTAATCTCCAATTCTCTTATTTTTCTATATTTGGTACAAGCCATTTGATGACTTATACATGTTCTTCCCATATGCAAATATACTATTATAGATATGTAATGTATCTTTGAAAAAGACTATAAAAACACTAAATATTAGGGCATCTACAACATAATTTCCCAAAATAAAATCATTTTCCTCAATCAAATAATAAGACTTCTCCATCAAACATTAAACATCCAATTGTATTAATATCCAAACATAACATAATGGAATCATATATGGTATAAACATCTAATTGTATAAAATTAAAACTTTTTTTCCACGATTAACTCAAAAAATTATATAAGAGAATGAAAATTTGTGATCGGATAAAAAAATTATATAGTAGAATCTATTTGATAATGACGGCCATAGAAAATCCAAGTTGTAAAATAGTTAGAATTTTCCTTCAAAGATTAATTACTATTGTGAAAATTTCTCATAAATACTCTGAAATTATTTTTCTGATAAATAGATTGAAATTGTGTGAGAAATCTATGAAAAACTTGTGTTAAGAAAAAAGCAGAAGAGAACCCGAACAAGCTAAATTTCATGGAAGAACTAGTACTTTGATGGCGGAAATGGCCTCGGCTCTGAAGTGTACAATTTCCACGAGCTAGGCTTCATTTCTTGAAATGAGCGCAGCATTAACAGGAAGGCAAAGGATCGAGGTGGTAGAGGATGAGGAAACCAAACAAACAAACTATTCTACCTGGTAAAAAGATTCCAAACTTCCACACCTCAGGTATGGTTTTCTTCCCATGAAATTGACAAAGGCTAATGTCATAAAGTGTGAAACTTAGAGGTTTTCTACAACGGTAAGGGGTCTCAAGAAGAAATTTCAGCAATCCCGCAATAATAGGGAAAATATGTGAAATGCCACAATTTAGTAATAATAAAGGAATTTTTTTCCTTCCCTTAACGAGTCCGCATTGGCCCACTAAAGGTTTTATGAAAGGTGAACTTTGAGTGGGTTAGTACCTCAGACCACCTCTTTTTGGTTGAGTGTTGCTTCATATATTTTTTTATTTTATGTAAAGATAAAAACATGAACAATTTTTAATTGTTAATTGTTTTAAATAAGTTTTATCTAAAGTAATCATTGTCTTAAATATAGTGTTTTGCCTTAAAATATTTTTGTCTCAAATTGTTTCTGTTTTAAGATAATTTTCTTAAATTGTTTTTGTCTTAAAATAATGTTGTCTTAAATTGCTTTTGTCTTAAATATAAAGTTTTGTCTTAAAATGTTTTTATTTCAAACTATTTTGGCCTTAAATATAAAGTTTTATTTCAAAATATTTGTCTTAAATAAAAGTTGTCTTAAAATATTTGTCTCAAACTTCTTTTGTCTTAAACTAATTTGTCTTAAATATAAAGTTATCTTTTAAAATATTTTTCTCTGAAAATTTATATTTAAGGCAATTCAATTGATATTATATTTTAATGTAAAATAGTAAAATAAAAATAAAAATTGACTTTTTAAAACAAAAATTTATATTTAAGAGAATTCAAATGATATTATATTTTAATGTAAAATAAGTATTGATTTTTTAAGACAAAAAATTTGTGTCTTCGAAATATCCTTGGTGTAGTAATGTAAAAAACCATAGCAATGTCTTTCGACTTTGCTCAAAGGCTCCTAGGGCACCTCTTTCACTCGCTAGACATCCTTTGTAATGAAGATTCAAATCCCTTTTGATAATTTTGAGCTTCATCGACCTTTGTTGAAAAATAAAAATGAATCATTCACTCGTCGAGCCTGCGCAAACCATGATTCGAATTTGGAATAGAGAAGGTCGACTTATCTATCTGCAGAATCAACCTTCAATCGAGAACTAATCTAGTTGAGTTGACTACATTCCCACCCTTCTGTAGTCATCATCTGTAGTCATCATTTACGAATTAGCATCAACAGGGTATATTCCATTTTCCAAGTTTGCATCCCCTCTTCTTCAGTTGGCTTTCTCTTTCCGCTCTATCGCTCTTTCCATAGGCGCGTACTCATCCACTCAATTCCACGTGGTTGGTTACTTCGAAGGTTGTCAGTCGATGATGAATTCAGAAATCTAATTCCTTTCGAACAATGAAATGAAAGGAAAAATCAGGCCTGCTATCTATAGGCGGAGAGGGTAGAGCAAAGTTTTTTCTTTTTAATGTAATGAATTCAGATCGGATAAATGTGACTCAGTAGCTTTCCTAGGTCCGGAGAGCTCAAAATCCAACCTCTATGACCCCGAATTCATTCGCGAAGGCAGGGGCCCGAGTGGTGAAGGAAACGTTGTGGCTCCTTGGTTCTGCAAAGCTTCAAATCTAAGGAAGTCCCAATGTCTCTGATGGTGATCTTGAAGCTAGTCGAACTGATCTTAACGGAGAAAATGTGAAACAGAAATGAGAATGAAACTATGCATTTCAACTTATCTTAATGGGGAAAATGTGAAACAGAAATGAGATTGAAACTATGCATTTCAACTTATTGAAGTCATCGTTGAAACAATGATACATCGTTGAAGTCATCATGGAGAGCTTGTCCTCATTTTCTCTATGACGACGTTCCATATGCCCTATATTCCTCTACATTATGAGTCTTTATGATAATGAATAGCGACCATTTCCAACAAAATCTATATGCAGATTCTCAATAGAACAAAGACGAAGTTGTTTATATAGACATAATATATATGTGTATAAATTTGAAATTTATCATTTTTTATACACCCGTTATTACCACGTTTTTAAAAATTATTATTTTAAAATAACCAGAATTTGATGGCTAAAAAACGAAAACGTGGATATGGGTGTCAATTTTAAAGCGTGATAGGTACAATCTAATTGTTGTGTTTTGGATCTGTGTAAAGATCTTATAATGATATTTTTTGAAGATATTTTAGGTTGTTTGTTTGTGTTTTTTTTCTTTAATAATGTGTTTTAATATATAAACAGTTTTATAAAAAATTATAAAAAAATATTAAAATTATGATTTTAATCATTTTTTTTTATTAAAAATAATTTAGACAATATAATAAAAAATCAAAATACGTAAAATTTAAACTAAATAATGGTATATTTTAACTTTCACGATGAATATTATAATTTAAAATGATCTCTTGAAAATTTGGGAATGAAAGTTGAAGAATTTTACATGGTGAATATTTTTATTTATTTAATTAGAGTTTTGTATTTTTCTAATTATATATTGTTTTTTTTGGTGAATGCTTTATATTATTAAGAGAATTGTTTTATATGAATTTGAAAAGTGACGATTGAGGATAGAACATTCCTCACTATGTTACTACTCATGACTAGAGAACCAAAAGACTCATAACCAGACTACATTTAGACCAAGACTAGAGATGTCATGTCCTTCTGCCCAACCATCATATACATAGATACAAACAAATTACCAAAGTATGGCAGTCTCGTACATATTTCAAACATATGAAAAGCTGCCAAAATTTCAACATAAGAAACATTAAAAAATTACAATAACTAACATACACATAAACAAATTGAGACTAAAATGCCATGTCCATCCAATTCCAAACCCCTGACCTTTTCAAAGGGAGTAGCACATTCCCTGAGAAATGGGCCCTGCACCACCACAAACATCCACAAAAAAAAATGAAGTTCCTCATATAACCATTTCCAAACAATAAAGATTTCAAAAGAGCTAAGCAATGCCTAGAAAAGCAAGCTAGAGCCACAAAAAAAATCACAACGTCACGACCATCGTATGCTTACACAACAAAAATACAAAAAAAAAGATAACAAGTACTCTACATAAACAAGCTAAGAACTAGTAAGAAACACCCATACTACACCACCCACCTTCGAAACTCATTAATCCTTTTCCAAAGAATAAATATTTATTGGTGGCCTCGCTCTAGAACTAGGAGGATCCATGAGGTCCCTAGCATATGATTCATATGCAATATGGCTCTCCACATGTGCGATGTAGGAGTCAATCATATCTAGAAAAAACCTATGATTCCTAAACATCATCTTGGAGTCCTACAAGGATGCAAAAATATTGTATTTCTCCACTTGATTATCCCTTAATATGTAATATTATTATCCCTAGAACTGTACATTATGTGTTTAATAATATAAAAACATTATCATTAATTAATATGTGATTTGAAATAGTTGGTGGCATCAAGAAATAGTTACAAAATGAACTAGACATTAAGTATTTAACAATATAAAAAATTATTACTGATTAATATGTGAATTGAAATAGTTGGTGGCATAAATAAATAGTTACAAAATGATTTGTAATGAATCCAAAAGTTCTTTCTAAATTTGGGATTGGAAAAAAAATGGTTGGCGTTATTGTGAACCTCTGCCACATGTCAAATATTTTTTCATAACATGTACTTTCTATTCATATTGTTGTTATGTATGAATGCATTCAACAATTT
Source organism: Pinus tabuliformis (assembly GCA_031772625.1). Taxonomy (NCBI): domain Eukaryota; kingdom Viridiplantae; phylum Streptophyta; class Pinopsida; order Pinales; family Pinaceae; genus Pinus; species Pinus tabuliformis. The sequence goes on from CM062818.1 coordinate 575,887,232, forward strand.
TAAGCGCCAAGGAGATGCTGACGTTACTATTTCAAATTTTCCTGTCTATAGTAACTTCATTTCTTTTTAGTTTTTGTCATGCAAGCATATGCTATGCAGGTAGCCAAGGCAATGCTACTGCATAGGAAAGGATCTGTGCAGGATGGGGTTTTACCATGACCTAATATTTATGTAGGGTAAGATATGGTTTTATCGTGGAAAGGTTCAGAAAATATTCCACTAGAATCTCTTCTACAAGTTACCATGACACACTTCGAATTTTACAGTATGTTTATTTGATGAAAATGAATATATAACATTGTTAACATGAGATGGACCTAATAAAGAGAGTAAGCATGCCTTCACCTCCTATAAACCATAGAAGCAAGGTTTTCACTTGTTCAAACACTATAGAGTAGTGCTGAATCAAGTAGTTCTATATCTATTCTTCACAACAATGATTTCAGGTAAATGGAAAAGAAACCATGCCAAAGATTTCCTCATTAATGCTTGAATAATATAAGTTGTCTGTAATGTATTTTGGTCCATTTATAACCTTGAATAAAATAGATGTGGTTACTTGTAGATTACAATTAACAACATCATAAGAAGATGCATCTATTGTATATGTTATCCTCTTAAAGGAGACCAAGACCATTTCTATATTTATTCATAGATTGCCAATCTTTATGCATGTTTAGTAGTTGGGTAGTTAGCACAAGAACTATTTATTTTCATGATAATCCATTACATAAAACACCATTAAGTAATGCATTGAGTTGAAATGACTTGAGGACAACAGATGATTATGGTGGGCGTAAATCCCATATTAGAAATTATGGTATGCATTAATGCCTATTGGAATTTTATAGTATATTTTTTAAAATCTTGGCATGGAGAACTATTATATAGTATACATTCTTTATATTGGAGGTTGATAATATAAATGAGGGTTGCATATGGAAATACATAGCATTAGGGAATTACATCAATGATGTTATGAGTGTTTTTGTATTTTATAATCTATATGCATTTATTTAATGCACAAGACATATAGATGATTATGTATGATTTTATGATCTTCATACATTTATTTAATGCATGTGAATTATTGATAAATAAGAATGGTTTTATAACTATAGGAATTCATTTAATGAATTTGAAATAAGGGCACAAATATATTTTTAACCGAGGTTTTGTGCTTAAGGGAACAAGTAGGTTGTTACCCATGGTTTTGTAAAAAGAAGAACCACTTGAGGAAACGATACCATGGTTGTGCAAATTGACTCCCATGGTTTTGAATCTGGATTAAATGCATTAAAAGTGTGGTAGATACAGTCTTATTCTTGCCTTGAGGGTGAATCATAAGGAAGACAAATTTCCTAGTCTAGGAAATGATCTTACTGCATTGCTTCAGATATTAAAGAGATGGCGGGTAGGTAGTGCTACCTCCGATATCCTGTAAAAATTATTACCCAAATAAAGAATAAGAGTGCAAAGCCTAGACTCATACATAACATGTCGCTTACACTAGTATGGTTTTACTAATAATACATCACAAACTTCAAGAGGAGCAACATCACATAGTACCTCATCTTTGAAGGGTTAGATACTGTATGGAAGGCGATACTGTTGGCTGATGTGGAGATCTCTTCCTTGGTGAAGACACCCAATGGTATATGAATGTGGGTGTGGTGTGGTCGGCAAGACCAATCGCTTCATTACCTATGGTAAAATGAGGTTCTTTTGTCTTCAGTTGTTGACAATGGACTGCATTGGAGAACCCTTCGCCCATATCTGTGAGTGGAAGAGTCACTCCCCCTCCTCTAGATCTTCGGGCTCAATATTATAGATCTTGGTGGTGGCAATGGTGGCACTGGGCTCCACATCAATAATGTGGTTCCCTTTGTCATTCCCCTTGTAAGGTTCTGACTCAGAGTAGGAACATGCATTTGATTCAGAATCCTTCATCTCAGCCATCAGTGACTACTTGGATTGACACTCACCTGTGTTGTGAGGGGGGATATTATGGAACTCACACCATTTCCTTATGTGCTTCTTTGTCTTCCTGGTGTTTTCATTTGCTTGGAGATTTGGAGGGTTGTCCTGGGTCACCCCGCCTTGGTTTTTTCCTTTGTTCTGTGGTTTGAGCATGCCTTTCCCTTGCTTCAAATTCGAATATCTAAAGTATCGCTTCTCTTGTTTAAATTTCTACTCAATCTTAATAATGTATTGATAGGTGAAACCAAGAAAAGAGAAGTCGAGGAACTCCATCTCATCCTGTATGTACTTGTGTAGACAACTGCGGTACTTCAGTACCAAAATCTGCTCAGAATCCTTGATACCCAACTTCGTGTGAAGGGTATGAAAAATATTTGTGAACTCTAACAAGTCTTGGTTCCCTCCTTGCCATAGCGTAGCCCACTTTATATATTTATATTCATAGCTCCCGATAGGGTAATATTATTTCTTAATGGCATCTCAAAAAGAATTCCAATTAGGTGTGGCTAAAAACAGCGAGGGTTCCCTCTCATCCTTCTATTCATAGTATGTTTCCCACTAGTCCTTTCCATGGGGGGAGGCTCTAAGGAGTGAAAAAGTAATCTTTTCCTGATTGGAAAATTCATAAAACGAAAAATATCCTTCTGACATATTTAACCATCTATCTATGACATCCAATTCTATCTGACCTTAAAATATTGGAATGCCAAAGTTGAATTGTACCTTAAAGGGAGTGGCGCCTCTAGAGTGACTGCTGGATGAAGATGTGTCACCTGTGGGTAGTCTTTGAAGGATTTGGGAAAAGTTATCCATCATCGCGTTTCTCTGTTGCTCAAGGACTTCCTCAAGAAATATTTTGAAAGGATCTCCTTCTCCCTCATCGTTCTTTTCTTCCATCATGGTAGCTTGTCAGGGCTTTCGAGGTTGGTCTTGTAAAGGTTCAGCTTGTCCGAGCCCTAACTCCTTATAGCCTAACCTCATTGGGGAAATGCAAAGAAAAACAAAGAAACACCATACCACTCTGATACCACTAATCCATACTTATGAAAGAATGCAACAGAATAAAAATATAAACATAAACACATAGATGCATTAGAAATAATTTTTTATTTCATTAATATCAAAGAACTGAAAGATGCTTACAAGCATAATCGAAACAAACTAGCTCGGGCGACGCTAGCTTGTCTCTAAGAAGAGATGTGGCAACTACATGCCTCTTAAATGTGTTATAATGAGGCTTATGGGCCTCTTTGTTATTGAATAATAATGAAAAGCCCTAAAAAACCAAAACCATAACCCGAGGATATGGAACGCTAAGATTTTGTGGGCCCCATTGGGGTTAGTTGGGCAGCCAACTCCCCAAGGTCGTAAATTGGTCATATGATCTTTGTTTGGCATGTATGATATGATGTCGGAAAGATCTCTCTGAGTACTACAAAATTTCTGGTAGGCCCCTACCAATGACTGTGGAGACCTTGAGAAGCTAAAAAGAAACATGTTAAGGGGGTCAAAATAACTCTAGAAGCTTGTGACGTAAAGAACTACTAAAAAGAGTAAATGTTGCTATAATCAAGGAAACTAATGAAACTAAATGGAGGTCTAGGTGGAATAGGTAGGTGGCCACCAATGTCCACTTGGATCGAAAGAAGACTTACAAGGTGATCTCTTAGTGGTGACTTTATCAGCCCATAATGAAACTATATTTTGAGAATCTCAATTCTTCTTGTTGAGTTATGATCTTCTTGAGGGTCCTAACCAATGTCTTATTGGATGATTCTTCCAAGAAATTTCTCCGTGGATAATAAGTAGTGGAGTGTCAAAAAATGAAAGAAAATGATAAACTTGGTAAATTTGAAAACTTGAGAATTAATAGTAATTATTTTCCTTAGACAACCAAATCTGGCTAGAATGTTTTCCTCCATTAACTTAATGACCAATGTGTAAGCTGCATTCCTGGCAGGGACATCTTCCACCCATTTGGTGAAATAGTATGTTGATGTAAGCATTCACTTATCTTTTCCATTGGATGGTGGATGGATTTCCACAATGAAGTCTAGACCTCATTGCCTAAATGGTTCCTCCACAAGAATTGGGATTAGAGGGAGGGATCTAGCTTATGTTTTTCAAAAAATATTTTGCATTCTTTACAAGTCTTTACTTGATTATGCATACCATGGAACCATTTAGGCTAATAGAATCCAAACTTTATAATATTTTGAACTATTACTTTTTTGTTGAAAAATGGCAACAAGAAATTGCTAGAAATAGAAGTGCTAAAAATAGCAGTTTGGGTACCAGTGCTGGATTGGGCAATAGGGAATGAAAAATGGAAGTGCTAAAAATAGCATTCTATTTTTAGTAGCAAGTTCGTAAATTAATTAATTAATTTAGTTTGAGTTAATTAGTTAAGGAACTATAAACTTGAAGTCTATGTGAGGCATGCAACAATTTATCTATTAATTGATGAATTTATCCATCAGTTAAAGAGATAAGGATGAGTTGTAATATTGAGTTGTAATTAGTTGGCTTAGTTAACTGAGTCAAGTCCAGTTAGATTAATTTAAAAAGTTGTTAAATTAATGAGATTCAGTTTGTTAATGCTTGCATGCATGTAACAACTAGTATTTTCAGATAACTGAAGATTCACTCATGGATAACTCATGCATGTCAGTTCAGACAGAGACCCAGTTGAGATCAGATGGAGGGACAGTGTACTATCAGTTGCTAGGATATTCCTTGTGAATATTCCTTGCATGCAGAAGGAATATTATTCCTTATGGATTGCGTAGTTGGACCTGAGGTTACAACAGATATGATGTGGCCAATTCACACATGTTATGACATTGGACCCCATTCCAAACTGCGCAAGGAAATAGGAGCTTGGAAGACTTGTGTTGCCTATATATTCAGGCCTAGGTAGTCCATGAGCTTACATCATCAGAGTACAGAGAGAGCACGATAGCTTTTGAGCTGATTCTTTTTGTATGTTGTTGAGGATTTCCACTTGATTGATAACACGGAGATGGGGTTTTAGGCTGGTGCTTTCCCCAGGTTATATCTTATGTGTTATGGTTGATTACTGCTCATTCTCAGTTATATATGTTCATGCTTGATGTTGCTCATGTTCAATTAAGCTTCCACAAAGTTTATTGTAGATGTAGATCTAGTATTATGCTCTAGTACATTGCATATATTAGTTTGATCTACAGGTGAAATTTCTACATGATATCAGTGAGCTAGCTAATTTGTAGAGAAAATTCTACATTTTTAGTCATAGAGTCCTCCACAAGCACAACCATGAAATTCATCTATTATTTTGGGGACTTCTTCTTTGACCAAGCAAAGTACCATAACTCCCGCAGGATCCTTCCTGTACAACTGACTGTTTGAGATAACAATTTTTTGTTCTTAGAGCCTTAAAGTTCTCTACCTCACCCTATTTAACTAAGGTGGTGTAACGACTCTGGTGAAAAGTTCATGTAATAAAAGTTAATAAAGAAAAATTAAGACCATGGTTAAGAGACACTTATTCCAAGCTGAATGTTGGCCAAAGATATCCTAGTGGACATCACTGGATGTGTGTTTTAGTGAAGGAAAATTGGCAAAGGCTAAGGCAAAGGCATTAAAAGGATTTTTTTTTTTGGCATATTTAAATATGAAAATAAGGGAAATTAGGAGAAAAGTAAGGTGAAAGGTCACACGTTGTATGTGAGGAGGAAATTGAAGGAAAATAATGGAAAAAGAAGAAATTAGAGACCTTGTGTATAAAAAGGCTTTGAAGGATCAGTGCATGGCTTTTGTCAAGTTCAAGTTTAGAGCTCTCTAATTATTCTCTCTCTCAACATAGTTACCGATAAAACGGGAAAATTACCTAGCACCTATTTTTTTGAGGTTGCAAAAAATCGCCCGATTTTGAAAATTGATGCTTCAGAATACACCTTTTTTTGGGAGCATATTTTTGACACTTTAAATTTTCTTATGTATCAAGTATGAATATTTTTTTTAAAATGTTAGAGATTTTCATGCTAATTTTAAAAAGTGTTGATGGAGCATCAACAGATTTTTTTAAAGAGTTTATTTTTGACACTTTAAGTTTTTTTACGTATCAAGTATGAACATTTCTTTTAAATGTTAGTGATTTTCATCTTTATTTTGAAAACTGTTGATGCAACATCAACCTTTTTTGTTTAGAAGGCTTATTTTTTACACTTCAAATTTTCGAATGTATTAAGTGTGGATATTTTTTTTAAATGTTTGTTATTTTCATGTTGGTAATAAAACATGAAAAAAAAACTCAAATAATAAAAAACAAAAAAACACCCAAAAAAATGTAAAAAAAAAAAGAAAATTAAATTGTAAAAATAAAAGAATTAAACAAAAAATTAGAAAATAAGTAAATAAAAATATCGATAAAAAATTAAAAAGAATAAATATTAAAAAAAACATATAATTTAAAGAAAAAAATAAAAATTAACCCAGAAAAAAAAAACAAATGTTTGGAAAAGGAAAAAAAGGATTTGAAAAAGAAATTAAATACAAAATATTAAAAAAAAATTCATAAAAAATATAAAATTAAACAAAAAAATGAAAAAAAATGAAAACAATTAAAAATTAAAATTACAAAAAATTAAATAAAATATTTGAATTAAAAAAAAATCAAAAGAAAAGAATTAAAAATGAAATAATATAAAAAATATAAATATAAATATAAATTAAAAAAATTTGAATTAAAAAAAAAAAACAAAAAAGAACTCGCAGCCTAGGTGGGGTTGGTCGTGGGCACGGACAAGGAGGCGGATTGCATGCAGCCTGCGTCGCCACTTGCACGACGACCAACCCCACCTAGGGGCTATAGGGTCAGTCCCCAGAATTTGCCCTACATCCCCTTGGTGAGGTAGGCTGCAGGAACGGGAGGGGAAGCAAGATGTGTGCAACCCGCCTCTCCACCCGCCGCTACCCAAGGGTGGCGGGGATTTTTTTTAATTAAATTTTTCTCTTAATTAAATTTTTTTATTTTTTATTTTTTTTTAATGGTTTTGTTTTGATTCCTTTTTTAATTTAACTTTTTTATTTTAACTTGTTTTATTTTATTTTATTTTTGAATTGTTTTGTTTTGACTTTTTTTTTTTTTTTTTAATTTTTAATTTTAATATTTAATTGTTTTATTTTTTTGTATAAGTTTTTTAGTTATGCACTTTTTAATTTTATTTTCTACATGGAATTTAAAATTTATTTATTTTTATTTTTATTTTTATTTTGTTAATTTTAAATTTATTTTTGTTAAATTATGTCTTTTTTTTTTCTAATATTATTTAATTATATTTTTATAAGTTAATTTTAATTATTTTTTAGATTTTTATAGTTTTTTTTCCTTCATGTTTGTTTGTTTATTTGTTTTTTCTTTTGTGTTTCTGGGTAGAGGTTTGGATTTTGGTTTAGAAAAGTGGCTTAAATCCCAGGGTTGGTGGCACATAACTGACAATTTTGGTCGGAGTCGTTGGAAAGCAGGATTGTGAGAATGATTTTAGGTTTTTGGTCGCTCCCTTGCCCATAACATGAGAGTGACTATGGACTAAGAGATCCAGAACAACAGCGGGAGCCAGGGATATGCTATCTGAGTGGTTGACTTGTCTCCTGAGGGTTTTATTGATGATGTTGCATGACTCTGTGTGATGTTCCGTCGATTCCATTTACTTAAGGTCACCAAGGAGGTCGAATCTGATCATAGTAGCCCCTCGTCTCATGTTTAATATAGTTGTCATGGTTACTTTGGGTAGACCTGGGAGGGGGTGTTATAGATTAGTATCAGATCATGGTTCACCCCTCGGACTGGATGGCTTGTGTGTGTTTGTCATGCATGCATGTTAGTTGCATATGTGTTTCTTACGCTTGTGTTCCATGTGCTTGTTGCATTGCATCAGGTTGATCATGGTTATAGTAAGTTTACCATGAGGAACTTGATGTGATTTTGTGGAATGTAATGTTATAATTATATCACTGGTTACTTGATTATATGCAGCCTATACGCAACTTGATTATATGCAGCTTGATTACATTCTTGTATGTTGGGTTGCACTGTTGATTGTTTGATTAAATGTATCATTCTTGTAGGTTGGTTACAAGAATTAATTGCTTATGCTCAAATACATGCGGGATACATATTGTAGTTGATTAGGCATTGCGTATGCATGTTGATGGTGACATGTGACAATGTGTATGATGGAATAATGGTTGTTGTCATGCATAAGGTCATAGCATGCATTCTTGATATGGTTTGACATTGATGACTCGACCCTACGTAGAAGGATGTTTATGTGTTGATGCATTTATTCAATAGATGTATATATGCTATTATGATTATGTTATATATGTATCACATTGATTTGATGATATTACAGACAAGTTATCCTCCCCAAGTTATGCTAAGTTACGTTGGTTTATTGTAATTGGTTTAGCTGACATAGTATGCCTTTCAAGAAAGAGATCAGATGGCTAGCATGGTGGTAGACTACATAAGATCTCCCTATGCATCAGACGAATAGCGTGGTGTGGGGCATTATTTGATTGTCCAGATACATTGAGAAGCTTGTGGGAAGAAATAACGAGTTGCAAAGTGGATAATGATAAAATCATGCAGGCACGAGAGAAACAAGAAGATGTTAATCAAATACCACTTCAGAGTTTGTCAGAATTGCAGTGGCAAGGGCCAATTCAGATCAACCATGGGCAAGAGGAAATAACTAATGGGGCATATGGCATTAGATCTCATAGTAGACACAGGTCTTATGGTGATCACAGGTCAGATATATCTTACACAATCATGGATGGTAGGTTGTTGGATACTCCAGATAGGAGAGGTGTTGGACACAGGTATTATTCTAGTTTTGGTTCTAACAGAAATCGTGAACATCATTGTTATCACCCTTACAGGAGGAGTGACAGGGGATACCTTCCAGATGAGTTGAATAAAGAGAATCCACCTACATTTTGTGGAGAGATGAATAAATTACAGGATGCAAAGGCATGGATTTTTGGTGTGAGGAAATTCTTTAGATTGCATGACTATTGTTACACAAAATATTGTCACCATGACTATTTGCAGTCAGTATGGGTCTACCATCATTCATACTGTCCTCCTTAGCAAGTCTCAAACCTCAGCTCTTCATGTCAAGCTTTGAAAATGAGAGAAAGACCTTAAAACTCAATAAAGCTCCGGTTCCGCGCTTTCTCTGGCTATTGCATGCTGTCCCGCACCCCTTGTTCATGTTACCTGCGAACCTGCCCGCTCTATCTCTAAAGGAGTGGGTGTGGGCCCCTGTGAAAGTCAAAAAGGCACAAGTTTATTCTTAAAAACTCACTTGTGGTTAATTCTGGATGATTCTAGAAGGAATCTTGACGTGGATGGTTCGCTCCTAGGTGGTTCATGCATCCCAATACTAAAGGAGCTAATCCCTTGATGAGAGGAGCTTATCCCTTTGAATGAGGGCTTTATCCCTTTGAAGGTGGACCTAGTAACTTCCCTCCATTGCACTATAAATTAAGGCATTGGGCTGGTTGCTAGGGAAGCTACAAGCTGAACATTTTTTAGGGTAAATGTTGTTGGAATTGAGACTTCCTAGTTAAGCTTGAGAGGAGAGATTACATACCTTTTGGATTCACTGGGAAGAGAGTGAAACTTGTCAAAGTAGAGGAGATTCTTGCTGGACCCTGGGAGGAGCTTGTACAACATCAAGGCACCAAGGTTGTAAAGTTCTTCTTTGATTTAAGTTAATACAATCAGATTCATTTTTCTTAACAAATTGTCTTATGTGATTTGTTTCATGAATTCCTTGATCATCATGATAAATATGCTTTATTATCTTGGTTTTTCAGGTGCTATTTAATGTGTGTGCTTGTTTGTGTTCGCAGATTCTCTACAAGGAATCTCATTTGGATCAACGGAGCATGGCTTCCACAAACTTGCACTGGACCCAAGGTAGGCCTAAAACACTTGTTTTCCTTTATCTATAAATTGCATATTTAGAGAAAGATAGAATTTGTTTGGTTTGCTTGTCGCTAGATATCATTAGATACTAGGGAGATCGGTCTTGTCCGCAAGAACGATTTATCCGCGTGACAACTATTCAGAAAACGTGAAAGCAAGGATAGACCTTTTCGGTATCAAAGGTAAAGCGAATATTTGGTGGGAAGACGTGAAGAATGTCAAAGGTATAAATGTGGAGGATCTGACTTGGCATGCATTGGAAAGGCTCTTCAAAAATAAGTACTTATCAGAGAGGTACTATGATGACATAGCTAAGTATTTTTATGAGTTGCGGATGGGTTCTATGAAAATGGTGAACACACTAGTAAATTTTTGGAGTTCTTGAGATATGTACCTTACCTCAAGGAGGAGAAGGCCAAGGTTTAGAGATTCATCAATTGATTGCCAGTTACATATAAATATCTGATTAAGTTTGATGAGCCTAGATCATTGGAGGAGTCCATCTAAAAGTTGAAGCATTGTTATGAGAAGTCGAAGCACAAAGTTGAACCAAAGCGCGACTTGAAAGGAAATGAGAAAGACAAAAGAAAATGGCCACCAAAGCGAGGAAGAAATCAATATGCAAGAGAGCAGGAGAATGTAGTTCCTTACAAGAGATTCAATATAGCTGAGAAAGGACATGGAGAGCAACAGGCTAGAGGCAGTGGTAGAGAACCATTGCAATGTTGGATATGTGGTAAGGATCATCGTAAGAAGGATTTTCCGTAGTATCAGAGTGGTGGTAGACCCGAGATCTATAGTGCTCACGAGTTGCATACAGTTGGTGATATTGGTCATAACATTCCTTAGATCCATGCAACTATGGACAACAGGCAGGCGGGTCATCATGCATTGATCATTGAGATAGACGGTAAGCATTGTGATCAAGTTGCTTTCTATTTTGATTGCTCCTAGATCTAACTATACTTATATTAATCCCGACCTCTTGGATAAGTGTTGTTTGAGAAAAAAATTGCATGCAGAATATTGGTTGGTACAATTGGTTACAGGTACAAAGAAGCGATTTCAAGATTGGGTAAGAGCTTGTGCATTTGAGTTAAATGGTATGCCTACAACAACACATTTGAATGTATTTCCATTGGGTTCATATAGTATGCTTTTGGGTATGGACTGGCTATAATTTCATAGAACCAAGTGTATTTATTCGACAAGGCCATTGAGTGTGTGGATGATAGTAGGGCAAAGAGGACTTTACAGGGAAAGAGGAAGCCTACATCAGTGAGGATGGTTACTGCTATGCAGGCTAAGCGTAGTCACATCAAATGTTGTGTGATGTTTGCAGTGGACATTTCTAGTGAAAAGGGTAAGGAGGTTGAGGATGCAAATGTGTTGAGCAAGTACCCAGTTTTGCAGCAGTTTTAGGATGTTTTCCTTGAGGACATTACAGAGTTTCCACCTCATAGGGAGGTATATTTCTCTATTGAGTTAGTTCCAAGGGTGTCTCCATCATCAAAATCACCTTACAAGAGGAGCACACTTGAGTTGGTAGAGTTGAAGTTGTAATTAAAGGAGATTCTTGACAAGGGATACATTAGGCCAACTGTATCACCTTGGGGCGCATTAGTGTTGTTCGTAAAGAAGAAAGATGGTACTCTTAGATTATGCATTGATTACAGGCAGTTGAATAAGGTAATGATCAAGAATAGGTACCCTTTGTTGAGGATTGATGATTTGTTTGATCAATTAAAGGGAGAAGCAATATTCTCTAAGATCCACTTGAGATCGGTATACCATCAGGTATGCATTAGGTACGGGCATTATGAGTTTTTTGTTTTTCCATTAGGTTTGACTAATGCTCCAGCTACATTTATGTGTTTGATTAATAGCGTGTTGCATCCTTATCTGGACAAGTTTGTTACTGTATTCATTGATGACATATTGGTATATTCTAAAAATGAGGAAGAGCATACAAAAAATTTAGCAGTAGTGTTGAGGTTGCTAAGAGGGAATGAGTTGTATGCTAAGCTTAGCAAGCACAACTTCTTTCAAACTGAGGTACACTACTTGGGACATGTTGTCAGCAAGGAAGGCTTGCAGTAGATCCAGAAAAGATAAGGGTCATCATGGAGTGGGCAGCTCCTAAGAATGTAAATGAGGTGAGATCATTTATGGGAATGGAAGGTTACTATAGGAGCTTCATCAGGAACTTCTTTGTATTGCATATCCTATCACATCATCACAGCAAAAAGGTAAGAAGTTTGAATGGATAGAGGAATGTGCAACTAGTGTTGAGCAGCTTAAGCAGTTGTTGTCACATGCACCAATACTGAAGATTGTGGATATGGAGAAGGAGTTTGTATTGTGTAGATACATTTGCAAGAGAGTACTTCATGGATTTGTCATGCAAGAAGGATAGGTAGTGTGCTATGAGTCATAGAAACTGAATGAGGACAAGAAAAACTACCCAAGACAAGATCTTGAGTTGGCTGCGATCATACAAGCATTGAAGATGTGGAGACATTATCTTCTAGGCAGACAATTTGTGTTGATGAGTGATCATAGTGGGTTGACATATTTGTTTGAAAAGACAAATCTAAATTCTAGGCAAGCGAGATGGTTGGCTACCCTTAGTGAGTTAGACTTCGAGATCAGATATATCAAAGGGAAGGAGAACCGAGTTGCATATACTCTTAGCAGGAAGGTATAGGTAAATCATATAGCAACTATGAGATCTTATGGGATAGAGTTACAGGATAGGATATTGCAGGAAGGACAACAGGATGACAAATACATGGAGATCATGCACAGGTTATATCAGAGTATAGGTACAGGTGATTAGGATGTAGACTATTGTCTCATGGTAGATGGTCTACTGTGATTCAGGGATAGGAGATATGTGCCGAATTGTAGTGATCTCAAGAAGCTTATCTTGAGGGAGTTTCATGTCAATGCATACTCAGGTTATCCAGGTTATCATAAGACATTGATGGAGGTGAAGAAGTTCTACTATTGGCCGAATCTAAAGAAGGAAGTGGTAGATTTCGTGGCTAGATGTTTAGATTGTCAGTAGGTCAAGCTGGAATGTATGCATCCAGGTGGTTTAATACAACCTATGCCGATTCCAGAATGGAAATGGGAGGTCATTTCCATGGATTTCATTATAGGTCTTCCAAGGACAGTGAAACAGCATGATTCTATTATGGTCATGGTTGATAGGTTGAGAAAGGTAGCTCACTTAATTCCAGTAAAGGATACGTATTCAAAAAGTGATGTAGCAAAATTATTCATCAGAGAGATAGTGAGACTGCATGGTGCTCCAAATAAGATTGTGTCAGACAGGGATGCAAAATTAATTTCTAAGTTTTGGAAGGATCTATTTGCAATCTTGGGCACAAAGTTGGCCTTTAGTACAACCTATCATCCATGGACAGATGGACAGATAGAGAGGGTCAACAGGATGTTAGAGGATATTTTGAGGGTGTACATGATGCACCAACAAAGGAAATGGGAGGGGTATCTTTCATTGGTTGAGTTCGCATACAAAAATGGTAATCATTAGTCATTGAGGATGAGACCTTTCGAGGCACTGTATGGACAGAGTTCTAATACTCCTATCAGCTGGAGTGATCCAGTGAACATGGTGTTAGGACTCCATATTGTCTACTTTTGACCTTGTATTTTGTTACTATATTACTCTCTTTAGCCCATAAGTTGAAAGCCTTGATAATATTTTGACCTAACTATTCCAAAGGTATGAAGTAACTCTCCTTATTACTATAAGTTTAATTATTCAACACATATTCATGTTATCTTTATAATTAATCCTTGGAAGTTGACTGAGTTGTTTAAAGCCTACAAAATTATAATTCACAGTTGCTGGAACACCAGAAACAACAACTGACTAAATCGGGTAAATCCTCATTTTGCAAAAAGCCGAGACATCTGGAACAACAATTGCCCAGCAGGAGCAGTAACCGTCTGAAGCGGCCAGAACAATACGTTGCAGATGCTGATATAGCATGATCAGCCACTGTCCAAAATTGACAAAACACAGTCGCAGATATTGGAACACCAGGAGCAGCACGAGAACTTCACGTGAACAGTTAATATCTATCGGATCAGCAACAATGATGGAACAGCCAAGGATTGTACGAGATCTCAAAGGGACGGTCGAAATCTACCAGCTTTGCAACACCAAAAGGATCCGATTAACAAAAATTATAAAATTACATACTATTGTAACAACATGCTGTAATAGGAACCGATTTCCTATTTTTGTACAAAAGGGTCAACTAAACGGGTAACGACAATCTATTTTAATAGATGTCTCCTCTATAAAGAGGAGACATCTACATTAGGGAGGGGGGTAGTTACAGGGATATTGTATTACAGAGCAAGTCTGAACTTTTGTTGTAACTTGACATTTTGGCAGATGAATAAAGCATTATTCTGAGCATTTTCATCTAGTATCTGTGTCCTGGGCAATCTTGTGAGAGGGAGAGGGCCCACCTTCTTCACAAGATTCACCCATTTGTTTTTCTGTTGAGTGTATGTGTGACTTTTGTGTGGCATTGCTTCTGATATTTTCCTTTGCTGATACTCTGTTTCCTTAATCAATTGGTGCTGTAAAAGAGTTTGTCACCGGTGATTAGGAATTGCAGTGTGCATTGGCAGATTGATCACAGGGGCAGGTGCTGAACATCCTTACCCTGAGGATAGGGTCCTGATCCTCTGTTACAAGACAAACATCATTTCTTTCAGTAGATTTGTCACCTTTAGTTTATTGTTTTCATTTCATTTCTACAATAGATCATAACTGCTGTAACACAGAGTAAGGGTTTGATAAAAAGTAGATTTATTCATACTACAGCTTTTAATACTTTTAGAATTAAGTGCATACAGTACAAGGTCACCTTTGAAATAAAAGGAATTTCCTGGGTTGACAATTCAATGTGGTACTCGACTGTTTAATAAATAAACAATTCGAGCAGCCAACATTTTGGTGCCGTTGCCGGGGAAGGTGACTGAAAATTTTAAAGGTATTAACATATTTTTCTTTTTTTTAGAAAGGCAGGATGCATGAGAGGACGTAAGAAGGTTAACCATTCAGGCATCAAAAGCAAAGGAGGAGGAAGAAAAACTTTTATTGATGATATTATTTCAAAAGCTGAGACATCCCAGAGGCTAAGCTCTCGGAGGCCACAGATCCAACACTCTTCTCAGACTGATTTTCAAACAGAGGAAGTAGTGGGGCCAGAGAGGGTTCTAGAACCATCAGAATACACTGAGGAACCAGAGGAAGAAGACGAATGACCAAGAGAACAATCCATAGAGGAAGTTAAGGTGGAGGAACCAGTGCAGGACATTGAAATCCCAACAGAAAACTCTGAAGACCGAGCAAGCGCATCAGGGAAACAACCAATGGAGGATAACAATGAAGGACTTTTTGGTGGAGGACGCAGAATAGAGGGAAGGGGAGAAAATTCTCTCTCCACCTTGGAATTTCCCATTGGAGACCTCCCCAGAGGTGCAACTCCTATGAAGAATATCCCTCTTTCAGCATTACCCAACTTCCATGGGTTATCCACAGAAGATCCTGATGAATTTCTCTTTGAATTTGATATACTGTGTAGAAGCTATGACTATATTAATTCTGCTCAGAAATTAAAATTGTTTCCAGCTACATTAAAAGGGAATGCATTGAGATGGTTCATGAGCCTCGGAGCTCATGTGATTACAACATGAGATTAGATGAAGGATAAATTTTTGGCTAAATACCAAGACTATTGTCGAACAAGAGAAAGAAAGGAGGAATTATTCAAGATGACTCAGAAAGAGGATGAAAGTCGAGAAGACTTCGTGGAAAGATTACAATATAACTTACAGCGATCTAATCATCCTGAGATGAGTAAGGATATTCTTAAATCAATACTACTAAGAGGGGTACGAGATGATTTTTTAGATATGTTAAACATGCTTCAGAAAGGAGACATATCTAAGGAATCCTATGATGAGATGATTGATCTCTGTAAAAGATGTTCAAGAGGAGCAGCAAGTAGACCAAGGAGCAAGGATAGTACGTATTCAAGAGTCTAGAAATCAGCAAGTGGAGGAGCAACACGGGCCGAAATAGGTAACTTACTTGAAGAATTTCAAACTGAAATGTTAAGCTCTTTTGCTTCACAAATTGATGCCTTGCAGGTTAAAAAGAAGCAGGCAGAAGCAGAAGCCGCCCTGGCTATTTTCTGCTCTAAATGCATGGGGAAACACCCACTAAGGGAATGTCCCCTGGACAAGGTCCAATTTGCACTATCTGTGAAAAGGACCATGAGACCCAACAATGCCCTTCTCTGCCAGGAATAAAAGCAGCACTGCAGCCAACCAAAGAGGAAGCTGAAGCAGTGTACCTCCTCACACAGAGAAGACAATGGCAACCACGAGGACAAGGTATGAATTCTAACATGCCATTTAATCGTTGGAATAATCATCCTCCTTTTCAAGCAAATTACCCAACCTTCAATCAAATGCAGTACCCACCCTTCAATCAGATGAATTTCCCACCCATGCAGCAACCGAATCCTCCTTTTGTTGATCCCACAATATGGAATCCCTGGGCTTTTCAGCAACCCTATCAATGGAACCCAAGTTGGACAGCTCCGCAGATCCCATTTCCAAACCAATTACCTCAATATCAGCAAACTCTCTCCTTACCATCAAATGCCCCACCTAATAATCAGACAATAAGACCTCAACTGCCTGTACAACCTAACCCCAACCCGAATAATAATAGAGCTCTGCAAGTAATTGATGTTCAAAACCAAGTAGTTTCCCCTCTGCAATGTAATGATATTCATTTACGCTCAAGAAGAATACTTGAACCCATTATTGATGACATATCTTCTGATTCAGATAAAGAAGAAATCAGAAAAGAAAAATCATCTAATGCTGAAACAGTTGGATCATCCTCTAATAATAAGGTTGAAACAGTTGAAACATCTTCTAAAAAGACTGCTGAAGCAGCAGAGCCACCATTCCCTGAACGTTTGGCTCTTACCAAAACTCTTGAGCCACCTGATTTTAATTTGTTAGGAGAATTATAGAATTTGTATGTTAAAATTCCACTTTTACAAGCATTAAGAGATGTACCAATTTATGCTAGAACTGTTAAAGATATTTGTATTAAAAAACCTGGAAGAAAAGCTAAAGACCCCCTCACAGTTCATGTGATGGGTGATCTAGCTGCTCTCATGTCAGAAAAAAACCCCCCTGTAAAATATGGTGACCCTGGTCACCCTACAGTTACAGTCCAGGTTGGTAAAACCTTTGTCTCTAGAGTTTTGGTAGATCTCGGTGCTGCAATAAATATCATGACACTTGAAACAACACAGTTATTGCAGTTAAAATTTTTTATTAGGGAAACCCCAACCATTCTAGAGCTGGCTGACCGCTCCATAATTAAACCAGAAGGAGTCATTGAAGACCTGATAATTTTAGTAGAATCTTGGAACTACCCAGCTGATTTTGTCGTATTACAGACCAAAAATAAGTTGGGGGGTCATCCATTGATTGTAGGAAGGCCTTGGCTGGCTACAGCAGATGCCTTCATCAGCTGTAGGTCAGGATCAATGACAATCTCTAATGGATCTGAAACCAAGCAGCTTACTCTGTACCCTCATGCCACACCTATGATCAACAATGATAATTCAGTATGGTTAGATTATGAGGATGATGAAACTCAACCCATTTTGACTATCGGACAAGCCCTAACTTTTAAAAATTCGACCGAAGATGAATTAATTAGTAGTTTTATTTTTGAGCCTTCTTCAGTTAACTCTAAATTACATGACCACTTGACTGCAATCTTGGAATCTGAATCACAGCAGAATTTCAAAACTGAAAAACTGTCTCAGAAATTAGCTGACACTCCCTCCAAAAGTATAGCAGTCGAAATCGAGCCTGGAAAAACATTAAATATAAACCCTAACCTAACAGACGCTGAAACGCAACAGTTAATGAAGTTAGTCCATGAAAATAAACAAGCATTTGCATGGTATTACACAGATATGAAGGGAATTTCTTCTGAATTATGTACTCACCGAATTTATATGAAAGAAGGGTCCCGCCCAGTCTGCCAACCCCAACTATGAATGAATCCAAATCTAAGGGAAATCGTGAAAGAGGAACTTCAAAAACTGTTGAATGCAGGATTCATATATCCAATATCTGATAGAGAATGCGTTTCACCATTAGTGATAGTACCTAAGAAAAATGGAAAATGGCGAGTATGTGTGGACTATAGAGCTCTGAATAAGGCTACTCAGAAAGATCATTTTCCCTTACCACTTATTGATCAGGTGCTAGATAATTTGGTAGGTAAGAGGTTATTTTCCTTTTTGGATGGGTTTAGTGGTTATAATCAAATCAAGATTGCACCCCAAGATCAAGACAAGACCACTTTTACTAGCCCCTGGGGAACTTTTGCCTATAAACTTCTTCCATTTGGACTATGTAATGCCCCAACAACATTTCAAAGGGCAGTGATAGGAATTTTTTCTGATATGCTTAATGATTCCTTAGAGATATTTATGGATGACTTTACTCCTTATGGTGTGACTTTTGAAGATGCCTTACAAAATCTTTAAAAAGTACTTAAAAGGTGTATAGAAGCACATCTTGCCTTAAGTACTGAAAAATGTCATATGATGATGAATCAAGGTATTGTTTTAGGACACTTCATTTCATTCCTAGGAATTCAAGTTGATCCAGCTAAGGTACAAGTAATTCAGATTTTTCCTATCCCAAAAACAAAAACTGATGTAAGAAGTTTTTTAGGACATGCTGGATATTATAGAAGATTTATCAAAGATTTTTCTAAAATAGCTTCTCCCTTGTTTGTGTTACTTATGAAAAATGTTGAATTTAAGTGGACTGATGATTGTCAAAAAGCATTTAATGAACTCAAACATCAATTGTCTACAATTCCCATTTTAAGAGGACCTGATTGGGCACTCCCCTTTCATATATCCTCTGATTCTTCAGACACTGCAATAGGAGCTGTCTTGGGTCAAGAAGAGAACAATATTCCCTATGCAATCTATTTTATTAGTAAAAATATGACCCCTGCTGAACTTAATTATACGGTCACCGAGAAAGAATTCTTAGCAGTCATTTATGCTATTAACAAGTTTCGACATTACATTACTGGCTATACTACTTTTGTGCACATTGATCACTTGGCCATTAAATATTTAATGAACAAATCAGTTACAAATGCTCGAGTTACCAGATGGTTATTATTATTACAAGAATTTGATATCACAATTGTAGATCGGCCAGGTAAAGAAAATGTAGTTGCTGATTTTCTTTCCTGATTAAAGACTGATGAAAACATTCCAGTAGATGATTCTTTTCCTAATGAATACTTATTTGCAGTATCTGCTCACTCACCTTGGTATGCAGACATTTCCAATTATTTAGTTGCAAGAAAACTACCATCACATCTATCGCACAGAGAGAAAAGGAAGATCGTTCAGCAAAGTGCTAGGTACAGCTGGATAAGTGGGTGTCTCTTTCATACAAGACTTGATCATGAAATTCGAAGATGCATCAGAGAAGATGAAGTTTATGATATACTAAAGGCTTGCCATGATGGCCCTTGTGGAGGGCATTTTGCAGACAAAAGGACAGCGCATAAAGTTCTCAGAATGGGTTACTATTGGCCCTCACTTTTTAAGGATGCAAGGAAATATGTCAAGAGTTGTGATAGTTGTCAGAGAATGGGCCAACCTAATCATAGGGATGAAATTCCTCTTAATCCCCAGGTAATACTTGAACCTTTTGAAATATGGGCGCTAGATTTTATAGGTCCCATCAATCCTCCATCCAATCAAAGAGTTTATATACTGGTTTGCACAGACTATATGACTAAGTGGGTAGAAGCTAAGGCACTTATCAAAGCTAATGAAGAATCTGTGCTAAATTTTTTATTTGAAGAAATCTTTGTTAGGTTTGGTTTGCCTAGAGAGCTAGTCACAGATGGAGGACCTCCTTTCAATTCTCATGGCTTCAAAGATATGCTCCAGAAATATCACATTAACCATAAGATGACTACACCTTATCACCCCCAAGCAAATGGGCAGGTAGAAAGTACAAACAAAGTCATATAAGCCGTTTTAACAAAGACAGTCAAGGAGAATAGGAGGGATTGGTTTCAAAGGTTGCCTGAGGCATTATGGGCTTATAGAACAACTTGGAGAAATACTACTGGTTTTTCACCCTATGAATTGGTCTATGGTAAAAATGTTGTTTTTCCTGTGGAATTTGAGATTAAAACCTTAAGGACTGCTTTAGGTGTTAACCTTGATTTGACAAATGCACAAACAGCCAGGTTGCAGCAGCTTCAGGAATTGGATGAAAAAAGATTAGATGCCATCCATCAGACAACCATGATACAACAGTAAAGAACTAGGTGGCATGACAAAATTATTAAGCACAAGCAGTTCCAAAAAGGTAACTAGGCCTTACTATATGACTCCCGTTTTGAAAACTTTCAAGGGAAATTAAGAACAAGGTGGCTAGGACCTTATGAAGTAGATGCTGTTTTTCCAAATGGAACAGTCAGACTCTTAACGATTGATGATAGCAGAACACCATTATTAGTGAATGGGTATCGACTCCGTTTGTATCAACGGCCTATTTCTAAGGAGGATTTCAAAGCCACTTGCATGACAGAGATACACTATACCTTTTTGGGGGAGTCTGCTATTCCTCAATGCACTTAATTTCCTGTTTATGTATTTTTTTTTTTTTTAGATTAGATTCTTTTTCGAACTAATAATCCCTGTCAAGTGTTGCCATGTTACAATTAATTATTTTACAGATTTTAGTTTCGAAGGATCACTGAGAACGAAAATTCCAAAAGAATCACTTTGCAGCCTGGGAACATCTTTCAGATCATAAATCGTTCCTCTCCCATTTTCCCGTTGCTACAACACTACTCCCTGTTGCTGCAACACCACTTCCTGTTGCTGCAACACCACTTTCCACTTCCTGTTGCTACAACACCACTTTCCACTTCCTGTTGCTGCAACACCACTTTCCACTTCCTGTTGCTGCAACACCACTTCCCATTGCAACACTATCTTCCTGTTGCTACAACACCACTTCCCGTTGCAACACTATCTTCCCGTTGCTGCAACACCACTTCCCGTTGCAACACCATCTCCCGTTGTCGAAGCACTATATTCTAATGCTTAACACCAATCTTTTTCATTCTTTTATCAACCTCCTTATTGGTGTTCCCGAAAAATGAACCATTATTCTAATGGAACATATCATTCATCATCAAAGGAACCAGTAATGCACCCTGATAATTACATTTCCCTATTATCACTTCCTGCCAATAATAAAGACCGCCCGTATTTTTATAAGTTTAGACCCTTTTTTTATTATTGATCCAGCAAAAGAGAAGATAAGACTTTATGGCGCAAACAACTAAAGGTAAATATAAAGGTACGCATGTTTAAGTGTGGGTATTAAATTATAGTTAATGTGGAGATGTTGATATGACTACCGAAATCATTGTACTACCAATCAGATCATTCGGCCGTAGATTTGAGGGGATTACCAAAATATTGTTATGATAACAAAACACGTCAACCACCGCCGCCCCTAATTCTCCCGGTATTATCTAACTCACCTCGACTGTACTGTACCGTGTCATAACCTCATTAGCAACGGTTTACTCTGTCTCGATCTTGGCTACTCGGCTCTGTACTGTGTTTGTGTCTGAACTAGCAAATATGGGAGGAAATATAATTACGTATGAACTTGGTTCAACAGTATTGCTGGAACTCTACCCGGAAGCCTATCAGATTTTTCTTCAAGCAGGATGGGTAGAATATTTCAGAAGACTGCCGGATTTTAACTCACAACAAGTTCTATAGTTCGCATGCAACTTAAGAGAAGGATTTTCCATCGTCCAGGGAGTGCAAATTCCGGTGACAGAAGAAGCTATAGCCCAAGTCTCCGGGTTACCAACCAATGGTATGCGCTGGTTTAGTAGAAAGCATCTTATTTTGAATGCGCAACAAGACTTTCTCCTACCAGGCGAACATGTTGAAGCCAAAGGCAGAGGGTCGCACTTCGATCATTGCCACCACCGTGGCCAAAGGTTGCGGAGTTCGTTAAGCAATATTTGACATGCGAAGGTCGTTATCAGGTAATTTACCAACACGACTTCATTTTGTTAAATCATTTGAGCCATGGTCAGTTAATAAATATGCCTTATTATCTATTGGGTTGTCTAAAAAATATGTCACATTATACTGTAAATGCAAAGCATCAGCTCCTTTCCCTGAAACACCATCGCTTAGCCCAACTTTTGATAAATAGAGGCTTTGCTCTAAACCACCCACCCCCCCTCGTTAATCCTCCAGAGCAAATACCCCAGGAAATTCCCCAACAACCAGAGCAAATACCCCAGGAAATTCCCCAACAACCAGAGCAAATACCCCAGGAAATTCCCCAACAATCAGAGCAAATATCCCAAGAAATTTCCCAACAGGCGGCTGAAAATCAACAATCAGCAGCAGAAACACCCCTGCAGAGGACCCCATCCCCCAATGAAGCTCAACCATCCACCCCTGTACTCCATATTTCCACTGATGATTCTGATGATAATAAACCCATCATCTTTCGCAAAAGGAAAAAGCGGCAGGAAATTGTAACCCCACCAAAAATAAGAAGAACTAGGGCTTCACTTAAAGAAGATGCTATTGTCGATAGTTCTCCTATTTTAAAAGAAAGTAGTGGCAAGAGAAAAATCACTGATTTTCATGTCTCCTTACCAAGACGACGGACAGGATCGTCTGTAGCAACTGAAACCATTACTCCTAGTTCCCCACCCATCATCCTAAAATCTTGCATCCTAACAAGCCCTGAGCATTCATCTCCCTCACCCTCTGCGGCTGAAATGCAGAGCATTGACAGTTTTGTGACATTATTTTCTTCAAAAGAGGCAGCTGCTACACAAGAACCATCTGCCGAAAAATCCAAAATAGACACCCAAGATGATATTGGGCAAGTGGCTGTTACACAAGAACCAGCCACTGACCCAACAGGTGAAACACAAGAACCACTTGTTGGGGAACAAGAAGATAATGACCTGCATGTGGCTGATACAAAAGAACTAGCCACTGACCCAATAGGTGATACACAAGAACCACCTGTTGGGGATGCCAATGATCAAATTGATGATGAACAACAACCCCCGCCTCCACTTGAATCTGCAGATACACAAGCCCCGCCCACTTTAGCCTCCCTGCAGGAAGAAATTGAGTTTTTAAAGTCTCAAATTAAAGATTATCAGCAGGAGATAATAATGGTTAAGGAATCTTATCAAAATGAATTCAATCTGCACACCTTAGCACGGGTAGCCTCTGCAGCCGAAAAGAGCCAATACAATGAATACATGTGCAGTGACTGTGGTGAGCTTTACACTCAGGCGGGATACAAGATAGTCGAAGTTCTTGGAACCAGCTCACAAACTCCCCCTTTTGTAGTCAAAACAGAAAAACCCGCTGTTACACAAGAACCAGCAGGCCCTCTAAGAATGGAAAAACAAGAAACAGAACAACTTGTTGCTACACGAGAACCAGCAGGCCCTTCAAGAATTGTAGAGAAGGATATAAAACCACCCCGGCCTACCCGAACCATTACAGAACAGAAATCCTTTACTGATGCCTTTACATAGACCGAATCTCCCAGTCTCAACAATGCTCATACTGAGACCTTTAGTTTTCAAGAACTAAAGGATACATGGAGAACAGAATATGAGCTTTCACAAGGGAAAGCATTCCAACAGCAAAAGTCAACGTTGTTCAACTATGCATACAAAAACTGGGATGCACTTGAACAGTTCCGAGCTCAACGCAAAGAAAACAGGAAATTAAAAGAAAGGCTATCCAATATTTTTGACCTGGTCCAGAGGGTACTGGCTACAAGAAAGCCCTCTTTCAACTATGCAGCATTTTTAAGAGAATGCTTAGCATTCTTACAAATAAAGGCAATCAAAGATGGAAGACCTTATCAAGTTGCTAGACCTGATCAATTTATTGAAACATTCACAGAAGCACCAAATAATGATCAAAATTTGCTCTGTGAACTCTATCTTTACAATGAGGCTATGCCTGAAGATAGAGTGATGAATATACTCCCCATCGCTGGTGATATCCAAATAAGGGCTTTCATCTCTTTCCTTGCCAACCAACTCACCTGGAAAAATGCTTTTATGTCTGCAAGACATAATGAGAAGAATTGCCTCCTCTGGATTCGAAGTGAACCACGGAATGCAGCCCTCTTTTATTGCACAACATCAACAGAATCTTACTAAACCCGGCATGCTTGATCATATGAGGCAACATTATGTGAAAACAAAGGGAGATCTGGCCATCAAAGCAAACAATTTATTTTGGGAGCATTGTCCGAAAGAGAGACAGGAATATCATCCTTACAATCCCCTCAATCTTCCAGTAGCAATGTCACGAGTACCCTATTATGTCAGATGCATGGAACAATGTGCTGAAAAGTGGATTCGGTACTGTTTTCATTTTCCGCTCTTATAGATACTTGTTCAGCAATATAAGGCTCATTACAAACTGACCAAAAAGGAGGAGGTGGCAATATGGCAGCAAATACAGAATGTCTGTGGGTTCAGAAGTAAGATGGACAACACCTTCTTTAGCTACTGTATCAGCAACTTAAACTCTTCATCCCAGTATTCCGACTCCGATTCAGAATAAACGTTGCATGAGGACATGCAACCATTTCAGCTGGGGGGGATGTCAGGACTCCATATTGTCTACTTTTGACCTTGTATTTTGTTACTATATTACTCTCTTTAGCCCATAAGTTGAAAGCCTTGATAATATTTTGACCTAACTATTCCAAAGGTATGAAGTAACTCTCCTCATTACTGTAAGTTTAATTATTCAACACATATTCATGTTATCTTTATAATTAATCCTTGGAAGTTGACTGAGTTGTTTAAAGCCTGCGAAATTATAATTCACAGTTGCTGGAACACGAGAAACAGAAACTGACTAAACTGGGTAAATCCTCATTTTGCAAAAAGCCGAGACATCTGGAACAACAATTGCCCAGCAGGAGCAGTAACCGTCTGAAGCGGTCAGAACAATACGTTGCAGATGTTGATATAGCATGATCAGCCACTGTCCAAAATTGACAAAACACAGTCACAGATATTGGAACACCAGGAGCAGCATGAGAACTTCACGTGAACAGTTAAGATCTACCGGATCAGCAACAATGATGGAACAGCCAAGGATTGTACGAGATCTCAAAGGGACGGTCGAAATCTACCAGCTTTGCAATAGCAAAAGGATCCGATTAACAAAAATGATAAAATTACATATTGTTGTAATAGCATGCTGTAATAGGAACCGATTTCCTATTTTTGTACAAAAGGGTCAACTAAATGGGTAACGACAATCTATTGTAATAGATGTCTCCTCTATAAAGAGGAGACATCTACATTAGGGAGGGGGGTAGTTACAGGGATATTGTGTTACAGAGCAAGTCTTAACTTTTGTTGTAACTTGACATTTTGGCAGATGAATAAAGCATTATTCTGAGCATTTTCATCTAGTATCTGTGTCCTGGGTGTTGTGGGGAAAAGTATCCGATGCGGATGACACTAACCCTACTCTAAAGGTGACAGTCTTTAGCAACAACAGAAGATAAAGTTTTCATGTTCCACTTTATAGAAGTACAGAGAGAATGGAAAGAAGGTCAACCAACCTGGTGTCCTTCGCTTAGTCGATCCTTGCTCTTCTCTCCTTGTATCTCGTTCCCAGTTCCTTGCTCTCCTAGCCGGTCCAGCTACATACAGATCCTGCACAAAACAAGAGAGCAAACTACAAGATACATGTACTCATAACTGAAGCATGGATTAGGGTGCATCAAATATACATGTAAACACAAAGCATCTATGTAAAACAAGTATATAGGAGAACATGCAAACTTTATTGATAGAAAGTAACAGGGTTCTAGAGGAAGTTACAACCAATGATGGCTCCAATCCAGCAGCACCTCCTCGGCAGCAAGAACTCTCCTCTTCACCTCTAGTAAAACAATCACCCAATAGCTCTGACTGCAAACCAACAACACCTCCTTGCTTAAACCAAAATTCCAGCCTCCCTAGACCTCATAGAAGAGCTCTATAAATAGGAGAGAAGAAGAGAGGATGAGTCAGCTGGAGGCTGGCATATAGCTGACTAGTGTCCTCTCCCTCTTCAGTTAATCTTCAGTTCTTGAGTCCACTTGGAGATCCTTGGTTACACATGGTGATCAAGTACCTCTTACTCATCACAAGGCGAATCTGATGAACCAAGTGTCAGTTTGGAAGCTTCCTGGGCAGTTGACACCTTGCAGGATGACTGTGCCACTTGGCCAATCTCGCCCAGTGCAGGTAGCCTTCATTACTTTTGACTTCCAGCGCAGGTACAGAGTGGGACAGTTGCATTACAGCGCAGAAGCTCAATTAAGCAGCTGACATGATCCAAAATAAGCCTGTTTTGAAGTGTTTTCAGGTGGAGAACTGATTGGAAGTGCTGTTGATTGATGACCTTGTTCTTTTAGGGGTAAGAACAACATGTTTAGCGACTGAGGATCCCTGTAATTATCGACATTTCATGCTCCATGACGCGAGGCACAAAAATGTCTATAACAGTTGCCCCCTAAAGTATGAGGCCGTTTATCGGGTGAAATGCTTTAGCTAGAGGATCCGAAGTTCGTTCCAGTGCTGAGGAGAGTGCCCTGTAATACAATACAATACAATACATTATTTTTCATTCATCATTATTCTCATGATCTAGCTGAGGCGGGCATTCCCATGCTCAGCTTTCTATAAATACATTTTGGTACATATGACAGACGATCGTCTGAAGATAGACTGATAATTTTCCGCTGAAACTATCATCCTTTGAATAGGATGATCATCTGCTGCAATGATGTACACGGCAAATGCTTTTATATTTCCTGAATATATATCGCAGCCCGGATGGATGAAACTACATCCAGGGTCTTCAAACTCGTTCGATCTTCACTCTAAGTACAAGTCGATCCATGTGAGAATTGCGCTGAAGTCGAACATGGAAAGACATCGCTTGATTACCAGTCAATAATGAGAACCGTTAACAAGCGCGAGAGGAATCACCAATAATGACGATGACCCTCAAGGTACTGCAGTACAATTCACGTGGCGTGAAAGAAGGACTTGGCGTCGAACGCCATGCAAAATCTTCTGGTCGAAGGTCATTGATGTATACCTGTCGCCGGAAGTGAGAAACTTGCCATTGAGGCATGCAAGCTTCAAAGTACTGATGGGGGTGTTCCTAGATCAACTTCTTGGATAATGAGCTGAAGTCGACAAGAAGCGATCCGTCAAAGGAGGGCCTTAATGAATCCCACATCAATGACACGGAACGGAGCTAATGACTTTAGTGGAGGTGAAAACAAACTGTGAAATATGATTCAGGGTGGCGATCATGAATGGATGAAGGATAATGTATGGTAGTGGATGGGACACGGTTGACACTTCCAGAATGACCCCTCTTGAACATATAACGACACTGATGCGATGGATCGGTAGCATTACCCCAAATGTGGATGGTGTGGCGAGGACCATGGTGATGAGACTGGTGAATGAAACAACCCAACCCGATGTGGTACGGAGGAGAAGTGTCATGTTCAAGAGTGACTTGCTACCTTTAAACTTTGATGTTCTCCCAATTTTTCCCCAGTCATTTCTGACCAGTACCTCTTTATTTTTGTCAAGCTTGAGGAGGATAACATATGCTTGTTCTATAACCTGCCCTTCGGGCAAGCCCATCGCTATGATTTAACGAGCCTAGCGATAGGGAAACTCGTTCTCATCTAAAGACAAGTTTGTCGCTATTTAATCATTTTAACGAGTCTAACGACAATGAAAACTCGGTCCTTTTCATTTTTAGAGAGTCTAAAAAGGTACAGAAAGTCAACTCCATAATCCCTTTTTCGTCAGCTAATCCCTTAAGTCCGAAAAAGTATAAAACAATACAGAAGGGATGGCTGTTTGGTACTTTTAACGAGCCGAACAAGACAAGCGCTCGATCCTTTTGTGCAATAATCCCTCAGGTCCAAAAAGATTAAAATTTAGAGGAGGGATAGCGTTCCGGTCATTTAACGAGCTGGAAGGCCAAAACTCGGCAAACGTTTCATATTTTACGAGTCAGTGAAAAAAGCTCAAAGAAGACTCATCTTTTGAGGAACGAGTGATAAACAGGGATAGCAGCAGATTCCAGGTACAGGTTGGAATTTTCCAATCACAGCAGTGTCACGAGGATGGCTAGGTGGAATCACTCTTCGCAGATGTTCCTCAAAATGGGTAAACACACAAATGGAAGTGAATGATCGGCCAAATGAAAAGTGGAGGTGACGGTGTACAAAGACGACCAAGGCTTTTATGGCTGATGAATTTACGATCTCAAAAGGTTATTTACCGGTACTGGGTTCATTTTTTAAAGAGCTTGAATGCGCCAAAACACTGCTCAAAAGCTTATGTTTATTTTTTAACGAGCATGAACTATGACGCTAAAACTGCTCGGATCTTTTGCATGCCCCCAGCATCATAATAACGCATGTCAAAGGAGGGTGCCCCCCAAGCTTCATTGTATTCAACTTGGTGATTGGAATGAAGGTTTACCTTTGAATTTTGAAAAGGGGATTTGTTTCATTTTTTAATGAGGTTGACATAGTAAAAGAACTATCCTCATGGTTTCTTGTTTCATTTTTTAACAAGGTTGACACGAGGTAAGAACCGTCCTCGGGGCCCACTGTATTTACAGTATTTCCATTAGGGCGACGATCCATGCTGACAAAATATTTAGGAATCTTCTGAATCCGTTGGATATGGAAGATTTTATATTGTAGGTTTCCACTGTGGCTACTTCCGCCAGATTACCTGCCGGCGGTAGGGCAAAAGTACCCATTAAGGTTGGGTCTTTTAGGAGACCTACTCCAATATTTTGGAGCGATTGATTACTCTCATGGATCATTGTGCTGCTTCCCGTAACTTGAGAACTGTTGGGGAGAAATGTTTGTTGGTCGACGATTGTAATTTTTCCTTGAAAAGGAAATACAATCCTCCTGAAGTAGGTCGACACAACTGCGGCCATGGCATATATCCAGGGCCTTCCTAGTAGGATGTTGTAATCGAGGTTTCCATCAATTACTTCAACATCAATTCCTACTGTTTTGCCCCCTAGTTCAACTTGCAAGTTACTTAAAATCCCGTATGGAGTGTATGATCGTCCATCAAATGCTTTTAACGTCGTTGACGATTTCGACAAGGGTGGTGAGCCTAAATCTTTCCAGCAACTCATCGACATAAGACATGTAGATGCCCCCTCATCAATAATTGTTCGATGAACAGTTTTGTTGAGGGCGTTCACTTTAACAAGGAAAGCTTGTTGAGCTGGTAACTTAGGGTCATATCCTTTATGATCAAAGGCCACAAAATTGGAATCCATTGGGCCAATCTCACCTATGGCTGATAATAAAGCTTGCTCTTGGGAGGTGCAATTTTGCACTACCTCAGGTGTCGACATAGCGGACGATGATTGAGCCAGGTCCTCTATTATATTATAATCCTGTGTTACTTTTGCACGAGGATTAAATGTCGATTTGTGTACTACTCCCTTTGGCGAGTTTATTATTGGCTTAGGAACGATGGGCGGCACAACTTCGTTCAAAGTTGTTGTCGAACTACTAGGTTGTTTATCAGCCTTGTTATTCGACCGCTGTGGATTCCGGTAACCTTTATCCCTTGTCAAAGCATTATTCTGCTGCTTTGAGGTGGACAACATAAGCACTTGGGATCGGGAAGCATTTTGATTGGCAACCAGATTTTGACCAGGATTAGGAAACGGATCATTCAACACAGCTGATGTTTTCGGACTCTTAAAGAATCTTTTAAGCTCAGCTTTGCATGGACAATCTGCTGTCCAATGATCCTCATCGCATATATGACACCCCGAAGGGGGTTTCCCTTTCTTTTTCTTCTTGCCCCCTGGTTGCTTCAGTTGTTTGCCCTTGTCGTCCGACACGGCACTTACTTCCGAGGCAAGAAGTTCTTCATTTGCATTTTGATTCGAAGTCTTACGGGTTTTCTTAGACGAATCCCGTGTTGACTTTGCGTTTGCAGTGCCAATCACACCATTGCCGGCATGAGAGTCACTATTTGATCCAGGAGGGGGAGGAATTGAAAATTCCGGTCTAGGGGCGTCAGGTATCTTGTCATAGAGCGTGCCAGACTGAGTATATACTAAGTCCAAATATTGAGCACGAGCAATAACTTGCTCCTCTGTTACGACGCCTCCCTTGGCCACATCTTCTGTTATTTCCGGCAGAAGCGACTTTATAAACCACTCAGCTAATAGCTGATCTGGAACATAGGTTTTTACCATTCTTCGCCGACGACGCCACTCATGTATATGATCAGATATATGTGTGGCCATTGTCTGCTTGAAATTGGTCAAGATCTCTGTTCCAGTTTCGTACCTTATAGGTAACTGAAAGTGTGTTAAGAAAGTCGTGGCTAGAGAACTAAAATTGTCGAAAGAGGCCCTAGGTAATTCAATATACCATTTGGCCGCCGGACCAGTCAATGTCCTCTGGAAAAGACGAAGCCTTATCGAATCATCATTCAAGGTATTCGACGAACACCACAGATGGAATGTCATCACATGATTCGACGGGTCTTCGCCCGGATTTCCATTGAATTTAGGAATGTCCGAAGGAAGTTTGTGAGGAATCGCTGGCCACCAATGGGCATAGGCGATTGGATCGTTCGTCAAGCGATGTAAATCTGGTAATTCTAAGGTCGCCATGAATGGCAACTGTTGATTCAGGTTTGGCGAGGCGTACCCAGGGTACGATGGAATCGCCTGAGCAGTAGGTCTTTGCATACCAGTATAATGCAACTGATGTTGATATGACTGATATGGCTGGTGGGCTTGGCCACTGTAAAGTGGTTGGTTTAACCCGTTCTGAATATAGGGTTGCCCACTATTCGCAAAGATCTGTTGCTCAGATCCCTGGTATACCTGTTGAAACTGAGGTTGTTGGTATTGCACCATCCATGGTTGCGAAGCCATGTTTTGCTGTGCGACACTAACCGACGGACCAAGATGCGGGGTTATAGTCCCCGTTTGTATCTGTGTCGTCCCGGCAATTGGCGATTGTGGTTGTGTTGCAGGGTCAATAGGCTGTTGCATTACAACTTGGGGTTGACAAACAACAGGCATCGATTGAACTTGCGACACGGTCACAATTGCTGGCGTCGTCGGGATACTAGACATAGGTACACGTTGTTGCATAGAATATACAACTCTTGGTTGTTGGGGTAACATAGGTACCCAACTACCCGTCGTTACTTCAGTCAAACCTGAATGTGATTGAAAACTGCCGTATGGGTATCCCCCCGAAAGGGGAAGTGAAAGGGCATTTTGCCCCCCATACGGTAACAATCCGGAGCTCAAGGGTATAGATGGCCTTTGAGGACTGGATGGTCCAAAATGATTCCCAAAGGGATCAATTTGTCTAGTTTCAACATAAGAATTACCGGGTATTATACCGGAAGAGCAAACTGGAACAGACCAAGTTGTCATAATAGTCCCTGGGTGGACTCCTTCTAGTTGATGAGAACTAGTTGGGACAGATGGTATGCCGGCAAACATCGTTGGAATGGCAGCAGGAGCTTCTGCTGTCGCTGTATCATTGGGCACAGTCCTAGATGTCGACGGTTGTTCAGACATTTTAAGTCTATCCAATAAACTTCCTAACGATTCTTCAGGAACTTCTTGTGGCGATAGACAAACTTCTGATGCAGAAGAAAAAAGAGCGGTACCTACTCCAAAATGAATTGGAGTATTTGCTTGCTGGTCCTCTACAATTTCTTCTATTGCAATCAGACCGGGAGGAAGAGGCAGACCGTCAGGTCCGTAAAAGATTTCCGGTGCCGAAGAAGGGGTTTCTTCGACAGCGACAGTTGTTTGAACAACAAGACTCTGTGGACCGGTTTCAGATGGAACTGGTTCAGTTATGCAAGTACTTGTTTTCAGACTAGGATCAGTACAACTGTCCTTCTGTTGCTGTTGAACTTCTTCAATAGAGGCAGGGATTCCAGAAATATTGGGAGTGACCAGAATCTCAGATGTTGTTGGAACTTCCGTTCTAACTTTAAAAGGAGATTTTGATCTGGTCCAGCGAGATCGCTTTGCCCGTACTACTCTCGGTTCCGGGGACAAAGGTGGTTGACTCGCAAGCCTCCCTGAACGACGGGGTTTTAATTGACTTTCCTCCACGATTGCGGATTACTTGATCAACTAAAATGCAAAAGGGGAATTATGTTTCCGTATTGAATGAATTTTATTAGATGCTTTTAGACACAAATTTGCTTTTTCATGTTTTAAGAGTCGAGAAAAAGCTAAAGATGACTCTAGTCGCCTTCGATGTATTAACGAGCCCGAAGTGACAAATGCTCGGTTGGACCTTTTCAATTATAGAGTTTGAAAAGAGCCAAAAGAAACTGCTCTGGAGGTCTAGGCAGAGGGTGTGCCAAACCTTTCGCGAAACCACAGAATACGTTTTACGGTACGGGTGGTCGATCTTCGTGAATGCTGTGTTCACTGCATCGCGATCAGTAGGGCGGTCGACACGGCTTCCTAAGGATAAAGGATAATTGCCTATAGGGGTCTCCCAATATACGCGACGGTACGCGGGAGCTCAAATCCGTATTAGTGCTATCGTCCCTCAGGAGGAATCACCCACCTTCGTAGAGATCGACAGTCACTACGTTTAACGACGCCGGAACACGTCTCTACCTAGACCTCTATTGTGAGCGTTATGTTACAATGCGTTTTTAGATTCATTCAATATATTTTAAGTTGATCTTTTTATCAGTTTGTCTTTCAGGATCACCACGAGATGTATTGGTACAAATTCCTAAATGCAGCTAAAATGATAAGCAAGCTTTCACAATCCTTTTAGCTTTGAAAATCCTAACTACTGATGGGAGAGAAAAACAATATCTTTCCACACAGAGCATAAAGCACAAACTAATGCACTTTCTCCTAGATCAGACACCCAAACTTATCAAAAATGCAAATGCAAGATGCATGTATTTCTTTTCTTTTCCTTTAATGTTGATGCTAACAAAAGGAAAACTGTTGTATGACTTTCGAATTCAATTTGAAGTGTAAACAAACAAGTATTGTCTAAATGAAAAGACGCTTTACAGGTACTTGTTTTACACTAAAAATGTATGAATTCAAACCATAAAGTGAAAACAAACCAACTCAAACAGCCATGAACAGTAATAACACTAACTCATAAGATCGCAAAGATACTTTTACAGCTCAGGATCTAAGAGGCCACAGCTACTAGGTTCGCTTTTCACAATGGGAAATTGTAACTGAAACAAGAAATACTGAAAGAACGTTTACAATTTCATCACACAACTGAGGCGGAATAATGTCAAGGAGAAATGGTCTACAGCAAGTACAACAACCAGTAAGCAATCAGACAAAAACAAGTGCAAACAGGGCCAAGACACAAAGGAAGAGCTGAGCTAGACTAAGGCTAACTGGACCAGCGCAGGCACTGGTCTGTCAGTTTCACTCTCAGCGCAGTTCCCGAAGGGAGCACCTGCGCTGTAATGCAGACTGCCTGTGGACAGCCTGCACTGACTTACGAGAGTTACGTCTGCTAAGAATTCCGGGTCATAAAAAGCTCAAAAATGTACTGTTTTTGCTGAAATAAAATGCTATGGGTTAAGTACAGGCTAAGGGATGATCAAGAGGATGAAGATCTATCACAAAGAGTAAAGATTCATCTGTAGATTAGCTCTTTAAATCTTGAATTTGCTCAGCAAAGGAGCAAGAGTAGCAAAACCCTCTACTTCGCTTTTGATATAGTCAAAAGCTTTTCGATTCGGTACTCTTTTCTTCAAGAAATGAATAGCAAAATACTACAACAACAAGATACTAGGATCTCCCCAGCGGAGTCGCCAGTTTGTTGTGGGGAAAAGTATCCGATGCGGATGACACTAACCCTACTCTAAAGGTGACAGTCTTTAGCAACAACAGAAGATAAAGTTTTCATGTTCCACTTTATAGAAGTACAGAGAGAATGGAAAGAAGGTCAACCAACCTGGTGTCCTTCGCTTAGTCGATCCTTGCTCTTCTCTCCTTGTATCTCGTTCCCAGTTCCTTGCTCTCCTAGCCGGTCCAGCTACATACAGATCCTGCACAAAACAAGAGAGCAAACTACAAGATACATGTACTCATAACTGAAGCATGGATTAGGGTGCATCAAATATACATGTAAACACAAAGCATCTATGTAAAACAAGTATATAGGAGAACATGCAAACTTTATTGATAGAAAGTAACAGGGTTCCAGAGGAAGTTACAACCAATGATGGCTCCAATCCAGCAGCACCTCCTCGGCAGCAAGAACTCTCCTCTTCACCTCTAGTAAAACAATCACCCAATAGCTCTGACTGCAAACCAACAGCACCTCCTTGCTTAAACCAAAATTCCAGCCTCCCTAGACCTCATAGAAGAGCTCTATAAATAGGAGAGAAGAAGAGAGGATGAGTCAGCTGGAGGCTGGCATATAGCTGACTAGTGTCCTCTCCCTCTTCAGTTAATCTTCAGTTCTTGAGTCCACTTGGAGATCCTTGGTTACACATGGTGATCAAGTACCTCTTACTCATCACAAGGCGAATCTGATGAACCAAGTGTCAGTTTGGAAGCTTCCTGGGCAGTTGACACCTTGCAGGATGACTGTGCCACTTGGCCAATCTCGCCCAGCGCAGGTAGCCTTCATTACTTTTGACTTCCAGCGCAGGTACAGAGTGGGACAGTTGCATTACAGCGCAGAAGCTCAGTTAAGCAGCTGACATGATCCAAAATAAGCCTGTTTTGAAGTGTTTTCAGGTGGAGAACTGATTGGAAGTGCTGTTGATTGATGACCTTGTTCTTTTAGGGGTAAGAACAACATGTTTAGGGACTGAGGATCCCTGTAATTATCGACATTTCATGCTCCATGACGCGAGGCACAAAAATGTCTATAACACTGGGGAATCTTGTGAGAGGGAGAGGGCCCACCTTCTTCACAAGACTCACCCATTTCTTTTTCTGTTGAGTGTGTGTGTGACTTTTGTGTGGCATTGCTTCTGATATTTTCCTTTGCTGATACTCTGTTTCCTTAATCAATTGGCGCTGTAAAAGAGTTAGTCACCGGTGATTAGGAATTGCAGTGTGCATTGGCAGATTGATCACAGGGGCAGGTGCTGAACATCCTTACCCTGAGGATAGGGTCCTGATCCTCTGTTACAAGACAACCATCATTTCTTTCAGCAGATTTGTTACCTTTAGTTTATTGTTTTCATTTCATTTCTGCAATAGATCATAACTGCTGTAACACAGAGTAAGGGTTTGATAAAAAGTAGATTTATTCATACTACAGCTTTTACTACTTTTAGAATTAAGTGCATACAGTACGAGGTCACCTTTGAAATAAAAGGACTTTCCCCAGTTGACAATTCAATGTGGTACTCGACTGTTTAATAAATAAACAATTCGAGCAGCCAACACATGGTACTTATCGGACCGGATATGTTGGCAGACATGGAGCAAGAAATGCAGGTTATGAAGAAGAATATAAAGGAAACAAAAGATAGGAAGAAGAGTTATGCAGATGAGTGTTGTGGGGAAAAATGCCTATTTAGGACAATCCTATCCACCGAAGGTGTGATAGCGCCTTAGCAACAAACAAATGCAGCTATCATGATTTCTTCCTTTATGAAATATGAAAGAGAGGAGATTGGCAGACTTACTGTTATCTTCCGGTTGTCCCTCGAACTAGATCCTCTTCTCTTTGTGTGTCCACAGCCACTTGCCTCCTCGCTCGATCAAGAGAACAGCTACTTGAATCCCGCAAGATCACAAGAGAGCAGCTACCTGTGACAAGAGAACAGCTACTTGCAACAAGAGAAGAACACAATACAAAGGAAAATATACATATTCATAAATGATTCAGGATTAGAAGTAAATCAAATATACTAATGCAATTACACAAAATACACCAGCATATAGGAAAGAATCAAGATAGATTTATTGAAAGTAACAGTGTTCAGGAAGAGGTACAACCCATAGGGCTCCAATCCAGCATCTCCTTCCCAGCAGAACCACAAACCAACAACAATTCTTTGCAAATACCAAATTCCAGCCTCCCTTGACCTCATGGAGAGAGATCTATATATAGGAGTTTTGGAGAGAGGATGAGTCAGCTTGAGGCTGGTATGAAACTGACTAGTGTCCTCTCCCACTTCAGTTCTTGAGTCCACTTGGATGTTCTTGCTTCCACTTGGAGATTTGGAACCTTTTACTCATCACCAGTCAAATTCCCTGATGCAAGTGTCATTTTGGAAGCTTCCTGGGCATTGACACCTTGAGGAATGAGTCTGCCACATGTCCAATCTCGTTCAGCGTAGGTAGCCAGTGTTGGATTTGACATTCAGCGCAGGTAGCCAGTGTAGCAGTTGACATTCAGCGCAGATGGTCAGTGGAGCAGTTGACATGATCCTGAATTGACTTGTTTTTGAGCAGTTTCAGGTGGAGAACTTCTGTGAATTGCTGTGGTTTGTTGGCCTTGTTCCTCTAGGGGTAGGAACAACATGTTTAGGGACTTTGGATCCCTTAGATTATGGACATTTCATGCTCAATGCTGTAAGGCACAAAAATGTCTATAACAGTTGCCCCCTAAAGTATGAGGCCGTTTATCGGGTGAAATGCTTTA
This sequence comes from Pinus tabuliformis, assembly GCA_031772625.1. NCBI lineage: Eukaryota > Viridiplantae > Streptophyta > Pinopsida > Pinales > Pinaceae > Pinus > Pinus tabuliformis. The sequence goes on from CM062818.1 coordinate 575,924,121, forward strand.
TCCAGGAGGGTCCGAAGTTCATCCATTTGCTGGGAGGAGACCTGTAATAAGATACAATACAATACATTATGATTCATACTGCTTTCATGATCTAGCTGAGGCGGGCATTCCCATGCTCGGCTTTATAAATTCATTTTTTGTACATAGAACAAACGATCGTCTGATGGTAGACTGATAATTTTGGTGAAATTATCATCCTTTGAGTAGGATGATCATCTGCTGCAATGATGTACATATCAAATGTCTTTATTTTTCCTGAATATATATCGTAGCCCGGATGGATGAAACTAGATCCGGGTTCTTCAAACTCATTCGATCTTCACTCTAAGTACAAGTCGATCCATGTGAGAATTGCGCTGAAGTCGAACATGGAAAGACATCGCTTGATTACCGGTCAATGAGGTAAACCGTTAACAAGCGCGAGAGGAATCACCGATAATGATAATGACCCTCAAGGTACTGCAATACAATTCACGTGGTGTGAATAAAGGACTTGGCGTCGAACACCATGCAAAATCTTCTGGTCGAAGGTCATTGATGTATACCTATCGCCGGAAGTGAGAAACTTGCCATTGAGGCATGCAAGCTTCAAAGTACTGAAGGGGTTGTTCCTAGATCAACTTCTTGGATAATGAGCTGATGTCGACAAGAAGCGATCCATCAAAGGAGGGCCTTAATGAATCCCACATCAGTGACATGGAACGGAGCTAATGATTTTAATGGAGGTGAAAACGATCTGTGACACATGATTCAGGGTGGCGGTCATGAATGGATGAAGGATAATGTATGGCAGTGGATGGGACCTGGTTGACTCTTTCTGAACGACTTCTCTTGAACATATGGCGACACTGATGCGATGGATTGGTAGCATTACCCCAAGTATGGATGGTATGGCGAGACCATGGTGATGTGACCGGTGAATGAGACAACCCAACCCGATTGTGGTACGGAGGAAAAGTGTCATGTTCAAGAGCGACCTGCTACCATCAAAGTTTTCTTGATTCTCTCCCAATTTTTCCCCAGTCATTGCTGACCAGTACCTCTTTATTTTTGTCAAGCTTGAGGAGGATAACATATGCTTGTTCTATAACCTGCCCTTCGGGCAAGCCCATCGCTATGTTTTAACGAGCCTACCGATAGGGAAACTCGTTCTCTTCTAAAGACAAGTTTGTCGCTATTTAGTGATTTTAACAAGTCTAACGACAAGGATAACTCGGTCCTTTTCATTTTTAGAGAGTCTGAAAAGGTACAAAAAGTTAACTCCAAAATTCCTTTTTCATCATCTAATCCCTTAAGTCCGAAAAAGTATAAAACAATACAGAAGGGATGAGTTTTCGATAGTTTTAACGAGCCAAACAAAACAAGCGCTCGATCTTTTTGTGCAATAATACCTCAGGTCCAAAAAGATTAAAATCTAGAGGAGGGATAGCACTTCCGGTCGCTTTAACGAGCTGGAAGGCCAAAACTCGGCAATATTTTCATGTTTTACGAGTCAGTTGAAAAGAGCTTAAAGAAGACTCATCTTTTGAGGAACGAGTGATGAACAGGGGTAGCAGCTGATTCCAGGTACAGGTTGGAATTTTCCAATCACGGCAGTGTCACAAGGATGGCTAGGTGAAATCACTCTTCGCAGCTGTTCCTCAAAATGGGTAAACAATCATATGGAGGTGAACGATCGGCCAAATGAAAAGTGGAGGTGACGGTGCAAACACGACCAAGGCTTTTATGGCAGATGAGGTTACATACACAATGGTTATTTACCGGAATAGGTTCATTTTTTAACGAGCTTGAATGCGCCAAAACACTGCTCGGACTTATGTTTATTTTTTAACGAGCATGAACTATGTGCTAAAACTGCTCGGATCTTGCGTTTATTTTTTAACGAGCATGAACTTTATGCTAAAACTGCTCGTTAAGTTTGCATGCCCCCAGCATAATAACGAAAATCAAGGTGCATGCCCCCCAAGCTTCATTGCATTCAACTCGGTGGTTGGAATGAAGGTTTACCTTTGAGACTCGGAAAGGGGATTTGTTTCATTTTTTAATGAGGTTGACACAGTAAAAGAACTATCCTCATGACTCCTTGTTTCATTTTTTAACGAGGTTGTCACGAGATAAGAACCGTCCTCGGAGTCCAAATCCATTAGATGTAGAAGGTTTCATATTCTACCGTGGCCACTTCCGCTAGATTACTTGGAGGCGGTAGGGTAAAATTACCCATTAAAGCAGGGTCTTTTAGGAGACCTACTCCGATATTTTGGAGCGAATGATTGCTTCCATGGATCATTGGAATGTTTCCCGTAACTTGTGAACTGTTGGGGAGAAAAGTTTTTTGGTCGACGATTGTAATTCCTCCTTGGAAGGGAAATGCAATCTTCCTGAAGTAGGTTGACACAACTGCGGCCATGGAATAGATCCACGGTCTTCCTAGTAGGATGTTGTAATCAAGATTCCCATCGATGACTTCAACATCTATTTCTACTGTTTTCCCTCCTAGTTCAACTTTCAAGTTATTTAGGATACCGTACGGGGTATATGTCCTTCCGTCGAATGCTTTTAATGTTGTCGCAGATCGCGACAAGGTTGGAGATCCTAAAGTTTTCCAGCAACTCATCGACATAATACATGTAGATGCCCCCTCATCAATAATCGTTCGGTGAACAGTTTTGTTGAGGGCTTTCACTTGAACAAGGAAAGCTAATTGAGCTGGTAACTGAGGATCGTATCCCTTGTGGTCAAAGGATACAAGATTGGAATCCATTGGGTCAATTCCACCTATTGCTGATAATAAAGCTTGCTCTTGGGAGAAGCAATTTTGCAGTACCTCAAGTGTTGACATAGCGGATGGCGATTGGGCCAGGTCCTCTATTTGTGCTATTTTCGCACAAGGATTAAATGTCGATTTGTGTACTTCTCCCTTTTGTGACTTTATCATTGGCTCAGGAACGATGGGTGGCACAACTTCGGTCAAAGTTGTTGTCGAACTACTAGGTTGTTCATTAGCCTTGTTGTTCGACAGCTTTGGATAACTGTAATCTTTATTCCTCGTCAAAGCATCATTTTTCTGCTTTGATACTGACAACATAAGCAGTTGGGATCGGGAAGCATTTTGATTAGCAACCAGTTCGATTCTCGGGCTTGGAAACGGATCAGTCAACACAGCTGAGGTTTTCGAACTTTTAAAGAATCTTTTAAGCTCAGCTTTGTATGGACAATCTGCTGTCCAATGATCCTCATCGCATATATGACACCCCGTAGGGGGTTTTCTTTTTCTCCCTTTCTTTTTCTTCTTGCCCCCTGGTTGCTTCAGTCGTTTGCCCTTGTCATCCGACACGACACTTACTTCCGAGGCAAGAAGTTCCCCATTTGCATTTTGATCGGAAATCATACGGGCCTTTTTAGATATAGCCTTTGTCGATTTCATGTCTGTTGCGCCAATCACGCCATTGCCGGCATGAGAGTCATTGTTTGATTTAGGAGGAGGAGGAATAGAGAATTCCGGTCTAGGGGCATCAGGTATTTTGTCGTAGAGCGTGCCAGACTGAGTATATACCAAGTCTAGATACTGTGCACGAGCAATAACTTGCTCCTCCGTTACGACCCCTCCCTTGGCCACATCTTCCATTATAGCAGGAAGTAACGACTTTATAAACCATTCAGCTAACAACTGATTGGGAACGTAAGTCTTTACCCTCCTGCGACGACGACGCCACTCATGTATATGATCGGATATATGTGTGGCCGTCGTCTGCTTGAAGTTGGTTAAGATTTCTGTTCCAGTTTCATACCTTATCGGTAATTGAAAATGGGTTAAGAAAGTCGTGGCTAGGGAACTGAAATTGTCGAAAGAGGCTCTAGGTAATTCAATATACCATTTAGCTACTGGACCTGTCAATGTCCTCTGAAAAAGGCGAAGCCTTATCGAATAATCGTTCAGGGTGTTCGACGAACACCACAGATGAAAAGTCATGACGTGATTCGATGGGTCTTCACCTGGATTTCCATTGAATTTAGGAATGTCCGATGGAAGTTTATGCGGAATCGCTGGCCACCAAGGGGAATAAGCAATTGGATCATTCGTCAGCCGGTTTAGATCTGGTAATTCTAGAGTTGCTACAAAGGGCAACTGTTGATTCAGGTTAGGCGGAGCATACCCAGGATAAGATGGAATCGCCTGAGCAGTGGGTCTTTGCATACCATCATAATGTATTTGATGCTGGCAACTTTGACAAGTTTGATGGGCATAACCGTTATTATACGGTCGCCCATTACTTACAAAGACTTGTTGCTCGGGTCCTTGATATGATTGCTAGAATTGCGGTTGTTGAGTTTGAACCAGCTCCGATTGTTGGACCATTTGTTGTTGTCCAATACTGGATGATTGACCAAGATGAGGAGTCATAGTACTTGTTTGAGCCTGAGTCGCTCTAGATAAGGAGGCACTAACCGGAGGTTGTGATTGAGTTGTCGAGACAAGAGGCTGTTGTATGGCAACCTGAGAAACTTGGGGTTGACATACAACAGGTAGCGCTTGTACTTGCAACGCAATCAACATACCAGTTATAGTGGCAACATTCGACACAGGGTGGACTGGTTGCATTGAATATGCAACCCTTGGTTGCTGAGGCAGTATTGGTACCCATCCGCTGGATGTAATTCCAGTTTGACCTGAACTTTGTTGTAAACTCCCATATGGTTGTTCTCCGGGGAGGAACAATGAAAAGGCATACTGCCCTCCATATGGTGGAAATCCAGTGCTTAAAGGGTAGATTGGCCTTTGAAGACACATTGGATCAAATTGTTGAGTTTCAACATAAGAAATACCAGATGATGATCCAGATGAAGAAATAGGAACTAACCATGTCGTCGAAACAGTCTCTGATTGGACTCCAGCTTGTTGTTGACAATTTGCCGGGACAGATGGTATACCAGCGAACATCGTTGGAGTAGCAGCAAGAGGCTCTGCCGCTGCTGTGTCGGATGACACAGTCCTGGATGTCGACGGTTGTTCAGACATATTTAGTCTATCCAAAAGATTTCCTAGCGATTCTATAAGAACTTTGTGATGAAGGTAGACTAACTTCGAAGATCAATGCAGGAATAAAGGGTGATTGTTCCATTTAAAATAAATTGTTAACGACGCTTTAGACACAACTTGCTTTTTCAGTTTTAAAGAGTCGAGAAAAAGCTAAAGATGACTCTAGTCTCCTTCGATGTTTTAACGAGCCCGAAGTGACAAATGCTCGGATGGACTTTTTCTGTTATAGAGTCTGAAAAAGGCCAAAAGAAACTGCTCTGGAGATCTAGGCAGAGGGTGTGCCAAACTTTTCGCAAAACCATAGAATACGTTTTACGGTACGGGTGGTCGATCTTCGTGAATGCTTTGTTCACTGCATTGCGATCAATAGGGCGGCTGACACGGCTTCCTATGGATAAAGGCTTTGTTCCTATAGGTGTCTCCCAATATATACGCGACGGTACGTGGGAGCACAAGTCCGTATTGATACTTATCGCTTCACCATGGAGGAATCACCCAACCACTCAATGCTAAGATATCACGTTTAACGACGCCGGAACACGTCTCTAGCTTAGACCTCTATGTGTTTGCGTTATGTTTCAAAGCGTTGTTATGTAAATTCAATTTATTTTAGGTTGATCTTGCTTAGCAGTTTGCCTTTATGGATCACCATGAGATGTATGGTACAAATTCCTAAATGCAGTCTAAGATGATAAGCAAGCTTTATAATCTTTCAACTTTGAAAATCCTAGCTACTAAGGGAAAAGAGAGCGACTATCTTTTCTCAAAGAGCAATCAGCACACTCTAATGCACTTCTCCTAAATCCAACATGCAAACTTATCAAATGCAAAATGCACAATGCAGGTGTTTGTTTTCACTTTCTTAGTATAAATGCCTACAAAGAAAGCTTTTTGCACAACTTTGAATTCGCTTTTACAATGATCAAAATAAACAAGTTCACTTTCTTCGAAATCAACAAGGGTAGAAGAGATTACAATCACTTTGCGATTTTCGAAATAAAGACCCGTTTTTGATACTTTGAAAGAGACAAATTCAAACCAATAAACAAAAGTAAAACTATGATCAATCTGGACAAACAGCCAATGAAATCTCTTCTAAGATCAATCTCAATCAGATCTGAAACAAAGGCTACAGAAAGACCACTTTACTCATGCAAAGGAAGACTGTAAATGACGCCACAAACACATAAAAACATTTACAATCTTTTTGTACAAAAATGGGGCAGAATTCAGGCAAAGAAAAGGGTTATCAGACCAGCACCTATACTTGGTTAAAGGCTGCAAAAACAGAGATCAAAATAGGGCAAAAAGGACAAAGAACCCCAGCTGCACAAGGCCACACTGGTTCAGCGCAGGTACAACACTGTCAGTTTGACATTCAGCGCAGGTAGCCCCTTCGGGACCTGCGATGAAATGCAGACTGTCTTCACAGTGCCTGCAATGAAGAGAGAAACTCTCGTTTCTCTTGGTTTCTGGGTCACAAAATGCTCACAAATACGCTGTTTCAGGCCAAATCAGAAACACAAGCAAGGTATAAACAGAGGGATGCTTTGATAGGGTACTAAAGACTATCACAAGGATCAATCAAATTGTTTGTGGATCTAGTTTAGATCATAGACAAGTCCAACATACTGGATCAAAGCAGCAAAGTAGCAGTTCAAGAATTGCTGTCAAGTCTATGAGGTAAACAAATGATGGAAACACAAATGAAATGAATAAACAAGTTCGTCCCCAGTGGAGTCGCCAATTTGTTGTGGGGAAAAATGCCTATTTAGGATGATCCTATCCACCTAAGGTGTGATAGCGCCTTAGCAACAAACGAATGCATCTATCATGATTTCTTCCTTTATGAAATATGAAAGAGAGGAGATCGGCAGACTTACCGTTATCTTCCGATTGTCCCTCGAACTAGATCCTCTTCTCTTTGTGTGTCCACAGCCACTTGCCTCCTCGCTCGATCAAGAGAACAGCTACTTGAATCCCTCAAGATCACAAGAGAGCAGCTACCTGTGACAAGAGAACAACTACTTGCAACAAGAGAAGAACACAATACAAAGGCAAATATACATATTCATAAATGATTCAGGATTAGAAGTAAATCAAATATACTAATGCAATTACACAAAATACACCAGCATATAGGAAAGAATCAAGATAGCTTTATTGAAAGTAACAGTGTTCAGGAAGAGGTACAACCCATAGGGCTCCAACCCAGCATCTCCTTCCCAGCAGAATGGACTTCCTTCTTCAGATCCTTTCAAAGCATAACACACCCAATATTTCTAGCCACAAACCAACAACAATTCTTTGCAAATACCAAATTCCAGCCTCCCTTGACCTCATGGAGAGAGATCTATATATAGGATTTTTGGAGAGAGGATGAGTCAGCTTGAGGCTGGTATGAAACTGACTAGTGTCCTCTCCCACTTCAGTTCTTGAGTCCACTTGGAGGTTCTTGCTTCCACTTGGAGATTTGGAACCTTTTACTCATCACCAGTCGAATTCCCTGATGCAAGTGTCATTTTGGAAGCTTCGTGGGCATTGACACCTTGAGGAATGAGTCTGCCACATGTCCAATCTCGTTCAGCACAGGTAGCCAGTGTTGGAGTTGACATTCAGCGCAGGTAGCTAGTGTAGCAATTGACATTCAGCGCAGATGCTCAGTGGAGCAGTTGACATGATCCTGAATTGACTTGTTTTTGAGCAGTTTCAGGTGGAGAGCTTCTGTGAATTGCTGTGGTTTGTTGGCCTTGTTCCTCTAGGGGTAGGAACAACATGTTTAGGGACTTTGGATCCCTTAGATTATGGACATTTCATGCTCAATGCTGTAAGGCACAAAAATGTCTATAACAATGAGCATAGGGTGTTCATGGGGTTTTAGGTTGGGAAGCATGTGTATTTGCGCATCAAGCCCAAGAAAATCTCTTTGAAGATTGGTTCATGTGGCAAGATGGAACCACGGTATTGTATGCCTTTTGAGATCCTTAAGAGGATTGGACTAGTGGAATATTGACTCGCACTACCTCAAACAGAGAATTTCCATGGTGTTTTCCATATTTCATTGCTTAAGAAGTATATAAATGATGTTGATCATGTTATTGATTGGTCTGTATTGGAGGTGGAGCAAGAAGGAGAGTTCCAGCTGAAGCCTCAATCCATATTATAGTAGAAACATCTCATGCTTAGGAACAAAGCCATAGAGAACGTTAAAGCATAGTGGAAGCACTTTGGGCCTGAAGAAGCTATAGGGGAGATGGTGGATTAGATGCAGGCCCTATAGCCTTCATTGTTTGTTGGTTAAGGCAAAGCAAGTTTGGTTTGATGTTGGTATATGTTGGGAATATGTTTTTTTGATGTAAGGGTATATGTATGTATATGTATACGGATGTAAATAATGCCACGAGCTAATTTATAAAGCTCCAATAAGCGGTATGGGTGTCATATTATTATGGTTGTTATATTATCATGTTGTCATGATGTTTTTGTTTTGAGTGGGTCTTGCATTGTAAATACTACAACAAGCTAAGTTATAAATCTCCATGAGGCAATATGTTTTATTTGTAGTGATTTTTCTAAGGTCATGCTATGGTTTAACACCGACAATGGTGTTCCCCAAGGGGGAGGGTTTTGTAACAACCCTGGTGAGAAGTTCATGTAATAAAAGTTAATAAAGGAAAAATAAGACCATGGTTAAGGGACACTTATTCCAAGCTTAATGTTGGGCAAAGATATCCTAGTGGGTATCATTGGATCCTATTTTGGCTAAGGAAAATTGGCAAAGGCTAAGGCAAAGGAATTAAAAGGAAAAAAAACATTTTTGGCACATTTATTTATGAAAATAAAGGAAATTAGGAGAAAATTAAGGTGAAAGGTCATAGGTTGCATGTGAGGAGGGAATTGAAGGAAAATAATGGAAAGTAAAGAAATTAGAGGCCTCATGCATAAAAAGGCTTCTGAGGATCAGTTCATGGCTTTTGTCAAGTTCAAGTTTGGACCTCTATCTCTCTTTCTGTCTGTCTGCCTGTCTATCTGTCTGTCTCTCTCTCTCTCTCTCACTCACTCACTCACTCACTCTAGATCATTTAGAGTTTCCTTAGAGCACTCTAACTTTGGATCAAGGAAGGGAAATAAAGCAAAGGGAAAGGAAGGGAAAAAAGGATCAAGGAAAGGAAAGCAGGATCAAAAAACTTTAGCAGGAATACTTGCAAGTAACCTTTTGCATGTATGATTTCTTGTCTGGTATGGACATGCATGGATTTGCATGTTGGTATATGGTTCTCCTACTATTGGTGGTATGGTTTTGTTAAGTTATGAAAGTGGTTTGGATCCCAGCCTTTCCATTTTTCCAGATGCCATGGTATGTTGGGATGTTTATTTCGGTTTTTGATATTTGGTTTTTTAGATGGATTTCAAAATCTGGGGCAGAGGTGGTCTCAGGTTCCATTCCCAAAGGCATAGGAATCCTTGACCAATTTTGGCAGCATACATGGTAAATCCTGAGGGAGACGTCTCAATTTAGGGCCTAGTTATCCGAGTTTTGATTATGGTGAAGCCTGAGAGACAAGGAGATGGAAAATTCCTAAAGGATAGTAATGGACTCCGAATGGAATTCCAAGTTAAATTTGGTTGTGATCGGAGCAACAGTTTTGGTGTGATCACGGTTTGATGAGGGTGCAGTTGGTTTAACATCTGTATTCCCATGGTTGTTCTACGAGATCTCACATTCATTGATAGAATATGGCGTGGGGGCAACTCACTGAAAAAGAGATTTGGTTAAACCATGTCTATGGTTGGGTGTTACGTGGAAGTCTTGAACCTAGTTAGATTTGCTTCTGATTAATAAAATATCACTTCTCTTAATTTTGCATTGATTTATATGTTGATCTAATGGCTATCTCGTCTATGATATTTACATGGTGTTATGCTGGTTATAAGCATGGTTAAATAACTGGTTCATGTCATAGTTATTTCATGTATTTACTTGTAACTGTTAAATGGATGAATGCAAGAACTAATTAATGATGTAGTAGTTCAATGGAGAAGGAGGTGATCCTTATGTTTATGTTTCATAAGTTGTTTCAGTCATTTATGCCCTGCCTTGTATCCTAGACCTATAGGTTGCATAGATGCCAAGTGTTTGACATAATTTCAATCTCGGTTGGGGATGCTCAGGCCTAGTCCTGAGGTTGTTTTTTATTGATTAATATTTTTATCATGTGTTTAATTCATTCCAAAGGTTGTAGCAGTTTTTGGGTAGAGACCGGGATTTTGGGCTAGAAAAGTGGCTAGGGTCACTTGTACATAATTGGAAATTTTGGTCCACAGTCATTGGCAAGTAGGCCCGTGAAAGTGACTTTAGGTCCTTGGTCACTCCCTTGCCCATAGCATGAGAGTGGATATGGCCTAGGAGATCAAGAACAACAACTGGACCCAGGGACAGGTTGTCTAAGTGGCTGAGTTGTCTCCTAAGGGTTCTATCGATGATGTTGGATGTTTGTGTGTGATGTTTTATTGATTCCGTTTCCTTAATGTCGCTAAGGAGGTCGAATCTGATCATAGTAGCCTCTCGTCTAATGTTTAACATGGTTTACATGGCTACTTTGTGTAGACCTGGCAGTGGGTGTTACAGGTGGGCATTCTAAAAATAATAGATAATGGACAATGAATTTATACGAGCTAGAAATAAAATATTTTGTTGAAATTTTATGTGCTCCTCCCTTTGTATCCTCCTATTTATCTTGATTTTTTTATTCTCTCTTTTCAACTAGCAGAGTTATATCTAATGCCTAACACTTTTCTTCCGAAAAGCTTAGACAATCCCTAAACTTTCACCAATTTTGTGGGTTTAATTTCGATGTCATATTCATGAATTTTTTCTATCCACTTGCCTCTCTTTCCCTCATTGTCTCCCTATCCATGAACGTCCTTTACAACTACTGTAGAAATTTAGGTAATGATCCTAGATTGCAAAATGTAAGTCGAAAAATCCTACAAGTCCTCGACTAGAGCATAGGTTTTTTTTCCAAAATGGCATACTTCCATTTTTCATCCCCCAATACTTGGCTGAAAAATGCAAGTGGTCTTTGTATTCTTAATTTTTCCGCAATAAGATGGTTGCAAAATTGCTAGGGGATGCAAAACAAATGATAAAAAATGATTTTTTATAATCAAGACCAGCGAAGACCGGAGCCTCTCCAAATGCCCTTTTGATTATAGGAAATTATTCTATTTCTTTTGTAGTCCATTTTACCTCTCTGCGCTTCTTCAGCATGTCAGTGTTTTCTCTCATAATCTCAGTATAATTAGACACAAACCTCCTCAAGAAATATATTCTAGCTAAGAGAATTTGGATCTCTTTTTCGGTCCTTGGCAAAGGGATGCTAATAATTTCTTCTACTCTTTTCGGGTGAATTTTCACTCCTTATTTTGAGACTATATGCCTGAACAATTTTCCTCCTCTGAGGGAAAATTGAGACTTATTTGGGTTTAGGGACAAGCCATACTTGTTGCATTTCTCAAACGAAAGCTGCAAGCATTCTTCATCAAACTTTGAGAACACTATTATGTCATCCAAGTAAATGACCACAAATTTATCCTTTTCCACAAAAAAATCCATATCTATTTCCCTCTTAAAGGTGGCACTAACATTCATGAGACTGAAAGGAACCATGACATACTTGAATGTCCCCCAAGGCGTGGTAAACCCTGTCTTTTTCTAATCGTCAAGATGCAGAGCAATTTGGTTGTATCTAGAGAACCCATCGATCATAGACAACCTCGATGACCCCATTAATTTCTACAAAATATATTCCATCTTGTGCAAAAGATATTTATATTTTAGAGAATCCATGTTCAGGTTCTTGAAGTCCACACAAAATTAATCTCTCCATTTTTTTCGAGATAGGGACTAGATTAGCCACCCAATTTGAGTTTTTGAAGGGTACAATGATCTCATGTTGTAGAATTTTCTTAACTTATTTTGCTATCAAGGGGAGAAACAAGGGATTTATTTTCCCAAACTTCTGTTTCTGAGGTTTAATTATTGATTTTAAAGGAATCTTATGTTGAATGATACTAGTATCATAAGTCATCAAATCATTATAGGACCAAGCAAAAATAGCAACATACTCTTTGAACATGTCATGATACTTTTGTTTATAATCTTTTGGTATCTCCTTGGCCAGCTTAATTAGTTTAGGTTGTTTTTTTGTGCCAACTTTACAGTCGTTTGTATCCTCGTCATGCTCCTTCTTGGCTAGTTTGATTGCCACATCATTAGATCAAACAATAATTTAATTCAAATGGAACTATCCCTTTTTGGATTACGTTTCCCTTCAACTGCATAATTTTCTACCCAGCCATAGACTCCTCCCAAGGCACATGCTACTCAACTCCAATTTCCTCTATATATTCCCCCTCTTGCTCTATTATAGAGTTATAAAATTATCCAATTACTTCCATAAATCATTTAATCTGATCTTCATCCTCAAATTCTTGCTAATATTTTACATTGTCTGGTACTAAAGGCTTGTCTCTAACCTCAACATCATACCTAAGAAGTGGATTCTGTGTTGAATTGAAAGTTTTAGTTGTTGTTTCTAGGGAATCAACCATTCTATTTTTCTCTCTGGCCATAAATTTAATATTATATGCAAAAAATAAGTTTTCACTAAGGTCCCATACCTCATTTCTGTATGATTTTAACCTAGGATGTTTGGTGTGACATTGTGATCTAGGTGGATATTGGTGGCCACCCGCCTATTCCACTTGGACCCCCACCATTGTTTCTTTCATTCTTCTAGTTTCCTTATTTCTAGCACAATTTACTAGCTTTAGCAATTTTTCAGGTCCTAAAATTCTAGAGTCATTTTGAGGTCCTAAATGAATTTTTTTGGGAAAACAGGGGCCAACATGGAATATAGAATAATGTTTTCCACTCGAAATTTGTATTCCTCGGAAATATATTTATAAAGAGGTATTATATGTGTCAAACGGAGATCGTTTTCCAAAGTTACGACCCCGGGAAGTTGTAGTACCAATTTACCCAAACGACTGGGCCCATAGTTTGATGCTTCATCTCCTAGGGTTAGGTTTTTGGATTTTTAGGGTTTTCCATTATTTCTCAATAATAAATAGGCCTTTGAGCCTCATTGTAACATATTTTAGAGGCATTTTTATGCCACATCTATTCTCAGAGATAAGATACCATCGCTCAAGCAAGTCTTATTTCCATTTTATTTGTGAGCACACTTCAATATTTGATTTTAATAAAATGAAATGTTATTTCTGGTGCATCTCTATATTTATGGTTATATCTATAAATTTTTGTGTTCGTGTTTAAATTTGAATCAGTGGTATCAAAGCAATCTAGTCTTTCTCTATTTTTCTTTGCATGTCCCCAACGAGGTCAGGATATAAGGAATTAGGGCTTCAACTGGTCGAACCTTTGCAAGACCGGCCTTGCAAATCCCGATGGCCTCCCATGGTGGAAGAAAAGAAAGACGAGGGAGTAGGAGATCCTATCAAAATATTACTCGAGGAGGCCCTCAAGAAACAAAAGAATGCGATGATAGATAACTTGCCTAGATCCTTGAACGGTTTCCCACCAGTGGCACATCCACGTCCAACCACTCTAGAGGCGCCACTCCTTTTAAGGTAAAATTAAACTTTGGCATTCCCATATTTCAAAGCCAAATATATGTAGAAGTCGTAGATAAATGGTTAAATCTGCTAGAAGGATATTTTTATGGTCATGATTTTTCCAATGAGGGAAATATTACTTTTTCTCTTCTCAAAGCCACCCCCCATGTCATGGATTGGTGGGAAACCTACTATGAGCAGAAGGATGAAAGTACGCCCTCACCGTTTTCAGCCACACCCACTTGGAATTCATTCCAGGACACCATCAAGGAGAAGTACTACCCTGTCGGGAGCTATGAGGATAAATACATAAAGTGGATCATGCTTCAGCAGGGAAGGTACTAAGATGTGCTAGAGTTTACCAATGTTTTTCATACCCTTCGCACGAATTTGGGTATGAAGGATTCTGAGAAACATTTGGTACTCAAGTATCGCGGTTGCCTACACAGGTATATCCAAGATGAGATAGAGTTCCGCTCGGCACGACATACCCATACACTGTCAAGATTGAGCAGAAGCTTAATCAAAATAAGCGAGACTTTGGATCTGTGAACTAAAACAAGAGAAATGTACCCCAAAATCACAGAACAAAGGACAAAGCCAAGGCGGGGCATCACAAGGAAACTCACCAAAGCTGCAAGAAAAGAACAACACCATGAAGCCAAAGAGGGATGCAGGAAAGTTGTGTGAGTTCCATAAGAGCTCCACTCATAGGACAAGTGAGTGTCGTGCCAAGAAGTCATTGTTGGACAAGCTGAAGGCTTCTCAGATGCATGTTCCAACTCTGAGTCAGAACCTGACAAGGGGAATGACAAAGGGAAGCAAATTTTTGATGCAAAGCCCAATGCTACCATTTCCACCACGAATATACAAAAGGAGGAACCCTAAGATCCAAAGGAGGAGGAGCGCATCTTCCACTCCTAGATGTGGGTAAAGGGTTCCCCGTTATAGTTCATTGTCAACAGTGAGAGCCCAAAGAACCTCATTTCAGCAAAGGTTGTGAAGCAGATAGGCTTACCAACCATAACATACCCACAACTATCCACCATCGAGTGGCTTCACTAAGGAAGGGATCTTCGTGTTGGCTAGTAGTGTCGCCTTTCATATAACATCAAGCCCTTCATGGATGAAGTGTTATGTGATGCTGCTCCCCTTGATGTTTGTGATGTATTATTAGGTCAACCATACTTGTGGAAGTGACATGTTGTATATGAGTCAAGGCCTCATGCTGTTATTTTTACCTTGGGAAATAAGTTGTACAGGATACCGGAGGTAGCACCACATACTGCCATCTCTTTGGTTTCTGCAAAACAATGTAGTAAGCTCATCTCCAAAAATAGGAAATTTATTTTCCTAATGATACACCCTAAGGGAAAGAAGAGGACAATGGCCACGACCTCCATATAGGTCTCCTCTACATAACAAAAAAATATGGACAAGGTTATGGAGGAGTACGAGGGCATCTTCACCTCCTTCGCAGGGGTGCTTCTGCATTATCAGGTCAAGCACTCCATCGATCTAACCCTAGGTGCACCATTTCCCAATGGACCAGTCTATCATCACTCTGTTATGGAGAACGAAGAAATCAAGAGGAAGAATTAGGAGTTGCTACAGGAAGGTGACATCCAACCAAGTTCATTGCTATGTAGTAGCTCGGTCGTGTTGGTAGAGGAGAAGGATGTGACTTGGAGACTCCATATTGACTATCGGGTGTTGAACAAGATCACTTTCCAGAATAGGTACCTGATCTGATCCCATGGATTGATGACCTTCTGTAACAACTCAAGGGAGAAAAATATTTCAGCAAGTTCAACCTGAAGTTTGGATATCACCAGGTACCAATCGAACCCTACGATGTGTGGAAGACTACCTTCAAAGCCAAGGAGGGCCTTTTCGAATGGCTGGTTTTGCTTTTTGGGTTGACGAATGCTCCTGCAACCTTCATGAGGTTGATGGATGACATCTTGTGGCCATTCACCAACTCATTTTAGTGTTATACTTGGATGAAATCCTGATCTTCAACCAAAGTTGGGAAGAGCACCTCCACCACATCCGACAGGTTCTCCAAACACTGCAGAAACACAAGTTGTGTGCCAATTTGGAGAAATGTACTTTTGGCATGACCCATGTTTAGTATCTTGGATACATTATTAATGAATGGGGGGTGCATGTGGATCCAACGAAGATCTAATTCATGCGAGATTGGCCAGCCCCACCCACTCTAACAGAGCTCCGCATCATTCTGGGTCCTGCCAATTTCTACCACAGGTTCATGTTGGGGTTCTCTCATATCACTTGGTCCTTCGGTGAAGTCACCAAGGGATGAGTGAAAGAAAAATTATTTTGGTCTAAATCTCCATAGAAGGCATTTGTAGACTTGAAACGTTGCCTCTTCTCTACACTAGTGCTCACATTACTAGACTTGCAACACCATTTGAGATTGAGGCAAATGCTTCTGACTATGCTGTTGGGGTAGTCCTTACTCAACAAGAGAATTTAGTGGCATATCACGATGAGACACTTTCAGACACAGTCTAGAATTATCCCACTTATGGAAAAGATATGTATTCCATTGTGCATGCCTACCGACAATGGAAGCATTACATTTTGGGGAGGGAAACGATCATTCACACAAACCACCGAGCCCTGCAATTCATACAGAAACAAGGGAATTTACAGAATGATTGCCATAAAAAGTTGTCCACGTACTTGAAAAAGTTCTAATTGAATATCAAGTACAAGAAGGCAAGCACAAATAATGTTGTAGACTACCTCAGTTGACCACTATTCACAACGTTAACCACCGTGCTCAACTCTTGCGGGCACAAGACTTATCATTGGCCACTTCTCTACAAAAGTGACTCAGAATTTAGCCACACATATGAGACGCTCTTGGAGGGTCAACAAGTTCCTAATTTTTACCTCGAGGATGCACTTTCATGCCACTTGGGACGCCTTTGTGTTCCTTCAAGCGAGTGTGCCAAGATGATTTGGGAAGTGCACTATAGCCGGGTCGCTGGGAATTTTGAGGTCGACAAAACGGTGGCAGTACTGCAAAAGTATTTCTATTGGCTGAATCTTTGACAGGATGTCGAGAAATACATCAGATCCTGCACTACATGCGCCATTGCCAAACCAACCATCAAGAACCAAGGCCTCTATACTCTAATTCCTACCCATAGTCGACCTTGGGAATCCATCTCCATGGATAAGATGTCGGGCATTCCTTCTAGTAAGCATGAAAATGATTGTGTTTTTGTGATCATCGACAAATTCTCGAAGATGGCTATTATGGTGACGTGCAGGAAGAATATCACAGTAGAAGCCACTGCTAAACTCTTCTTTGAATGAGTGTGGGTACAATTTGGGATCCCACAATCTATCATCTCATATTGGGACAACAGGTTCCTTAGTACATTTTTGTCCAGTCTCTAGTCAATGCTGGACACCAAGCTCACTAAGTCCACATCTTTCCATCCCCAAATTGATGGCCAGATAGAGGTCATCAATAGGATGATCATACACATGATGCACATGTACAACTCAAAGAATCCATGTACATGGGCTGAGAGCCTCCCCTATGTCCAACACATCTATAACCGGGCTCTCCATAGCTGGACTAGCCACAGACATTTTCAGGTGGGCTTCACATTCCAGCCACTATGTCCCATTGATGTTCCCATACCATTTTCAGCTACTTAGGCAGATTCGGCTCATGTCTATTCTGAAGACGACAATGCAAACAACTTTATTGAGCACATCTAATACATGCACCAATAGTTCCATGCAATTCTGGAGAAATAAAATTCCAAGTAAAAGTAGTGACATGATCAACATTAGGTGCCACACAAGTTTCAAGTGGGTGACAAAGTCTGGTTGAATTTTCAGAAGGAACGCCTTACTGGAGCCTATCGAAAACTCAGACCACTCTGATATGGTCATTACACCATTACCAAGGTTGTGGAAGATAATGCATTTGAGCTCAACATTCCCCCATTCCTTTTCCGGCACCCAGTGTTCAATGTGGACCACCTTCGACTATACTTCCCACCATTGTTGGACACATTAAACATTGCAGAACAACTCACACCTACAGAGTTAAATCTAGACTGTATGGAATAAGCCACAAATGATGAGATCATGGACACATAGATCAAGAACACCCGACAACAAAGGATCAAACTATATTGAGTTGTTAAATTAGACCAACTCCTTCACCAGGGAAGGTGGTTCACCAGGGACCAAATTCAGTAGAAGTTTCCTCATCTCATGGAGGAACTCAATGCAATGGGGAATATTGATTCCTAAGGGGGGAGTAATGATCCAGGTGGATATTGGTGGCCACCAACCTATTCCACTTGGACCCCCTTCATTGTTTCTTTCAATTTTTCAATTTCCTCATTTTTAGGACAATTTAGTAATTTTGGTAGCTTTTCGGGTCTTGAACTTCGGGAGTCGTTTTGAGGCCTTAAACAACTTTTTTTTGGGAATACGAGGGTTGACTTCGGTGTTCAATCATGTTGGCCACTTGAAATTTGTATTCCTCAGATATATCTTTCTATTGAGGTATTGTACGCGTCAAACAAAGATCACCTGCCAAAGTTACGACCCCAGGAAGTTATAGTACCAATTTACCCAAATAGGGCCTATAGTTTGGCACTTCATCTCCTAGGGTTATGGTTTTGGATGTTTAAGGTTTTCCATTGTTTCTCAATAATAAATAGGCCTTTGAGCCTCAATGTAACAGAGTTCAGAGGCATGTAGCTGCCACATATCTTCTTAGAGATAAGCTACCATCACCCGAGTGAGTCTTATTTCCATTTTGTTTGTAAGCACACTTCAGTGTTTGATTTTAATGAAATGAAATGTTATTTCTACTACATCTCTGTATTTATGGTTATATCTCTAATTTTTGTGTTCCCGTTTAAATTTGGATCACATTGATTCCTATTTTTTTTATAACCAGTTAAGAATCCCGAAAAACTATCAAACATTCAATCTTCAGATTTCTAGCATCTTGTAGGCTCAAAACCAATTCTTCATATTCAACACTATTATTTGTAGTGTCAAATTCCAACTGATATGAGAGAGGGATGATATTACCTTCACGGGATATTAGCAACACTCTTGCACCCTTTCCTTTCCTGGATTAGGTTCCATCAAAGTATAAGTTCCAAACACAATCAACTTTCATTTGTTTCTCATTGACCCATGACGAAACTTGCACTTGGTTTTCTTCCATAATTCATTCATCCATTTCTAACAAAAGGCATGAAAAATCTTTTTCATGGGAATGTATTGGTGAGTTGTTACAATTTTCTACCCTAGTGACATTTTTTACAAATCTGGACTCTCTGTACAATTGGTGCTCTTTTCCACTAGACAATAGGATAGTGGCATATGTGAGGTCAAGTTTTATGGACCCTCCAAGCTTCATCCCCCATGTTTTGGTTAGAAGCATACCAAATATTGGAGGGATGTCTACAACCACGATATTCATTACTACACTCTTCAATGTGATTTGAACAATATTAGCCACCAAATCCTTAATCATGCCCATTTTAGAATCAAAGGAATATAGGATTTTTTATAGCTTGGTTATTTGCAGGCCCAACTACTTCATAACAAATAGAGGCATTAGATTATGGGAAGCTCTTGGACCAAGCATACAATTATGTAGCAACATATCATGAATCGCTAATGAAACATAAAGTTGAGGGGTGGAAGAGTCCTGCTCCTTCACATGTGGGCCAAACATGACCACATGTCTCTCTTCCTACAAGTTCAAACTATCTTGTGTTGAGGTAAGATGAGACACAACCATGAATTCAACACAACCATGAATTCATAAATTTTCCTTCTATAGGAAGGTGGTTTCAACAATTCAGCCAAAGGGACATATATTTTCACGTTTTATAAATCTTTTTGCAAACTGAAAGTAGAGGGATTCTTCTCCAATTTTACTTGGTCTACTATCTCTTTACTTTCTTGATGCACTAGCTTAGGTTGTGCTGTCCTTTGTTTGAAACTTTGGGCTTGGAAGGTGTAGGACGAGAGTTTCTCCTTTGGTCATTCATTTCGAATTAACACCCTAATTGCCCTGATCATTTAGCTTGGGTATGGTGTGTTGAGTAGGCTCTTAACCTTGATCTTGTGTCCGAGATATTTTTGTATATCAGAAGTCATATCTCCCATGCATCTCTTCTTGCATGAAATATGAAAAATGTCTACAATAAGCATCTATCTCTTCATTATCCAATATAACACATGGATCATCCTCGTCTCCTCCCTGTACTTTGATTTCATGCTCTTGTCCTAACATAGTTGAGCATTTATTCTCTTGAACGTCAAGAGAATATACAATATCTTCCTTACGATAACATTTTGTATACAAGGGAGGTTTCATTTGGTCTTGATGATCATTTCTTTCTTTTTGTAGGAGTTGCAAAGGAAGTCTCCTATATTTGGTATTGAAGTTTTCTTTGTGACTTTCTTGTATCTGTTGAGGATGGATTTTGTTCTCCAAATCTAAATTCTCTAGCTTGTTTGAGAGGTCTCTAATCAACTTATTTATGTCACCCAACTTCTTCTCATGATTTTCCTTAACTTGACTAGAGGGGTTGGCTTCCTATTTTCCCTTTATCCTATCTCTATGTTCTACTTTTCCCTTCAACTTCCATATTGATGCAACATTTTCTTCTACTTCCAGAGCATCAATTTGGATTTGATATAGTGTGAGGGATATCCTTTCTCTGAGAGTAAACCCAAAAATTGATTCAAAATCTCCAACAAACACCACCTTAGGTGCTTCATTTGGGTTTTTAATCTCAACAAGCAAGTTGTTATACAATTCATTAAATATTTTTATAAATTCAATGACATCTTCATTGGACCTTATCTTTATTACATGAAATTCAGCCAAAAAATACACATGATCTTTCTTCTCCCCCATTTATGCATAAAGATGTTCTCTAATTCCTCCCAAGTGTTGATTGAGTTATTTGGCAAGGTCTTGAGCCATTTTGTAGTCTCCACATATAAATACTAAACAAACAACCTGAATACCACATCTAAGTGTTGTACATTCAAGTTTCCCGCAAATGCAAAAAAGATCTTAATATGTTTCTGAGATGTGACATCATCTTCCCCGGAGAATTTAGGCAAGATTTTGACATAGTCATGGCGCATTGCATTCATAGGTTTTTGTAGATTCAAAGGATCATATATGTTGAGTAAAAATCTAGGGATGACCATATTTTTCAAGGGAAGTTGAAGGATATTTACTATAATACATGTGTGAGGGGCTGAACGAACAACAATAACTGAGATTAGGTGTGTAATATCCTTTGAGGTTTTAGATGTGGTAAGAAAGAGTATCTATTTAATTTCCTTGACTTCAGAAAAGGTATGAAATATGAAAGGATTAGATCTGGAAGAGACTTCTTCAGTATTTGGTTCTAAAAAGTAAAAACCAAGTGGAGGAGAATTTCCTTCAATGAAGTCCAATTTGATAAATGAGGTTTTAGGAGAATTTATCTCATCTTTACGAAAACTAGAAGCTGAGATCTTTGGGGAAGATACAACTAGATCCAGAGTTCTTGGGGCTCTTTCTTTCTAGATTCTCTTGGAGATCATTCTTTATGGGTTAGAGACAGGAGGACTTTTCTACTGAGAAGTATCTGAATGAGTATGACGGCTCCAAAAATGTAGTGTTACAGTCTAAAAAATCTTTTAGGTGAGAAATCTCAATCCACACTTCTTTTTCTCACCATACAAAGCAATGCATAAATTTACACCCAGGGAAATATACTTTTATTTGTTCCCTGGAAATGACACAAGAAGATGTTGTGGTTTCCTAGAGACAACCTTCGGATTGAGAAGAAGATTAGTGCCTAATACATCTTAATAAGTATTGGAGATATATTCATTATGATTAAGGATTAAATGTTAATTGATAAGTTTTAGTCCAATTTTCCCATTCAGGGGAAAATTCGATCCATATACAAGCAACATTCCATTCCAAAGAGTTAATGTTCAGACCCGGTGGCCTACACACAAGGAGTGCAACTCCGTAAACTGTTGTAGTATAGGTGAAAGAGGAGTTTCAAAGAAGGAAATCAAATGAATATGACTAAATAAAAAATCATGTACATCTAATTTTAGTTGAATCATGAATTAGAGTAAAGAAATAAAATGAAAAAACCATGGAGCACTTTTTAAGGCTTCTAATTACACAAATCATAGGTACCATTTACCATCACATAACATAGGTAAATATAAAACTTAGAATTGAAACCAATAGCTACAATTACACAAATTGTGAAGAGGAAGACACAAATGAAATGCAAGACAAAGATGAAGACACATACTACACATCCCAATATTTGGAATCACCATAAATTTCTTCATTAATATTCAAGAATGTTATACATCTCATGAGTGAAAAACTTGAATTTTTTTTTAGAAAATTACAACCCCTGAGACAGAAAATTTGAACCCATACTAATCAGTCTTTCTTCCCTTTTATTGGGAGAGTCAAAATAAGAACAATTAAAAAAATATCTTGAAGTGCTGCAACTGTCTAAGCTACTTAGATGTGCGAGCATGCCACTGACTTAGTCTTCCTAAACATTAAGTAACATATTTTATTCCATCTTGAAAAAAATATATTTATAATATCATCAAATGATAGTTATATGCCATCATTTCTAAATCAGAAAAATATTCATTGCTAGCTTGCTTGATCTCTTTAGGTGGACCCAAGCTCCACTATTCGAACTTGTGGTGGGTTAAAAAACTGATCATATTTCTTCCATAATATTGTATTTGGTGTAGGATCACAAAAGAAAGTATTGTACGCTATATTCAAATTTGTAAGATCAGTGTAATTGGGCTTGGAAGTAAAAAGGTCTCCACTAGCCAAAGTAGCTATAAATCCCGCTCCAGATAGTTGACAATAGTTTTCCCTTAAGAGTGCTAGTCTTGTCATGACAAGAGTATACTTTACTCTTGCCCTCCACTAATAGTTTCTCATACTGATCCATGGAATCAATTTTCATTGGAGGTACTACCAGTTAGGTAACGTTTCCCTGGTTCTCTAATCAAAATTTGAATTGAATGCAACTACCAATTTGGCTAGATCATTCAAACACTCCTTAGCTTTAGGCCTCACTGCTTCTTTCTAGATCACTTTAGTCACCTCCATGATTTATCCTATAATATATATGGTATCCATGGATCTTAGTTCATTGGATGATTTCTCATTGAGATATCTGATAAACTTTTCTATTGTCCTCACATTTATAGCATCTTCATTTTTGGGCGACACGATGAAGAAATTCGTATCCCTGATTGCATCCTTTTCTTCTTCAATTAAGTTCATGTGTTCCCATATATTCTTCATTTCAGAATTATTTTCATCCCACATTAGTTTCCTAGCCTCAACAAGGGACATATTTCCTTTCAACTTATTCTTCAGCTATTTAATTTCATCCGATGTCATTTGATATTTATTGTTAATTTGTCCCACACTTGTTTGAGTGGATTGGAGCTTTTTGTCCTTGTTTGAAAGAAAGTACTCAGTGTTGTCCAAGTCAATTTATATTTTCAAGAAATCTCTCTTTAATAGTTACAAATTAGTGAGAGATTTAGTCATCTTATTTGTAGGGTTATGTGGATTGCCTAGAACAATCACAACACAAATGTGAGAATCAATTTTCTGTTGAAATGTTGTAACCTTTAGTTTGAGGGTTACCACCTCATTATTCCTCTCTATCGAGTCCTTGGCCCATATTTCCTTCTCATTTTTCATCTCATCCTATTTTACATAGGCTCTGCTATAGGCATTTTAAGTTGCGACCTTAGTGACTAAACCTTAGACTGAGAGCCTTAAATTATGGCATCTATGGCAACTTTATCACTTGGTTCTACCCCCAGTTGGATGATAAACTAATTGAAGCCTTCATTTTGTAAATGAAGTGCTCTCAAATTGGCTTTTTCTTGCTTTATTTTAGTGCTTTCATTCTCCATTAGCTTCTCGGGCTTGTTGATGATCAAGGTTCCTTTGCTCAATTCACTGTAAATCATTTCCCTTTCCTCCCTATGAAAATTGATCTTGTCTTGCAAGGGGAGACTAGTCATATCAAAAGACAAGTCCATTGTTCTGATTTTTGTCCCATATGTGAGGGACTGCATTGAAGGATGGGGCAGGGAAAAAATCATCAGATTTCTCTCCAAGTCAATTCAAGCCAAAAGCATAGTCTTATATGGTACTGAATGGGAGGCTAGATGTGATAACATTTCATCTCTAAATTTCTTGTTCATCTCCTTTGTAAGCTTCCATTTATCCCACTTAAGGCCTCTTTCCGATGTACTACCCAAGGCTCCAAGGAGTACTACATCACTTGAACTATAAGTGGTAGCATACTGAGGATCTTCTAAGAGTACTTGGAAAGATAGCTGGTCTAGATTTTCCTGGGTCATTTTGACCTTAATTTCCTCCTCAGTCTACTTCAAAATTTTGGCTTTCTTAGTTTAAAATTCTTCCTCCATCATTGTATCTCCTGCCTCATCAATGCCCCTTTTTTTGGGTTTTCTCCTTTGTGCTTGGTGTCTTGACCTCCATGTCTGTATTGATATGCCAAGTGTCAAAATTAGCTTTCCATTCCAACTCAGGCTTAGACTCATGTTCATAAGCAGAGGCATTAATCTATTTATTTATAGTAGATAATACACTAGAGGGATCATAGTGCCACACCTCTACTATCTTAAAGTTCAGTTCCTTTAACATATTTTCAACCTGCTAGATTTTTTTTTGGAGTTCACAACAAAGGGGCCTACATTCATCGGAAGATTGAACATATAACCCTTTTTGGCAGCGAAAAAGTGGATTTGGTCATTATCTAGGCTCTTCCAGATGAATTCTAAGAAAAATATCCTCATAGGTATGAAGACAGGCAATTGGTATCGGGGCAGCTTAGACCCATATACTCTGATTTTTGTATAGTATTCAAACAGGAACCAGTCGCCTACCCTGATATCCTTGCTGGGTTGTAGGATTTTTCCTTGTTGTGGCATGACTGTAGGGGAGCAACATTGTAAGAAATATTTTAGACAATGGACATGAAGGTCGAAATGAATTGTGAAAACCCCTCATTGTTGGGCTTCTTCTTTAAGGCACTATCATACTCAACTATATATTTTCTCTGTTTGTTGGTGTCTATAATGTTCATGCCTAAGTAGTCAAATTCTTTGACATGAGTATACAAGAAAATGTAGACTAGTATAGAGTAGTATCTGAAGTAAGAGACGAGGTAAAATTAGTTGCACTCTAGCTTGATTCCCTCAAGTAAACAAGAGGGAATGTCTAGGACAATATATGGTTTCATCATTGTATGTAAGAATCTGAATTCAACTTTGGAGAAATTTTCAGTTAGATCCTCACCAAAAAACAATAGAATAACAACCAAAATGGGTTGCACAACTTCTGAAAACAAGGAAGTAGGGAAAGTTTATGAACTGACAAGAAATGGGGTGTTGGGAGCTAGAATTAGCTGGAGAAAGACTTATTTCTGTCCAACTTATGGTCTATTGCAGTTATTTAAGAGGTTGGGATCTATAAATCTCTCCAAATTTGGGGATTTTGGGTAAACAAAGGCATTTTGTATCAATTATGGGGTAACTTCCATAATTTTCTCCCTAGTGGATGAAATACAACAATTTTTCTCCTTGACATAGGTGGCCATAAGCCAAGACACAAACTCTGGGAAAGGGTATATAGTTGGGGTGATTAGGTAGTAAAGTCGAAACTAAATGACTTGAAATGGACCTTCTTTTTTAGGAAACCACCATAGAAGTCAAAATGGAGGTCTAGAAGGCTCATAGGGCAAAATGGCTCATGAATTTATGCCTCTATGTACATGAAAGGTTACATGTGGTCGGAGGGTTTTGAATATTGTGGTTTTAGGGTTTTTGGAACAACTTTCTTTACTTTAAGCATGATGACAAGGATGCAAGGACAAAGAATAATTGATTACCTAGTCGCTAGAGGCAATTAGACATTGGGGCACAAGGAGAGCTCTACGTTGGTCAAAATTTGAGCTAATGGTATTATGAACATGAAGAGTAGTTATAAGTAGATTCTTTTGAAGTAGACCAATTTGAAACAAAGCATTTGACTTACATAGGTTTATGGGCAGGAAAATAATGAGGTGACATGGAGGAGACACATGGTAGAGTCAGATTGGGTGAAGAGAAAGGGGAAGCGTAATGCATTATAAAGTTTCACGCTCATTGGACACACTCAATTGACATTCATCCCAACTATTAATGTGGTTGCCATGTTGGCTTGACAGGTAGTGGGCCCATGTATCCTCCTCTAGCGGGGTGCATGGGCGGGCTTGGAGAAGGGGCTCGATCCCTCGGAATCCATCGTAGTTGTCAATTTACACGTTGTCATTATTGAATTTAAACTTTTTGGGGGGTAGCTAGTGGCTTAACATCTGTGCTCCTTAGACCACAGATGTCTCACTAGGGTAATGCCGCTCTGGGATGGACAATGATATGCTCGATAAGTTACCGTTTTTAACAATTGTATTTAAAAATCCGGGGGAGGCCCACAATCCATCATCTCTTCTCTTGTTTTCTTATTTTTCTCTCTTTTCCATCTTTCATCTAGAGTTTTAAATATCCTTTGAGTTGATGAACCAAAATCCTTTGCAATACAAACAATTTATAGAAAAATAGAGGGGGTAGAACAAGTTGCATCAATGATACAAAAAGTAGTAAAAGTTTTTTTATTATTGATAATTATTTTCAATCTAAAATTACTCAAGTAGATGATCATCATGTGAAGGACATAGAAAAATATATTTTGTTTGTTCCGACTAAGAAAAATTAGAGGAAATATATCCGCGATGTATTCTATGTACCAAATGTCAAACATAATTTGTTAAGTATTGGTTAGTTGAGTCATCTAGTTTGAATATCAAGAGATTATTTAGATGGGTTGTGAGGCTTTTACTTGTTTCTTGGAAAAGGAAATATATCTCTACCCTTATTTTGGCTATTTTTTTATCGAATTGGAAAATAAATTGCACTCTTCATTTAATTTTCATTTTGGATTGATATTAAGTCTCTTTACACACCATCTTAATTATAGTTTGTACCCTTGAATAATCAACAACCTAAATATAAAGAGCTAATATATTAAATAGATATTTTTGGTTATGGAACAACACCAATAACCCAGGGTTGAAGAGATTTGAAGTAGCATTTTAGAGGACATGCTTCAAGGCTACAAAATTGATCCTATCTTCATTAGTGGCTATAAATATGTTTACACGTCATATGCTTTCCTAGAAGCTCCTCTTCCATAGTCGTTAAGCACATAGTTGCATTGGGAACCTATGGAGTGAAATCCCAACTCCCTAGTTACTACTATTCGTTGAATTGTGTATTAATGCGAATCGCTTTGAAAGTCATACTATTCATAATTGAGCATTCTCGTAGGATATTTCAATATTAAATACCTTACCTACAAATATTATTATAATTACATGTGTTCCATCAATGGTTTGATTGTGAGGTGTTAACCACAATGACATATTTTTTAGGGCCCTTACCTTGGTTATTATAGATGAGAAGTCCTCATGGAACCCAAGGAGTACACCAATCACCACATCAATGCTCTTGGAGGGTGACACTCGTCTCCGTTTATATCATTTGCACCAATCAAGGATGGTTTAGCGAGGTTGGTATCGCCTCAAGCATCTTAGCTCTTAGGAGGCACCTTTCTAGTTAGTTTTTTTGTTAGATCTCCTAACACTTTTTTTATTGTACATACTATTTTGTCCAAATCGTTTTTTCCTCATTGTGTCTAACCAGACTATTTATCATTCTTGTTGATTAGGTAACCTATCTCCTAAAGAGGAAGGTCCACCACCACTAATATGTAGAATAACTCCCTTATCAAAGGGATTAGACCAAACCTAAGTTTGTAAGGTTACCTTTTCTTTGGAGAGAAAAGAATAGGTTGCTATTGAATTTGTAGACAAAAATATGTTAATACACGTGAACCCACTTTTGATTAATCCTCTTGGCCTCATATTTTTATAAGTGGCTTCCTATTTCACAAAGATTTGTTCCTTGTTCTCTTAGTAAATATCTGGTGAGAGTGGTGTTTCTACCATGGGGAAATGGGTTTCTCATTACCATCTAGGATTGGAGTTTCATTTGTGATGTCTTCATTGCCACCGATTAGTATGATAGGACCCACTTATTTTGTTTCAACAAATCTTCTTAATTCACATTGGGGCATCCCACTAGTTGTCTCTGCAACACCAAATAGTTTCTTGAGCTTATTTATATGCCTAACTCCATCCAAATTTGTGTTTGGTATGGGGTAAAGCTAGAGTCAACCTATGGAAAATGGGCAGTTTCCATCTAGTTTGTTTATACTTATGGCTACAATATTTAGGATTGGTCAACCTTCTTCGAGAAATCTATCGAGAGGTTGTACATTTGTTCCTAGTAATTATGGGGGCAACAATGTTTTCTAAGGAACCTATATTCCATGTAGTTATGTTTAAATGGAATTCCCTTCCATGAAGGTTCGAATGCCTTTTGACGGGCTAGTTTACTAAGGGGGAATATCCCCACCATTGCAACTATTCCCTTGAGTTTCCCTTCGTCTGACAGTGCTTTTACACTAGGAGATCATACCTGTAGTCCTAGATACAATCCAATTAACAACAAATCATTCTTTTGGAGTTCCGTTGTCCCTATGGGAAATTCTCCTAGGGAACATAATCCTTTCACTATGACAATTAGTGCAGGTTTTGAACACCTTGTGTCTAGCCATCCCCTTGGTCAACCATTGGCTTCAGGAAACTATGTTATGGGAGGACTGCAAGGTCAGTGTGCATGTTTATCTCTACCATAAATCCATTCAAACAACACCAACTTTCATTCCTAATGTCTCTTGATGAACCAAAGTTGGACAAACTAACAAATAACCTCATATGAATGATCTATTCTTTAATAAGTCATATTTAAGATGGCATTAGCCCCCATAATTTTTTTCAAAATTGATGTACTAATACTTTGATGAGATTGAAAGATCTTTATACTTTCATGTGGCTGAAAGAGGCTTTGATTTGAATACATAACCTCTCTATGGTAAGATCTCATGATCCCTTAGTAAGATATGGCAGATTAGGATGACTTTACAACAAACATATTTACACATCAGTGCATTAGATCGAAAATTATTATACATGTATTTTTACATAGTGCTCGTGTCCAATTGTCTTTCCTTGGGAGGGTTTAGCCAACTACATTTGTTAGCGTCGTGATAGATTTTGGCTAGTTAATAAAATAGCCATGATGTGTTTTGTAACATCCCCAAAATATCAATAAAACATTTACCATTTATTATAATATTTTTATTCTAACTTGATTAATGATTCCTTTAATTTGTTGAAACATTATAGTTAAATCAAGAAACAACTAGGGTTAAATAAGGAAACAATTAGGGTTAACAGTTCTTGATCACGACCTTTTCATTTTTTATATATCAGAGATCTATTTTGTGGAGGGGAATGAACTTTTCTCTATACTCTACCTCTCGCTCAAACATTTGCCACCTGGTCTTTGTGAGAGAGGCTTCATAACCCCCATGAACCTTTTCCCCATCCAACAGTTGGAGTTTTCACTATCCACTTTCGATCATGCCAGTGTCTCCTATTTAACCTTCGGCCCAAAAATTACATCATGTCTTCATTTTCCATGAATGAAGAATTTCTAGTTGCCATTTATCGGGCCTATCGACGAGTTCATTCCCCACTATAGTTTATCTTTATTGTCATCAGATTGCTTGTTACAATATTGGTTTTCCCATGGTGGATCATCAAATGGCTTGTAGAATAAATGGAAAGAGGAAAAGACAATTCACATTCTTTTTTATGGAGTCATTTTTGGTTGGGCTAATCGACTATGGTTAAGATAAGTAATTTGTCTATTTTCTTGAAGGAAAATATGTGTTTAAGATAAGTAATCCGCTATTTTCTTGAAGGAAAACATATGTTTTTAACTGGGTGTCTTTGGAAATATTTTTTCATATATATATAATCGCATGCAACTAAGAATGTGTTAAAATATATGAGTATTTGTGTGTCTTTTGAAAATATAAGTTATTATCTTTTCTTAAAAGGAGAAAATATAAGCTACTATATTTTCCTAAAAATAAGAGTTTATATATATCACCGCATGTAGATAAAGATTGTGATTATATATTTTTCTTGGTAGAGAAAATATATTACTACATGTAGATAAAGATTGTTATTACTATATATAGAAAAATATTGTTATTATATATATTTGCAACGTTAAAATATAAGTAACCTTTCTTATCTTTATATAAAAATGCATATGTATTTTATGTAAGAAAAGGTAGGGTGCATACTCTTTTCTTAAAAATGGATTTCGTATTGGTGTAGGAAATGATAAAAATCCAAGTTATTTTCTTGGAAGTGAATATAGATTAAGTAGGGTAACTTGTCAAATAATTTCATGGGTGGTGAAAAATAAAAGAGAAAAGTTAATTAGATCATTTTTATTGGAAAGTGGGATTTCCTTTTGAAACGTGTAATTTTAATAACTACCTTATGTGTTTATAAGACATAATTATTTGTTGAAAAAAAGATAAGTTAATTGTGTTAATTCCTTTGCAAGAGTTTGGAAAAGTTACATCTTTTGCTGGGTAAAAATATAAATGACTTGTGTGTTGTAAATTAGATACTTTGATTTAATTTCATGGTTTAATGCATAAAAAGTTAACATTATTATTATCTTAGTTCTTATGCTCGAAGGAAAGGTTGATTATGATACTTTCATGAAAACAAATGCATGGGAACTTTGTTATGATAGTTTCTTGAAAACAAATGTATGAGAACTCGTACATACAATAGAGAAACGATGTTGGGTTCTTGAAAATAACCATGTGAAAATAACACACATGTAGAAGCATAGAAACAATAGTTGATTACATGTACGAAGATATAACTATTGTGTTAGATATTTTAAAGAGAAACATCGATTTGTAGAACTATTGTGTTAAAATTTTTAAAGAGAAATATGGTTTTGCGTGCTCAAAAGAATAAGTATTATGGAAAGTAAAACAAGTAGTCACTTGGAATAAATGTACTAGATTTCCTTTGTAAAATACATATATCCACATGCAAGAAATAATCACTAATACATTAGTTCTGGTTTAGAACAATGCATGTCTTTGTAAATACAATAGACTTTGTAAATAGCTATATCTTGGAAAAGATTCCTTTCGAAAAGGGACTTAGATTTGCATGCATGATAATAATTCCTATCATGTTAGCTTCCCTCTAGAAGGGAACATCTAATGTATTAGAAATATTACTTAGTTAAATGCACAAAGAAGAGGCTAAGGGGCTATCTCTCTTCGAATAAGTTTTAATCTAATTACATGCATGAAAAAAAATATAAGTTTCTAGTATCCTTCAAGTGAAATGGATGGTTACAGTGGTGTCCTTTGGACATGAACGTGTGTTGGTGCGAGAATGATCATAGTAACGTGGTAATTATTTTGACATGCTTGATAATTATTTGTTTCTACATGATCATAGTAACGGGATAATTATTTTGACATGCTTGATAATTATTTGTTTATACACGCAAAATGTTTTTAGAAGAATCATGTTGTGATATTATATTTATATCTCATGTATGAACATGAATAGATGTTAAAAGATCATTTTAAAGAATGATTATTGATTGATTAATACTTTATCAAATCATGTTACTAAAGATTGTTGACAACAACAATGATAGGAAATGATGGTGATTTGTGCAAAAGACGAATTATGATTAACATTGTGGCAGATAAGGACTAATTGTCCATGCTGATGAGTACGAGTTGCAGGATGGTCTACTAATGAAACAATCTTGCCACAAGGATGTAGAGAGTGGTGATATGTGGGTACATGGTTTTATGACAATTGTAATAGCTTTTAGCTAGGTATGTTGTATTTTAATGATATTTCATTGTAAACTTTTATAACAATGGATAAGTGATAGACTCTGTTATACACCATTGAATGAGGGGTGAACACCCTCCGAGCATTTAATAATAAAATTAAACATTTGTTTGTTTTCAGCCTATAAGGTTTCTAGGGTATATCAATTTTCAATGATGTGATTGCTTGCTTTATGAGTTTGGTGATCTCGATTCCTTGCATAATATGATGTTGATAATGTCAAGTATGTAGTTAATTAATGTGGTTAAAAAAATCATGAAATAGATGCAAGGTTACATCATATAGTTTATTTTAATATACTACAAGAGTGGTTGTTAATGGTTATGCAACTTACTATTCCTCTACTAAAATTACTTTATGTGCTAATGAACACCTTATCTAATGATTCATGATGAATTTGGAATAGTGATTTAAATAACCACTATGGGTAATTTTGTGTAAAAAAATTCTAACTCCCTGCATTTTTTTCACATGTGAAGTTAACAAAGTATGTTACATTTTTCACCTTTCGACTACTAGCAGATAACCGACCATTTTCTGCCACCATCGATATACTCAGATGTCTGGCTAATTAGTGAGCTACATTCATTAAAAAAACAATGATATCAAAATTCCCTTGCGTTAGAATTAACCGAAATATTATGTTAACCATAATGAATTAACTGTTGAGATTAAACATTACATTGTCATTCTCTAAACGCAGACATGTCTTTCTTCATTTTGGGCCTTTAATTTATTCTCCAATCCCCAAAGAGTTGTCAAGACCGACACAAAATGTGCTTGGTAAGAAGTTGAGCATGTGACTTGTGGCTGACCACATGAATTTAATGAATTCTTTCTATATACAAGGAACTAGTGAAAACTTTCATTAAAGAGAAGTGCTGCTTAAAATGACTTTTCAAGCAATCATAATATTTCTGAAAGGACAGGAGAACTAAAATATTTTCCCATGTTTTGAGAAAAAGCAACCAGTCTTAACCGACAAAAGAAACTTGTCTCAATACAATCCCAATCAACGGGTTCTTGAACTTATCTATCAATGACAAGATTACCCGGGAAGTGTTTATGGAGGCTGATGAATTGTCTCGATGGTTAAAATTGGTTGTAATTTAGATAAAAAAAAATTCAAATTTTTTTGCATTAGCAGTGCTTGAATAATGTTTTTGATGATGGAAATAGATTCAACACCATCAAAACTCTCTAGACACCCAAAACCTTGAAATTTAAGAATAGTAACCTGGATTTACCAGATTTTATCAACAAGATGTCCATAATTTTCAGAGCAAACAAATCTCTAATTAGACTATCGCAATCGCTGACCTCATCCACCTGTATACCCCGATCACATTCCAAAAAACATTTAACTCGCGGGCTTTCCATTAAATCCGACTAAAATATCTTTCCACAAAATTCGAGTTGGGTCGCTCAAGGACAACCACCGAGAAAAACATAGAAAAATAAATCCTAGTACAATTTTCGGATACAGAATATTTCATCAAGTGAGGCAAGTAATTTAGTTCATCAATATTATTTGTTGAAATACATGTGTGAGGTCGAGTGTTTAACAATCCACACGCAATGACTACATCGAAACTTGTAACTAATCCAATGTCAAGGGGAAGCATATTGACATTGTTGTTATCGCTTGTGCAGAGCCAGTAGGATATTTAGATATTGGTTTTATTTATTTATTTATTTATTAATCAAATAAAATAATATAGTTAAGTCAATTATTATTTTGAATTTGGGAATATAGTTTTTTGAATTGTAATTTCATTATAAGTGGGATGGTCATAATTTAAGTTCCACATTTCTTGACATTATATTGATTTGAAAGGAAGAATATTGTCCCCAAGCATACTTTACCAAACAAGTATGGTTGGCTTGTATTATAGTTTATATTGGAGAGAATTCAATGAAATTAATTATACTTTCGTCTTTGGAATGGGAAACAACCAATTTGTTTTCCTTTCCTAAATGGTAGTTGGTCTAATTGTTCACATATTACAATGAGTTTTCTGAGGCAATTTTTCCAATTCTTCACATATTACACTGAGTTTTTCTAAGGCAATTTTTCCAATTGTTCACGTAATTCCGATGAAATATTTTAAGAAACAATAAAAATTTGATATTAATAGAACACTATCTGCAAAAGAGACATAAATAACATTGTCTCTTGTGGACAAAAATAATCTTTGAAAATTAAAGATTACTTATTTTGCGTTTAGTTATTGATAATAAGGACTTCAACCCGTAGCAAATCATTTTTTCTCTAGCAGCGAAGTACCTAGGTAAAAGGAAGATGTATAAGTGGAGTCGTAGTAGATTGCTAGATAATTTTTATAAATCTAAAGAGTAAAGGATGAACAATTCATTACATTTTTGTTTTCTAATTAAGAGTATTTATCATAACTAAAGTATTTGATATTTAATTTGATTATATAAAAATTATATTATTTTTTTAAATTATCATGAAAAGAGAGAACAAATTATTTAATTTTATTATATAGAAATTATACTATTTTTTTAAATTATCATGAAAGGAGAGAAAATGTGTTAGCAGTTTTTACACTTAATTGTTATGAGAGATAGAAAATTTATATATATATATATATATATATATATATAACACTAACAACCATGACCAGTAGAATATATTGGAAAAACCATTCTTACTTTTAAATTGAAATTTTTGAAATAATTTACATTTATAATTGACCAGTAATTGTTTATTTTAGTTTTCATTTATATAGGAAATAATTTTATATCTTTTCACAATGAGAGATAAAAAATTCGTCATGGATAACAATAATTTCAATATTGTGGTGGTCTTTGTAACTTAATATTTTTGTAATTTGGGATTTTTCTCTTAAAACTATATAAAAAAATATTAAATAATATATTATTTTTTTTCCACAGAAAAAGTCCAACCTTTTATTAATAAAAAGGGTTACATAATCTATGTAAGCGGAACACCAAGACTGCAACCGCCAGCAATCGGGGCGAGTCTCAACTACCAGAACTGCTCGCTGCCAGAGCACGCCGTCGCAAGAAGGAGGAACTCCTCCCAAACCACTCA
Source organism: Pinus tabuliformis (assembly GCA_031772625.1). Lineage (NCBI taxonomy): Eukaryota > Viridiplantae > Streptophyta > Pinopsida > Pinales > Pinaceae > Pinus > Pinus tabuliformis. The sequence continues at coordinate 575,958,946 of CM062818.1, forward strand.
AATCATTTGAACACAGCCCAAAAGGCCCGCAGCTATCTCAAAGGAAAGCCACCGCAAGGGGAATAAAACCTCCAGAGCCAACCGAAACGTTGGAAAAAATACCACGCGGATCCACAATAAACATTGAGGATTCTGAATCCGCTGCAAAGAGACTAGAACCTCTGCCCGGGCATCCACAAATAGGGAAAACAGCCCAAAAAAACCGGCAGGGGAGAAAAAAGAGAGATGAAAAACATGGAAAAAGAGACAGAGCAACACACAAAATATTTACAGGAACAGAGGAAACTAGAAGAAAAATTAAGCGAAGATGGGTTGTTCAACAGGTCGAACAACCCCATTATCAACCTCCGAGACAGCCCACGACCCCATCTCAAGATCTACTCCTTCTTTAGAAAGACGGTCCGCTTCAGAATTCCTTTCCCGGTATATATGACTAAGAGAGATCTCCATAAAACGATTCCTGAGCCGAGAAACTTCTCTAAACAGAGGAAGCAGAGTTAGATTGCTGCAGTGATGAGCCCCGTTGAACCATTGCACCACATTCATGGAATCCCCGAAAAGCTGAGCTTCTCTCACATTACGAAGAATGAGCCAGCAGAGGAGGAGATGAAGGGCTTTCAATTCAGCAAAATTATTTGAACCCTGTCCCAGACCTACTGAGGCTTTAACAACCTTTTCCTCTGAAAAATGTATGATCAAGCCAGCCCCACATCGACCATTAATATCCGAAGCCCCATCAAAATATGCCCACAGCGTAGAGTGTCTAATGACTTCTTGACTAACAGCTCTGGAGGAATTAGGAGCTTGAGGGATAGGAATGCTTTCATAGATGGCAACTCCTTCAGCGGCAAGTCTTCTAATAGGGAAAGCAAAGTCCTTGAAAGTAGCTTGATTTCTGGCAAGCCAGGTACCCCATGTAATGAGCAAAGGAATGGTTCGTTCCCTTTCGTTTAAAGAACTGTTCCACCAACTCTGCCAGGCCTCTAAGAGCCCCTGCCCTTCCCATCTATGAGGAACATTTATTAAGCTTAGCATTGCTGCCCAAAGACTAGAATTGAAAGGGCAAAGGAGAAATAAATGCTGAACTGTTTCAGCACTGTCTTTACACAATGGACATCTACCCGGACCAATTCTACCTCTTCTTTGAAGGAAATCCCACGTAGGAACTTTCTGGAGAAGGACACACCAGAAAAACAATTTTGATTTAGCTAGTCCTTTTAACTTCCATAACGGTTGAGTCCACCAGTCCGGATTTTCCCATCCGTTTTGAGACATCATCCATTTGTAACCTGCCTTTGGGGAATAAAAGCCATTTTGAGCAAAAACCCATTTGAGCTCATCCGGAGAGTCAGATAGCCGCACCGAAGAGTTGAGAAGATCCCTTGTGTACCTGTCCCATTCCTCCAACCTGTCTTCGGTCAAATCTAAGTCTCGCCCTTGTAGCCACCCTTGATTCCAAATGGAAGAGGCCCTGGGATCAGCTACCTGGTTTAGAGTGTATAGACCTCTATCTTTTAAAGCTGCAACCAAACCTTGGGATAGATTAAACCCCTCTGAACATCCAATCCAAGGATCTCACCCCAAGCGGATCTGTGTTCCATCTCCTACATACCATGCCAACCCCTTCTCAATGATGTGAACAGATGCGACCACTGCTTTCCAGACCACCGAGGAATTTTTGGACGACTTTTGCGGCAGTCTGATCCAATCTAGCGTTGATAATGGATCTATATATTTCCTTTTAGTCACTGTCGTCCATAGATTTTCCGTTGTAATGACCCTCCAAGCCAACTTTGCTCCAAGGGATTGGGAGAAACTAGCAAGGTTTTTTATACCCCAGCCCCCCCACTCTTTAGGGCGAGCAATTTTGTCCCATGCGATCCACGGGGTAACTCTCTCAGACTTGGACCCCGCCCACAGAAAGCTGCTGCATAGTTTCTCAATAGAGTTTATAATACCTTTGGGCACCCAAGTCAAGCTCACCCCATAGACTGGAATTGCCATCAAAACAGATTTTATTAAGACAAGCCTACCTGCTCGAGAGAGCCACTTGTGGCTCCAATGTTTCAGTTTCGATTCCAATTTTACAAGGATCCACTGCCAATCTTTTATCCTGTAATTATCTGGTTTCAAATAGAACCCCAGATATTTGAAAGAATCCTCAAGCGATTTAACTTCAAAGTTCAGAACCAAGGTCACTCTACGCACCTCCTCTCTAGCCAGACCAGAGTAGGTAATAGTAGATTTTCTCTCATTTATGCAGACGTCAGTCGCTTTCAGAAAGAGGTCCAAGATCCTCTTAAGAATCTTGCAGTCATAAAGGCTGCCATTGCTGAAGAGGATTATATCATCCACGAAGAGAAGGTGAGTGACCCAGAAATTTGGAGCAACTTCTATTCCTTTCAACAAACCTTGACTTTTTGCTTCATGAATCAAACGACTGATTCCGTCTGCTGCCAGCAAAAACAAGAGGGGAGAAAGAGGGCAGCCTTGGCACAGGCCACGTTCAGGACTGAAGAAATTGGAGGCTGCTCCATTGATCAGAACAGCTATGGAAGAAGACGATACACAACTCATAATCCATCTTACAAGTTCAAAACTAAAGCCCAGATGAGTTAATAAGAGTCTCAGGTACATCCAGTTGATTCTATCGTAAGCCTTAGATAAATCTATTTTCACAATGACTCCTTTTTTCTTTCCAACTTTAAGACTGTGGAGTGTTTCTTGAGCAACTCCCACTGCTTCATGTATTTGCCTGCCATCTGAAAAGCCAAACTGCTCCGGGGAAACATTTTTAGAAAGGAAGGGTTTTATCCTGACAGCAATGATTTTAGCAATAAGTTTGTAAACACAGGTGCACAAAGAAATGGGCCTGAAATTGGCAAAAGAACCTGGGAGATCAGACTTGGGAATGAGAGTTAAAAATGTAGCATTAAAGGGTTGATAGATAGAACCTGAAAGTCTGGATTCTTCCACTACCTCCACTAACTCATCACCAATGAATTCAAAGAAATGCTGGAAGAATTCAACAGTCCAGCCATCCGGGCCGGGGCTTTTTTCTTTTTGCATCGATTTGAGGACGCTTGCAACCTCCTCTTTAGAAATAGGTGCCATGAGAAATTCATTGTCTTCCTCCTCTATGAACCGAGGGAAAATCTGGGCAACCCTTATAACTTCTACAATTGAAACTTCACCTGGAGCTTTAAAGAGATGTTTAAAATAATTTACCCCTTCAGAAGCCAAATCTTCGAAAGAGAGCGCTAAATCACCATTTGCTTTCTTCATTTCCCATATTGTATTTGAGTTTTTTCTCCCTTTGGCATAATTCTGGAAAAACTTGGAATTTTCGTCCCCTGCCTGTAACCAGATCGCTCTGCTTTTAAGGCGCCAACTTTGCTCCCTGAGCTGCAGAATTCTCCTTCTTTCCATTTCCAACTCATGGATCCTCAATCGAGATGCCCCTGAGCCATAGCCCTGACTGTCTGGATCCTCGAGAAGGGCAAGTTCTGAGTTCACCGCTTGCATTAATTCTTCCTCCTTTAGCTTCTTTTGGAGAGCCCAGCATTTTGAAGCAGCCTTCATCCTTAATAGGTTTTCCATGAACAGCTGACTTCGGTTCTCATTCTCATTAACCACGACTTTCCTCCAAGTTTTATGAAAAAGACTAATGTAAGATGCATCCAAAAGCCAAGAAGAGTTAAACTTGAAAGGATAGCTGACTTAGATAAATATCCTTTCACCTCCAGAAGAACCAGGAAGTGATCAGAGAGGCCACCATCTCCAACCCAATGCCTGAACGCCTGTAGTTTCTCAGCCAGCATATCGCTTATTAAAAAGCGGTCTAATTTCTTCCCAATCCAGTCATCGCCAAGTCTGCGATTCCTCCAAGAGGGGCGCATCTTTGATGGGTTAACATCAACAAGAGGCGACGAGGCCAATTTCTGATGAAAGAAAGCAGAGAGGGGATCTGCTCTAGCATTTACCCCCCAGGATTCAGTCAGGCCAAAAGAAAAATTAAAGTCTCCACCAATAATAAGACTTGGATGCGCCAAAAAGGACTTCGTGAAGAAAGAGTTCCAGAACTTCTCCCACTCCGAATTAGGACCATAGATATTCAGAAAAAGAAAAGGAATACAGAGTTCGTTGGAATAGAGTTCCACCGCCAAAATGTTTTCTGCTCCCCATGATGAGATTTCACGCGCTACCTTCACATTAAACCCCAAAACCACACCTCCAGAATGCCCATTTGTGTCCACTGCATGAAAACACCAACCCGGCAAAAGCTTATGCAGACAGCCTATAATATCATCTCCTTTCCCCAGCGTTTCCTGGAGAAAAAGGATATCAGGTTTGTTAGCCCTGACCAGATCCTTAAGAGCTAGTTTTTTGGGGGTACTGGCAAGACCCCTGCAGTTATAAGATAAAATGATCATTTAAAAACCTCGGGGGGTGATTGCTTTGCTCTAAGCACCCCTGGCAGAGACAACTGCTTTCCTCCAGCAATATCAATAATAGCCTTCAGCTTTGCTTTCGATAAATCCGACTTCCTCCCTCTTAACTTCTTTGGACCTATGGACACCTCATCCATTGCCAAACCGCCTACTACCGCCCCTTTTCCTTTTCTGGTAGCTAGAGGCCTTAGATTATAATGAGATTCACGTCCTCCATCTCCAGAATGCGTAGAAGCGAGAGAAGGAGGGGATGGAACCGACATTAGAACACTGTCAGTTGTGTTTAATCCCTTATTCATATCTGTCATATCGTTTGAGAGTTGGCATAAACGATCTAACTCACCACTACACGACACATGCAATGCGCTTGATAAGAGAGGGGAGGAGGACTAGCCTGATTCAATTCTTCCATTGCAATGACTGCTGAGAAACCAGCTGCAGAGAGATGAGTTGAAACAAACGCACTCGCTGTCACCTCAGACTGAAGTATTTCAATGCCCTCCATAGGCTCCGGCCCTAACTCCTGGACATTTGCCAGGACTTCGGCCTCCTTGGACTGAACCTCTTCCTTCTGAGCAGTGATCTTCATTTTTTCCTTTTCCTCTGCCTTAATCCCATTTTTCCTCTGCCTTCGACGTCGACGATGACCACGAGGACAATCCCGAGCCAGGTGGCCATATACTTTGCACCGATGACATCTGAATGGGAGGTTTTCGTAGTCCAGGGTCTGGATGAACTCTTGGCCACGATACTTTAAAAGTATATCATCCGCCAGACCTTCTTTGGGGTTTAAACTTACCATAAGGCGGGCTGCGCTCCAGTCATGAGTGTATAAATAGGATTTGTCAGAATCAAGGAACTTACCCAGAGTATTTCCGATTGAGGAAAAAACCGAGTCAGTCCAGAAATGTATAGGGAGGCCCATTAGTTTGACCCAGACTGGAAACTCCTCTGTTTTTTCTTTCTGGGCATCAAAGAGAGGCGTCCATTTCCTGAATAAGATAGGCCTCTTCCCTAGGCTCCAGTGCTTTGACAACACCCATTCGACATGCTCCTTTTGCCCAAAACGAAGACAGAACCAGCCTCTGTCAAGCATCTTGACCTCTTCTGGTTGTCCCGGAGCTTCTTTCCATTCAGCCAGAGCCCATTGCTTAATGAAGGCCACCGAGAACTTCCTTCCACCGACTCTGCCAACTAGAAGGGTTTCCGATGCTTCCAACGCCCTGTCTATGTGAATATCCACACCAAAGACACAACTGGGTCTTACCGCCTTTTTCCTGCAAATTTTGGGCTTCTTCCTCTTCCCACCCACATCCTCCGTCTTATCTCCTCCCTCTACAGCCTCAAATGACTCAGAACGCTTATCAGACTGTAGATAGATGCCTTCATTTGGCTCCTCAGCCATCCTGGAACCCCCACCCACCGATCCAAACAGATAACTTTGTTTTTGTCCCTCTTTTCCTGGAACTATTAAATCTCTTCCCGGCTCTTCAGCAGTCGGGGGCCGAGCAGAGCTAAGCCGCCCTTCCCGCATTGTATTTCCCTCAGAACTCCGGTCGATAGCACCTGTTGCCTTAACTCCTGCATCCGCTGCCATTTCCACGCTTACTGACTTCACTGCCTGCTTCGGAAAGAAATGATGCAGGTTCTCCTCTGATTCTTCCAGACCCCAACAGGCGAGGAGGTCTTCGGGTGTCGGATCGATGTCCAACGACTCCTTTTGAAAAAGGCACACCCGCGCTTCACCTGAAAACGACGCCATTTATGCCAGACCGAAAAATGCCTTCCCAAAACACGATCGTCTTCGGTCCCACAGCAAACAACTCCCAGAGCTCAGCCATGGCCACCCTGAAAGACCGCGCGGGAAAAACTATTCGAAAAAACCCCCTGCATGCTCTCGGCTCGTGTCAAATAATATATTATAAGAAACATTAGTTAATTTTTATTTTTAAAAATTATATTTTAGAGAAATATTTTTTTAATAATATCACATGATTTTTAAAAATGATAAATTTATAATTTATATAAATTTGTGATTTTAATAATTAATAATAAAACAAATAAAAATTTAGATCTATTTCTACCAAAAAATATTACAACTTATTGAAACTATCACACTAAATATGGGCAACAATATAAATAAAAACGATAGCATCAAGATGTAAGTTCAAAATAATAAAATCCATAAGATCAAGATATAATTTAAACGTTGGTGTTACTGATACTGATTCTCCCGGATAGAATTAATTTTTATTTAAAATTTTGTCTTTGTCTTTATAATTTGTGCTGGATAGATACCTCATAAATATACACAATCGTAATGATAAACTCGGAAACGAGAAAAAAAGGACTTATTATTAATTTTAATTTATAAATTGACTCAAAAGTACTAAATTATAATAAGAAATTGCAAAACACAGAAGCTAAAAAAATTATTATTTTTAATTTTAATTTATATTATAAATAAATAAAAAATACATTTTAAAAAGAAATTGCAAACAGAGAAGCTAAAAAAAATATTATTATTATTATTAATTTATATTATAAATAAATAAAAAATATATTTTAAAAATGTAATTTATATTGAGGATGGTGAAGATTTTTTTTAGCTAACTGAGTATTTTTGTTAAGATATTTGATGTTTCAAAATGCTTCCACAAAAATTTTAATTATAACAAAAAGTTTAATTTGATTATATTTAGAGTTTCAAACTATGAATAAATAAAGATAGAATAAACCATGAATAAATAAAGATAGAATATGATAATTAGAGTTAGAGAAAATGGTGGGAATGAGAAATAGTTATTTCATGATTTCACCTATTCAACATTTTTAAATTTTATATATTTATTTATTTATTCTAATTTATTTTTTAACGATGATTTCTATCAAATTTTAAGAAAATAATTTGGTTGATTTTTTTAAAGATTTTATTTCTATAATCAAATAGAAAGGAGAGGAGCATTAAGAGATCATTATAGCTATCCTAGATGAACACGTCAAGAAGGTTGGAAGTCTAGCATATGTTTTGGAAATAAAGGATGAGTGAGCGACGAAATTTTCCTCTTCCATTTTCTTAATATCGCACAACTAATAGTTTTTTTCTCCATAACTTGAAGATGATTTATTGAGATGTCCGATGTTTCTAGTGAACACTTCACCCATTTTGAGGGACATAAAACTTAATTCGATTATGCCCAGAGTTTCAAACCATGAATAAATAAGGATAGGATATGATTGTTATAGTTAGAAAAAAGCTATGGATGGTGAAATTTACTTTTGAATATTGATGAGATAACATTTAATTTATTTTGCTATATTTTATTTTATTATTGACCAAAAATGAATTTGATATATATATATTTTTTTCATTTTCAAGTGTGGTTAAGGAAAAAAACAATTATTATATAATTTTACTATTTTATTTCATTATTTCTTAAATTTAACCATAATTGAAAAAAAATCAAATTACTATTTTATTATTTTATTTGTGGAATTCATTTATAGTCAATAATAAAATAAAATAAAACAAAATAATTAAATATTATTTCATCAATGTTCAAAAATCAATTTCACTATCCTCAATGGCTATACATTTTCTAAAAACCTAATATATTCTATCCTTGTTTATTTATAGTCTCGAAGTCTAGGCATATCAAATAAAGCTTTTTGTCCATCAAGATAGGTGAAGCTTTCATCTAAATGTTAGACATCTCAATAAAAATACACAACTAACTAGAAATATTCATCATAGAAAAATTTACACACTAAAATATTATATATAGACATATTAAAAATAAAATAAAATAAATTAATAAATAAAATCTAAAAAAAATGAATATGGGAATTCATGAAATAATAACTTCTCCCCTTCCACATCATTTTAACTCCACTAGTATGTTGTCATCTTCATCCTTTATTCTCTTTGATCCCCTATTCCCTTTTTCCATAGCCTTTGTGATTCCAGACCTTTGTTCTCTATCCTCTCTCAACACCTATTCCCTTTGGTGGTGGATTTTGTTGCCCCAACTAGAAACAATGAGCTATAAACTCACTACTTTACATATTACTAAAGGGTATGTATATTTCAATAATTGCTATTATTTTTTATACAATAAATATTTGTATATTTTATAGGAGAAATATACATATTTTTTTTTATTACATCAAAGATTATCATGTTATTTATTGAAATTAAATTTGGCTAGAGATAAATCTAATTGTTCTTCACAACTACTAGAGATAAATCTAGTGGAAAAGAATTTTAATAATCACCTTATTTATATATCATTTTTAAAAATTTGGTTTGTTTATTTTTTCTATGTGGTTCACAGTCCACTAAATATTTGTACAAGGAAAATCCACCTGAAGAGGTCAATTCCTACCAGGTAATCCACAAATAATTTATTTAATAATCACCTTATTTATATATGATTTTTAAAAACTTAGGTTATTAGTTTATTTATTTTTCTCTATCCGAAGAATTCCTTTACATCATGGTCATTGAATTTGATGGTGTATTCAAGCTCGCAACCAATATTAAAAATTTGATAGGAATTCCAGTGGGTTCATTGAGACTCCTTTATAAACAAAGACAACTTAAGATGAAACAAGTGCTCATATATTATGGCATCAAGAGGGATTCCTCTATCTCTCTTGTTGCATGCCTAAAAGGTTGATCCAAGGGAGGTGGGGCATCTTCAGATTCAAAGCATCTATTCTTCAAGGAGCCAGTGAAAAAAATACCTAGCTCTCAACTTCCCTAGCCACCTCCTTAGGTGTTCCACTCAAATAAAGTTGAGGAGGTACCTTCTATTGCAATTTCACACACAAATATGGACGACTACCTTAAGCTCTAGATGGAATCAAGCATCATTTTCCGCTTCAATGGCTTATGGCCGCACTAAGAGGATGTTTATAAGTGGATTCGTTTGTCTAGGGAAAGGAAGTGCGATGTCATATTCTGCTCTAAGGGTTTTTTTATAGTGTTGTTTGCTGAATTGAAAGGCTACAAAAAGGCCCTAACTAGTGAGCCTTAGTTTTCGGGTAAAGTTGGTTTGTTCATAAACCTCTTAGTTATAAATTTTGATCCCTCTTTGACAATCATTACCAAACATCCAATTTGGGTTTGACTTTCAAATTTGGCTACCCATATTTGTCACTTTTCAAGTTTTTAGGGCATAGGAAATTCCTTGGGCCATTATCTTACCATATATAACTCTAGATGGAGGTATGTCATGTACATCTACGGAAGAATATTTGGTAAAATTGACATTACCTAAGGGATACCAAATAAAGTAAATTTAAAAATTGGTGATTATCATTGGACCTAATCACTATAGTATGAGAATATTATGTCTTTGTACTGCGTTTTTCTTCAAACTGGTGATTTATAGAATTTGTACCTTCTGTCAAATTCCAACAAGAAATGGCACATTAGATCTTATAAATCTAAAAGTTGGAAATCTTGTGAACCACCCAATATAGACGGAAAAACTTCTTCTACTTCTAATCATTTGGAGGATCGTGCCGACACTGATATGATTACCGGGGAACATGATCAGAATATCACTAATCATCATACTTATGAGGATTCAGTAGGGATCCTAGTACCCCCTGCAAACAGGCAGTTGGTAAGTCAAGATGTATCTTTGGGTATTTTGAAACGTGCACATGAATTGACTTCCTTTGACACCTAGAAGGAATATCCTTCTAAGCTCAACAATAATCTCCAAATGACTTTGGTTGATCCATCTCCTGAATATTGGACCAAGGTTGTGAGGTAGAGAGGAAAGAAAGTCGCTTTGAAGATCATCACCAAGATGGGTGATTCTTTTGGGCTTGTCAAATCCATGGTATTTCAAGTCCTTAGATGGATAACTACTACAATAATGTAATTCATATTTTGTGATAATAGAAAGTATTTATTTACCCAAAAAAAAAAGTTCTAAATGGGTTGACAATACAAGAGAAATGGACCCTAACCCCAAGAGTGTAAAGAGAATTGAACATGTAACCTCTTAATAGAAAAAATGCTTTAATGACAAGAACTCGATCAATTGAGCTCACAGTCAAGGCTAGATTATTTATTTATCACTATTGTTTTAACTTTTATTTTATTTTAATTTTTTGATATATAAATTTTTGAAGTTAAAATAATTATTTTAGAATGCAATTTTAAAAAAAAAATGTTTTAAAATATTAACCATTTAAATCATGTTTTTTTAATTATTTTTTATTTGAAAATACGTGTTTCAAATATTTTATATTTGTTGTCCTAATACTTTTAGGAGATTTTTTATACGTAATTATATTAACGATCAAAGTATGGTTTTAATTAAATCATTATTTTAATTTAATATAACATTAATTTTTATTTGAAATTGATTTTGTTGTTTTAAGTTTAAAAATTTGAATTTTCAAAACAAAATTATTATTATATGAATTCAGGCTTCGGTGATTTATATTATGAATTTTGAGAGATCTATATGTTTCAAACCATCTAGTGTGGTTCATCTTCAAGCTGCGATGAAGAACTAGATCATGGCATTATATTAAATAGATGAAGAGAGATGTTTTCTAGCCGCTAGAATATAACAACTAGTTTTGACTAAAAAATTATCATTAATTAATAAACAAAATTTTTAATTAAAATAATGTAATAAATGGAAATGAGTTGTAAATAAATAATTTAATTATTATTATTATTTTAATCACAATGAAGGTTAGTAATAATAAGGTCGAACTTCATTATTCTAAGCAATAAAACTGAGAAATAGTAATAAGAAAATGAAAAAAATAAAAATAAAATAAAATAAAATATAAATCAAAATAATGAATTAACTCAATTTCATTATTTAAAAAAATAAAAAATTAATAAAATACAAAATAAAAATATGAATAACTTAAATAAATAAGAAATAAACGAGTACCAAAAATTATGATTAAAATAAATAATTAAACATTATCAAAATTTAGGAATACGAGGAAGGGATCCAACACTTGCTAATACTCCAACCATCATCTCTATTCAGATTGATAGCTTCCTTTCAATTTCCAAGGCCTCCCTAAACTTATGGTGATGAAAATGATCTATCCTTCCAATGACCCTCACCTGTTCAATGCAGATGTGATGGTTTGTCTTTTGTGCAGCTTCTGCCAGAACGAAGGAGGACCTTCCATGTTTGATGTTAGTTGTGTGCTCAAGAATCCTCTAATTAATTGAGCGCCTAGCTTCACCAATGTATGGAGTCCCATAGGAGCAAAGCCTGACATAAACACCTTTCCCATATTTAGGGTTCACATGGTCCTTCACTTATCTTATGGAGCTTTCAATAGTGTTTAGGGGCCTAAACATCGAAGGCACTTTATGCTTCTTCAGGATCTTAGCAATCTTGTGAGTGGTTCCTTGGATAAATATAACAATAATAATATTGTAATTTTGAAGTGGTACAAAAATCCATCCAACATCGCAATGTGACATACATTGTTGCAATGTTACATAACATTTCAATTTATCCAATATCGCAAACTGACAAATATTGTCACAATGTTACATTACATTGCAATTTATTCAACATTGCAATGTGACATTATAAAATTTGTCAACCACAGTTACTAATGTTGTTCTCTATATTCGACTATTTTTTACTATGTTTGATATTCAACACTCTCCAACTTCTATCAAACATAATCAACTTTAAATATTATTGATTAATATTAATAATCAAGCATAGTCAAGCACATTAGTCAAACATAGATAAAAATAGTCAAGCAAAGTCATCAATTAGTCAAACATAGTCAACCATGACCAGCCATGGTCAACCACGACCAACCATGGCCAACCAAGGTCAACCATGGTCATCCATCTGCAACCAAAGGTCACCCATGGCCAACCATGATCAACCAAAGTGAACCATAATTAATTAAGGTCAACCATCTCAACCATGAGATTGTCAACCATCATAAACCATGATCAACCATTGTTCACCAAAGTTAACCATGATCGACCATGAGCAACTAATGTCAAATAATGCCAACCATGTTTAAATGTGATCAATTATGATCAACCATGGTCAACAACAGTCAACCATATTAACCATGAGTAACAATGGTCAACTAAGGTCAAACATGGCCAATCATGATCAATGATGGTAAATGAAGGTCAGCCATGGTCAAGCATGGTCAACCAAGATTAATCATGGCCAACATGGTCAACCAAGATTAACCATGGTCGAACATGGTAAAATGAGAGCAACAATAGCTAACCATCATTAGTCAAGGTCAATGAACATCAACATGGTTAGAATGGTTGCACATATTCACTAACATCAACCAAGGTCAACCATGCTTAAGCATGATTAACCATAATGGTAAATCAAGATCTCTATGGTGAAAATGGTCGAACATGGTCAACCAAGGTCAGTCATGGTCAACCATATTCGAACATGGTGAACGAAGATCGACTATGATCAACACGAAAGAAGAGAAATTGGGGTTAGTAAGCCCATATACATATGTGTTTTAGGCTAATATGTTTATGTTTATATGTTTTGAGGCTATAGAACTTAGTTATGTAAATATGAAGTCACATGGATATTAATAAAATATGCTAGTTGCAAAGACTAAGTTAAAGAAGAGAGTGTGAAGGGCTAAGATTCCATGAGCGTGAAATGAAGATAAAGGATAATTGATAAAGGGATTAAGCTTAGTTGGCTAGGTTATTATTAAAAAAATCACATGTCATAGAATGCACATGCTTTATCCTAACTCCATAAATTCAATTTAGAGAGTGCCAATTGTCAAGAGGAGGGACAAGCAAAAAATAGTGAACAGAGTGGCGGTCATTCCATCATCCATTATACCATTTCTATGGCAAAAGTTAACAAAAATCCTTTTAGGGGAATAGGGGGAAACCATGTGACGTATTTTCTCTTTCAGTAAACACTCGATGGATTTGGAAAAAGTGAGATAGTTTTGTTGTGTTTGAAAATGTTCTCATTGATGACAAAGAAAAGGGGGAACCTTTGGTTTATATTAAGGTGGCAACCCATTGGTTATAGATAGAAGCAAGAAGAGAACCCTTTAATAAATCGAAAAAAAAACAAAACATGTACAAACCTCAAATTAGTGAAAAATTAAGAAAACTAGGCCAAAACCTCAAACCTTCGCAAAAACATCGAATTTTGTATAACATGGAATGACCCAAAAGTCTAAATATTTTAAACCCTTAACATTAGTTAATAAATGTGAAAATCCCATGTTAATTTCCAATATCACATACTCGAAATATAATTAGTTGCTAATGCAAGAGATCAAAAGATAACTTGATATCTTCATATACTTCAACCCCAATCACACTCTAGAGTCATAGAGTGACCATGGGTTAATGGCTAAGGGTTAGGTACCTATTGAAATTTTGAAATATTATAACTCACACAACATAGGAGTTTATACTTTTTTAATATCCAATATGAGTTAAAGTCGATGGCCATGGAAGTGTTATGGTACAAGAGTTGAGCCATAAATTCTTTTGAATTCTCAATGTATTGGGATATCATGGATCACCCAATATCTTATATGGTTGGAACGTGATCATATCCCTTAGTCACGAGGAACTAAGGTGTAGCATCTAAGGGCTAAGATGCCATCGTACATGGCCATATCAACGATTTGGCAATGCAGATAGAGTTTTATTTATGTAATAATAAAGTAAAGCTTAACCACTAGTCATAGTGACAGGTCACATAGGTGCTAAGTTGTAGTAACCAAGTGAATCCTTGGAAAATTCACGCACTACCATTATGGTGAAAAGGTACAAAGGTTAGGATTGTCTAGATAGATGATATATTATCTTTTGTTCATGCTCCTAGACTTGAGAAGCGTTAAACCTATTCTCGTCATTTTTAATTAGATGGATCACGTTGGTTAAGGTTTTTGTGTGAAATTATTTTTGGATTTCCTAATATCTGAAGAGAAATACGCCAAATTTGAAGAAACGGGCCATATCACAATGGTGATAACCAATATTTAAATTTTGATATTCCGAAATTAAGGATCGGGGCATATTTGATACACTAACATCAAACTACATTCAGCTACATATCTAGGAATATGTAAGGTGCATAATCGCCTTGGGAAAAGGAGGTCGGACAACTGGGAACTTGAAAAACAAAAGCGTTAAAATAGTTGTTGGAAATATAAAAAGCATATATATATATATATATATAAATAAACACGAAAGAGGAGAAATTGAGCATGTATCCGTTGAATTCAAGGGAGCACTTAAATTTAAATGTTTTTTTAAAGAAAATGAGCCTATATCAATTACGTTGTTGATACATGTATCAATGAAATTATAAATTGAGTGTTTATTAAGAGTGAAAGAACTGGTAGCACAGAAGGTAGAAGAAAATAATAGATGCAGAGAATAGAATATATAACTTGATTTTAAATATCAAGGAAGAGTCTAGTATTACATAATCCAAAAAGAATCAAAAGTGGACTAGAATCAAAATAATTGTAGGGAATTATAAATAATATGAGTGAATTACAGTATATTAATGATCAATGAGGATTTGGTGACAACAAAGCATAAGAAAAGATTTAATTGGAGAAGAGAATATTGTAGATCAAATATCTGAATGGATTGATGTCTTCTGTATGTTAGTTCCTATAATAATTTTAGATTGATTCCTACATAAACTAATCAATTAAAATAAGTTTTATGGTTTTCTCCTTGAAAACCATAGAGAGACAAATGGCCCTTCATGATGATTTTTTCTAAAAGAGATCTCCAATCTTTAAGGGAACAAATTATGAATTATGGAAGATAAGAATGAAGACCTATATGATGTCTAGGTTTGGAAATTTATCTATGTTTTGTGAATGGTTGTAAAGTTCCACTAACACCTCCAATTGATCCATATGATACAGAACACTTTGTCCATGTTATGAAAAACAATGAATTACATTTTATGTGATCTTGTAGAATCAAAACTTGTTAATGTAGTGTGAATCTTCTTAAGATATTTGGAATAAACTTCAAAAACTCTATGAGGGATATGAAAATATAAATGTGGCTAAGCTTCAAACTTATAAGATTCAAATTGAGATTCTAAAAATGAATGAAGAAGAAGATAATGCAGGATTCTCCCTTCATGTAGATGAGGTTGTGAATACCATTAGAGGACATGATCAAAAGATTTATTAATCAATAATTGTTGAAAATGTGTTGAGATCTCTTCCTTTGATATTTAACACAAATTTTCCATACACACTATGCACATGATGACATGTAAGTGTGATCTATGAAGCCGAGTCATATTTTAGAGTAGTGATCATGATGCAATCGAAGGATGAAAAATGGCATGAAGATGTGGTTCAAAGTAAGTTATGAAAGGAAAAATGGAATAAGAAAAAAAAGTACACATGAATACCATAATTTAAAGAAAGATGGAATACTTTGATGATGACATTTTTATTTTAATCTAGTATGTAATTTATGAAATTTGTATCTCTTTTCTTTTAGGCCAACTTTTGGTATAATTTCAACCCAAGCAATAGACTTGGGAGTGACTTACAAACTTTATTAGAAGAAAGTAATCTTCCCTTGCATAAGGGGGTGAATTCTAGATGATTGGTTACTTGATAAAGAGACTTACATTGATTTTTTAGTTCATGAGAGCAACTTGATAATTTCTCTAGCTTTGTCTAAATAGGTAGATGAGGCTAGAATTGTACTTCATTGCTATAATTACTAATGCCCATTGTTGAAATAAAACATATTTTTATAGGCCCTTAAGACACTTGATATTAAGTGTCAAAATAGTAAGATTCATTAGGAGTTACGAATGGAACAATAGCAATCTTACAAAGTAGCCTTAGGTAATACATTATTAGGAACTAGAGTGGATGTCCTTACATGACATCATTGCAAGAAATAAAGCTTTATAAATTTAGAGGCTTTTCAGCCTCTAAATTAGTTAACCAATTAAATGTATAACCATTTGATGTAATTTGTTGTAATAAATGATTAATATTTCGAGAGATACTACATCTTCATTAAGCTCTAATCATGCTCGGGCCCTCCTAATTTTAAATGATGCATTTATGGGAAAGCATGTTCACCCTTAAATTGGCATTCAGAATACTAATTTAAATCAGAAAATAAACATCAATAAAAATGCAAAACTATAAATACATATTATTTCTATTAATAATTATATATTTTTATATAAATCAAGGAAAAAGAACTTCCTCAAATTTTAATAGATCACCATGGAAAGTGATGAAAGGCTATTACAAGTGAGATACGTATCTTTTTCTTCCGCACAAATAAAGGTCCATTCTTCCTCCACTCCGTGCACCAGCTACTCGATGGTCGTGACATCCCCTAACATTATGATTACCATTGGCCTCGACAGTGAAGGAGGTCTCTACGAACGACTCTACAAAGACTTGCAGAGCCATGCAGGGTTCCAGACCACATGTAATAATCAGTTTTAAAGACATAATGTTTCTTTCTTCATTATTACTTACAAACAATATGCATTGTTTCATATTATAAAAAACTTATTTCCATGCACGTTGTTTTATGAGGATGTCAATTCTTTCTTCAATATTACTTACAAACAATATGCCTTGTTTCATATTATAAAAAACTTATTTCCATACACGTTATTTTATGAGGCTTTCAATTAATTAACGAAGTGAATCTACTGTGCTGGATGCTCTAGCGCGTGGCTTACACCATTTTTAAATGACGAGTTCTAGAACATTGAATTATATAATAGCGAAAA
This sequence comes from Pinus tabuliformis, assembly GCA_031772625.1. Lineage (NCBI taxonomy): Eukaryota > Viridiplantae > Streptophyta > Pinopsida > Pinales > Pinaceae > Pinus > Pinus tabuliformis. Next base: position 575,976,197 of record CM062818.1, read on the forward strand.
GTCAATATAAATGTAAATAAAAACAAGTTACTAGAAGACTACTTTATATCAATATACGATTGTATAAGTAGTGATTGTCAACCTAATTTAAAAAAAAAAACAAGCAAGAAAAAATAAACTTCAATGAAGATCATCATGATTATAAACATTAAAAATGTTTTACATTATGGGAGCATTGATTCTGTACCCCACACCTTATATTATGCCATCAGCTAAATGATGGTTTATTTGTTTATTACTCCTTTTGTTATCACATTTGATCATCTAGTTCAAGGTTACGTTAGAAAATGTATTCAAGTATTATATTTAATTGTGATGGCTTTCTTTCGCAAGTCCAATTTTTAAATAGGTATACAAAGAAGTCATGTAATCTTAAACACCTATCTTATGATTGATTGGAGAGAAATTTTAATTTATAATTGGTTAGAGAGAAATTGACAACTTAAACTCGTTTTTTTTTAAAGAGAAATTGGATGTTTAAAGTATTATTTTTTTGTTTATCAAATTGTTTGAGTTTTTTAGAGCTTGACCTATGGCTTGGGAAACTGTGACCCAAAAGCATCTAAGCCATCAAAATCACCTAGAAATAACTATTTAAAGTATTACCAATTTAATTTATTTTTTATAATTTTTTTTAAGATAAAAAAAAGAGTTTTTATTTTTTTTAATATTAAATTGTTTTTTAAACAAATTTAAAATTTTGAAAATAAATTACTTAAGAAGAGAGAACAATTATTCAATTCAAACATTCTAAATAAATACCATTACTATTTAAATTTATCTTTTAATAAGGATTTTTTTAATAAATTTTAGAGTGAAATAACTCTTTTAAAATTCAATATAAATGTATAATTAATGAATTACTCATTTTTCGAGTCAAACAAATTTTCAAAATGTATATATTTTTTTATTTATTATGATTAATAGATTATTAATGTGTAGTATAACTCTAAAATATGACATTTTTGGACCATATTTTTGGATCAAATCTTTTGCAAAATCCTTCAAAAGTTTTTTGGAACAATGATTTTGACTCTATTATCAAGAGATTCTCCCAAATATTTTCAAGAATAATGAATCCATTCATGCATTTTAGATTAAAAAAATACACAATCTCACAAATAATAATAAAACATAGTTTTAACAATTAATTAATTTATAATTTATAATTTTAATTTTAATTATTAAATTACATTTTTGTTTTATAAAAAAGCTACATATTGTTTTAATTAATATTAATTATCAATATATACATATAAATTATTGATGTTATTGAGAAATTTTCACTTTTATATTATTAATTTTAATTCATCATAATTTAATTACATTGATAAATATACCCTTTATTAGAAGTGTGCACTTTAATTTATTTTTATAATTTATAATTTTAATTTTAATTATTAAATTACATTTTTGTTTTATAAAAAAGCTACATATTGAAATTTTAGAAAATAAGTATGGTTGACCACGGAGGAGCGAGGATGGCTAGGGTTTTCCTTGGTGCCGCCGTCACACTGCAAATCTGCGAAGGGGCGGAGAAAGCAGAGAACGCCTGGAGGAAATTGATTGCCGGATCAACCGAATCATTTACGTTGTCATGGATCTGGTATTGCAGCGGAACATAACACAATTCCCCTGCATCAAATCGGCCCACGGAGGCTGATTGGTCTGCTCATAGGTCATGGACGAGTTTTCATTATCTGTTTAAGGGTTATTTTCATTGTAAATGGTTTGATCTTAGTGTAACAAGATACGGCCGGGACGATACAGCCTGCCATCGACCAGATCCGCAAACGAAAACGCAATATTACCTTGATTCGGTGCTTTTAAAGGCGTTTAAAGGTAAGGATGAAGTAGACTGGCAGGAGATGGCCGTGCGAGCAGGAGACAAACAGAATGTTGCTCCCCCATTTCTCGGCGGAAGAACGAGGGGCGGCTCAGATCTGACACCAGAGAGCAGATCTCATGATACCTTTTTTATATGGCACGGTCCCGCTGAGGCACACTCAGAAACTATTGCGCTTGAATCTAGAGAATCAATGATAGGAGGGGGAAATCCATTCAATGCAGAGGAAAAAGAAAAAAACCCCAAACATGCTTTCCAACCACCAGATCTGGAAAATAAAACAGCAAAGCGGGGCATGGATAAGATCTCTGGAACCACTACGGCTGCATCTGGAAAACTGCTAACAGGAGGAAGAAAGCCCTTTTCCGATCCGCCAGATCTGGAGAACAATCATGAAAAATGGGGCTTCATTAAGGCTGATCCGTCAGATCTGAAACAAATATTTATTAGATCGGTAGAAGGCAGACACTTTTGTGTACAAATCAAGGAAGGGATGGATGTTCTGGAGGTAAAAAAGCAGATCCAGATCAAACTGGGAACTCCGGCAGCATACCAAAATCTCTTATTCTCAGGATTCTGCATGCAGGACCAACACACTCTCCAGCACTATGGAGTCGATAAAGATTCAACCATCATCCTCAATCTAAGACTCCAAGGCAGATGCAAGGGAACCAGCTCAAAAAATACAGCCTCCTTCCGCGATGCAGTCAAAGGAAAGGAACCATTGCAACATAGACCAACACCCACACCAGAGCTTCCAGGGCCCTGTATTGTGGAACAAAAGCTAGAATCACCTATGCTTACTGTATCATTTCCGGAGGTAACATATCTATACACAGATTTAATTCACAATGCTGTAATATGCAGATTTAACGGTTTTTGGCCCAAAGCTGATGCACTGCATCAATGGGTTTTTACATCATGGACATCCAAATGTGAAATATATCTATGCCCTAAGGGATTCTTCATAGTCAGATTTAGCACAGAGCTGGAACGAGACAATATCATTAATCAGGGGCCTTGGTTTTGGGGCAATGCTGGTCTCTTTATCACCCCCTGGTTCCCTGACTTTGACGCCACTACCATGGTAGTTTCAACAATGCCAGTTTGGGTAAGGCTACACAACCTCCCATTGCATTTCTGGCATCGAAAATCTTTAACAGCCATTGGGAATTCCTTAGGAAAACACCTCAAAATAGATGAGGACAGAGCTAACCGGGGAATTTTCACATATGCCAGAATATGTGTAGAGGTGGATCTAAGTCAAGGGCTCCCAGATCACATCACTTTGAATTTCAATAATTCAATGTGGACGCAACAACTTGACTACGAGAACACGACTTTCAGATGTCGCGACTGCTTGTAGACAGGGCACCTCCAATATGCATGTCCACTGTCTAGTAAGGAGCCTAAAGGGAATAAGAAACAACAGAAAAAACCAAAAGGTTGGCAACATACAGAACCATTGGAGGAGGAGGCACTGAACACGGAACCCACAGACGTACAAAGGAGACAGGGAAAAATGCAGGAAGAGAACACCGAAGTGCCCAAATCGGAGCCAAATAGCTTGGTTCGGCAGCAAGAATTACAGCTGGAAATAAGCGGTGCCAAACGAGCACATAGCTCTAAAGGATCGAACTCGGATAAAGAACAACCAGGGTACATAGAGGAAAACCAACTTGCCATAATTGTCCTTACTACCAACACTGGAGTCTGGCGTAAAGTGGAGAAGAAAAAAGGAAGAAAAATATAGGCCTGTAGACACAACTTTTTCTATTATTTCTATTGTATTCCTGTCATTACATGAACAGTGTTTTGCTACTTTGTGTTTTTATTTCTGTTTGTTTCTTGTCATTACAGCAACAGCCATATGTATATGCTTCAAGCATCTACAAAATGTAATTTTATCAATATGAATAAAATTACGATTTTTTCTTACGGAAAAAAAAAAAAGCTACATATTTTTTAATTAATATTAATTATCAAAATATACATATAAATTATTGCTGTTATTGAAAATTTTTCACTTTTATATTATTAATTTTAATTCATCATAATTTAATTACATTGATAAATATACCCTTTATTAAAAGTGTGCACTTTAGTTTATTTTTAATTACAAAATCTAATCAAAAGATTGAATATGAAAAATGCTCTCATATTTACTTCATCTGCTCTAAACCAATGGATAGAGATTAAAATGATAACTTCTTCGCACATTTAAATTATATTTTAAAATCATATTTAAATTTAAAAATTTAAAAACATGATAAGATTTTTACTATACCACGTATAATTAACCACATATAAGGATTAATAAAAACAAAATTCAACTACATTGAAATGTGATTTGGATTCATAATAATTGGATTCATGTGGATTTATGGAATGCCATTTTGGTCTTTCGTTCACTTTCCTCCATGCAGTTGCATATGCGTACTCTTCCATTGGCACATGGATCACTGTGTTTAGTGGATGATTACACAAATGTGATCATTAGTGTAGTCGATCATCGAAGTGGGTTTTAGCTTTATAATATTACGGTTAGGTTTATAACAATAGGTTTATAATATTATGTATTAGGTTTATAGGCTTATAATATTATCGTTATAATATTAAATTTTAGGCTTATAGAAATAAGTTTATAACAATATGTTTTGGTTTTATAATATTATGTTTTAGGCTTACAACAATTAGTGTATAGTATTACGTTTTAGGTCGATAAAAATATGTTTTATGTTTATAACAATATTAAGTTTTATTATTAATATTAATATCAAAATCTATATAATATTAATAATAAATATATAATATTAATATTAATTATTAATAATTATAACAATGTTCCATTAAGGTGTCATTACATTAACAATATCACATTAATTAAGACATAAGACATAAATATATTATTAATGTAATAATAATATTCTATGTAACAATTCATTTTTATATCAATATTAATGTTATTAATAACATTATTAGATATATTTAATAACAATAATATTAATTTTGTAGAGATTTCTGGAATATTACTCTATGGATAGATGATACATATTACACAATATTATTTCATAAATCTCTACAATAATACATATAATTAATAATAGTAATAATAATAACGTTAATGAAAATTTTCAAAAATCTTTCACTGTGGAAGTCTTTAATCACTAATAATATTAATACATGTAATTAATAATAGTAATAGTAATAACAACAATAAAATGATTCACATTAATGTTAAAAACATCTTCATAATAATTCGTTTCCAATATAGTTTTTAATAGTTTCCAATTTGTCTCAACCAACACCATTTTTTGAGTGCTAACCATGGAGGCATATAGTGGATGGCCAGGGTTAACCATAGTAAAACCATGGTTAACCATCAACTTTAGTCAAACATAATTGACCATTATTATTATATACTAATATAATTAGTTAAACATAGTCGAACACATTATTTAAACGTAGTCAAACAAAGTCAAAATTTATAGCCAATGTTTAAATAGTTGAGCGTGATAAAACTTGGTCAACCCTGTGGTGACCATATTTAACAATAGTCAAACTTGTTCACTCATAGTCATTCTTAGTCAGTGTAACTCAACCCATATTGAATTATAGTCAACCATGGTTAACCAAAGTCAACATTGTCTACCTATTTAGCTAAGGTCACCCTTGGGTAGTCATAATCAAGATTTAAAAATATTTAGTAATTACAATATTAATATTAATAAAGTTTACTAATAATAATAATAATAATGTGATGTGGGAATAGTACATAAATCTAACCAGCGTCGCAATTTGACAAACATTGTTGCAATGTTATATTACATTACAATTTATCTAATGTCATAATGCAACATTACAAAATTTGTCAGCCACATTTAATAATGTCGTTGATTTTGTTCAACTATTTTGACTATGTTTGGCAGTCAACACTCTTCAACTTCGATCAATCATCATCACATATTAATATTATTGATTTATAATATTTAAACATGTTGTGGCATTAAAATGTTATATAAATCTATCCAATGTCGCAATATGATAAACATTGTCATAGTGTTACATTACATTGTAATTTATTGAATGTCACAATGTGATATTACAAAATTGGTCAACCACATTTATTAATTTTGTTCAGTATGTTCGACTATGTTTGATAGTCAACACTCTCCTGCTCATGTCAAACATAATCTCCTTTTAATATTATTAATTAATATGAATAAACAAACATAGTCAACCATATTAGTCGAACATAGACACACATAGTCAGGAAAAGTTAACAATTAGTCAAACATAATCAACAATAATGGTTAGTTAAGGTCTTTGTAGTGAACCATGGTAAACCATGGTAAATCATGGCTAACTATGACCAACTATGAGCAACCAAGGTCAATTATGGCCAACCATGATCAACCATGGCAAACCATGATTAACCAAGGTCAACCATCTCAACCATCATCACCTATGATCAACCATGGTTAACCAATGTTAGCCATGGCCAACCATGAGTAACCAATGTCAACGAAGGTCAACTATGATCAACTATGATCAACCATGAATAACCATGGCCAATTGTGGTCAACAATGGAGAACCATGAGGAGCCATGGCTAGTCAAGGTCAACCATTGTCAACCATGACCCACGATGGTTAACCAAGGTCAACCATGGTTATCCAAGATCAACCAAGATAAAAAATGGTCAACGTGGTCGACTAAGATGAAACATGGTAGAACATGGCCAAACAAGATCAAACATGGTCAATTGGGATTAACCATGATCACCAATTCTTAACCATGGTCAACTAAGGTCAATGAATATCAACATGGTTAGAATGGTTGGACATGGTCAACTGAGGTGAACGATGGTCAACCATGATAAACCATAATGGTTAATCAAGATTTTTTTTGTTTATAATGGTCGAACATGGTGAACCAACATCAACCATCATAAACCAAGGTTAGCCATGGGAAACCATGAGAAAACAAGATTAACCAAGATGAACATGGTTAGAAAAATTGAACATGGTCAACCATTGTCTCTATGGTTGAATATGGTCAACCTTAATGGTCAATCAAGGTCTCTAAGGTTAACCATAGTAAACTTTGGTCAACTTTTACCATAGTGAATGTTTTTCAACTTTAGTCATTTGTAGTAAATGATGGTCAATCATGGTTTCCCATGATCAACCATGGTCAACAATGATGAAACATTCCTTTCTCTATCGACTCTAGATGACCAACCATGGTATTCCATGGTTAGAATGGTTGAACATGGTCAACCAAGGTCTATATGGTTGAATATGGTTAACCATAATGGTTAATCAAGATCTTTATGGTTTAATATCATCGATAATGGTCAACCCTCTTCAACTATGACTAGCCCTATTGACCATTTCAAACATTAATGTAACCATTTTTGTAACATAATTTAATGTAACACTAGCATTGACATTAATGTAAGCTTGATCATGGTCGACCTCGTCACCCTTGATCAACCTCATCAACCCTAATTCACAATGCTCAACCATAGTTAATAAATACACCCAACACAGATAAGCTACAACTATCATAACCACATTTACTAATATAGTTAATATACACTAATCAACAACATAATCAAATTTTTATACACCAATCCAATTAACATATATCAACCACATCAATAAATATAATTATACTAATTTAATAAAAAATAACTTTAATAAAAATAATAACGAATTTTACCCTTCACCATTTAAACTTCAACCATTCAATAATGATCATGAATAGACACATGACAAAATAGACGAGCAGTAGATCCTCTTGTCTCAATTCAATAAAATCCCCTCTAACGATATTATCCATACTCATAAAAGGGAGTGCCAAGGAAAACATCATTTCAACAAATAATAAAAAGAATACAATGCTAGCTTTGGACTATCTTTACTACAAATCCATATTCATAAAAAGAGTGCCAAGGAAAACATAATCTCAATAAATAATAAGAAGAATACAATCCCAGCTTTGGACTATCTTTAATGTATTAGCAGTAAAGCTTAACATTCCATAAATTATATATTTGTATACAATTTTAATATAATTTATTAATACAATTTTGAATTTTTTTTTAACTATATAATAATTCAATATCAAATATATACAATATTTAATTAACAATAAATTATAATATTACGTAAATTATGTATGAGATTTTGAAATGGGTTTCTTATATGACTGTGAACAATTCATAATATAAATAAGCATAACATTTTTTAATAATTGTAATAAAAACAATATAGGGTAATTAAATAATTGTGACGTGTAAATTCCGGGGAAATTTTCTCGTATAAATGATATATTTTTTCAACTATTAATAAATGATATAAATTTGATCATTATTTTTCAAAAATTTTGTATTAATTTTGAAAAATTTGGTTTTACAATTTTATATTCTAAAAGCGTGTATATCAATTTTGAAATTATTATTATTTTTAATTAAAATGCCAATATTATTATTGGCATGTTAATAAATTTGATTTCAATTGATTAATTTGAAATCCAATTTTGATGTTTTGCTCTTGTTCTTTTTCTTTCTCTTTCTCTTTCTCTCTTTTTATATATATATATATATATATATATAATTAATATTCAACTTATTAAAATATATAAGTTTTTCTATAACTTACATTTCTAAAAATGCAAAAAAGAAGGGAACATATGTTGTCATTATATTGAATTATTAAAGGCATTCATAATGGTTAAAATGGTGTAATATAGTTACCATCAACATATATGTATACAGATAATAATAAAAATTCATTATGGAATATTAAAGTGAATACTACTAATTTTTAAGTTTATTTTAAACATTATAATTTAACTAATATACAAATATTTACATAAATTGATTTTTAATAGTTATAATTAAAGTGATGCACACATTATATGGATTATTAATTTTGGAATACTTCCACAATGACCTTGGTTTGTGTGGGTGGTGTGCTTATGGATTATTAATTTTGGCATACTTCCACAATGACCTTGGTTTGTTTGGGTGGCGTGCTTATCATGTTTAGGTTGGTGAGTTAGGGGCTATTTTGGGGCTAGTAAGTGCATGTACGTATGTGTTTTAGGCTACTATTTTTATGTTTATAAGTTCTAAGGTTATAGAATATAGTTTTGCAAATGTGAAGTCACATGAATATTGATAAAATATGCTACACTCTAGACCATGTCAAACAAGAGGGTATGGGGGGTTAAGACTCCATGAGTGTGAAATGAGGATAAAGGATAAGTGATGAAGAGATTATGACTAGTTGGCTAAGCTATTACCAAAATCATCCCAAGTCATAGAGTGCATATCTTTTATCCTAACTACATAAAGTGAATTTAGAGAGTGTCATTTGTCAAAATAAGGCACACACAAAATAGTGAAGTGTGTTGGAGTCATTCCAACCTCCATTATACCACTTCTCCAAGGAAATTTGACAAAAATCCCTTAGGAGAAGAAGGAGAAACCATGTGACCTACTTTATCTTCTAGTAAAATGTTGTCATTGATGTTAAACAAAACAGGGGACCCTTTTGTGTATATTAAGGTGATAATCCATTGGGTGTAGATAGAAGCAAAGTGATGCAGGAGCATCTGGACACCTCAATGAAAGAAAATTAGAGAAAGAGGACAGGTGGACAACCACATGGACAGCCAGGCCAATCTTGAACAAGATTCGGTTAATGAACTAATTTTAGTTAAAAAATCAGCTAAAACTGAATGTATGTGTAATAAGAATGGTAGGATTCTTGAGTAAATGGAGAAGAAAAGAGAGAGGAAAATCGTGTGTATGAGAGAGAAGGCAAAATGTGATCGCCAGAGAAATCTGGATTAAGGCTGAAATGCCTTAAAACTGTAATCTGAATTTGTGTATAATAAAAGTGTTTCTGTGTGAACTTGCGTCTTTATATGTTTTTGTTGTTTTCTGGTTTCCTTTTCTCTTGAAAATGAAAATGTGAATGCCACAGAACAGGCATGTTAATACGCAGGGTTTGCGGTAGAGCTTTGTGAATAATTTCAGCAGAGGACGAGGCCGTCGTGGAGGATTTCATTCCACTAGTTGCCATGCCTCGAGAGGATTTAGGGAATGAAGATTTAGCGAGCGAGGAAGAGGGAACTCGATGAATGGCTGGATAAGAATTCCAGTCTAGAGGAAGAAACGCCGCTGGGTAAATTTCAAGATTCTGACGCCGACGACTTGTATGAAAGTCCTGGAGAGTTCGACCCTCATTGCCAGGATGAGGGTTCTGAGAGCGACCCTTGCCAGAATTTCGGCTTTGATCCGTTACTGGATGAACATTCAAGCATCTGTCGATGAGCATGATTTCGATTTTATTTTCGATGAGTTTTACGCACGCATGCCATGGCTTGGCCTGCCTTTTCTCAGATAAAAAATACGCGGGAGAAGCTGGACCAGGTTTTCCAGGTCAATGGCAATATTCCGTCCCTTGTTGACGAGGACGAGGAAGAAGGCGCCGGATTCCGTGGTGCTAATCCTCTATATCCAAATAATATTCGGTTAAGAAGTAATGGTTTCAGACATGGTTCTCTGTGTGATTCCCGTGGGCAGGAGGACGATGAAGACTCCTCTTCTGAAGATGAGGATGATGTCGAGAAAGAAGAGTCGAAGCCGTCGCCCAGCGTTGAAACACCGAAAGCCGAAGGAAAAGCCGCCGAGCCGTTTCAAGATTTGAACGAACCGAGTGTCGAGGCTAAGGCCGAGGCCGAGGCGGAGAAAGAAATTCCCATAGAAGATGCCATTGAGGAGGAGAAAGAATCCACCAAGGATACTGGTAAGCCTCTGCAGATGGTAGCGAGGAGGACGTCAAGGAAATGAAGCTGCTGAAGGAGCGGGATTCCGTGAAGAGGGTGTAGAGGGAGACGGAGGTGATGACCAACATGACGTGGAAATGCCAGCCATGGACAAGGAGCGGATAAAGCAGAAAGAGCTTGAAGTGTTTGTTGGTGGACTTGATAAGGACGCCGATGAAGAGGATCTCAAGAAGGTGTTAGTGAAGTTGGCGAAGTTGTTGAGGTCAGATTGGTAAGTGAGACCTCGCTGTCAAAAAGAAGTGACTCTGAAAGGCTTCGTGGGCCCATAATCCACAGGTCCCAGGATCGGGCTTGTAAAAATACTGAAAACGGAGATCACCCGGTCTTCGTTTTCATCACAAAGGCATCAAACCCTTTTCTAATGTGAAAAATTATGGAACATGTACAAACCTCAAAATTGTGCCAAAAAGAGAAAATGAGGTCAAAACCTCAAATATTTGCAAAAATACCAAATTTTATATAACATGGAATGACCCACAAGACTGATGATTTTGGACCCTTGCCATTAGTTAGTAGATGTAAAAACCCCTTTTTAAGTGCCAATCCATCTACCAAATGCTCGATATATTAGTAGTTCCCAATACAAGAGCTCCCAATATTAGTTGATATCTTCATATACTTCAACCCCCAATTGTAGTTCATAATCAAAAAGTGGCATGGGTTAATTTCTATCGGTTAAGTGCCTCTTGAAACCTATGGATATTAGAAGTCACAAAACATATGAGTTTACATATTTCTTGATATCCAATCTAAGTTTAAGGGTTTGGTCAAGCCCATGGTCATGGAAGCATTATCGTATAAGACTTGAGCTAAAAGCACTCTTGAAATCTCAATGTATAGGGAATTTTATAAAGGCATGAGATCATGGATCACTTGATATATGATATGGTTGTCACTTGGTCATAACCCCTAATCATGAGAAACTAAGGAGTAACACCTGAAGGTTGATAGCCCTCGCTACATTACCATATCGGAAATTCAAAAAAACAGAGTTTTATTTCTCTAATAATCTCGTACAACTTAACCATTGGTCATAGTAACATGTGAGATGGATGCTGAGATGTAACACCTAAGTGACTAGAGTCCCTGGAATATTGGTGCAATACCATTATGGCTAAATGGTGCAAAGGATGGGATTTTTATGATAGATTATATATCGACTTTTGGTGATGCTCCTACACGTAAGGAGCATAGGTCTAATTCCAAAGTATTAGAGTTCTCTAAACAATGTCACCTTTCAAGATTCATGATGAAAGTGAATGAAAAACTCTTCGAGTTCACATATGCATTCCATAGGATCTATCAATAAACAAGAATATAGGTGACATTGATAGATATAACTAGTCTTGAGGATGAACCACATTAGTTAGTTTGAAACGTCGACCAAATAATACTGATGTGATTAATCTGAAAGACATGCTTACTATCTCATTGTATGTAATAAGATGGATCATCTTTGTAAATATTTTTGTGTAAGATGATTTCAAGATTTTCTAATATCCTAGGAGAAATGGGCAAAATTTGAAGTTTAGGCCATAGCCTCTTGGTAATAGTGATAACTAATATTAAAAATTTGATATGCCAAATTTGAAGCTTAGGGAATATTTGATATCCTGGCATGAAACTTCACCCAATTACAAATTTGGGCATATGTAAGGTGTATAACTACCTCGGGAAAACAAGGTTGGACAATTGGGAGTGTGTAAAGGAAAGGTGTTGACATCGATTTAGGACATAAAAAACAAATCTTATATATTAATTACACTATTGAGGCATGTATATTAAGTTATGAATTGAGTTCCTATTAAGAGTGAAATAACTTATAACATAGAAGTTAGAAAAAAATAAAAGAGGTAGTGAAAAGAACATACAACTTGATGTTAACTATGAAGGAAGGGGCTAGTGTAGAGAAGAGATTGAGTAACTTGATTGCATAATTCAAAATGACAAAGTGGATGAGAATCAATATAGTTAAATATTAGAGACAATTGAGGTATGTACAAAGAATTGTTGAAAATTTGAGCGAAGTAGAATATATTAAATATCAAAGAGGATTGTGATTATTCTGAAATAGAAGATAGGATTGAACTAGATAATAAAATATTGCAAATAAATGATCTGAATGGATTGGGGTCTCCTATATGTTATCTCCTACAAGGATTGTAACTGTAGGTCGATTCCTACATAAATCAATCAATTAAATTTAGTTTCTAGTTTTCTCACTAAAGGGTTTCCATGTATGCCACGTGTCTTATGTTGTGATTATGAGGCTGGTCTTTAATTATGCCTGGATTATGTAATAAGTAAAAAAATTTCATATATTAATTAACCTCCCTCTAAATAAATTGTAAATCCAATAATTAGTATCAGAGTAGGTTCCTTCAAAACTAGTTTAACTACTAGAACGTATATGTCAGAGGGAAAAATGGCCAGTTAGGATGGATCTTTCCTAAACATAGCCCCACTCCTTAAGATAGAAAATTATGAAAATTATGACCTTTGGAAGATAAGAATGAATATTTGTATGATGTTTCTTGGTTTGGAAATTTATCTATCTATTTTACATCGTTATAAAATTCTAGTAACACCTCCAGTTGATCAAGATGAGAAAAGAGTCTTTGAATCTAATGAAAAGGAAATGAATTACATTTTATGTGACCTTATAGAAGCCAATTTTTTTAATGTAGTGTGAATTTGTTTAAGATATTTGAAACAAGACTCAAAACACCTATTAAGGAGATGAAAAGGTAAAAGTGAATAAGCTTGAAAGTCATAGAAAACAATTTGAGAGTCTAAATATGAATGAAGAAGAAGATATTGAGTGGTTCTCCTTTGATGTAGATGAGGTTGTGAATACATTTAGAGAACTTGATGAAAATATTGATCAATCAATAATTGTTGAAAATGTGTTGATATCTCTTACTTTGATTACCACAATGATTTTAACCATTGAAGAAATTATTCATCTCAACTATCTAACGATGGATGAACTATAAGGAATATTTGTTGCATTTGAAATGAGAATAGGAAAAGAGGAATTAGGATTAAATGAAACATGCTTTTTCAACGGAAACAAAAGTATATTGTTCCTAAGATTACTCCATCCATGAATAAAATGTTGAAAAAGCTCAATTTGTGAGAAATATAAAAAGAGGATATCAAAAATATAAAGGTAGGCTACAGCTTTAATTATGGTAGAATATGCTACTTTGCTTTTAAATTTCCACATGAAAAATAAGAGGATAGTGATATTGAAAAAGAATACAAGGATAGAAGTAAATTTCATAAAACCAAAAAGGTGAAATATCTCTAGAAGAAAAGCTTAAATTCCAAATAATATACTATCTCATGAGAAGACAATGATGAACATGCATTTAATCAAGACAAATATGAGTACCCACTGATGGCTATGGAGACAATGTAAGAATCATAAAGAGAAAATAGATCCAACTAAGAAGATTTTGATGATGAAATAGATCTTCAGGGAGAACCTATTTATGCATTAGAAGGAATTGATATCCTAGGAGGTAAGAATAATTAAAATAAGGTAGTACTACAGAAGTATGAAAGAGATATCATGATCGTAATTAAGTAGCAATCATCCTTCTAAAGATAGAATTAGAGAAGTTAAAAGAACAAAGGAAATATTTATAGGTCACATGGATGAAAGGGAAATAAATTGTGAAAAGCTAGAATCAAAGGTGGTTTCCCTTAGAGGGGATATATAGAAATCAAATGATTAGTTTAATCAAAATTTAAATTTTGTAAAAGGTACTTAGGGTACTTATACATTAGATTAAATTATCATTTCTTGAGGATCCCATTCTATCAAAAAAGGATTGGATATAAACAAAACCATGTTAAATTCCAAGGAGAATCAAGCTCAAGGACATCTGAAAAGGAAAACCCCAAAAGATATGCTAATGTGCTCAAATTCTCCATTAATAATAAAAGTATCATTAGGAAATAAGTAAAGTACTATAGAAGGTATGAACCTATCAACAAGAGAGGAAGTACCAAGAATGGAGTGAATAATCAACAATAATCTAAATCTCCTTGCAATTACTATCAAAATGTGTTAAAAAGAAGTATTCCTCCAAGAAGACCATTCATATATAGCTACCAAAACTTATTTTATGGCTATTTATTTTCTTGTAATCATTTTGGTAATATGTAAACAAGTTTGAGATGAAATGACTATGTTATAAATAGAAGTAGTTGATTATACAAAAACTCAATGAATGGTTTTGTAAGAAACAAATCTAGAAGTTATTATGCAGATGTTGGAATAAGGAATTGCTGAGGGGGACGAGGGGTGAATCAGTAGTTAAGAAACTTTTTTCTCTTTTTCTTACTATACTTACAGTCCCTTATTATGTTTTCTCAACTTGCGAAATCCTTCATTCATAAAACAATGAACTAATAAAATTTTAGACACACATATTGAAATACCAATCACATGAGTAGCACACATTTGAAACAATTTTTTTTCACGTCGAACCCCAGAGGGAAATACCATCAATTTTTTGTTTATTTTATGAAGTAAATTAAGCACCTACTTAATTACATCTATTTGTTTGTGAGCACCCACTCACAGGAGGCACCAACCCACTTTGTTTAGAAAGCACCAACCTTCCAATAGGCACCAACCTATTTAATATGAATGCACCAACCTGCCTTTGATTAGAAAACACCTACTTACAAAGAGGCACCAACCTCTTCAGTATGTAGGCACCAACCTGCCCTTTCCATTTTTCTACGGTTTCATATAATTTTCAAAACTAAAAATATAGGCACACAATTATACAAGTTAAATACCAATATATGGTTGTTTGAAGATTCAACTTTAGCACTTTTCTTTATGTTCTCACTTGCAGAAGACCTCCTCTTGCTACTCACAGAAACACTTCCTCTATATTCTACCTTCACTATCAAGGGCTCTTCACTCACTTCTCACCAACTCTACCCTCCCCATTCTCCACACATCACACTCGCTTCTCTTGCTTCACTATCAAATAAAGTCATCTTAGCTGCTTTAACCTCTCTGTCACTATGCACTACACTCACAACTCAATACTCTCACACATCTACTCAACACCCACTTAGCTCAATGGAAGTTCTAAGTTTTGTTCCTATGTTGTATTAATCTCAATGATGTCTCTGTCACCATCCAAACTTCCAGAGAGTGTACTCCTGACATGGAATTCCATTCTTTTGTCACATCACTCTTTGCCAATTTTGTCACCACATTAAAACATAAGAATGGGCTTAATTTACTTCACCATCTCACTGTGTGACTCTCCATGCTAAGAGTTTAATATTAGTCCACCTGCACATTCCACTAAGACTCCCCATCCTTACTCATGGCTCAGAAATTTTGACTGTACTTCTGCATGACTTCCCTGTTCTTCATTTATTTCTATAATATGAGCATGAGATATTAGAGATCGCTTTCTTACAACATCGAAACAAGCCCAACATTTCTTTGACAATATACATTTATTCCAACGACCAACTCCTCTTCCTCATTAACTTTTTAGCCATCAAACCATATGCCTTTAACTCCTCTATATTACACTATATGAAAGCTTTTACACCTTGGGACCTTTATTCATAAAGACATACGAAAACATTGAGCTCTAATTTTTCCTGGCTCCTTGTTGTTTAACACCTTTTTGGATCTCCACCATAGGACTAGGTACGATGACCAGAGGCTTAGCCTTAAGGTGCTAATTCCTTTAGCATTTTGTCGGGGACCTTTTTCCTTTGTTAATGCTCTACGCCGTTTCTTTTATTGGTTTCCTATTTGTTGGGTGTGGAGCCTGATTATCTTCTGTATTCAAATGTTTCGGCTGGATGTATACCCCAGGAAGACTATACACCCCTCCACGCAGGGAGAATTGTCCCCCCCGAAGCTAAAAATAGATGTAAAATTACCTTGTAAAAGTCTAGTAATTTCTAGTCAATCTGGGCCATTCATTAGGTGGATTATTTGACGGTAGAAGTTATGGTTAACTTAGGGTTTTTTTCCCTAGAAGGAAACCCCTCACTATATATGAGGGAATTATATTACGTCTACATAGATCTGTATTTTGAGTAAGGAAGAGAGAGGAGATTGAGAGCAAAGAGGGTGTTACAGTGGATCTGTTGTAGGTTGTATCTCTTCAGTTTGCTGGATAATATAATAAAAGAAGGACTGGTTGTTTCTCCATGGACGTAGCCCAAACTGGGTGAACCACGTATATCTGTGTCTCTCTTGTTTTACACGTTTTCTTTGTTTATATTTTTGCAATATTTTATGTGTTCCATTGCTGTGTAATATATAATTTTCTAACAACTGGTATCAGAGCCAAAGGTTTGTTTGGCTGATAAACTCGTAGGAGAGAAGGGTTCCTGGTTTGAGTGGGAGCAATGGTGGAAGATGGTAGGTTTAGGGTCAAAAAATTCAACGGCCAAAATTACCAGTTGTGGAAGATGCAGATGGAAGATTATCTGTATTAGAGAGATCTGCATCTACCATTGAGTGGAATGACAAAGAAGCCGACGAGTATGACAGACACAGAATGGGATATTCTCGACAGAAAGGCACTTGGAACAATACGGCTGTGCCTAGCGACATTGGTAGCATTTAATATTTCAAAGGAAACAACAACACAAGGTTCAATGTCAGCATTAGCCAAACTATATGAAAAACCCTTGGCGTCAAATAAGTTATTTCTTATGAAGCGTTTATTTAATATGAAGATGTCAGAAGGTGGATCTATTGCAGATCATTTAAATGATTTTAATATAGTTACAAGTTAGTTAAGTTCTCTAGGGGTAAATTTTGAAGATGAAGTTAGGGCTCTGTTATTTTTATGCTCATTGCCAAAAAGTTGGAATGGCTTAGTTATGGCCATTAGTAACTCTATCTCTGGATCTAGTACTTTAAAGTTTGATGATGTTGTTGGTGCAATCCTTAGCAAGGAAATGCGACAAAAAAGCTCCGGTGAGACATTAGGTAATGCTTTGACTGCAGAGATTAGGGGAAGAAAAATGGAAAGAGGAAAGAGCTTTGTATATTGCAGTAAGTCAAGAAAAGGCAGATCCAAGTCCAGATCGGGGATAGTGTGCTGGAAATGCGAGAAGAAAGGACACCTGAAGAAATATTGCAAGTCTCGAAAGGGAAAAGAAGGAGACGTGCAATAGGAAAACAGTCATGAAGTGAATGTAACAGGTGATGTGTTGCAAGATGCTTTGATTCTTTCATTAGAAAATATTATTGATGCCTGGGTGGTAGATTTAGGGGCCTCATTCCATGCCACACCTGATAGGAAACATTTTCATGATTATGTTCAACAAAATTCTGGATAGGTTCGATTGGGTGATGATAAACCCTGTAAAATCATTGGAATGGGTATAGTTTTCATAAAATTGGAAATCAATGGATGTTGAAGAAGGTAAGGCATGTTCTAGATCTGAAGAAAAATCTGATTTCAACAGGGCAGTTGGGAGGTGAAGGTTGTGTAAGTAATTTCACAGATAAAATCTGGAAGGTCACTAAAGGATCCCTGGTAATAGCGAAAGGAGAAAAGGTTGGTACATTGTATTTATGCAATGGTATTTCTAATTCTGTTAATTATTTAACCTCTACAGGAGAAGATACAACATTGTGGCATCATAGGCTCGAGCACATGAGTGAGAAGGGGATGCAGATTCTTCACTCAAGAAAGTTTTACTAGGTTTGAAGCATGTTGATTTAAAATTTTGTGAGAATTGTGTTTGTGGAAAACAGAAGAGAGCCAGATTCCTTAGAGTTGGGAAAGAAAAGAACAACGAAAAATTAGATCTTGTGCATACAGATGTATGGGGACCTGCTCAAGTATCATCTCTTGATGGCTCTCATTATTATGTTAGTTTTATTGATGATGCAACTAGAAAAACATGGATTTATTGTATTCGAAATAAATCTGATGTATTTGATAATTTCAAGAAATGGAAAGCTTTGGTTGAAAATGAGACAGGGAAAAGGTTGAAGTGTCTCATAATAGATAATGGAGGTGAATATTGCAGCAAAGAGTTTGATAGGTACTGTTCAGAGAATGGAATTCACAGAGAGAAGACAGTTCCAGGAACACCGCAAGAAAATGGTGTGTCAGAAAGGATGAACAGGACAATCATGGAGCGTGCAAGGTGCATGTGATTGCATGTAGGATTGCCTTTACAATTTTGGGTAGATGTTGTAGATATTGATGTTTATCTAATAAACAGAGGGCCTTCAAGTTGCTTGGGTGGTGGTATTCCAAAGGAGGCATGGATAGGTAAAAAGGTAAACTACTCATTTTTAAAGACTTTTGGTTGTGAAGCCTTTGTCCACATTAACAAAGAAAATAGAACAAAGCTTGAAGCAAAATCAAAGAAATGTACCTTTATTGGATATGGTGTTAATGGTTTTCATTATCACTTATATGATTATGAAAATCACAAAATCATTAGGAGCAGAGATGCAATATTCAATGAAAAGGTCTTGTATAAGAATTAGTTGTAGGAAAATAAATAAGAAAATGAAAACAGAGAATACACAATGCTTGACGACATCACAGGAAAAGTGATGATGCCTAAAAATCATAATGTTCAACAGCCAGAACAACAACCACAATAGCAACAAGCACTTCAAACACCTAAAAATGGTGTTAGAAGATCTACCAGGATAAGTAGACTCCCTTAACAATACTCTCCTTCATTATATTATGTATTGTTGACTGATCCTGGTGAACCAGAATGTTATGAAGAACCAGTGCAGGTAGAAACCAAGAAGAAGTGGGAGCAAGCCATGAAAGAAGAGATGGAATCCTTAGCACATAACTAGAATTGGGACTTAGTCAGGTTGCCTGTAGGTAAAACAACATTGCAAAATAAATGGGTTTATAGGCTGAAGGAAGAAGATGGAGGAAAATAGAATTACAAAGCTAGACTTGTGGTGAAGCGGTTTGCACAGAAGAAAGGTATTGATTTTGATGAAATATTTTCTCCTGTTGTTAAAATGACTTCAATCAGAACTATTTTAAGTCTAGTAGTAGCTGAAGATTTTCATCTTGAGCAGTTAGATGTAAAGACAACCTTTCTCCATGGGGATTTTGAGGAAGAGATATATATGCAGTAGCCACAAGGATATCAGGTAAAAGGGAAGGAGAAACTAGTGTGCAGGTTGAAGAAGAGATTGTATGGCTTAAAATAGGTTCCAAGGTAGTGGTATCTAAAATTTGACAAGTTTATGTCTGAACAAGGTTATACTAGATGTCACTCTGATCATTGTGTTTATCTCAAAAGGAAAAATGATGGCAGCTATATCATATTGTTATTTTATGTAGATGACATGCTTGTTGCAGGTTCTAACATGTAGGAAATAAATGTGCTCAAAAGGAAATTGGAAAACTCATTTGCAATGAAGGATTTGGGTGCTGCAAAACAAATCCTTGGTATAAGAATAACTAGAGACAGGAAGAATCACAAATTAACATTGTCTCAAAGTGAGTACATAGAAAAGGTGTTGAAAAGGTTTAATATGCATAATGAAAAACCAGTTAGTATACCTTTGGCTAGCCATTTCAAATTAAGTAAGGATGCGTGTCCCAAGACTCAGGAAGAAATGGCTCATATGTCTAAAGTTCCATATGCATCAGCATTTGGAAGCTTAATGTATGCAATGGTCTGCACAAGGCCTGATCTTGCACATGCAGTGGGAGTTGTAAGCAGGTACATGAATAATCCAGGAAAAGAACATTGGATGGCAGTGAAGTGGATTCTCAGGTATTTGAGAGGTAACACAAATCAAGCATTATGCTTTCGTGGTTCAAACATTTCTCTACAGGGATATGTTGATGTAGATATGGCAGGTGACTGAGATAACAGGAGGAGCACTACAAGATATGTATTTACTATAGGTGGAACAACTGTCAGTTGGGTTTCAGAAATCCAAAGTGTTGTTGCACTTTCAACAATAGAAGTAGATTATGTTGCTGCTACAGAGGCTAGTAAAGAAATGATTTGGTTACAAAGGTTTCTGGATGAATTGGGTAAGAAGCTGGAGTTGGGCAGGTTATACAGTGACAGCTAGAGTGCCATACATCTTGCAAAAAACTCTGCACTTCATTCCAAGACTAAACATATATAGCTCAAGTACCATTTCATACGGTCAGCATTGGAAGATGGACGGTTGAAGCTGGAAAAGATACACACTAGCCAAAATCCTCCAGATATGCTAACAAAAGTTGTAACCAGGGAGAAACTAAGAATCTGCTCAGTTTAAATTAGTATTCAAGTATGATGAAGAAGACGAGAAACAACCAGGTCCAAAGTGGAGTCATTGTCTAGCAAATGAAGCAGTGGTGGAGTTGCTATAATCAGTCTCCAAGTGGGAGATTGTTGGGTGTGGAGCCTGATTATCTTCTGTATTCAAAGGTTTCAACCAGATGTATACCCCAGGAAGACAATACACCCCTCCACGCGGGGGGGATTTGTCCCCCCTGTGGGGGTCTGGGGGGGGCTAATCCCCCCGGTTGGGGGGTCCGGGGGCCAGCGGTCCCCCGGCGGGGGTTCGGGGGCAGTGCCCCCAAAGCTAAAAATAGATGTAAAATTTCCTTGTAAAAGTCTAGTAATCTCTAGTCAATCTGGGCCGTTCATTAGGCGGATGATATGACAGTAGAAGTTATGGTTAATTTAGGGTTTTTTGCCGCAGAAGGTAACCCCTCACTATATATGAGGGAATTGTATTGCATCTATATAGATCTGTATTCTGAGTAAGGAAGAGAGAGGAGATTGAGAGTGAAGAGGGTGTTACAGCGGATCTGTTGTAGGTTGTATCTCTTTAGTTTGCTAGATAATATAATACAATAAGGACTAGTTGTTTCTCCATGGACGTAGCCCAAACTAGGTGAACCACGTATATCTGTGTCTCTCTTGTTTTATGTGTTTTCTGTGTTTATATTTCTGCAATATTTTATGTGTTCCATCGCTTCATAATATATAATTTTCTAACACTATTGACCGCGCGCTAACACATCAGAGTCCCTTCCATTGGCCTTTTTCAATTGCAAACTCTTATAAAGTCTTGAACTCATCAATCCTCCAATTTCTGACCTTCCAATGTGACATGATCAATACCACGTGGCACTTCCTGAGTGCTGACATGTGTCTCCCAAAAATGGCCCATTAGGCCCCCTCAAAATGCCAAAACTACCTCCCATGTGTCCTTCTGTACTCTCATGTCACACAGAGGAATTCTTTCTTTTCAGTGTCCTTCTCGGACCTGGGCTTCTTGGCCCTTGTTGCTCTGTTCTTGTGTTTTCTGAAGGTGGGGCCAAAGTAGAAATTACAAGATTGTCCCAGGTAAACTGCTGCTGGGCCAATCCATGTATGATAAGCAATTTAATCAGTCCACAATGACAGATGACAGTGCATGGGTCCTTAACTTTCCTAACTCGTCGAGCGACATCATGCAATAGAGAATTCAAATAAAACTACAAATTAATTGAAATTTCTTTTTTTAGTATGGCTAACAATTTGATTTGACGGGGATTTGCAACATCCTAGTGACCATCAAATGTGATATACCATTTCATGATGGTTGCCAACTCCTGCAAAGGTTGTCTTAATACTAAAGGGTGAATCCCTTTCCCTGTTCAGGCTAATTGCTCATCCGGGTCCTGGAACACTACAACTGCATTATGCATAAGGACATGCTTTTCTTTCCATTTGGTTTCTTCAGCCAGAATTCTAGTGACTTGGGCTATGACTGCTTCAGAAATTGTTATATCCTTACCTTTGACTGTGGTCCTGCCATTCTGCAAGAATTCGAGTGTCATTTCTTCTTGAAATCCTTGCAATTTATTCATATATTACAACCATCTTGCATGCTTGAGAATTTCTTGAGCCTGGTTCGATACCTTGAGTACTGAGGGCTCATTTTGGATAGCTCTTCCTCCCTTTACTGTTGTACTTGTGATTGGTTCACTTGTATGCAATTATTTTACACTTTTGAAATTTAGAACATCAGTAGAGAACATTAAAGTAATTAAAAAAGAACTGATGATGTTTTGAGAATTAATATCATATATAGTTAAGTCATTTGTCTTGTCAACCACACTTAACGCTGGATCATGAGTCTGCATGCCAGCCATAATGGTTTCCTTCCTTTCTCCAATTAGAAATACTTGCTAATTATTATGCATTCATAATCATCATGCAGTCCTCACTCAAAAGTTAATTCAAATGATTATCACACAATTACCCATAATTGTCACTCATGTCATTCATACGCAGGCCATCCTCCCTCTAACGAGAAAAGGGCATCCGCATCCTTAAAGCATGTGAAAAGAAAGCGAAAGCATTGAAAATTCATAAATGTCGGCATCCAATCGAAAAAAACAGTGTGCTAATCGGTAAGGCAATTAAAGAAATACACATCATCAGATGTGAAATGCCCAAGAAAAAAAATAAAACATAGATGTTAATTCATTATGACAAAAGATTTTCCCCATAAGAGGTATTAATAACAAATGAATAATCGAAGGGATGTATTAATGACTGTCATAAAATGATTGGACATTTAAAATATGATGAATATATAACGTAAGTTACCATGCAGGTCGACTTGTAAGAGTGTTGTTCAAATGGGAAATTCCCTTTGAACACAAATCCATAGGTGGTAATAGATAGAAATCATTTGGCAGTGTAAGATGATACTCCAATTCCACAAGTAGACCTGCTGCTACCAGCAGACATTCATAGCCTTGACAAGGTTGCCTTTTAACCCCACAAATGAGCGAGGGTCCTCCTTTTAGTATGTAGATGGTTCTTATTATCTTGTCATAAAAATACCACTATGCTGGCATGGTGACCAGATGACCATAGTGCCATTCACTAGGATATAACAAGTGATCAGATTGGCTCGTGATGAGACCCCCTGTCCTTCTGAAAGTTTTAATCATCAAGAAGGTCATTACCTTGGTTTGATTTCCAAATTGGAATGTCCCCCATTACATCCTTATGAACATGGTAGGTTGGTTCGAGATGAGACCCTCTATCCTCTTTAAGACAATGTTTAATGCATTTTCATATTTCGTTATTTCCATTTTTTTTTTGAAATTGTTATTGTAATAAGAGGGAGGCTCGTTTTCTCCTTAAGATTTAGGGATGGTGTAAGAAGTAAAAATATGCCAATTAAAATTTATACTCTTACCCCCATAGCATCGTATCAATGGGATTTAGTCATTTGAAAGTGTAAACATAAGACAACATGGTTTGAAAATAGTGAATCATTTTATGATGTCTCCAAAGAAGAGATGTTCAGCCAGTCATTATAAAGATACACCATATCATATTTTGAATAAAAATAACCATCAAAAGGCTTCATAGGTCATTATGATATTATCATTAGTGTTTTTTGTTATAATAGGCACAAATCCATTCAAATGGTGTTTATTCAAAACATAAAAGAAAAAATAAAGATGGCACAATGATTGGTAATTAAAGAATTTACAGTTTGTACTATTTAAAAAGACCAAAAGTGGGGTTCAATGGATTGAATGGAAATCGTTCAATTGTTTGAACAACAAAAATTAAAAGAAAAAAAGACACGCAAACATGTTGTTCAATTGATTGAACAACAATCGTTCAATCGTTTGAACAACAAAAATCACAAACGTAAAAGTGTTGTTCAATCGATTGAACAACAATCGTTCAATCGTTTGAACAACAGAAATCACAAAAAATGTAAAAGTGTTGTTCAATCGATTGAACAACAATTGTTCAATCATTTGGACAAAAAAAAAAAAACCGCAAAAGTGTTTTTCAATTGTTTGAACAGTGAAACGCAAAAAACCTAAAAGTGTTGGTCAATCAATTGAACAACAATTGTTCAATCGTTTGAATGGAAAAAACAAAAATGGGAAAATGTTGTTCAATCGTTTGAATGGAAAAAACAAAAATGAGAAAGTGTTGTTCAATCAATTGAACATCAATTGTTCAATCGTTTGAACAACAAAAAGAAGAAAAATGAGAAAGTGTTATTTAATCTATTGAATAACAATTGTTCAATCATTTGAACAACAAAAACAAAAACGAGAAAGTTTTGTTCAATCATTTGAACAACGAAAACCAAAGACATAAAATTGATGTTCAATCGATTGGACAACAATCATTCAATCATTTGAACAACAAAAACAAAAACGAGAAAGTGTTGTTCAACCAATTGAACATCAATTTTTCAATCGTTTGAATAGCAAAAAGAAAAAATGTAAAAGTGTTGTTCAATCGATTGAATGACAATTGTTCAATTTTTTGAACAGAAAAAAAAAAAAGGAGAAAGTAATGTACAATCGATTGAACAACAATTGTTCAATCATTTGAACAGCCAAAAGAAAAAAATGAGAAAGCGTTGTTTAATTGATTGAACAACAATTGTTCAATCGATTGAACAACAATTGTTCAATCGTTTGAACAACAATTGTTCAATCATTTGAACAAAAAAAAAACGAGAAAGTGTTGTTCAATCAATTGAACACTAATTTTTCAATTGTTTGAACAATGAAAACCAAATACGTAAAAGTGTTGTTTAATTGATTGAACAAAAAAAAAAGTGTTGTTCAATCGATTGAACAACAATCGTTCAATCTTTTGAACAGAAAAATCAACAAAAATGTAAAAAGTGTTGTTCAATTGATAGAACGACAACCATTCAATCGATTGAATAACACTTATCAAGCACTCGAAAAAATCCTCATATTTACATGGTGATGCCTAATCTAATTTGCAATCAATCAAAAAGAATATATACATTATTTACAATTTAAAGAAATCTTAATTTTTTGAAAGAAAAGTTGTTGGGTCATCACTCCCTACAGCTAAGTTTTGCATGGAGGCGTCCTCATGTACCTACTCGCAGAAAGAATCCTTGGTGAGCGATTTGTGATAGAGACGCACTCAATGCCTGTTCACCTTAAAAGAATGGCCAGATCGATCAATGGTGGTCAATGTGAGAGTACCATTGCTATGAAATTCTTGAATCTCATAAGGGCTGAGCCATCTCATTTGCAATTCGCCCGGAAAATCCTAGAATCTGGAGTCGTAAAGGAGTGCCCAATCCCATTTTTGACACGTCTTCCTCTTCATAAGTCTGTCGTGCCACTTTTCCCTTTGTTGCTGAATAATTGCGGTCTGTTGCAAAGCAAGCAGTTGAGCCTCATTAGTTCATTTATTTGTTGAAGTCGCTTGGTTTGGGCTTTTGTTAGATCAGCCCCATTTCCTGGGCCATTCTTAGAGTCTTTATTTCCAATTAAAGTAGAAAAATTGGTTCTTTGCCAAACATCAGTTGGTATGAAGAGTATCCAGTAGTATTCCTCCAAGTCATACGATAGGCGCACAAGGCCTTTGGCAGTCTAGTAGCCGAGTCTCGCTGGTGTGTTGAGGCTGTCTTAGTCAGAATCACTTCAATGACCTTATTGGTGCCTTCTACCTGCCCGTTCACCCGCGGGTGATATGGGGAAGTGATTATGTGCGTAATATGATCGTTCCTGAGAGTGGTAGTAATCTTATGTCCTACAAATTTCCCTCCCCCATCTGTGATCACTTCTTGCGGTAAACCATACCACACAAATAGCCCAAAAAGGAAGTTAATCACAGCTTCCTCTGTGGCTCTTGGTAAATATATTGTTTCGACCAATTTCGTCACATAATTTGTTGCCACCTGTATGTAGGACTTCTGATTAGATGGGGGATGGTATGGGCCAACAAAGTCTAATGCCCATCTCTCAAAGGGTTCTATGACTAGTTGGGGTTGTAGAGGCATTTCATTAGGTTGGCCAACCCTACCCATCCTTTGGCAACTATCACAAGCCTGGGCATATTTATTACCATCCTTAAAAATAGTGGGCCAATAATAGCCCATCTGTAATACCTTATGCCCTATCCAACGATCTGTGAAGTGTTCCGCACATGGCTCGTCATGGCAAGCTTTCAAGATGTCATAAATCTCATCCTCGCAAATGCATCTGCGTATACACATGTCAGCACTTGTGTGAAAAATATATCCGCCTATCCAAGAGAATCGGGCATTGTGTTGAACGATCTGTTTCCTCTCTCTTATCGTCAAATGCCTAGGTAGCTTCCCTACTGCCAGATAATTTGCCACATCTGCGTACCATGGCATCTTGAATGCTACGAAAAACATATGTTCATTTGGAAATTGGTCGTCTACTGTGAGTGGATCATTCACCTTCGGGATTCGAGATGAAAAATTGGAAACTCGGTTTCCCTTCCGTGGATGATCCTTAATAGTAATGTCAAGCTCCCGTAAAAGTAATAGCCACCATGTCACTCGACCATTTGTGATAGGTTTATTAGCTAGATATCAAATGGGAGAGTGATCAGTATACAGAAAGACTTGGCAGCTAGTTATATAATGTCTAAACTTGTTTATTTCATAAATAACCACTAAGAATTCTTTTGCTGTTACTATATAATTAAGTTCTGTAGAAGTGAGATTTTTTCTAATATAATATATAGCATAAGGTTTCCTTTCCTCCTCCTGGCCGAGGACAACGCCTATAGATACATTTGATGTGTTCATGGATATATGGAAAGGAAGCTCCCAGTTTGGTCCACGTAATATTGGTTCTGTTGAGACTAGTTTCTTTAGACTTGTAAAAGCTATGTCACATTTGTCAGACCATTTGAAATCAACATTTCCAATTAAAGCATATAAAGGCACAGTAATTTGTGAAAAGGTTTTAATAAACCTACGATAATAGCTTGCATATCCTAGGAAGCTACGTACCTTTCTCTGAGTGCAAGGGGGAGGCATTAAAAGAATTACCTGAATTTTTGCTAGATCTGCCTATATCCCTGATGTAGAGATATAATGTCCTAAGATTACACCCTCGGTCATCATCATGCAACACTTGACATTACCTAAACATAACATGGTAGCAATGCATAATTGTAAGACTTTTTCTAATGTTTGAAATGCTTGGTCGAATTCATCCCCATATGAAGTAAAGTCATCCATATACACCTCAAGTCCTTCGTTTGTCAAATCATAAAAAATGTCGAGTATAACACTTTGGAATGTAGCTTGGGCATTACAAAAGCCAAATGGTAATACTGTGTACGTGCATGTACCTCAGGGATAGGTGAAGGTTGTTTTGTATTGGTCTTAAGGGGCGATCTGAATCTGATTGTAGCCACTAAAACCGTCTAGGAAGGAAAAGAACTACTTCCATGCCAAAGTATCAAGGACTAGATCGATGAATGGGAGGGGGAAGTGATCTTTCTTTGTTGCCTTATTCAAATCCTGGTAGTCTACATAGATACGCCACTTCGTATTTTTCTTGGGGACAACCACCAATGGAGAGACAGATTTATTGTCCAAAATAGGCTAAATGAAGTTCACTTCCAGTAGCTTATGTAACTCTTCTTTCATAATGTCCTTGAGATATTGATTCAATCTTCATTGAGGTTATCGGATGGGTTGAGCATTCTTCTCCGTATAGATGTGGCGTGTACATAGTTGTGGGTCTATACCCTTCATGTAAGGATAATCCTAGGCAAAATCCCCTTTATATTTTTGCAGTACCTATATGAGATTTTGTTTTTGATCGTTATCTAGACTATCATTAATGTTTAGAACTTTCCTTGGTTTGATCTCAATAGGCTTTGTGTTATGAAAAATGGTCGTCTGGATATGTTCATCGTCGGTAACCTTCAAAGGATCTTCCATGGCTTCATTATCAAGGATTGCTTTCAACATTTGACACTTTACATTGCTCACATCAGCTAGCTAATTGATAAAATTGTTGATAATGTAATCTTCAGTCTAATCTTTGAATTCCAGTGCCTCTACTATTGTGAGTGGTGAACGAATGCTTTCCTTTAGGTATGCTAGTGGTTGTTTACATAATTTTACAATGGGCAGACTAGGCTTGGTAGGAGGATATAACACAAGATTTTTTACAGCATCCCCCTTTTCAATAGTCATGCTTCCTTTTTAATAGCCGATATAAGCATCAGCTGTCGCCAGCCAAGATCGACCCAGAATTAGAGGATTCCCATCGAATCGACTCTTTGGGTTTATAACAAGAAAATCTATTGGATATTCCCATGAATCAATAGAAATTGTAATATCACGTAAGGTCCCTTATGACCTTACCACTGAACGATCTACCATTTCTAATAAAGTGGTGGTTGGTTCTAGGGTTGTAATACCAAGTGCTTGACAAGTTTCTACTGTTAAAATATTAATGGCTGCACCCAGATCAACTAATGTATTGGGAAAAGAGCACCGTATATATGAACTGTCACCATGGGATTTACAAAATCTTCATACTTTACCAAAGTTTCCCCTCCCAAGAGTAAATCAGATAAGGTTCCTACAACATGAATGGTGGGTGAAGTTTTTTATTTCCTCATAGGATTCTTTACACATAGCTCTTCGATTGTTTTAGCATAGATGGGAATATCTTGAATGGCCTGGAGGAGAGGAATTCTAATATAAAGATTTTTTTACTTCCCCTACAAGATCAAAATCTAGGAAAACAATAGGTTTGGGTATCGTTAACCTGTCGGGGAATGGGGGAGAAGTGACTGTGATTTTTTCAAGGTCTTCACATTGATCTGTATCTTCCCCTTGGTTTGGTTCAGTATTAATTACAGGTGGTGGTACATGTACATGTGGGGTTTTAATTTCAATTGCTTGTTGATCCCTGTTTTCTCGAGGGGTGATGATATGCCCTGACCTTAATCTAAGTTGATTACATTATTTTTTCTCAATCTCATAATCTGAGCTTTAGATAATTTGTACCAACTGGACCGATCTATTATTAGGATTCGGATTTGGCTGAGCTGGCAATTGAGGGTGCATAAGAGGTTGAGGATTTTTTTGTAATGTATTTGGAAGTGATAGTGCAAGTTGAGGATGAGATCCTGTCCCCATGGGTGCATTGGATATCCCCAACGGTCGCTGCCAATTTTTAGACCAGTTTGGATTTTGAGAGGTGGAGGCAGGCCACTAAGATTGATAGGGATTTCCCTGCCAAACAGGAGTAAAAGTAGAATTTGGCTAGCCATTACCTATAAAGGATTGGGTTGAATAGGATGCCACAGGGAATGGCTACGTTTTCCAATCTGGGTAAGGTTATTGGCATTGCCATTTTGCCCCAAGGTTCTGTTGCTGATTAAACTGTGAAGAAAGAAATCACTGGGATGCATCTTGTGACATACCTATAGGTTTAGCCTGCCACTATTGACATTGGCTCATCAGATACACAGTCTCTGTTTCTTCTTCTACTTCATTGAATACTGCTTTCAACCCCAGCAGTGATGGACATTGTTCAGTGGGGTGATCTTTGGTACATATAGCGCATGTCTAGACCATGTCTAATTGACACTACCGTTGGTTGTACTTCTTTCAACAACATGGAAAGAGGATTGCCAAGTTTTGTTCTACTAAGGCTTGCCTTTGTTTAGCTTGTAAGATGTCCAGCTGCGTTGTGAGAGTGCTCAAGATGTCCCTCTTGAAATCTTCCAGGAGGTTACTGATTTCCATCCATGTTACACCTCCACTGTGTGGTTTGCTTCCCCTTCTCACGGGATCTTGGCTTCATGCTCTTGTGCGTGTGTTTCCTCGCGAGCACATGATACACAAGCGAATGATTTCATCATAATCTTCTTGAGAAATATCTCCTTTCCACATTAAATTTAGAGTTTCTAATCGTTCCTCTTTCATCCCTTTAATTAAGATAGCTCTTAAGACTTCTTTAGCTAAGGTGTCATGTGGAGATCTCTGCAAATTATAATTAAACCCTTTGACATACTCTTCTAGATTTTCATTATCTTTTGCAGTCATCTTAAAGATTTCATCTTTTAGCTCCCTAGTCTTGCAAAAGTCCCGATATCTTGTGAGGGAGGAGGTTTTCATATCATCCAAAGAATTAATAGTTCATCCACCTAAACCCATGAACCATCTTAAAGCTACTCCTTTCAGAGTAGAAGGGAGCAGTTTTAGCTTTTGGGGGTCAGTGGTATAGTCATACCCTCTACAGAGGACATTAAACTCAAACAGGAAGGCATCATGATCCTCTCTGAGCATCCCATGAAAAGTTTGCATGCTCTGTAGAGGAATATCCTTCATGGGGACATTGGCCACTTGATCGACTATGGGATATTCCAAGGTTGAGGTTTGACCTTGAGGTGGTTGGTTTTCCATTTGGTCAAATATGTGCCAATAACCTTCAGGGATTTGAGGGGGTGATTTTTGAGTAAGCGGGGGATTAGAAACTCGAGCTAGCTTTGTAGAAATACCTAGATCTGGGATCACAAGAGACCCTTATTCAGACAACTATGGTTCTTCCTTAGCAGTTCCACTAGTTTCTCCTTCTCCTTCTCTTAAGTTACACGATTTTCCCTCTTGTAGAGGATTAGAATGTAAACTTGTTGTAGCTTGAAAAATCTATTTAGATCCTCCAATTTGGCTTTGAATCTCACCGTAAGTTGCAGATGGTGAGCCTGCTGCTTGAGGGATTACAATAGGACATTTTCCAGATACTGTCCAAAATCCTACTGATGCTCGACACTCTGCTTTTCTTACGATTTTGTCTATAAAGGTCGTTCTCACAAGGTTCACCAATCCTTTGGGTTTTGTGGATTTAGGTGGTGGGTTCTACTCTTTTTCTATCTTTATATTCCTAGTCATTCATAAAAACCAATTCCTATTTAACCTCTAAGCTTTTGCTCAAAAGTGGGATGGTAATCAAGCACTTTAGTTGCTAAGAACGCAGGTTCCTACCCTCCACTTTTAAAACCTGAATCTTTCATAGGAAGATAAAAAGGAAATCACTTCAAAACACTCTCCCCGACAATGGTGCCAAAATGTTGGTGCACTAAGATGCCTTTTTACAGGATATCTTAATTCCTACATTAATTGTCAACCCAAGGTAATTCTTTTTATCTCAAGAGCGTCAGGACTATACGTGAAGTGAATTCAGAGGTTATCTAATGATAAAGCGTTGCAATCAATAATAACTATTTCTTCAACACACTCCGAACAATGCTGAAAGAAATAACTGTGGAAGAAATAACTCTTAACACACTATGCAACTCTATTTAGCTTGTTCTGAAATCAAATGAATTTGAATGTAAATGCAAAGAATTACACATTGCAATATTCAAATAGAATTAAAACTAACTCACTCAATCAACAAAGAGCACTGTAACAATTGCACATCAATGACAATATATAGAAAGTCTGAATTGAACAACAAATCCAATTGAACGAAAAATCCTAATTAAACAACGAATCTGAATTGAACAACATATATTAATTGAACGACATATATTAATTGAACAACAAGCAAGCATATAATGATAAATGATATCTAAACATAAAATGACTTATGTAAGAAAATTATGGAAATTGATCAATGTTATCTCTAAGATCTATGATAACATAACTCAGAATGGACAACAATTTACTATTGAAACTAACATAACCAATCCAATCAAAGCGTTACTCAGATATATCAAACAGCTAAGTCTGAATTTAAATGAACAACAGGATGAATTGGAATCGTCAATCTTTTCAACAAGTGAAATGATATTAACTTAATAGTAACAATCAGTAAAGACTAAATAGAAAGGATTATAACACAAGAAAGCATTGGAACTTCTCTTGACTTGGCCTTGAGTCGCCAGAAATCTCCACTAAGAAATACTCATATTATAATTATGGATCAAACACAGTCTTTCTTCATTAAAATATGCAACATGGTTACAACATCACCAAGATAACAATATTATATGTCTCAAAAGAATAACTACAAGTTATGAAATTCTGAACTCTGTGCAGTTTTTCCTTTTGTCCTGATATATTACATTTAGAAAATAAAGAGATAAAAGAAAATCCTTAGGATCAGGGGATCCTAAGGATTTCGCTATACATAATCTGATTCTGGCATGAAATAGCATAAGTCTACCTAGTCTCTCGCTACCTTTCCTATCTCAGACGCTGTCTTTCTCCTGTTACGGCGTGATGCTGCTTTGTTAATTGAACAACTATTGTTCAATCCACGTCTTCTGCATATAAAGTCAACAAAAAGTCAGTTTTGCGTGTAGATTTATCTAATTTGTTACCAAGTGCGTTTGCCCAAATTTAGTTGTTATTTCCTTTACTTTGATCCATAAACAAAGATAATCATGTGATGATAAATGTTGAATAAAGCTATTTACAAAGATAAAACATACCTTTTTCTTGACCCAACGATAGGGTGCGGTGATCGGAGGCTTAGCCTTAAGGCTCTAAGTCCTTTAGCATTCTATCGAGGGCCTTTTTCCTTGGTTAATGCTCTATGACCTTGTTTCTATTGGTTTCCTCTTGACCAAGTGCTAACACATCATAGCCCCTTCCATCGACCTTTTTCAATTGGAAACTATTATAAAGTGAAAAACTCATCAATCCTTTGATTACCGACCTTTCGATGTGACATCATCACTAACACATGGCACTTCGTGTCTCGTGACACATGTCATCTTGCTATGGCCCATTAGGCCCCGTTAAAACACCAAAACTATGTGCCAAGTTTCCTTCCATACCGCTAGATCATGCTTATGTCAAATTCCATGTGTCCTTATCGAAGCTAATCCTATTCTGTCACACGTCATTATCTGACACATTCCTGTGTCGTCATGCATCATTAGAAGAGCCAATCCTACACTGTTATGCATCTTGTTGGAGGAGAGAGAAAAGGGAACGTCCAGCCTTGGTTTTGTGATCAAATACTTTGTAAACTTATATTTATGTCCCCTAATGATTTTACACTATATCATAACTTTATGTGTATCAAAACCTTTTGGAATTTGTCACGTTTAGAAGTTCTGATTTCCGACCTCCAATTTTTCAATTTGCGAAGTTTCAATTTCCAATCGTCAATGTTCCGATCTGCTTGAAGTTTCGATTGTCAACTGCCAATATGCCAATGTTGTTATTGATGATATGTCATGCAGCTATGATGTGCAATTGTCAATCTGGATTTATTTCCGAGGTTGTGAACATCAATATGCTTGGACCTCCGATATCCGATATGCGATATGCATTCCTACCTAAGGCTTCAAGTCCTAGAATTTCAACAAGCCATAACTTTTAATCTAGGAGTCCATTTTTGAACTTCCGCAAATCCTTGGAAAGCTTATTTAGAGAAATTTCCAATGGGGTGGGCTCAATATAAGCTTTGAGTCCTTCTTCTTGAAAGGTGACTGTAAAATTCTCTTCCCATTGACTCTTTGGTCAGTTGAACACCAGCTACCATGATAATCATTTTATGACTTCTTTAGTAAGCCTGCAACTACAATGGGGTTCCATCCAAACACCCAATCATCATGTTGACCCTTGTTTGACATCAATGCCAACACTTACACAACCACCTATACAACATCGAATGTCCAACAGAAAGTAGTGTTACAGGATCCAAGTCATTTTCTCACCTGTTAGATCATATTGAATGTTACAAATGAAATAACTTTTGGCACAAATAAAGTGATTGTAGAACAAAATAAATAAGACTTCCCAAGGGAAACAGGTAAGAAAAATACTCCAATATTTGGAAGAGAAAGAAAGAAAAAGAAGAGTATGGATAATGCCTACATGCCCAAACAAAGGAATTTAATTGTTTATTGATAGTTGATACTCAAAACATATGAATGGAGATATGAGAAAATATATCTATAAAGGAACACAAAGGAGGGAGTACTACTTTTGAAAACAAGTTACCAATGAGAATAATGACTGAAGGGATACATATCCTTGACAATGGAAAAGATAAAGTTCATAATGTTTTCTATGTTGATTGCCTAAACAATATGTTTAGAGTGTTATTCAAATGTGTGATAAAGGTTATTCTCTCATATTAAAGTTGTTTATGGAACAAGAGGCTAGGTCGTTTCATTTTTTAGCATCTCATAAATGTAAACAAATGGAAGAATTAAAAGATATACCTAGGATTTCATAGAAAAATGACACAAGTTGTGAATATTTTTAACATGAGAAGAATACTTGAGTCCACTTCAAGGTAAAAAAACATTCATCAAGAAGGCCTTTTGAACTTGCTTATACAAATATTTGTGGGCCCAGATGATCTAAATTTAAATAGGAATACATCAAATTACAGATATAACCATAAATGCAAAGATAGAGGAGAAATAACACTTCATTTCATTGATATCAAATACTGAAATATGCCAACAAACAAAATGGAAATAAGATTAGCTCTAGTGATGGTAGCTTATCTCGAGGAAGAGATGTGGTAGATACATGCCTTTGAACTATGTTACAATAAGGCTCATAGGCCTATTTATTATTTAGAAACAATGGAAAACCCTAAAAACCCAAAAACCTAACCCTACGAGATGAAGAGCCAAAACTATGGGCCTTGTTTTGGTAAATTGGTACATCAACTTCTTGGGGTCGTAACCTTGACATACGATCTTCATTTGACATGCACAATACCTCTTTCAAAATATTTATCTGATGACTAGTACTTCCAAGTGGCCAACATTAGAAAACGTCCCATGTTGGCCCCACTTTTCCCAAAAAAATACCATTTAGTGCTGCAAAATGGCTCTAGAAGTTCAAGACTCAAAAAATTGCCAAAAATAGTAAACTGTGCTATAATTAAGGAAACTGAAAAACTCAAAGAGACAGTGGTGGGGGTCCAAGTGGAATAGGTAGGTGGCCACCAACATCCACCTAGATCATTTTTCCCCCTTTTGGAAGCAATGATCCCCGTTGTGTTGAGTTCCTCCATGAGATGGGGAAACTTCTGGTGAACTTGGTCCTTGGTGCGCGACTTATCTTGGTGCAAGAGTTGGCTAACTTTAACAATCTGATATAGTTGGATCTTCTGTTGGTGAATGTTCTTGACCTCTGTGTCCATAATTCAATCGGTTGTGGCATGTTCCATGAAGTTTGCATTTAATTTTGGTGGTGTGATTTGTTCTGCAATGTCTGATGTGTCCAACAATAGTGGGAAGTATGACTGAAGGCGGTCCACATTGAACATTGGGTGCAGGTCAAGGAAATTTAGAATGTTGAGCTCAAAAGCATTGTCTCCCATAGCCTTGGTAATGATGTAAAGACCATATCAGAGCGGTTTGAGCTTCCAATGGGCTCCAATAAGGCGTTATTTCTAAAAATACAACCAGCCTTGTGGCCCACCTGAAACTTGTGTGGCACCCGATGTTGATCATGTCGCTACTTGTGCTTCACATTTGAATTGTCTAGGACATCATGAAGCTGTTGGAGGATGTTTTGGATGCATTCAATAAATTTTATCACTTTATCAGCCTCAAATAGTACATGTGTGGATTCTATCTGCATAGTCTCATGAGGCATGGCAACATCAATCAGACACAATGGTTGAAATCCTAGATCCACTTGAAAGGGAATACAATGAGTCGAGCTATGGAGAGATATATTATAATTGTGCTACACATATGGAAGACACTCATCCCAGGTTTGAAGATGCTTGGAGTTGTGCATGTGGAGTATATGCACTATCATCCTATTGATGACCTCTGTCTGGCCATGAGTCTGGGGATGGAAGGCAGTCGATTTGGTGAGATTGGTATCAAATAGTGTACAGAGGCTTGACCAAAATGTGCTGAGGAACCTGCTATCCTGATCTAATATATTGGTCTGTAGAATCCCAAAATATACCCATACTCATTCAAGGAAGGGTTTGGCAGTGTCCTCCATTGTGATAGTCTTTTTTCCTGCTGCCAATATAGCCATCTTGGAAAATTTGTCCACGACCACAAATACACAATCATTACCATGATTGGTAGAAGGGAGGATATACATATATTCCATCGAGATGGATTACCATGGCTAGCTGGGAGTAGGCAGAGGAGTGCACAGGCCTTGCTTCTTGATGGTTGGCTTGGCGATGTCATAGGTAGCGCAAGATCTGATATATATTTCCCAACATACAGTCAGAGTTTGGGCCAATAAAAGTAATTTTGTAGTACATCCATAGTTTTTTACACACCAAAGTGTCATGTGAATCGAATGAAGTGTGCCTCCCAAATCAGTTTGGCATGCTCACTTGAAGGAACACAAAGGTTGTCCAAGTAGAATAATAATGAGTCCTTGAGGTGGAAATCAGGAACTTGTTTGCTTGCTACTAGAATCTGGTATGTCGAGGCAGAATCTGGATCATTTTTGTATAGTTGCAGCCATCCAAAAGTATATGACCAAAAGAGTTGAGAACAGTAGTCAATATTGCAACTGGGGTCCGACTAAGGTAGTCTGCAACATGATTGGTGCTACCCTTTTTTATTTAATGTTCAAGTCGAATTTTTGCAGATATCTAGACCACTTCTGATGGTGATCATTCTGCAACTTACCTTGTGTCAGTATAAACTGAAGAGGTCGGCGATTGGTGTGGATGATCCTCTCCTTCCGCTGAATGTAGTGCTTCCATTGTCAAAAATGCTACACAATTATACATCTCTTTATCATAGAAGGGGTACTTCTGAATTGTATCAAAAAGTGTCTCACTATGATAGGCCACTCGATGCGTGTGTTGGGTGATGATTGTACCAATAGCATAGTATGAGGCATCTGTCTCAATTTCAAATGGTTGTTGCAAGTCTAGCAGTGTGAGGACGAGTGCATAGTAGAGGTAGTGCTTCAACTCAATGAATGCCTTATGTTGGGACTTGGACAAGGAAAAAAATTCTTTCGCCCTACCCTTAGTAATCTGACTCAAATTCCAAGTGATATGGGAGAATCCCAACGCGAACCTCTGATAGAAATGTTCAAGGCCCAAAAAGTTGTGAAGCTCTGTTAGAGTGGTCGAGGCTGGCCAATCCCAAATGAATTGGATATTGGTCAGGTCCACATGCACGCCACGCCAATCTATGATGTAAACCAAGTATTGGACTTGGCTCATGCCAAAGGTTCATTTCTCCAATTTGGCATATAGTTTACACTAGCGAAGGCTTTGAAGGACTTGTCTAATGTGTTGTAAGTGTTCTTCCCAACTCGTGTTGAAGATGAGGAAGTCGTCTAGATAAACCATCATGAACGAGTTGGTGAAGGGTCACAAGATGTCATCCATTAGCCTCTTAAAAGTAGGAGGGGCATTTTTCAACCTGAAGGGGATAACCAACCATTCAAAAAGGCCTTCCTTCAATTTAAATGCAATATTCCATATATCTGTGGGCCCTATTGGAACCCGGTGATAATTAGAATTCAAATCGATATTGCTAAAATACTCGGCCCCCTTGAGTGGGTCTAATAGGTCATCAATCCATGGGATTACATACCTATTCCTAACAGTGATTTTTTTTAGTGCCTGACAATTAATGCAGAGCCTCCATCTCCCATCCTTCTTTTGTACAAGTACAATCGAGCTCCCATAAGGCAAGGAACTTGGTCATATGTGCCCTTTCCACAACAACTCATGTATTTTCCACTTGATCTCTTCATTTTCTAGAACGGAGTAGAGATATATCGGTCGATTGGGTAGAGGTACTCTAAGAGTCAAATCGATTGAATTATTGACATGAAAATGCAAGGGTACCCCTATGAGTGAGGAGATGATGTCCCTTTATTCTTCCACGACCATATCCACCTACTTCTGCTACTTGGAGCAACCCTTCTCAGGGTTTATGGATGTTGCTATGACCTTCCCCTTATTGTGAGAGTGAATAAAAAAGAAAACAAATTTTCCAGTCTAGGAGATGACCTTACCACATTTCTTAGCAGAGACCAAAGATATGGTGGTAGGTGGGGCTACCTCCAGTATCCTGTAAAATTTAGTACATAGAGAAATAATAACAGAGAAATCTCTAAACTCATATACAACATGTCACTTCCATAAGTATGGTTGTCCTAATAATACATCACAAACTTCAAGAGGAGCAACATCACATGGTACCTCATCCATGAAGGGCTTGATGTTGTACGGAAGGAAACACTATTGGCTAACGAGGATATCTCGTCCTTGGTGAAGACACTCAATGGTATATGGTTGTGGATGTGTTGTAGTCAATAGGCCCAACCGCATCAGGACCTCTACTAAAATGAGGTTCTTTTGGTTCCTGTTGTCAACAATGAACTCCAAAGGATAACCCTTCACCCACATATGTGAGTGGAATAAGTGATCCCCCTCTTTTGGATCTCCAAGCTCAATCTTATGGATCTTCATGGTGGCCACAGTGGCATTGGGTTGTGCGTCAATGATCTGCTTCCGTTTTTTGTTTCCCTTGTTGGGTTTTGACTCAGATTCAGAACATGTGTCGGACTCAAAAGCCTTTAGTTCAGCCACTAGTGACTGCTTGGCCCGACACTCACTTGTCTTGTGAGTGGAGCTCTTATGGACCTCATACCACATTCTTATGTCCTTATTTGTTTTCGTGGTCTAGTTTTCTTCTTGCGGCTTCGACATGTTCTCTAGGGTCGCCCCACCTTGGCTTTTCCCTTTGCTCTGTGGTCTTGTGGCGCCTTTCCCTTTCTTTGGATTTGCAGATCCAAAGTCTCACTTTTTCTTTTTAAGATTTTGCTCAATCTTGACAGCATATCGGTATGCCGTGTTGAGCGAGGAGATGTCCAGGAACTCCATCTCAACATTGATGTACCTGTGTAGGCAATGATGGTACTTTAGTACCAAATATTTCTTAGAATCCTTGATACCCAACTTCGCGGGTATGAAAGAAAATGGTAAACTCTAGAATGCCTTAGTTCCTTCCCTATCATAGTGTGGTCCACTTTATGTATTTCCTCATAGCTCCCAAAAAGGAAATATTTGCTCATCGCTCAAGGGCTTCTTCTAGCAGGATTTTGAAAGGATATCATGCCCCCTCATCTTTATTTTCTTCCCCAATGGGAGGCCATAGGTATTTGTGAGGTTGGTCTTGCAAAGGTTCAACCATTTCAGGCCCTAACTCCTTATATCCTGACTGCATTGGGGACATGCAAAGAAAAATAGAGAATGAGTAGACCTATCTGATACCATTGACCCGAATTTAAACAAGAACGCAAAAAATTATAGATATAACCATAAGTGAAAAGATGCAACAGAAATAACACTTCTTTTCATTAATATCAAATATTGAAATATGCTTATAAACAAAATGGAAATAAGACTAGCTCGGGTGATAGTAGCCTATCTCTGAGAATAGATGTGGAACCTACATGCCTATGAAATTTGTTACAATGAGGTTCAGAGGCCTATTTATTATTGAGAAACAATGGAAAGCCCTAAACATCCAAAAACCTAACCCTAGGAGATGAAGCACCAAATTTATGGTCCCTGTTTGGGTAAATTGGTACATCAACTTCCCAGGGTCATAATTTTGGCGTAGAATCTCCGTTTAACGTGCACAATACCTCGTTAGAAATATCTATCCAAGGACTAAAACTTTCTCGTGTAAAAAAGCACACTAGTTATAATGTTGGCCGCAATTTTCCCAAAAAAAATCTTTTAGGGCCTCAAAACGGCTCCGGAAGTTAATGACCCGAAAAACTGCAAAAAATAGCAAATTGTGCTACAATTAAGGAAAATGAAAAATGAAAGAGAGAGTGGCAAGGATCTATATGGAATAGGAAGGTGGCCACCAACATCCACCTAGATCCACAGAAGAGAAAAAACTCAAAATGGCGATAGATACTTTATGCTCATAATTGATGAGTATATGAGAATGGAATGGCTTTCTTTACTTAGAGAAAATATAAAGCATTTGATGAATTTGATATTTTCAAAGCCCAAGTTAAGAATAAAGTTGATCTAAAGATCAAGTTTGTCACATACCTAGGTTGACCAATTTTTTTGTTTTGTTTTATACACATCTATTTCTACTTATATCTATACCTTCACTCCCAAGGTTATCTTAAGGTATCCATAGGATAATTCTTGTCTTGTTTCAATAGTGTCCACCCACTCTCCATACGCAAAGGTATCCACTCTTATTTTTTATGACTTGTATTATCCTTCTTACATTTTTAAGAGGTTTGGTATACATTTCACATTCCATATCACTATGTAGGTCAACATAGATACCTTGTGCACTAGGAGGGTGAGATTCTTTTGACCTTGGCACAAAAGGATTAACTTTAATAAAAATAAAGTTCCAAATTAGAAGGCTCTATATTTTTATTGAATGCAAGTGAGTTTGGACAAACGGGAGTGATGGTTTGTTGGATTTTGTGAATCATACCAATGGAGGCCATGTCGCCCTAGCCCATGTGATCTTCATGTGCATCTCATATTTCCTTTACTTGGACAAAAGAGATCTTCCCAGGTGAAATCGAATGTATACAATGACTGAAAAAACGTTATTCTTATGACTTTCCTTTTTTCCCTACTCATTTGATTTTGTTTCCACCAGACACATGATTTTTCTTTTAGAGTGTCACTATGTCAGTGGGGAAACATGGCATCTATGGTGCCCATCCTGGTTGTGTGGATCCAATTTAATTTCTTGAATTGTTGCTTCGCCACTTTCCAGAATGCAAGTAAGGAGATAAATGGTTGTTGAGGTCATTGTTACCCTTTTACTTTTTTGTGCTCTGTTTGCTTTCTTCGATTCTAACCCACTCGGTAGTTTCTTTTCTACCTCAAGGTGTGCTTCAGATTTTAATGATCGGACTCTCTCGGCATCACTCAATAGCACCTCTATAAATTTATTGGGTCTTTATCACTGAGTTTCGGAAGGTAACTTCATATTTACCTCTTATAATCGTTATTTACTACGTAGTGTTTCCATAATATTGCTTGTATTCTTCTCCTAAATTCCTAAACGTATTTTCCCTCACAAGATATCATTTTAATGTGAAGGGTTTCTCCACATTATGTGGCTACTCTGTCTGCTCTACGTTATAGGTGATGGCTTGTGTATTTTTCTATTTTTTATTTCTCTAAGGATGTCCTTTGCTCTCCTGAGTCGTCCCCACTTCTTTCTGAGTACTCATAAGTCTAATTTAATTTCTCAAGTGTAGACTGGTTCTAATTTATGGTATACATAGGAATGGGTAGGAATTCTTCTATTGCTGGTAGTTAAGTTAAGGGTTTTTCTGAATCATTTCAAACATGTCCATGGAGTCATAGCCATTTCGACTCGTAATTCCTCTAAACGTGTTAGCATTTAAAACACTTGGAGAAGGTATTGGCTACCAATTCCAGTTACAATTCTTTAATGTTGGTTTTTATTCCCTTTTTATGACATCTATAAATGCGTTTGATTTCTATATGGGGACTGTGTAGGAACAAGATGCCTAGGTGATTTAGATTTACAAGTATAACCTTGTCTTGTCATGAGGCCTTTTTTCTTTTTTTCTTTTTCTTTTTCCTTTCCATTTCATCAAGATCTAGATTTGAGAGTCACTCCCTTTTCTCCTTTTGAATTTATCGCGACGGGAATAACACTGTCATAACCGAATGGATTCACAAAGAAATTATCTCTGCATCTAAAATCTTCCCATTGTGCCTACAAGTTGGTTTTCCACATCCTACCCATGGATTCCTTGTTGTTCGGTCATGTCACAGGTGTTAATTGAACCCAATTTCTACTTTTGATTATTCAATGTAAAATAGTCTCTCTTAGGGAAAGAAACTGATAGACAAATTTAGAGAGAATCATACAGTTGGCATTCACCCGATTTGGTGACATTTGATGTACAATTGAATTATATATGTATCAAACTATGTGTAATCATGACGCTTTCTATATAGAAAGTTGTTAGAAAATTACATATTTTTAATTGAACCTTTCGAGGGTTATATGTAGTTTCATTTATGGAACTGGTGTTTGTTAAGATAATGGTTGCATATTTCTTTCAATTTCCTATGTGTTGGTCCAATTACTATTACAGATGGCTTTTCTATTGCATGCTTTGTAATTCCTTCATACATTCCTTGGCCTAAGCATTCTCAGGAAAAGAGGTTAGCCTCATTTGTCTTTTCTAATTTTGCAATGGGAAAGTTCATTTCTTCTTTGGTTGAATTACAACGCTTTTTCATTTCGTTTTCTTCACTATTCATAATTTATAATTTCTAGATGGAATACCTATTATATATTTAGGTGTATGGAATTTATAAGTAAATGGTATGAATAATTATTCGGAATGAGAAATTAAAGTTGAAGCTCCCTGCGAATAAGAATAATAAAGAGCACTAAATCTGCTATCCTGGAAGTTCTTCCCAATTTATATTTGATTACCTATTTATTCCTATTTGAGCTTTATTTATCTTGAATAATGGTTTTAATTGGGTTACAATAATATTTCTTGTGATTAATTAACTATGATTGGGGTCCGTGCTGGAGGTTGGAAAGGATAGCGGACAATCATGGTAGTTATGAGGATTAGTGGAAGGGTACCCTCCACCCCCCCCCCCACCACCCCCCCCCCACACGCTCATGGCGATGGGTGCAGTGGCCTCCTACATGAATACATGCAGAGGTGGTAGGAAAGGTGGCAGGCATGGCAAGGAGAAGGTGGGAGGCACTTCAGGTAAGGAAGGACATGGGAGATGTTATAGCATGATAGATTGTAGAGTTAAGGCAGTTGAGGGGAGTGATAATTGCATTGTTGCAAACGTCAATGGGAGTTGGAGCACTGGATCAAGGAGGTGGAGGTATCGTCGACGGCATCAGTGGAGAAAATTTGGGTATGTTTCTTTTTCCTGCAACCCTCTTGCTATGGCAACATTGTTTGTTTATGGATGGAGGTTCGGGAGAGGCCAGGGGAGAGGAACTAGGGGGATAGCCACGAAGAACACCGCAAGCTTGGGTTCGTTGTTGTCTATTTTAGTATTCTGGCTTGGAGAGTCCTGATTGTTGACCTGGTCAGTGGATGGGAAGCCTCCCTTGAGAGAAACAGAGTGAATTCACATGATTGTTTGGGTGGAGTGGAAGAATCATTGCAATGGGGTAGGGTAGGCATAAGGGAAAGCCGAGGAGTGGCACAACTTAACTACGAAGAGGGGAATGGGTAGGCTCAACCATGATGGTAGATCCTTGACTGGGAAGAGGGGAATGGGAATGCTCACCTGTGCATGGGCACTCTTGCTTGGCCATGAGAGGGGTAGGTCAACCGAATTGTGTATGAGTGGCAGCGGGAAGGGAGCAGAGAGAAGCAAGACAGGGCAATGCAACCAATCTCATTTCCTGAATGGGCTATCACCCAACCTACGTCTGTCTCTGAAAGAATTAGGGATACGCAAAGGAATAAGATTAACTGTGGTATTGAAATTCAATGATAGAGGTTAACTCATCGTGCCTTTGAACAGGGTGTGGACAAAGAAGAGATGGTTTGGCTGGCAAGAGGAAGAGGGCGTGGAAGACGTGGGAGGGAGGCTCCACAAGAAAATGGCATGATCACCTCGGAACCAAGAAGAGGAATAAAATTGGTAGAACACCTCATCATCGAAGCTGTAGTGGCTTACAGGGAGGGAACAAATGT
This sequence comes from Pinus tabuliformis, assembly GCA_031772625.1. Taxonomy (NCBI): domain Eukaryota; kingdom Viridiplantae; phylum Streptophyta; class Pinopsida; order Pinales; family Pinaceae; genus Pinus; species Pinus tabuliformis. The sequence continues at coordinate 576,020,394 of CM062818.1, forward strand.
TGGTATCCGTAAGTTGTTGGAAGAATGGGAGGGAGAAATTAAACATGAAGGCGAGACCCAGGAGGAGATCGAGAACTGGAAGACTGTAATCCAGGACCTCGAGAACACCAAAGGTAGAATAACCTAGTTTAAGAAAACCCTTTATTTATATTGGCTTATGAAGAGCCTTATGGGGAAGGCGATGGAGAAAATATTAGTGGGGATGGCACTGACCCTCCAAGATATGCCCAACTATAAAAAAAGATTTGCAACAAATTCAATTTCAGCTTCACAAGCAGGACATCCGCTTGGACAGAATTCAAAGGCACATCCCTTGCATCATCAAACTAGCTGAGATGCCTGGTGATTTTGCTAAGGACCCGACACCAGTCGAATCAGCTTCAGAAGAGCATCAGGAATAACCAGTTAATCTGGGTGCTTTTTGTTTTTACGGGTAGCATTTACTTTAAAAATATGCATGCTTATGATAGATAGACATATAGAGTCCTACCATGAAACTGATACTTATCTAGCTTTGTTAAAAAGGCTGATACTTTACTATTTCATGATGGTATATAACGAGGATAGGTGGCCAACAGACTTTGTTTCCCACTGGGCAAGTTGAGGCCACCTATATCACATAAGTGGTGTAAATTTGTTGTTTATAAATAGAAAATGAAGGACGTGCGATGGTTAACAAAAAAAAAAATTACTCCTTTTGATTACTTAAAATTACCTCAGTAGAGAATATCAATGTGTTTCTTAAAGGCTATGTCCCTGAAATTAGCTTCCTCCACCGTCTACACTGAATATGTGTGTTTCCTTCATAATTTAATGATATTTTCTTCTTTCTTCTTTTCTTAAATTATTTTCTCTATGTGAAGTTATAGTAGCTTGTTTTCCTTAAGATTATTTAAATAGTACGATTTTGGCTATGCTACATATTAAGTCTCATAGATGAGGATATACTCTCCCAGATGATGGATGTTATAAATTGTCTCCTCTATTCATTATTATAAAAATATACAACCCTGCTTAATTAGAGAATACCCATCTACATATCATTACCTCTATAGTTTAATTTTCAACACGTCTAATTTTGATCACCATTTGTAACAAGAGAATTTATAACAAATTTAAAATATCATTCTCTATGCAAATAAAAATATATCCTTTTCCAACCATATGCTTAAATCAATAAATGACTGAGACTTAATATAATCCTAAGCATATTATATAACTATGAATTTAGCCATACCAATAACTAAAACTTATTCATATTCCACTTACATGCATTTTTTTGAATATTCATATACACCATACATCAACAAAAAAAAATGAATGAATCCATATTTTCTAACGTGTTCTCTACTAGGAATCCATTTGGGAAATCACCCTTTACTCCTAACCATGAAATGAATCTACTAGTTTCCGCTAAGCTAAGATATGCTTGCCAATGGAATCAACCTCTTTGATTGCTCAATAATCTATTTTATAAATCTCCATCCATATCATATTTTAGTAGAATCTTGCTTTTGGATCTACCAAGCCACTTTCCTAGCCTTTATTTTTTTCCCTGAAAAAGGTTTTTTTTTTTCTTCAAATCCTCCCTTTCTCTCCTGCAGAGCTTTATTCTACCCATACTTAATGCCTTGCTCCAACTATTTGATTTAATAGGCCTTTCTCTCCCATCATATTAAATCCATTTTGTTTCCTCCTAGGGAACCTTAGGATCTATTTAAGGCAATATTTATCTTAATTCAAGCACCAATATTGGTTTTTAAATATTGGAAAAAATATCTTAACTCTAGTGTTTCTTTCCCACGTAATTTCCAGCTTTTTATTTATAGAAAAGAATTATTTATTACATCACGATAACTTTATTGTTCACATCCATTTCAAATCCAACATGGTTTTCTAGCCATCAAATCTAAAAACAGTCCAAGTCTAAAAATATCAAAACATTAACATAAGGAATAGACAGGCATTAGGTCTTCCCTCCCTCTTATTCAACACCATGTTCAATGATCATTTCCTGATTGATTCCCTTTTGAAACAGTGTTGGAAAGGCCTCTCACATTTTATCCTTTATCTCCCAAGTAGCCTCCACATGTGTGAAGTGATTCTATTGCACTTTAATTTGAGTGACAACAAATTTTTGGAGCAATATCTCTTTCCGATATAATATGCGAAGTGTCTCTGCTAGGAAGTCTCCTTCTAGTTCCACCTATATCAAATTCCAATAAACTATGTGAGAGTTATCAGGGAAATATTTTTTTTAAAAAGATATATGAAAAACATTTTGTACCTTAACGTGGCTAGGAAATTCTAGTTGATATGCTACTGCCTGAACCCTGTCCAAATTTCAAAAGCTCCATAGAACTTTGGTGCCAATTTGGTACAAGTACCTGTCCTTAAAGTGCTTTTATTTGGTTTAAAACGTAACTATACATGATCTCACACCTTAAATTCCTTGTGAGTTCTCTTTTTATTAGGGTAATGTTTATGTCTGTCTCATGCAATTTTTATGTTTCGTTTATTTTTTCGCACCACTTGCTCTATTTCTTCTAATGCATCTTGATCCAGTATTAGCCTCTCCTCTAGTTGACTCTAGATAAAAGGTACATGGAATTTTCTTCCATATAAAGCCTTGAAGGGAGTCATTTTTATCGAATCTTGATATCTGTTATTGTAGGTAAATTATGCTAGATGGAGAAAATATTCCCATTTAGCAGGTTTTTCCATGACATGCATGCTTAGCATGTCCTCTAATATTTGATTTTTTCGCTCTGTCTTCCCATCAGTTTGGGGGTGATATGTACTGCTGAAATTTAGCTATGTTACCATGCACCCAAACAAATATTTCCAAAATTTGCATGTAAATTTAGCATCCCTGTCAAAAACTACCATCTTTGGTATTCCATGTATTCGTAATATCTCCTTCATAAAAATATTGGCATTCTGAGTTCTTCCATATGTAGATTGTACCAAAATAAATTGTGATGCCTTGCTTATGGTGTCTACTACTACCATGATGGATTCATCTTGACATCTTCTTTCTGGAAGTCCTATAATAAAATCCATTGATATCACTGCCCACTCTCATTCAAGAATGGGTAGTGGGTTTAACAGTCCTGCTGGGTGTTGGTGTTCTACCTTCAACTATTGACATTCTAAGCATTTAGACAAGTACTCTGCTACCCCTCTTTTCATGCTAGAACAATGGAATTCATTCCTTAGTGCAGTTATCATATTTTGATATCCATGGTGTTCAAAATATGGATTCTTATGATATTCATCTAATATTCTCTGTTTTAGATCACTTATGTTTGGAACATACAATCTATTTCAGTAAGTTACAATTTTTTTCTATGTTTTCAGCACAACTTGGAATTTATGTGTGTTGCATTTTTTGTTGAATTTATAGATAATTATGATCTTCCTTTATTTAATTTATGATCTATTTTGTGAAATTTTTACTATCACTACTAACATATACTCCAATTAGAGCATGTGCATGTCTACTTGAAGCATCTTCTATTTTATTTTCTTTTCCTTCTATGTGCTTAGTATCAAATTCAAATTCAAAGTCACTAAGAAAGGCCATCCACCTAGCTTATCTAGCATTAAGATCTAGTTGGTTGAAAAAATATTTCAAGCTAATATGATTTGTTACCAAGCTGATTTTTTCCCAAATAGATAGTGTCTCTGCATTTCTAAAGCATGTACTAAAACAACCAACTCTATATCATATACTACATAGTTCTTTTCACGAGTTTTTAGATTTTTGGACTCATAAGCCATTACTAAATTTTCCTACATCAAAACTCCTAAACCTTGCAAACAAGCATCTGTAGATACAGCAAATTATTTATTCGGATCTCCAATTTTTAAAATAATGGCCACTGTAAGAAAATATTTCATTTATCCAAGCTTTACTGGCATTTTGTTTTCCACTCAAACTTGATTCCATTTTCTTGTAAGGATGTGATAGGGTAGGCTAGTTTAGAGAACCCTTCAATAAATCTTTGGTAATATCTTATGGTTCCCATAAAGTATCAGAAATTTGACACATCCTTAGCTATGGGCCAATTCAAAATGGATCTAACCTTTTTAGGGTTAAGAGACTGTCCTTCGCTTGAGATAACAGGGCCCAAATATTGTATTCTATCCCTATAAAATTCAAATTTACTCAAGTTGGCATATAATTGATGTTCTCTTAATGTTTTCAGTACTATTTTCAAATGTTCCTTATTCTCTTCTACATTTTTGGGATACACCAAAGTGTCAACTATAAACATCAGCACAAACTTATATAGAAACTTAAGTACTAAGCATGTTGTTCATCAAACACAAATTTCGTTGGTGCATTAGTAAGTCCAAATGGTAACACTACAAATTCGTAGTGACCATATCTGGTTTGAAAATTTGTCTTATGAATATCCTTATCCTTTATTTTCAGCTAGTGATACTTGATCCTCAAATCAATTTTTGAGAATATAGCTTCCCCTATCACTTGATCGAACAAATTGTCAATTCAGGGAAGTGGGTATTTGTTTTTAATAGTTAGTTTATTTAATTGTTGGTAATCGATTTAAATTTTCAATGTTCCATTGTTCTTCTTCACAAATAACACAACATCCCCCCATGGCGAAACACTGGGTCTCATATAGCCTTTATTAAGTAATTCTTGCAACTGCATCTTCAATTCCATTAATTCTGGAATACTCTTTCTATAAGGTGTCGTGGACATCAAGGTTTCTGTTAGTACTAGGTCAATGGAAAAGTATATGTCTTTGTGTTGGAAACCAGATCACTACTAGTGGGGGGGGGGGTGCTAAATCAGTAGTGTACACACTTATATAATTTTTCACCAATTATTTAATCTTTGAATCTATGCACAACTGAAACAAATATCCATAGGTCAGAGCATAAAAATAAACATGAAAGAAAAAAATAAATCAACACATGGACACAAGTTTTTTTGGTAGAAAACCCATCCTGGGCAAAAAAACACCCTACTATTGTTGCACTACTCAATTCTTCTATTAATTTATCAATCAAATTATACATGGATCAAATCACTCCCATGAGCTGGGAGACTCGACTCATTTCACAGTATGCTAGCTTTTCCAAACCATAAATTATTTCTCTCAAGGATCCAAGGACTACCATCCACTGAAGGCCACCATGATCAACAATCCTTTCCCAATTACTCCTCAACTAACAACGATTCTACTGACTCTGATATGTTGGTACTATCATGACTAATGACCATCGCTCAGTTTCTACCATACTATCCAACCACCATTGGACGAAGGAAACTCTTCCATCTTTTGAATCCGCCAATCTCTTTATACTCAAAGCCTCCATGCCTTCACTTCCTCCATGTGAGCCTTGTTTCATCTATTTTTATATTGGACTCCTAAAACTTTCTCAACATGAACATTGCAACAACCTATCATCAAAGCTCAATCAATATCTAATTTGCAGCTCTAGGTGCCATCAAAAACGCCTCACAAAATCTCCACACCACTTGGAAAACAATCTCCTCAATCTCACTACATCAATCCACACTTCAATAGTTCATTCACTTCATAGTATAATCGTTGAGATAAAAATTTAGGTATCTGCTCCTACATCTGCAAAATGCTTCAGAAATTATCCACTAGAGAAACATGGAGCTTGTAGGCTCTCCTCCAAGCTCTCAGTCACTCCACATAACCACTATACAATCTACCATAATCCCAATAAACATTCTCCAATATGTAGATGAATTGAAGTTCTCAACTCAATAATTACTCAGAACTACTGAGCTCAATAATGGCATTCATATTCTATATTAGATCTTGATTCATCTCATTGACTCAATCAACCACTAAGTCCACTAGAACTTTTTATATTTTCCACTTTAATAAAATTTTGGAGGTCCCACAATCTTTTCTGATCATAAACTGAAAAACTCTGATCAAGGAGGTCGCCACATGCCAAAAATTAGCTCAATAATGCGAGGATTGTGGATCAATTCTTGACAATATGCTTAGTCACACCCTTAGCATTATCTTAATTCGACTGGGACTATAACTGCTCCCTTGACCCTTCCTGGAAAGTGACCAGAGCCTAAAACTACTCCCATAGCCCTCTTTGCATGTGACTGGGGCTTAAGCTCAGTACAAACATCAACCTCTTAGCTGTGAAACTTTTCCACCTGTTCCACCATATTCGCCAGAACCTCAACACTCCTCCAAGCCTCTACAACAAGTCTGCAACTGATGAAATATGCCAAGAACAAGTTGGGAACATGCAAGAACTATTCTTCCAAGCTCAAAACCAATACCAACACCTTTATCTCCTCAAGCAGCAACCACAACATCTCTAACATACGTAGCAGCATCTCCAACACATGCAGGAGCATCAAGGAATACAACTGCCTCCATCACTGGTAGAAGCACCTCCAACAATAGAAACCACATCTCACACATGTAGCAACACATGCCATGTCTCCAATACATGAAGATAAATATGCAACATCTAGAGCAACCCTCCAACCACCTGTAGAAGCAACATCTCCAACCAACTCCACATGTTTCAAATCCATCTCCTCAACAACCACAACATTATCTCCATTAGGTCTAGTCATAGGATGTTCACATCAACGCCAACTAACAAGACCATAAACCAAACACATATCACTACACTCATCACTCATGCATATGACCAACAACACCTACATACTATTGATATCAATGCCAACATTACAATGCCAATAATGTCCCCCTTTAGCATTGATTTCAACCTCAATACAACATGTGAGGCTCAATTCTAACCATCCAAATCTCTCCCCCTTTTACATCAATGACAGAGGACCATACAAACACTGAAGTATAATGCCAATAATGTGATGGATGAGAGGACTCCCCCTATCATAATCAACACCATATTGATATGATGTAGACCAAAAAATAGGAACCTCAGCTGCCAATCACCTCTCTATCCAATTTCATGCCAACTATGAAGATTGGGCATGCTCCCCTAAGTATGTAATGGAGATGGAAATACATACTCTTTCCCTGGTGAAGAAACACAATTTCATGCTTCAATAAGCATCCTTTCTAAGCTCAAGAGACTACTCCACATGGACCATGACTCTAACTAACTTAGAACATGATATATAATACATTACAATACAACAACACTTCATGGAGAAAGTACATTGTTGTGACATGTACAGAGGAATGACATATAACACCTATACACCTATCACCAACCATCACTCTTATGGACCCAAGTTTACATCATGCACCCAATGAGGTGGGGCTACATCAAAGATATACGTCCTAATACATGACTTGGACTCCATTGACCCATAGATAGTAAATCATAATACATGCTAGACACCATGGCTCACTCCATGATAAATATGCCCAAAAGATGAAATAATGGTAGTACATGGATTTTACATCCACACACAATGGTGATCTCATCAATACATGCCCAAAGCATGAAATAACATGAGTACATGGTGACAATGAGAATTAACATAAGCTCCATATGGCAGTAGCAATGAAATACAATACATGGCATCCACGAGATATGCATAAGCTCTCCATATGTAGCCAAAATAAACTACTGACAACATCATATGTAAGTACATGGCCACTAACACCTTAGCCATCACCAACCCAAAAATAAATATCTTGGTAAGATCACCATGCTCCACATAGATACAACAATAAGATCATCTAATAGAACTAACATGGTAATATATCATAGAGGTAGCAACAAATGCATCCTCATCATCATATGCTCTCTCCCCATGAGAGCAAAACTAAACAACAACATCTATCATACCAAACCATCATAAGAAGCAACAAACTTATTATCCTCATCATAGGTTAGCAACATATCATCAATGAGGCATAAGCAGCAAATCAATGAGAAACAAAACATATATACTACATAAATGAGCACAAAAATATAAATCACCACGAGTACACAATATCTCATCCATCAACATGTACGAAACAATCATAAGCAGTAGCAATCATCTTCCTCATGTCTCATCTATCCAATAACACATGAGTGACAACATGATGCATCTAGAAATAGAAGATATAAAAGATAATATGTCAACACATCAACTGATCACCATAGCATATACATATGCATGAAAACATATGACATAAACATCAATTACATAATGCAAATACACAATCTTTCTACTATATGACAACAACATTAAAACCTCTTCCCTGCATTAAAATAATGCCAAATATATGCATTGCATAGGAATAAAATGCCAACCATTTGCAAATCCATTAGAAATAACATATTCTCCCCTTGAATGTGTGATCCCCCATCACACCTAGACAATGCACATGATAATAACTATATGGCTGCCATAATACCATTAGCATCAATAAAAACCAAAACATATATCTGCTCCAAAACTATCAACAGATGTACAGGGGTGCTCCAACTAAAACAAACGAGAGAAAAAAATGAAAATAACACTTCAAACCTCAAGGACCCCTCCTAAACACATGCATCTTTAGAAATGAAAATTTGTCTTCTCGTACTCTTTCCCATATGGATGCATAGTTAATAATTTTCATGCAAGTCAAAATGCAACCATATGATCCCCCTAAGACCATGCAGAGCTCAATTTTTGGTGGAAGATCCTTGCTTCTCTTTTCTCCTCCAAAATTTCATCTACTGAACTTTCTCCTTCTTATGCAGTTTTCCTTGCATATTCGAGACATTGGGAGATTGCAATCCTTGGCCTTATGGCCAATATTATCACATATAAAACATATAATGTGACCAATGAATATAGGAATAGCTTGATGTTTTTTATTGAAGTAATTTATATTCCTCCCATGTCCCTTGCAGTCAATAGCCCTATGGAAAAAATCATTGCATGAAAAAAAAAAACCATAAACTAGATTATTATACCTGAGAGAAGGAGATTTCCTTTGTATGTGTGTTTGATGTGGCCTCTACTTGTGCTGCTCCTTTTTATTAGAGATTTTTATCTCTCTAATACTGTAACTTGATGTTATGTGACCACGAACTCCACAATTGTAACGTTTGCTTCTTTTTGCATGGCTCATGGATCTCATTACTTTTGTTGCAACTAGGTGCTACAATAATTTTTAATTTTCTTGGACAAGCTTCAGCACTAGATCTACTTTGCTCTAATTCTTCTCTTGCAAAAATTAATCTAGCCTTCAATCTTTGAATTTATGCTTCAAGTGCCTTCATGTTGGGAGTGGGATCCCCCAAGAGTAGTTTTCGGGCTAAAAACCCATGTTTATGTTAATTTTTGTAATATAATTGTAAAGACTCCTCATTTTGTGGTCACGGAGCGCGAAGGTATTATGGTTCAAAAAGGGTAGTCTGCCCTTAGTTTTGAAAAGTAAAGTCGGCAGTAAGAAACCTACCCATGGTCCGTGGACCATGGGATTGTATAAAAAGAGCTAAGCTCTAAGTAGTTTAAGGGGATAGACAATGGAAAATCATGTAATAGAGTGATCACTCTGAAGAAGAAGTCTAAGTCTTCGGTCGTAGTGTAGGTAGAGGCTCTGCAACTGAGTGTGCAGAGGCCTAGGATAGAAGTTCACAACTGAATGCACAAACCCTTGCAGTTGTGTGCGCATGGCGGACAGAGGTTGTAACACTTGGAAGATATTAATAAAAGGAGATATTCTGCAATTTCTTTGTGTTTGTTTTGTTGATGCATTTGAATATTTTATGTATGAATTTCCTTTATTATGCTTATATGATGCGTGCATTAATGAAATTACATTGAATAATTGAACGCAATTATGAATATCTGCTTACGCGGTGTTAACTTTATGTATTTGATGGGATAATAAAATCACTTAAACTCATTGGGGAATCTACACAGCACACTACCATAGCAGTGCGAAAGTACTTGAGTAGCAGGTCAGGGCTATGTGATGGTCGAGCGTACCCTTTCGTGGTGGTACGGAAGGCCGGAATAGAGGGTTTGTATTGCAATCCCTAGAGCGAAGTGACCTGCGTGAAGTCAGGATAGAAGGAATCAAATGACATCACAACCATCTCAGGGTGCGAAAACTTGGTTTCAGCATCCCCCCATATAGCTTCATGTGAGACTTCAATCCATGCTTCATGAGCTTATGTCGAAAGGGCCAGTAGTGTAGGGATTTATTTGCTAATTAACATTGAACCTATTATCTGAATTGGATCCATAAGAAAAAATCAGAGAACCATGACTGTATTAAATTAGGACAAAACTTTGAATTCAAAGAGCATGGAGCAATTAGAAAAACCTATGAAAAGTGGCAATTGGCAGCTAGTGTGGAACGGCGAGGACCTTGATCAAAGCGCACTGACCGAGGCCCATGGAGACTGCGCAGGAGGCGAAACTAGCCCCTGGGAAGCCCAGATCAGGAAAAGGAGGCAGTTTTTGATGCGCGATTAGCGCCGTTGGGCAAAACCCCTCGAGAAGGAGAGCCCCTGAGCGCTCGGTCGCATGGAAGCCAGGAAAACCGTGGGGAAAAAGCTCTAAATGCTAAAGGTAGGACCCGCGCTCCAAAACCAATGGTATTTATCGGGGGCACCCTTTGGCTGTAAGCGGATTTGGAGAAAAATGAGCGATTCCACTTAGCACCCGACACATGGCAAGCATAGGAGAGATAAAATTGTCGCTCATCGTGCGCTAACAGTCGAGCAAGTCAACTGCGGGAAATGTGTGAATGGCATCGGATCTAGAGGCCCCAGATCTATTGGCTGAGATCGCACCTGATGAGGAAAATGGAATCGACAAGGGAATAAGCCGTGATATATAAGAATTTGAGGTCCGATTTGACCGCCAATTTGGCAGAGGACTCAATCCATGACGTAAACGAAGAATTGAACTGACAAGGAAAAAGCTGGCGCAGTTCGCAGGAGAACAAGTGGCCACTCCCTGAGAGCCTGACGATGACGCCGAAATAGGGAAATCCAAGCGAAGTTGTAGTAGGTGATCCGACTGACATGGAAGGGGAATCGAACAACCACGAGCTCAAATGGATTTAAAGCCATGAATAGACAAAGCAGAAGACACCTAAAGATAGAATTAGGAGAAAGAGAGGAAAAGGGAAGAAGATAGAGAAAACGAAGAAAAGACAGTGAAGCAAAAAAGAGTAGAAAGATGATAGAGGGCCGAGCTAACCAGAGGAAGCGTCAAGCACCAAAGAGCTTGAGAGATTCAAGCCATCCCTGAGAGGATCTGTCAGGACTGAGCACCACACTGGGCTCCTTCCATTAAAGACCAGAGAGGTGAAAGAGCTAGTGAGGAAAAGAGTATATGCACTCTAGTGGCTTGGGGAATCCAAGAACCACCCTGTCAAGCAAATTTTGTTTTAGGAGACTCCTATTGAGCTCGTTCATTTTAATTCTCTACTTTAAGACACAATAAAAGAAGGGCACCAGTAAGAGGTGGACTGGAGATGTAGCCCTGGAGGATAGCGTGAACTCCTTGTTAAATTCTTGCGTTCTTATATTTTCTTACTGTATTTCTCTGTTGTTTCCATTCAAGTGTCTGTGTATTTGCAATCTGATCGATCCATTGCCTAGATAACATAGACACACACCAAAACATGAGTCTGTAATACCTTCATTTTATAAATCTTTAACTGAGATCACTCATAGGGTGATTTTCAGATCAAGTGGTATCAGATCTTTAGGCTTTAAGGTTACACAAGCTTGTGTTGGTTTAGCTATTGAATTCTTAGTAGATCAAAGCTCAAATTAGGAGAAGGAGAGTTGGTCGAAACTAATCCTAAAATTGGGAGAGTCTATCCTTGGAAGACAATGTCAGAGGAAGGTTCTATGGGGCTAGACCCTCAATTCATATAAAGTGTCCTAGCCATAAAGTCCATGGTAGAGGAAATGTATAGGGACTTTAGAAAACACAAGCATGAAGATTCATCAGGCTCTAAACAAGACAAAGGAGAAGATGAGTCTTACATCCATGACCACTCAAAAGGAAAAGGGAAAGAGGAAAGCTTCCTCACACCTCCTGTCACACGGAATGAGTCATTCTTGCGGACAAGACCGACCTCCCTAGTATCTAATGTTATATCGTGACAAGCAAGCCAATCAAATCCTATCTTTCTCTAAATATGAAGTTTATAAATAAAGGAAAACAAGTGTTTTAGGCCTACCTTGGGTCCAATGCAAGTTTGTGGAAGCCTCTCTCCTTTGATCCAATTGAGCTCCCTTGTAGCGAATCTGCAAACACAAACAAGCACACAAATTAAATAGCACCTAAAGAGCCAATATCATAAAGCATACTTATTATGATGATCAAGGAATTCATGAAACAAATGACATAAGACAATTTGTTGAGAAAAATGAATCTGATTCTATTAATTCAAAACAAAGAAGAACTTTACAACCTGTGCCTTGATGCTGTACAAGATCCTCCCAGGGTCCAACAAGAAGTCTCCTCTACTTTGACAAGTTTCACTCTCTTCCCAATGAAGCCGAAAGGTATGTGATCTCTCCTCTCAAGCTTAACTAGGAAGTTTCAATTCCACCAGCATTTACCGTAAAAAATGTTCAGCTTCTAACCTCCATAGAAACTAGCCCAATGCCTTAATTTATAGTGCAATGGAGGGAAGTTACTAGGTCCACCTTCAAAGGGATAAAGCCCTCCTTCAAACGGATAGCTCCTCTCATCAAGGGATTAGCTCCTTCTCTTTTGGGATGCATGAACCACCTAAGAGCGAACCATCCACATCAAAATTCCTTCTAGAATCATCTAGAATTAACCCAAAGTGAGTTTTTTAGAATAAACTTGCGCCTTTTTGACTTTCTCAGGGCTTCGCACCCATTCCTTTAGAGATAGAGTGGGCAGGTCCGCAGGTAATATGAACATGGGGTGCAAGACCGTAGGCACAGTGAGAGAAAGTGCGAAACCAGAACTTTAATGATTTTTAAGGTCTTTCTCTCATTTTCAAAGCTTGACATGAAGAGCTGAGGTCTGAGACTTGCTTAGGAGGACAGTATGAATGATGATAGACCCATACTGACTGCAAATAGTCATGGTGACAATATTTTGTGTAACATATTGCCCCCTAAAGTGCGAAGTCTGTTGCAGATGAGGATTTCATTTATCATCTAGGAAGAGTGAAGTACTTTATCATTTCTAGGATCACCTTGTGGAGAGCCCGGTTGGAACCTGTAAAAACATTCAATGTAAAATATATATATGAGATCATATCATCGCTGAGGTAGGAATTCCCATTCTCAGATCAAAACTGACTAGAAAACTAACTACTGCTCTGATAAAGGAATGATCTTGTAATACATCACAAGTATAGACACATGTAGACACAGTATGGACGCAGCCATCTGTTTATGAACAGTACACAGTATAATGAATACAAAATTCCTCGCAGCCTGGATGGTGGAAACTAGATCCAGGGTCTTCATTTCTACTTCCCGAAATAGTATGATTCTATCCATGCGAATGAATGTGTTGAAGTCGAACATGGTAGAAACCACTTGATTACCAGTCAATGATGTAAACTGTTAACAAGTGTGAGAGAAACCACCAGTAATGTCAATGGCTCTCAAAGTACTCAGTACAATCCATGAGATGCGAATAAATGTGTTGATGTCGAACATGTCACGGAATTCTTTGATCGAAGGTCAATGATGCAACCTATCATCGAAGGCGAGGAACCTGCCATTGAGGCATGCAGATCCCAAGGTATTGACGATTTCTAGATCATATTTCTAGATAATGAGTTGAAGTCGATAGAAAGCGATCCGTCGTAGGCAAGCCCACAACACAAAATCATAGATCAATTTTGAAGAAATTTAGTTGCAAGGACTAACTGAGGGATGGTCAAGATGGATGACAGATATTTTGCAGATGAATGGCTTATTTTCACTGACCTCTTGAACACATAATGACACAGCAGATGGTTTGGTGACAATTGACCCAAAGTTAATACCGAGAAACCGGATGAAGACTTTCAATATGGTTTGATCAACTTTTAGGCAAAGGATTTCCCAACCCAAGTGAATAAAAGTGTCGTGTTCAAGAGTGGTTACAAAGTATGACAAACAGGTTCATTTTTCTCTCTTTTCCCCCACCATTTCTGACAAGTACCTCTTTATTTTTGACAAGCTTGAGGAGGATAACATTTGCTTAACTATAAGCTCATCCTTTCGATGAGTCCAAATTAGTTTAAATTCGAACCCTAAGAAGGAGTGGTCCATTCCTATTTGTAATTGAATAGGTCCTTTAATGTTAAATTTTAACAAGTCCAGTATAGGAGAAACTCGATGTTTTTCAATTTTAGAGAGTCTGAAAAAACTTAAGAAGACTCCATGGTTGTCCTTTTTCGTAAATTTGTGTCTCCCAAGCCCGAAAAAGTATAAAATAATACTTGAGAGAACCGCTTGATCATTACGACCAAGGAGTACTTTTCATAATTAGTGTCTCTGATTCGCAAAAGTAAAAAAACGATCAATGACAATCACATAATAAGGCATTTCAACCTTAGTACAAACTCCCTCTCGACTACATTGCATCTATCTCTGTTACACAATTTTTATTCTATGCTCTCTATATCTCTATCTATTACTATCTCACAAATATATATATATATATATATATATATATATATATATATATATATATATATATATATATATATATATATATGACACAGATTCATCGTTACAGGAATATTGGATCAGATCACTAAAAGGATCCGACCAGTCCTCTCCTTAATTTCCTCAACAACCCCTAAATTCTCTATATGCATACATATGTAGACAATTACATTAACTAATTTTTCTAGAGACTTATCGCTTCCATCACTTAAGCTCTATTTTAATAGAATTTCCCCTGTTTTGCTCCGATGGTCCATGTCCTCCTTTCTTCCTCCACTTTGGATTCCTCTTTTAATGAGGAGTGTTGGATACTCTTGCATCATTATTTGCGAGTCAAAAATGGTTTATTATAATGTCGACCATGGTCCAACATGGAATTGTGATAGGAATTGTCTCAATATGTAAATCAGTGATGGTCGTTGATGTTTATTTTAATGTTTATAATATTTTTCTTAGGGTTTATATACGTTGGGTTTATAATATTAGTCCCTTAGATTTAATATTATTCCCCTGGGTTCATAATCCCTTGGGGTCTTAGTATTAATCCCTTCGTTTTATTATTCATTTGGGTTTCTCATATTAATCCCTTGGGTTTATTATTCCCTTACATTTACGATATCGATCATGGTAAACCATTGTCAATCATAGCAGACCATGCTGAGCACCCATGGGATTACAAACGCGTAGGAATAATATTAAAGATAAGGAATTAATATTATAAACCCAAGGAATTTAAATATTATAAAACTTAGGATTAACATTATACACATATCTCATTAATAAACCCAGGAGATAACACTAAAAGCTCAATGGGTTATTTACTTCGGTTCATAATCACTTGGGGTTTTAGTATTAATCCTTTGGGTTTATTACCAACTTGGGTTTATAATATCAATCATCGTCATCTTTATGTTTCTCTTGTGTTTGTAATATCAATTCCTTATGCTTCTTGATCCCTTAGGTTTTTAATATTTATCCGTTGGGTTCACTAATTCCTTAGGCTTATAATATTAGTCCAATGGGTTTAATATTATTTCCTTGGGTTCATAATCCCTTGGGTTTTAGTATTAATACCTTGGGTTTATTATTCACTTGGGTTTATAATATCAATCCCTTGGGTTTATTATTCCCTTTGGTTGATAACATAAATCATGGTAAACCATTGTCAATCATAGCCAAACATTGTCAACCATGGTTGAATGTCGCATTGTAATAAGAATTGTCTCACCATCAAAATAAACCATGTTTATTTTAGTATTTGTAGTATTTATATTTGGGGTTGCCAATGTTGGTTTTATAATATTAGTCCCTTGGTTGAATGTCTATTTTGACAAAGATTGACTCAACATGAAAATAAACCATGTTTATTTTAGTGTTTGTAGTGTTTATATTTGGGTTTAACAATGTTGGGTTTATAATATTAGTCCCATGGGTTTAATATTATTCCCTTGGGTTCATAATCCCTTGGGGTTTTCGTATTAATCACTTAGTTTCATTATACCTTGGGGTTTATAATATCAATGCCTTGGGTTTATTATTCCCTTAGGTTTATAATATTGATCATGGTCAACCATTGTCAATCGTAGACAACCATGGCCAACCATGGTTGAATGTCACATTGTGACAAGGATTCTCTCACAATGAAAATAAACCATGTTTATTTTAGTCTTTCTAATATTTATATTAGGGTTTACCAATGTTGGGTTTATAATACTAGTCTTTTGGGTTTAACATTATTTCCTTTGGTTCATAATCCCTTGGGGTTTTAGTATTAATCCTTTGGGTTTATTATTAACTTGGGTTTATAATATCAATCATCGCCATCTTTATGTTTCTCTCGTGTTTGTAATATCAATCCCTTGTGCTTCTTGATCCCTTAGGTTTTTAATATTTATCCATTATGTTCACTAATTCCTTAGGTTTATAATATTAAAAATTTGGGTTCATTAGTTCCTTGGGTTTATAATATTAGTCCTTTTTGTTTAATATTATTCCCGTTGGTTCACAATCCCTTGGGATTTTAGTATTAAACCCTTAGGTAATAATAAACAATAGGGACTAATATTATAAACCCAATTTATAAAAACCCTAGGATAAATATTAAAAATACTTAAGCCTAATAATAATAATAATAATAATAATAATAATAATTAATAATAGTAATATTATTATGAGTTTATATTGTTATAATAAAATTCATATAATAATCATAAATATATAAGAATATAGTTGCTAGTATTTGTATAGTTATTAATTATCATAAATAATTAGACTTTATTATTACTATTATAATAATATTGATTATATTATGATTATAATAATAATTATATTTGTATATTATTAAATAATTTAATATTATTATCAAATATAATATTATTATAATATTATGATCAGATATTATTATCGGATCCTTTTACACTATCGGGAGCATTACATTGCTCGTTTACGTTAAAACCCCGGGACATCAACATTTATCAAAATACACAGGAATACAGGAAAAAACCCCACTCCGAACCCATGGACAAACTTCAAAAATAATACAATGACACCTATAATTATTGTTGGGTCTACTATCAGTCCATCGCAAGTCCTTTCCACCACTTCTCTGACCCTCGATAAGTGATCGCTCCGATCTCCGGTTGTCGATTGGCACTTTATCGCTATCGACATATCGGCATATCGCATATCCACTATCTTTCTGCTTGACCTATGCGATTAGCAATCAAAGATTAGATCACAACCGCCAATCTGAATCTCAATCCGACCATCCACACTTAATCACGTGATCGTGATCAAAATATTTCAAAGTTCAGTTCCCTATGACTTCAATGCACTGATCCGTTCAGTCCTACGGACCCGATAAGGGTATAGGTCCCTGTCGATAACTTTTCAAGTCTGAATTTCTGATCCGATTGTGTTTTGTGTTAAATCTTAGTGTAATTCAGATTTACGCTTTAAAGCCATTGTTTCTCTGCCATAATCTGCTTTAACACAGAACACCCATATATAACGATTCATTCACTTAGTAGTGGATCACTATCGATCCTTACAGTGATCGATGGTCGATCAAACCTGCAACACTGGAATTTAAATCATTTATGAAATACACACTCAGGTTATCTATCTATATAATACACAAGCGTATAATTCAACACTGAAACACACTTTTCTATTATATACAGAACAGTGGTATACTACGAAATTTCAGCCTTAGTACAAACTCCCTCGCGACTACATTGCATCTATCTCTCTTACACAATTTCTATTCTATGATCTCTATCCCTCCATCTATTACTGTCTCATGATATTTATATAGAACACACAGGTTCATTGTTACAGGAATATTGGATCGGATCATTGAAAGGATCCGACCAATCTTCTCCTTGATTTCCTCAACAACCCCTAAATTCTCTATATGCATACTTATGGCAGACAATTACATTAATTCAGTATTTTAGAGACTTATCTCTTCCATCATGTAAGCACTATTTTAACAGAATTTCCCCTGTTTTGCTCCAATGGTCCACGTCCTCCTTGCTTCCTCCATTTTGGATTCCTCTTTTAATGAGGAGTGTCGGCTGCTCCTGCATCATTATTCACGAGTCAAACATGGTTTATTATAATGTTGATCATGGTCCAACATGGAATTGTGATAGGAATTGTCTCAATATGTAAATCAATGATGGTCGATCATGTTTATTTTAATGTTTATGATATTTTTCTTAGGGTTTATATACGTTAGGTTTATAATATTAGTCCCTTGGATTTAATATTATTCCCTTGGGTTCATAATCCCTTGGGGTCTTATTATTAATCCCTTTGTTTTATTATTCCTTTGGGTTTCTCATATTAATCCCTTGGGTTTATTATTCCCTTAGGTTTATAATATTAATCATGGTAAATGATTTTCAGTCATAGCCAACCATATTGAACACCCATGGGATTACAAACGTGTAGGAATAATATTAAACGTAAGGAATTAATATTATAAACCCAAGGAATTTAAATATTATAAAACTTAGGATTAACATTATACACCTATCTCATTAATAAACCCAAGAGATAACACTAAAACCTCAAGGGATTATTTCCTTTGGTTCATAATCCCTTGGGGTTTTAGTATTAATCCTTTGGGTTTATTATCAACTTGGGTTTATAATATCAATCATCATCATCTTTATGTTTCTCTTGTGTTCATAATATCAATTCCTTGTGCTTCTTGATCCCTTAGGTTTTTAATATTTATCCGTTGGGTTCACTAATTCCTTAGGTTTATAATATTAGTCCCATGGGTTTAATATTATTCCTTTGGGTTCATAATCCCTTGGGTTTTAGTATTAATCCCTTGGGTTTATTATTCGTTTTGGTATATAATATCAATCCCTTGGGTTTATTATTCCCTTTGTTTGATAATATAAATCATGGTAAACCGTTGTCAATCATAGCCAAACATCGTCAGCCATGGTTGAGTGTCGCATTGTGACAAGAATTGTCTCACCGTCAAAATAAACCATGTTTATTTTAGTATTTATAGTATTTATGTTTGGGTTTACCAATGTTGGTTTTATAATATTAGTCCCTTGGTTGAATGTCAAATTTTGACAAAGATTGACTCACCATGAAAATAAACCATGTTTATTTCAATGTTTGTAGTGTTTATATTTGGGTTTGACAATGTTGGGTTTATAATATTAGTCGCATGGGTTTAATATTATTCCCTTGGGTTCATAATCCCTTAGGGTTTTCATATTAATCACTTAGTTTTATTATACCTTGGGGTTTATAATATCAATGCCTAGGGTTTATTATTCCCTTAGGTTTATAATATCAATCATGGTCAACCATTGTCAATCATAGACAACCATGGCCAACAATGGTTCAATGTCACATTGTGACAAGGATTCTCTCACCATGAAAATAAACCATGTTTATTTTAGTCTTTCTAATATTTATATTATGGTTTACAAATGTTGGGTTTATAATATTAATCCCTTGGGTTTAACATTATTTCCTTCGGTTCATAATCCCTTGGTGTTTTAGTATTAATCCTTTGGGTTTATTATTAAGTTGGGTTTATAATATCAATCATCTTCATCTTTATGTTTCCCTTGTGTTTGTAATATCAATTCCTTGTGCTTCTTGATCCCTTAGGTTTTTAATATTTATCCGTTGGGTTCACTAATTCCTTAGGCTTATAATATTAAAGAGTTGTGTTGATTAGTTCATTGGGTTTATAATATTAGTCCTTTTTGTTTAATATTATTCCCGTTGGTTCATAATCCCTTGGGATTTTAGTATTAAACCCTTAGGTAATAATAAACAAAAGGGACTAATATTATAAACCCAATGTATACAAACCCTAAGATAAATATTAAAAATACTAAAGCCTAATAATAATAATATTATTATTATGAGTTTATATTATTATAATAAAATTCATATAATAATCATAAATATATAAATATATAAGAATATAGTTGCTATTATTTGTATAGTTATTAATTATCATAAATAATTGGTTTTTATTGTTATTATTATAATAATATATTATTATAATATTGATTATAATATTATTATAATAATAATTATATTTGTATATTATTATTATAATAGAATAATAATATAATATTATAATCAGATATTATTATTGGATCCTTTTACACTATCGGGAGCATTACATTGCTCCTTTATGTTAAAACCTTGGGACATCAAAATTTATTGAAATACACAGGAATACGGGAAAAAACCCCACTCTGAACCAATGACCGGACTTCAAAAGTAATACACTGGAACCTCCAATTATCACTGGGTCCACTCTCGGTCCATCGCAAGTCCTTTGCGCCACTTCTCCGACCCCCGATAAGCGATCACTCTAATCTCTGATCCTCGATTGGCGCTTTATCGCTATCGGCATATCACATATCCATTGTCTTTGTGCTTGACCTCTGCAATTAACGATTAGCGATTAGATCGTGATCCTCCATCTGAATCTCGATCTCATTGTCCATAGTTAATCATGTGATCGCGATCACATTGATTCAAAGGTCTGTTCCCTGCCACTTCAATGCACCGATCTGATCAGTCGTATGGACCTGATAAGGGTATAGGTTCCCATCGATAACATTTCAGGTCCAAATTTTGGATCCGACTGTGTTTTGCATTAAATCTTAGTGTAAATCGGATTTACGCTTTAAAGCCACCGTTTCTCTATCGTACTCTGCTTTCACATAGAACACCCATATATAATGATTCATTCATGTCGTAGTGGATTTCCATCGATCCTTACAGTGATCGATGGTCAATCAAACCTGCAACACCAGAATTTAACTCATTTATGAAATACACACTCAGGTTATCTATCTATATAATACACAGGCGTACAATTCAACACTGAAACACACTTTTCCATTATATACATAACAATCACATACTAAGGAATTTCAACCTTAGCACAAACTCCCTCTCGACTACATTGCATCTATCACCGTTACACAATTTCTATTCTACGTTCTCTATCTCTCTATCTATTACTGTCTCACGATATATATATATATATATATATATATATATATATATATAGAACACACAGCTTCATCGTTACACGAATATTGGATCGGATCACTGAAATGATCCAACCAATCATTTCCTTGATTTCCTCAACAACCCCTAAATTCTCTATATGCATACATATGGCAGACAATTACATTAATTACGTCTTCTAGAGACTTATCACTTCCCTCATTTAATCTCTATTTTAACAAAATTTCCCCTGTTTTGCTCTGATGGTACACATCCTCCTTGCTTCCTCCACTTTGGATTCCTCTTTTAATGAGGAGTGTTGGATGCTCATACATCATTATTCGTGAGTCAAACATGGTTTATTATAATGTCGACCATGGTCCAACATGGAATTGTGATAGGAATTGTCTCAATATGTAAATCAATGATGGTCGATCATGTTTATTTTAGTGTCTATAATATATTTATTAGGGTTTATATACATTGGGTTTATAATATTAGTCCCGGGGATTTAATATTATTCCCTTGGGTTCATAATCCCTTGGGGTCTTAGTATTAATCCCTTCATTTGATTATTCCTTGGGGTTTCTCATATTAATCCCTTCGGTTTATTATTCCCTTAGGTTTATAATATCGATCATGGTAAACCATTGTTAATCATAGCCAACCATGTTGAGCACCCATGGGATTACAAATGCGTAGGAATAATATTAAACATAAGCAATTAATATTATAAACATAAGGAGTTTAAATATTATAAAATTTAGGATTAACATTATAAACCCATCTCATTAATAATCCCAAGAGATAACACTAAAACCTCAAGGGATTATTTCCTTTGGTTCATAATCCCTTGGGGTTTTAGTATTAATGCTTTGGGTTTATTATCAACTTGGGTTTATAATATCAATCATCATCATCTTTATGTTTCTCTTGTGTTTGTAATATCAATTCCTTGTGCTTCTTGATCCCTAAGGGTTTTAATATTTATCTGTTGGGTTCACTAATTCCTTAGGTTTATAATATTAGTCCCATGGGTTTAATATTATTCCCTTGGGTTCATAATCCCTTGGGTTTTAGTATTAATCCCTTGGGTTTATAATTCATTTGGGTTTATAATATCAATCCCTTGGGTTTATTATTCCCTTTGGTTGATAATATAAATCATGGTAAACCATTGTCAATCATAGCCAAACATTCTCAACCATGGTTGAATGTTGCATTGTGACAAGAATTGTCTCACTGTCAAAATAAACCATGTTTATTTTAGTATTTCTGGTATCTATATTTGGGTTTACCAATGTTGGTTTTATAATATTAGTCCCTTGGTTCAATGTCATATTTTGACAAAGATTGACTCACCATGAAAATAAACCATGTTTATTTCAGTGTTTGTAGTGTTTATATTTGGGTTTAACAATGTTGGGTTTATACTATTAGTCCCATGGGTTTAATATTATTCCCTTGGGGTTTTCGTATTCATCACTTAGTTTTATTATACCTTGGTGTTTATCATATCAATGCCTTGGGTTTATTATTCCCTTAGGTTTATAATATCGATCATGGTCAACCATTGTCAATCATAGACAAACATAGCCAACCATGGTCGAATGTCACATCGTGACAAGGATTCTCTCACCATGAAAAGAAATCATGTTTATTTTTGTCTTTCTAATATTTATATTAGGGTTTACCAATGTTGGGTTTATAATATTAGTCCCTTGGGTTTAACATTATTTCCTTCGGTTCATAATCCCTTGGGGTTTTAGTATTAATCCTTTGGGTTTATAATATCAATCATCTTTATGTTTCTCTTGTGTTTGTAATATCAATTCCTTGTGCTTCTTGATCCCTTAGGTTTTTAATATTTATCCGTTGGGTTCATTAATTCCTTAGGTTTATAATATTAAAGAGTTGGGTTTATTAGTTCCTTGGGTTTATAATATTAGTCATTTTTGTTTAATATTATTCCCGTTGGTTCATAATCCCTTGGGATTTTAGTATTAAACCCTTATGTAATAATAAACAAAAGGGACTAATATTATAAACCCAATGTATACAAACCCTAAGATAAATATTAAAAATACTAAAGCCTAATAATAATAATAATAATAATATGAGTTTATAAAAATTCATATAATAATCATAAATATATAAATATCTAAGAATATAGTTGCTATTATTTATATAGTTATTAATTATCATAAATAAACACCAAAAAAATTATTGATAAGGAAAAAGATATATAATAATAATGATAGGTAAAATATATTAGAAAAAAATTCCTTACTCTCAATAAAAAAATTTCAAATAATTTTAATGTCCAAAATAAGAAGTAAATGTTTGTTGCTCACTGGCCTTTAGATTGAAAGTAAATGGGTGCATTATTAAGGCACTCCTTCCTATAGGTCATTGGTTCATATCCCCCTTGGGTGGTTACCTACCAAAAGAAAAAAGAAATAATTGTTTGTTTTAAATTCCATTTGTATACAAAGGATTTTATCCCCTCTCATAATGGGATAAAGAGCTATTAAAAGAAAATGATGATTTCAATTTAAACCATCTTTGTGATGGAATTTGTAAATTAAGATTATCACATAAGAAGGTGTATAAGAATAGAACGACTTTACTTAGTAAATATTACAATTTTTTTAATTAATTTTTTTAATTATATTTAATAATATTACTACTTATGTTTAAAAAAATATAGATAATATCTTTTTTTAATAATTAAATTTATAATTTATTTGAAATTATGATTTTAACCATTAATATTATTATGAATTAAATTTAAATTAAAAAAATATTTAAAATGATATAAATAATTAAAACTACAATCTATTCGAAACCACTACATTAAACAAAAATAATATTACATATAAAAAACCATAAATTTGAGACCCAAATTGAAGATTGACATTATTTATAAAAACGATAACTTTGAGACATAAATTGAAAATTGACAAATGCATATTTCAAATATATACATAATTATAACCAAAATAAACTTGAAACATTTAAAAATATATATGCATTTAAATTTATTATTATATTTTGATGGTTAATTTATAAAATTTATTTTTATAATTAATAATTTTAGAAATACTTATTTTTAGAATATACACGCTCTTAATGAAATTTTGAAATATATTTTTTAAATAAAAGATTATTGCGTATATATATATATATCTATGAAATCGTCATTTTTATTATTCCTCATTATTCTAATTGGATTTGTACATTTCTATCATTTCTCATCTCTTTTTCACTGTAGCTTTTGTGGTTTGAACAAGAAATAATGAGTTATAAAGCCATTGTTACGGATGATTATTGATATAGAGAGTGAATATTACATATGTTTAGGTTATTAGGTGTGTTTATTTTAAATTAAGTTTTGCAAAATTTTCTTTTAATTATCAATAATTACTTGGTGGATAATAGAAATTTAATAGCTATTTCAATATATGTCTTTTATAATTTTAATTTAATTATCAATAATTACTAGGTGGATAGAGAGATTTAACCTTCATGGAATATGTCATAATATTTATAGTAACATTCATAGATCAAGGGTAAATTCTTTTAAGTAATTTATATCCAATTAATAATTACGTAAATGTTATATTAACCTGTGTTATGTTGGCCTTGTCGTATTGAATAGCCATGATACTGGTCAATGCTATTTTTACCAAAAGATATTTACAATTTAAGATTTTTGTGATAAAGTGTGGGTGAATCTCCATAGTTAACAATACTATTTAACTCATATATCAATTTCTTTTATAATAATAATTATAATGAGAGGCTTATAAGGAAGATGTGTAAGTCCTTTTGTGGTGTTGACATGTATCAACTTTAAAATTAAAAAAAAGATTATTCTCTAAATAAATAACAATATATAGGATATGTCTAATATTTTAGTGTTCAATATATATATATATATATATATATAACAAAATTCTATTAATTTAGAGAAAAGTTAATAGAACTTTATTTAGAGAATGTCGAGAGCTTTAGAATATCTTTAAATAAAGTTCTATTAACTTTGTTCTAAATTAATAGAATTTTTTGATTTTATATATATATATATCTATGATGAATGCTAAAATAATTTTTTATTTAATTTTTCTTTCATGTCAATATGTATATTTGACAACTTTATTCAAGTCATGTATCAATATATTTTTAAAAAATTTATTTATGTTATATGCTGGAATATTTTTTATACAACTTTCTTATACCCAAAAATGATTTTTTTTTTTTTTTGAGTTGAGTATACATATATCTTCATTTCAATTTTTTTTTATTATAGCCTATTTTTTTCTATTTAAATTTTGTTTTTTTTTTAAACAATATTATATAAAAGTTAAACAGAAACAATTATTATTTAAATTTAAAAAATAACACTTTATTTCATTAATATTTGTAATTAGCAAGAATGGCCGCTAGCATGTCCTATGTGAGGACCACAAACAAACTTTTGCAAATGGAATTCTGATGGTTGAAAACAGTGAAGCGAATGATGAGCACTTGATCTGGTACCACCAATGCGCACATGGAAAATTGAAGATGGTGTCGTCATTCTAGAATGACCTTAAAAAATTCAAGGTTAATCGTTTCAACAGAACAGGAAAGGAGTCAAATTGTGAGAATAGTTTCTTCTCCGCAATGTCAAATTCGCCAATCCCCGTGTCATATTGAAGGGCCTTTGTTGTGTGTATTTTCGCCTTCTAAGTCAATCTGAAGCAGGTAGAGAGTGGAGGATTAGATTTGATGGGAATGTCTATATATTAAACAGAATCGTCATAAATGTGAGTTCTTATATCATTATTATTTTGTTGCTCATGCTGATGTATTTTTTTGTTGAACATTGAGCAGAAAAGTAATTGTGAATTAACCTTTGTATTTAAAGGTAGCCCTTATACTATATAGGGGTTGCCTACCTAGAGTTGACACTACTTAAGATTATTGTGCTTTTGAGATTCTATTTAATAATATTGTGATTTTTAGATTTTAATGAATGTGATAATTAAATCACTTTAATGAAATAAATGTAACTATCGAATTATTTAAAAAAAAATTATGATTTTTTTATTATTTAATAGTCAGATTTTTTTAAAATTTTTTAGGCACATTTTTCAGTGTAATTTTTCTAAAATTAAGTACAAATTTATTGAAATTATAAATTTATGGATAAATTGTGCACAATTTAAGTATCCTAAAATTTTTAAGATGTTGAATCCATATATAATAAAAAACTAGTTTAAAAAACACAAATCAAAATTTCACCTCAATTTTTTTTACCAACACTAAAAATCCAAAAAAAAACTCTTTAAAACACTGCATTGAAGAGAAGGAAAAAAAAAAAAAAAAAACAAACAAAACAGAACCCAAAAAAACAAAAAAAAACCATGTCCTCCGTTAATTAGACCACGGGCACTGTGGCCGGTTGACACGCTTATAACATCGATACCTCTGTCCATGTGACATTGATTGTGGGCACAACGCGGCTATTGGAATCAGGGCCGCAACGTCACTGTGCGTGGGCCAGGGTTCATCACTCGAACATACTATAGAAGAGAATGAGCCATTTTGCCCCTAAGTCATATTTCGTGCCGGAGAATTTTACACTCTTCTAGCAGCCATTATCATCCATAAGAGCTTATTGCACGACTGCGGTTGCACAATCAGAGGCGACATGAATCTTCAATTCGCCGATGACGGTCTCCATTCTTTCCTGAATACGGATATCGACTACATGCAGCATTTTCACACCGCCCAGACGAAACTGCCGGAGCCCAGCCAATGGAGCAACACCATCAACCACGAACTGGAGATGGAGTTGTTGCACATCATCAACGACGCCAATAAGCGCACTCGCATGATGGCTGCTGCACCAGCGATCAATGCAGCCGCGATGGGTTCTTGGGACTTGGCGGCTGCCACGATGGGCTCTTTGAAACCGGAGCTGGACCTACGCTCGAACGCGGCGTTGGGTGTCAACATCTTCGACGCCACGGCCGTTCCGCGAAACCCCTGCGGTTTGATCACCAAAAATGCGCCCGCAGCTGTGGACACATCCGCGTTACACGAATATCCCTCGGCGTTCCGTAGGGACCCTACGCCCCTGCCGCCGATGGAAGCACCAAGGGGTTCATGTCGGAAATCTGGTGCGCTTAAACCAAAGAGGAAGCGCGTGAGACCATCCCGACGCGTGCCAACAACGGTGGTGAAGACGGACACATCCAATTTCAAAGCCATGGTGGAGCACTTCACAGGAATCCCCCCCACCTGTACTCCAGTTACTACTCAAGAATCCGCAACAGCTCCATCTGAGTCCTCTTTGCCAGAGTCTACTAGTTCAGCCACTTCTCCATCCTTCAGCAAGCCGCTCCCTCATCCTGCCCTCTGCGAAACCTCGAGCTCTTCCCGTGCCAATGCAAGAACTACTGCGTCGGCCCCTATTACTACTTGTCCTTCGCCTCTGCTGTCTTCTTCCTTTCCCACCAGCCAATCTCTGCCTGAGCTGCCCTCCATAAGCACCGTAGTCTGTTTGACGGGTTCTGATCAGATTTCTAAATCTGTTGATGCGGAAGAACAGATCAATTTCCCTGATCTCATTGACGTAGCTTTCTTTGAGATACTGTGGAACGAAATATATATGGACCGATGGTCAGAAATTTGTAAAAACTAGTATGCATATGCTGATCAGTCCTCTCTGATGATCAGTTTCTTTTGTTTGACTTCTGGTTCCAAATGTTTCGACTGTTTTCATCGATTATTCTAATGCTTTCTCAGCTTATTGCATGCATCCCTTTCGAAATGTCAACGATTAATTATTCGACAAATTATGCTGTGCATTGGGAAGTTTGTGCCTACGGTTAAGCAGAAGGATAATTCCAGCAAAAGGCCATGAGAAACTCTGCTTTTAAATCTCCATTTCATTTCTGTCGAGGGGGATTTTCCTGTTTTGTTGAATCGCCCCTAATCGACTAATTCACTGCAATCACTGCAAAGGTTATGCTTGTATCTACCAGAATGCTTGAGTTAATTAGTTACAGAAATACTCAGTTAATCAGTTACTACAGAAAGACTCCTATACTCGCAGTGGAAACCCAAAATACTCAGTTAATTAATTACAGAAATACGGAAAGACTCCCATACTCGCAGTGGAAACACAAAATTAACAAGAGATATGAGTTTATTTGCGCATTATACTCACTATTCGATTATATAGTTAAAATGGATATTCGTAAGCGAATTAACAAGGGTGATCAATTAATTTGCTACTATAGTTACTAATAGATTACATAGCTGAAATGGATAGTCATTAGCAATGTTTATGTTTGTATATGTCATAGTGCTTTAGTTAATCTGTTATGGAAATAAAAAAGGACTTATGAAAAGCAGTGGTAACAAAGAATTGTCTAACAGCTATGAATTATTTTTTAAATTGATAAGAAAATTTCAGGTAAATGGTGTATTTGCAACTATTTTTTCAAATTTTAAATGGTAAGTTTTTTTAATTGATAAGTGAGAAAATTCGTTATAATTTAGTTATCAAATTAGGAGTGAGGATAGCCATGTCTAGCTGCTAACCCCGAATGCAATTTGACTCATCACTGTTGTTCCATGCTAATTGGAATAATCTAACTCATCGTTGTTGTTCCATGCCAACTGGAATAACCCATAACTCGTTGGTGGTCCGTAAAGAGGCACACATTTGCTCCTGTCAAATGTCTCTCAGCCGTTAACATGTTTCTTTAAGACCTAGAAAGACGAGCTCTTAGCCAAAAACAATGCAGTTGTCTATAATGCGACTTTTTGGAAGCCTTTCCGGTGAGCTTTTCTGGTCAAAATCCGGCAGCAATTTATTGGAATCGCAAGTTTGATCGCTAGTTTCTGCACAACCAAAGCGTCCCAGGGTTTTCCAGGGTGCTGAATCCAACTATGCAGCTAAAAAACCATTTTAACTGCAACAAATCAAGATTTAACCTCAATTTCTTCTGCCGGATTCCGTGACCTGAATCTCCAAATTATGTGCTTTTATTATACACAGTAAAAATTCTTTGAAAGATAACTATATAATATAATTTATAATTGTAACTATATTTAAGTTAAATTTGAACTTTGACTTCCTCACCGGAAACTAAAACTTCTTGCTTCTTGTCGGTTCAAAGTGTTTTGATGAATACTGCTTAGCTTAAGGATGCAGAGCCCCATGATCCGTATTTTTCAACTTATTCAAAAGACACCTGGAACAAGTTTGCGTAACACACTTATATTTAAAGTGCTTCCAACGACCCACCACGCTTCATGATCCTACATGCTGTGCTCTCGGTTATTATAACAGAAACTGTAAATAGTAAACCAAGATGAAACTAAAATACATCCTCACATTGTAATCTTTAAAATTAGGGCCTCTCAGCTATTTATATGAGAAGAAAGGATATTGAAGAGTGTGCAGGGACGTTTTATGGTTTTATGCTTTAATTTTGAATCTTCAACATCTGAGACAGTTCAATCTTTTAGATTTCCTATACTATAATTCACTTCAATATTAAGAATTATTTTACCAGGATTATAAACGAAACATAATTTACAATTTCTTTGCCAACCTTCTATGTAAAAAGTCCGGTCGAATCATGAACAATAACTAGAGATCACGCAAGGTTTTTTCAGGATTATATATATAGTATGAGAAATTGATATGTTCAGGTGAGCGGGTTATTTTTGTGTAGAAATTACTCCCATGAAATAAGTATATCAATCTCCATTAAGACTAAAATCTCAATAGACTAAAAACTGAATAAAGAAGATAATAATCACTTCTCTCTACCACCTAAACTACACTTACCTAACCATTTACCAAAATTATTAATAAAACATAAATTCTAATTTCTTAACCCAGCTTTAACTAAAAAAATGTGGGTCTGACACATGAACAATAATGATGCGTAGCTTTGGATATGAACAATAAGGATACATTGCCCACATGAATTAGTGGCAATGTGTAAAAATATAACAATTTGGGAGATCTTCAATGTGGATCTCGTCATTTCATTTCAAATTAACTTGATTGGTTATATAAACAAAACTAAATTAAAACTAACTCTTGTTTTTTTTAATATGATGTTATATATTCAATGGAACATTTTGCCAAAGCTTTAAATTCTTCTGTATAAGGAAAGAAATCTTTAACTATCTCTCATATGGGGTTACATGTTTTTAACTGGTTGGTTATAAAGAGGTATTTTATGATACATAGATTATATATTGTAGAAGTAAAGGTTTTTAAGATAATAAAGTTGGAGAACATTAAGATATTTAAGTTGGAGAAGTTTAGAATGAATTTTGAAAATTTGAATATGAAATAGTAGAATTTTATGGACCAATATATATATGACCTAAGTCATAAATATTGTAAAGATGAATTGTGAAGAGTTTTGATATCAAAATGTAATATAGAAGGTTGAGTGTTCTCAATCATTGAAAATGTAATATAGAAGGTTGAGTGTTCCCAATCATTGAAGAGTCTAAAGCCTTGTCATTGTGAGAGCCATTACTAGATGAGTCGTTCGGATTTTTGTTGTCCCATAAATTTTGGTTGGATAGTTGCTATCCCATGAATCTCAAATAAACAGGAATGATAAATCCTTGGAAAACACATTCAAATAGAAAATTTTTATTGGACTAAACCATATAATATCACTATAAAACAATAGAGTTAAGGCATTACATCTCAAATCAATTGAATTAAATTTCCTAAGATACATGATTAAATAAACCCAAAATACTAGCTCACATAAGCATGACTAACTCTTCCTATATTTAGACTAAGATGGGCTAGCTCAAAAGTATATTGGCCAACAATCTCCCAAGCATGATCATGTATGTTTCAGGCTTACAACACTTATCACTTCAAAAACTTGAGCGGTATTCTTCCTTTTACTACTAAAATTATATTATGCATAATTTTTATTTTCAGTTTTAACTTTACTCTACTCTTAGTTTTCAATATTTACTTGTTTTTAGTGACCCCATTCATCTAATTCCTTTTTTGCATATTCTTATATATTAAACTCTTTTTTTTTTTATCAATTTTTGTAAAATAAAAAGAAATTTCTTCATTTTATTTTACTATTATTCATTATTATTATCTTGTAAATATAATTTAAATCTATGATCAATTTAAACAATATCATTTTTTATAAACGTAATTTCATTATAACATAAATAAATTTATTTAACCTATTTAAATAAATTTATGTATTTATTTAAAAATTAAATATATATTTATGAAAAAGATACTTAAATTATTGAAAAAAACATATTCCACAAATAAACATCTAAACCATAATCTAATTATTTATTTCATATACATAAATTATTTGTAAAAATAAATGGGCTTGAAGACCAAAGATAACCGAACCATTCATTTCATATACATAAATTATTTGCAAACGTTGATAGAAAACCCAAGATAGAATAAGGAAATGGAAGTATATCTGCAAGGCTTTCAAACATATTACAAGAATAATCTATTGTTCATCACTCCTCTCTATTTAGAGGGGTAGGAGATGATAAGGAAATGGAAGTATATCTGCAAGGCTTTCAAACATATTACAAGAATAATCTATTGTTCATCACTCCTCTCTATTTAGAGGGGTAAGAGATGATATTAGGATGAAGTTTTGTTTTACTTAAGTTAGTTTGACTTTTTAATGTGGATTTTTTTATCATTATTTAATTAATTTTTTAGCTATTTTTATTTAATTTAATTAAAATTTAAAAATAAAGTATAGTAAATTGATTTGATTTATATTTTTAAAATTCAAAAATAATTATGTTTAAGATATTAAATTGATTTGGTCTACATTTTTAAGTATTTCTTTAATGTGATTAGTTTTATAAAACATTATTTTTTATTTTTATTTTTGTTTCATTGACTCTTAAATATATGTCGATTATTTTTATGTTTTACTAATTTTAAATAATATTTTATTATTTATTATTTGATG
This sequence comes from Pinus tabuliformis, assembly GCA_031772625.1. NCBI lineage: Eukaryota > Viridiplantae > Streptophyta > Pinopsida > Pinales > Pinaceae > Pinus > Pinus tabuliformis. The sequence goes on from CM062818.1 coordinate 576,052,574, forward strand.
ATATATATATATATATATGTTTGTTTTTTGATTGGTATCTTTTTGTATTGTTATCTAAAATTTCATACTTTATGTTACCTGAAACAGAGAAACGGGAAACAAATGAGAAATGAACAAAAAAAAAAGGAAAAAAGTTTGGAGATTTCGCATTAAAAAACTAAAAAGAAAAAATATAGAAAACATAAAACAAAACATTCATTTACATAACTGAAATTGTAATAATCATATGATTTGACCATAATGATTTAGGCAGCATGTCTTATTAGTTAAGATCTTAAAAATTTAAGAAAAATCTAATTGTATTATGTATATAATTAGCTAAAAAGATATTTCGTTTAGTCCTTGAAGCTTAAGTATATATGTGCACAGGTGTTTCATACAATTAAAACATGTGTTACTATTCATTTGGAAATAAATATTTTGGTAAATGATGCAGAGACATGTTACCCGTTTGCAATTGACCACTTGCAAAGAAACCGGCACCATATTTATTATCCACTGTACTCACTTCACTTTTGTGCTAAACTAGCTATATTTTTATATTCCCATGACTAGAAGGAAAAGAAGACTCGGTCACGCATTCTCGCTATAAGTCTTCTCTTATCTTATTCCCCGAATAAGGGTCTGCTAACAGATTACAGAAATGTCGCACCCGAGGTAGATGTGCGTAAGCCCAAGCCACCTCCCAACAAGGAAATGAAAGATAAATTTCTGATGGCAGAACGGAATTAGAAAACGGCGTTTCCGTTCCTTTTCTAACGCGTTTTTTTGGAGAGACAGTAGATACCGTCAAGTTTCTGGTATCAGAGGTCATACTTTCTTTTTTATGATGTTTATATTTTAAAAAATAAAAACTTATTTTTTAACTTGTTAATTGTGTTTTTTTTTTTATAGATTTTTATTTGGTTTATTTGGGTTTTTTTTTTTACCATATTAAATTTGTAGCAAATATCTTTTATCTATCAAAATTATAAATTTTATTATGAAAGAATCATTGGGTAAGTTTGACACTGTTTTATTCCATCTCTATTATCTTAATTTTTAGTTTTTGACTATTTTTTTTAAGCTACATAAAGTCCTTCTCCATTAGATATCCCTTTTCATATGATTCTTTGATTTCTACTTCCAGTTTCCCATCTCTTACTTCCTTTTGTAGAAGTGTCTTTATCAAGTTTCCATATATTTCCCATTAAGATGGTACTTCCATTCCATTAATCCAAACTAAGATACATTTTCATTTCCTTCCCGATGTTGAATATGATAGCTATACTGTTGGATAAAACCAAAAAAATATAATTATTTCTCTATTTCCTTTCACTTTCAATGCCTAATGACATATTGCAATGATATGAATTATCTTTCGCAATATCTTTTTTATAAAATTCTTAATTGTTTCTCCTTTCCATATTTCTTTTGATTTCACTACCTACCTTATAAGGGTTTTCTTGGTTTATCACTTTTATTGAGCTTGTTAAGGTTCTAATATTACATGTTTAAAATTAAACATGACAATTAACAAATATAAAATATTTCATCTCACACATATGTTGGATTATAAGTGCTGGAAATTTGTTTATCCAATATTCATAATTCTGGAATTTCAGGACGTTTGGCTATTGTTTTAGTTGATCATTTGGATATTGTTTTAGATGATCTCTTAGGGTGTGCCTCTCACATTATTTATTGTAGTCTGTGTTTTCAGTTACTTTATGTTTATTTTTTACTTTTAGGTAATGTATAATCTTTGATGATTCATGATGTTAATTTATATTATTCGTTTTTTATATTCCTAATTTCTTTTGTCGATTCTTTATTGCATCCCAAGAGCCTAATCTGACACTCTCTCATTGCATATGACAATTTCATTGATTTTTTAAATTGCTTATGACAAAATTAAATTCTCTTGTGAATGGGTTTCTCAGAGTTTGCAATAGTGGTTGTGATGCCTAAATAACGAGAGTTTATCATTTATGCGCTGAAGTTTGTTGCGTGGAATCCAGATGATCCATTCAACCTTTATGTTCTTGCATATGGAAAAACCCAAATGACCATTCGGGAATTCTTCGTCCACTTTTAAGGTTTCCTTTAGCTTGCTCTATAAAGTTCTAGAATCAACCTCTAAGTTTATAAGCTATCACGGACTTCTTTAAACCTTCCTTACAAAGATGCACCCAAACATCATTTCAACTACTTCCCACACTACACCTAGTATTCTGATCTTCGATGCAACTACTTTCCGAAGTGTTGTTTGATGAACCTTGCATACTTTAGGTTCAATGATGACTGTGATGTATGGCTGAGTTTACAGACATTGTATTACCTTCCATTCTGAGACTGATCACACTTCCTTTTGTTGCACCTCCCATGGTGCTTTCAAGGTTTTGCGATCGTTATATCCAACAACGTCTAGGGTTGATTTTACATCCGAGGATCCTATTGAGCCCTCAATCACAATTTTAGATCTCTATAGACAAGAGTTCTAAGATGATGATTTCATAACCATGTTACTCATTACCTAATGTTGACATCAGATTATGTTCCATACAAAGCCAAACTACAGTTCCCTATGCCATGGCATTGATATCTGTTCTAAGGTTGTTTCCAGATATAGGTCATTTGACCTATGGACAATTGATTCTCTTTTAACTCATATTTAAGATGCAATGTGCGCCATATTTTTTTCTGGAAATTATATTAGGCTTGTCGAATAAGGTTGCAAGATCCTTAGCCCTTAAACTCAATCACAACTTTCATTTGGCTGCAAGCGGCTCTCATTTGAATGCATTGCCTTTCCATGACAACCTCTCACGATACCTTAATGAGATATAGTAGATTAGGGCTCCTTTATAGCAAACAAAATTACACATCAGTGCATTGGAAAAAAATTTAGTAGATGTCCCTTCACATCTTACCACATTATGGTTTGGCGAGTTACAATTGTCTTACAATGTTAGGGTTTGGTGATTTAAAATTGTCATGCTGCGCTAGGGTTTGTCCTGTTAATAAAATAACCACGGAGTTTTTAACCTCAGTTCTACTACTAAAGAAATACCGACCATCGTCTACCACGACCAAGATCCTCAGATGTCTAGCCAATTGGTGACCTAGCTTTTTGAATAAACAACTAATATGAATAATTTCAAAATAAAAACTAATATGAATGATGTCGATATGTACTTAGGTTAGAATTAAGAGAAACATTAAGTTAATATTTTCTGGAATGATCATTAACATTCTCATTGTGTAAAGGTAGACATGTCTTTGCTCATTTTGGGCCTTTAAATTATTCACCAATAACAAAAGAGTTATGTGTCCATACTCAAGCTTCAAGAATTAGAACAAACTTAGAACGAACTACGATAAGGATAGGGATCCAACTCAATATTGCCATTACAAGCCTGACACTTTCATAGGAAGTTGACCATATGACATGAGGTTGACTACATGAATTTTACGAAACCTTGGTATATACAAGAAACTAGTGAAAACTCTATGGTGAAACTCAAGAAGAGCCTGTGAGTTGTTTTTTATCTAAAGTTTTGGACTTTTCATGTGAGTCCATCATCACGGAAATTGTTGTTCATCATCAGGGAAATTGTTTCCCACAACATATTTGTAAAATGGTGCCATGGAAAAGACAAACCTGAAGATTTCTTATCAAACATCAATAGATTCTCCAAACACATCAAATTTATTATTGAAATTGAAAAAGACAACCGAGTTCCTTTCTTAGACATCTTTCTCACTAAAAATAATGGTAAAATTGGCGACCAAGTTTTGAGAAACGAACTCACAATGATAAATATCTTCACGCTAACCCTAGCAACCAGTAGGATATTTGAACTTGAACATTTAAAACATAAACTTAACAATCTTAACAAAGTTTTTGAAAATAATGGATACCAAAAACCTCTATCACCCATGCCATTCAACAGTCCTCAATCAAATCTAAAAAAAGAAAGCCCTTAGACAATCCTAAAGTCTCATTTCCCTATGTAAAAGGAACTACTAGTGAAATTGCAAAACACTATTAGAAATATGATTGAGTGAGTTAAGGCTTGCATATATACTAAGCAACAAAAAGGGGCATACTCAATTCCTTGTTCATATAGGAATGGTTTGATTTATTATATAAGTTATATTCTTTCATCTATCATACAAATTCATCTGTAATAATATGACAGTTCTCTGAATCATAATGGCAGTGTTAAGTGCACCGAAAACTTTAATTTCGTTGGTCCCCTGACTCCTGCCTAAAAAGGCAACTCTCGTTGCCAAAAACTAAAACAAATTTGTAACGTATTAAAAACTTTAATCTGAAAGAGGATTCAGTTATCCTCGCCCCATTTTGTTAATATTGAGACATCTAAGTGCCTAAAAAAAGAAATGTTAGTTATTCCATCAAATAAAATGTCTCCTTAAGCGCCACTAGGCATCACCTCCTTTAAAATGATTGATGGTATTCGGGTATCCTTAAGCCGGTTGCAGATTTTCTGAATATTTTGGAATCAGACAGACTTGAGCGCGGTCAATTTTTTTTGACCACGTCCATGTCTGATTCTCGAATATTCAGAGAATCTACAATCAACTTAGGCTCAAAAATGGTATTCAACTTTAACCATGTGTGGATATCAGTTGAAGTTACCAATTAAATATAACTAGGTTTCTATATTTTTATCGGCACTATGTTTTCTTATGTCAAGAAGGATTTTAGGTATGGCTAAATATATTGCAATATCATATTGAATTTTAATTTCAATTTCAAACGTTAGTAACCGGGTTTTTATAAAGTTTCCAATGTCTCGATATCCTCAAGCCAAAATTTACTGTTAGAATTTCCGACTGCAAAGGGGAATCCTCGAATTTTGAGGTGGGGCTGCTGGGGAGTTTGACTGGAACAAGTGCTGCACACGTCATCATCATGGCATGAAAGAATTACACAATAAGAAGAAAACTATACAAACTAATCAAATTTTTAATAAATAGAATTAATATATTGTAGAATATAAATTATTTGGGTTTTACACATTATTAGGCCGATAGGCTTTCCTTTGAGTGAGCTTTTCGTCTACATTTTGTTTCTATGCTTGACAGGTGGCGTGCACTTTCAACTGCCATATGGTTGACATCTGTCGTGCAATTCATTTCTGTTTCTCCTCTTCAGCTTTCTGCTCTTCCTGTTTTCTTCCACGACCATTTCTATTCCTCCTGTTTCTGCTTTCTGCTTTCCGTGGGCGCTCTGCATTCTTCGCGTGCAACTTTTGTTTTCCTCATATCGTCAGGGCCTCACCTTCAGTGGTCTCGTCCTCTAATTGGGTGTCTGAAGTGCTCTTAATCTTGTTAAATGGTATGCCACAGATCTTCATGGTTCATCGTGCTTGTTTTTAAACCCTTTATTTGTTGGGTTGGATTCTGATAACATTGGTATGTTTATTTTGTGCTTATTTGTTTGGCTTTCTCTTATATTTAGGCTCTACCCAGTCAGCACGCTGATTGCCCTAGCTTTAAGCTCGTTATTGTTGGCGATGGAGGAACTGGTGTGCTATAAATAGGGTTTATGTTCAGTTTTGTCTGTTTTCTTTTTAAATCGGTTAGATTGACTGTAATATATTTTGTGAATCAGGGAAGACAACCTTCGTGAAGCGTCATCTTACCGGGGAGTTTGAGAAGAAATACGAGCGTGAGTACAATATGATTTGTTTTTATAATTACAAAGCTTCTGTATGCGCTGTCTTCTACAATAAATGGTATTTTGTTTGGAGGTTTTTTCCATTTTTTTTTGTTCTTGGACACATTTGAATCCCCATCACAATTTATATTGATGTGGTTGGCTTTTAGATTTGATATAAACAGTGTCACTAGGTCGCCCCATGGATCGGTGTTGTAAAGGTTTTCAGTCATGTCCCTCTTCGTTTCAGGGTTTACTGGGTTGTGTTTTCCAGTTTGCAGCCCAACAAAAAATTACAAATATCAGATCCTATTTTTAGTGGTTCTGCAGTTTGATCTACAGTCTTTACCATAAATATGCCCATGGACAAAACTTCAAATATGATTTTCTTCATCAGCAGGTAGATCTTGGGTTGTGTAAATTAGAAAGATAATATAATGCCTTAAGCCTTAAGGAAAATCTTGCCATTTCCCCTTTCTTTCTCCTTACCTTCTTACAATCAGTTTTCTGATTAAATCACTCTAGGAGATTCAACCACCATTAATTGCATATACTTATTTTTTGGGATTCTAGTAACTGAATCTTTTCCTTGATATGAAGAATCTTAATCATGCCTTGTCATAATTCTCTTTGTTGGATCCTTTGGTAGAGGAGCGGTCTCTTGGGACTTTACGAAAGTAGTGTTTTTTGTCATCCTCTGCAGGTGTAGTAGACACCTGTTGATTGGAGCACTGTACATTTGAGCTTTTGGGGTGCCTTTTCAACTTTTTGCTTAAAAAGGTCCTACATGGATTTAAACTTGGATCGATCCCAAGAGAACTTTTGACTTATCAATTCTATTTTCCCGTGTTGATATGTATGTAGTGTGGGCTCAGTAGCAACACCTTTTAACCTCAATATCAATGACAATGGAGCAAATATGAGCCCTTTTTTGGTTCCTTTTTATCAGCGCTCAGTTTTACTCGTTTATGTCTCTTTATTTTGAATTTTAATTTAATTTAATTTTGAATTTATAGAGAGATTGTGTTATTGGTTGTTTTGATCAATACTGGTTTGCTTTTCCTATCTCTGTTGGCATTTTCCTCGTTGAATTGGCGAGGGTTCTATATTTTCCACTTATATTTATTTCAATTTTAATTTAGTTTAATTTTGAATTTATAAACAGACTGTGTTATTGGTTGTTTTGATCAATACTGGTTTGCTTTTCCTGTTTCTGTTGGCATTTTCCTGATTGAATTGGCGAGGGTTCCGTATTTTTCCACTTCTATTTATTTGTTTCCTTCTTATTTACTAATTGGGATTTTCTTTGTTGTAGTTTTCATGGGCAATGTGCAGTTATCATGTTTGATGTTACTGCATGATTGAATTACAAGAATGTCCCAACGTGGCACAGATATCTTTGCAGGTATCTCTTTTGCAGAGGGGTTGGATCTCTAAGTAGAAATGAAGGTTCCTTAATTGTGTGGTGGCACAATTGCCTGAACCGATTAGCTAAATATCTTTGTGAATTTTAGGGTGTATGAGAGCATTCCTATTGTTCTTTGTTGAAACAAGGTTGATGTGAAGAATATGCAAGTGAAAGCTAAGCAAGTTACTTTTCATAGAAAGAAGAATCTTCAGATACTACGAGATATCTGCAAAAAGTAACTACAACTATGAGAAGCCATTCCTGTACTTGGCACGGAAGCTCTCAGGGTGAGCCTTTAATCTAGTTTTTGATGCTCCCTAATATAAATGTTATATTAAAAAAATTGCATTGATTCTATAATGGGTTATTTTTATAGGGATCCAAACCTTCATTTTGTGGAGTCACTTGCTCTTCTCCTCTTGAGGTTTAGATAGACCTTGCAACCCAGCAACAGTAAGTAGAATGCTATTTTCTTATTAGTTTTTGTTAATTTTTATTGAAATAATTTGTTCCATTTCTAAAATATTGAAACTTTGGCTTACAATATTTTATGTTGTCAGGTACGAGGCAGAACTTGTAGCAGCTGCGGTCCAACCCCTTCCAGATGATGATGATGATGCTTTTGAATTGCTTTGTTAAGATGCTTTTGCATATTTAGGGATTGGCGGATTCAATTAGTTTTGTATCATTGGAGTTAACTCTTGAGTTTCGAAATTTAATTTTCATTTGTATTTGGGCCTTAGAATAGCATTATCACATCTCTCTATATGTGATTTGGGTACTATGCAGATGTTTTCATCGGTGGAGTTGGCTAAGCTATCTTAGTTCAACTCCATTACAGAGCTATTTTTATATGCTAAGATAGTTTTTTCCGTTATATACTCTTGCACATTTTGCACAAGAACTTTTTGTACTCTTCAAATATTTCAAGAATGCTCAAGTTCCTTTCGTTGTGTACTGTTGGGGGAAATGCTAGTTGCGATGATTTTTGCTTGTAATATATTATGGCTTGTTAAAACTTTCTATGAAAATTATAGCTATGTCTGAGGAATTATTTTAACTCTGAAATTGGTTTACATAGTTGATAACTGTGGCTATCAAGCCTGCCTGGGTATTCTTGTGGGTATGTTGTCTGTCGAACACATAAAGGTATTGCCATTTCATTAATTGGGCTCTCGATTGATTTCTGCATAAAGATTCACATTGTCTAAATCTTGAATGTAATAATAAGACATTGGAAACATTAAGTGGTTTTTCTTCACTACGAAAGGTAATTTGTTGCAAATTTTGACTTTTAGGTAAATCATAAACAGACTTGTTAATTGGGACTAAATTCTTTTTGGTAAATGAAAGCCAGGTTTTACAGTTAAGTTGGTGCTAGATAAACTGTCGAGTTTTTTCAATGAAGAGGACTCGACTGAATTTTATTCTACATATTCTTTTCTTTTTGTAGAATGAGGAATGGGATTTACTTTTTTCGATCAGCTAGACCAAGCAGGAAAGTTTCATAAGTTTTAACATTGCATGCCAAGAAATAATAAATTATGGTCTTACAAATGGTTCAGGGTAAAAGTGTTAACCAATTGTTGACTGCATTGTGACTGTTAACTTGTGGGCTTGCATAGCTTATTTTACTGATGCACAACGCCAAGCAACGAAGGATGCTGGTGTTATTGCTGGCTTGAATGTAGCTCGTATTATCAATGAACCCACAACTGCAGCAATAGCTTATGGCTTGGACAAGAAGGGTGGAGAGAAAAATATTGTTGTTTTTGATCTTGGCGGTGGCATGTTTGATGTCAGTGTTCTGACTATTGACAACGGAGTTTTTGAGGTTTTGGCTACAAATGGTGATACCCATCTTGGAGGTAATCTGTCTGAACTCTGTCTGGCAGTTTTACATTACAAATTTGAATACATGCACGGTGGTTATCATTGACTTTTTTGGTTGGCTTTCGAGCTTTGAACTTACCGGGATGTACACTAATATGCAGGTGAGGACTTTGACCAAAGGATAATGGAATATTTCATCAAATTGATCAAGAAAAAGCACAGAAATGATATTAGTAAGGATAGCAGAAATGAAATAAGACATTCAATGTGTTCCTTGTAATATAGATATAAACAAAACATCTAAAGAAAAGTAATTGCACAATGATCCAGTCCAAGAAAACAAGGTTGTCCACAAACCAATTAACTCTTCTAGAAAAATTCAACAATTCCAATTTAATAATCCTATCGGCCTCTCTTTATACCTTTTGGGACAATTGCTAATATATTTTAGTTCAATTTTTAGTAAAAAAAAAATTGATTAAAACAAAAACTAAAAAATAAATTATTTGGGTTTTATAATATAAACTTTATATATTTTAGTTCAATTTCTAGTCAAAAAAAAGTTGATTAAAAAAAGGGTTAATTAACCGTCAACGCAATACTGATTGCGTTCGAATTAATATATTGTAAAAAATAAATTATTTGGGTTTTATAATGTAAAGGTTATATATTTTAGTTCAATTTCTGGTAAAAAAATAGGTGATTAAAAAATGCTACTTAACAGTCAACGCAATACTGATTGCGTTATGCGGCAGGATAATAAGTACGAATGCGCATAGTAGTTTTTGTAAAGGTATTCTAGTTCAATTTCTAGTCCAAAAAAAAGTTGATTAAAAAGAAGGCTAATTAACCGTCAACGCAATACTGATTGCGTTATGCGGCAGGATAAGAAGTACGAATGCACATAGTAGTTTTGGTAAAGGTATAGGCAAGTGACTAAAATTGGCTGGTCCCCTACTATCAGATTTTTTTTAAGAACGGTTTTATGGTTAAATGGATTTTTACATGATTTTTAATATTTATTTTTATTAGTTTGTTTTAATTTTTATAAATTATATTTCTAGTTTAATTTTTTTTTAAATACTGAATGTAGATATTGTTGCAATTAAATTAGATAATAAAATTTAACTTATTAAAAGTTGAAATACACATATCATGTTTTCCATTTAAATCATTTTAATGTCAATCCAATTAAAAACAATATTTGTAAAATAAGTTTCAAATAAAAAATATAATTTGCATGAACTATGTAAATGTTCAAAAAATATATTCAATGTCATCATGTAAACGGACTAAATTTTAAATAGTTTCACCCAAGAAAATTAATTGTCAAAATAAACACATATTAGGGCAATAAAGATTTGTAAATCTATACAAAATGAAAGACACAAAGTAAATACTTAGACCTTATTTGATCTTCACATATTCCCCAATGTTATATAGCATTGTGTAGTGTTTGTTTGTTGCAATGAGTCCAAAATTGAAAATTTATAATTATTAATGAATTACAAATTGTGATAATTTTTACAAACAATGAGTTAAACTACAATCTAGGCATAACAAATTTACAATATTAACTTCCAATTCTCTTATTTTTCCATATTTGGTACAAGCAATTTCATGATTTATACATGTTCTTCCCACATGCAAATATGCTATTATAGATATGTCATGTATTTTTGAGAAAAGAATATAAAAAACACTAAATATTAGGGCATCTACAACATAATTTCCAAAAAAAAACATTTTCCTCCACCAAATAATTAGACTTCTCCATCAAATATTAAACATCCAGTTGTATTAACATCCAAACATATCATAATGGAATCATATATGATATAAACATCTAAGTGTATAAAAATTAAACTTTTTTTAAAAAATGGGGGTGGCTAGGCCCCTGAAGAATCATTATAGGCCAATTGTACAAATTTATACATATGAATACATCTGAATACATCACATCAATCAAATTCTGAATACATCACATCATTCAAATTGGCAAATTACTGCACAGCAGCGTCGTAGATGGGATTCGAAACTGGGCGGGGGGCGTATAAGCCACCAGCCCGGCCGTTAGACCATGCACTCGCGTGCATAAAATTTAAACTTTCTTTCTACTATTAACTAAAAAACTTTTATAAGAAAATTAAAAATTGTGATTTGATAAAAAAATTATATAGTAGAATTCATTTGATAATGACAGTCAAAAAAAGTCTAAGTTATAAAATAGTTAGACTTCTCCTTCAAATTAGTGTTAGGAAATTTACTGACATATACACCAAAATAACCTGCAATTGTGTGTGGAGAATTATGTTGACATTGAAATTGTGTGGAAAATCTATCAAAAACTTATGTGAGAAAAAACCAAAAGAGAAACTGAACATGCGAAATTTCATGCGGGAGCTAGCACTTTGGGGGCGGCAATGGCCTCGGCTCTGAAGTGTACAGTGTCCACGAACTAGGCTTCATTCCAACAAAATCTATATGCAGATTCCGCATAGAACAAAGACGAAGCTATTTATATAGACATAATATATATGTGTATAAATTTGAAATTTATCATTTTTTATACACCCGTCATTACCACATTTTTTAAAATTATTAGCAAGTCAAGTATTACGTGTTTATTTTGAAATAACTAGAAATAACCAGAATTTGATGGCTAAAAAAAGGAAAACATGCATATGGGTGCCAATTTTAAAGCCTGATATGCACAATCTAATTCTTGTGTTTTGGATCTGTGTAAAGATTTTATAATGAAATTTTTAAAGATAATTTAGGTTTTTTTGGCGTTTTTCAAAATGTATTTTTTAATATATAAATAGATTTATAAAAATTAAAAATAATTAAAAAAATACATGAAATTTAAACTAAACAATTGTACATTTTAACTTTCACGCTGAATACTATAATTTAAAATGATCTTTTCAAAGTTTGGAAAAGAAAGTTGAAGAATTTTACATAGTGAATATTGTTACTTATTTAATTAGAGCTTTGTATTTTTCTAATTATATATTGCTTTTTTTGGTGAATGCTTTATATTATTAAGAGAATTTTTGTATATGATTTTCAAAAGTGACCATTCAGAATAGAACATTCCTCATCATGCTACTACTCATGACTAGAGAACCAAAAGACTCCTACCACCACACTACATTCAGACCAAGACTAGAGATGTCATGTCCTTTTGCCCAACCATCATATAGATAGATACGAACAAATTACTGAAGTATGGAAGTCTCCTACATCTTTCAAACATATGAAAAGTTGACAATGTTTCAACATAAGAAACATTAAAATTTTACAATAACCAATATACACATAAACAAATTGAGACTGAAATGCCATGTCCATCCAATTCCATACCCGTGGCCTTTACAAAGGGCATAGCATGTTCCCTGAGAAATGGGCCCTGAACCACCACAAACATCCACAGGAAAAATGAAGTTCCTCATCTAAACATTTCCAAACAATAAAGATTTCAAAAGAGCTAAGCAATGCCTAGCAAAGCAGGCTAGAGCCACAAAAAAAATCACAACATCACGCCATCGTATGCTTACACAATAGAAAGAACAAAAAAAGATAACAAGTACTCTACATAAGTGATCTAAGAACTAGTAAGAAACACTGACACTGCACCACCCACCTTCGAAACTCATTAATCCTTTTCCAAAGAATAAATATTTATTGGTGGCCTTGCTCTAGAATTAGGAGGATCCATGAGGTCCCCAACATTTGAATCATAGGTAATATGGCTCTCCACATGTGTGATGTGGGAGTTAATCCTATCCAAAAAAAGCTATGATTCCTGAGCCTCATCTTGACATCCTACGAGGATGAAAAAATATTGTATTTCTCCACTTGCTTATCCCTTAATATGTAATATTATATCCCTAGAACTAGACATTATGTATTTAATAATATAAAAACATTACTATTGATTAATATGTGATTTGAAATAGTTGGTGGCATCAAGAAATAGATACAAAATGAATTAGACATTAGGTACTTAACAATACAAAAAATTATTATTGATTAATATGTGAATTGAAATAGTTGGTGTGATAAAGAAATAGTTACAAAACGATTGTAATGAATCCAAAAATTCTTCCTAAATTTTGGATTGGACAAAAAAGATGGTTGGCATTATTGTGAACCTCTGAGAGATGTCAAATATTTTTTCATAATATGTAGTTTCTATTCATATTGTTGTTATGTATGAATGTATTCAACAATTTTAAATGTAAAGGAGATGTCGAAGTTACTATTTCAAATTTTTCTGTCTATAGTAACTTCATTTCTGTTCACTTTTAGTCATGCAAGCGTATGCTATGTGGGTAGCTAAGGCAATGCTACTGCATAGGAAAGGATCTGTGCAGGGTGGGGTTTTACCAGTCCCTACTATTTCTGTAGTGTAAGATATGGTTTTATTGTGGAAAGGTTGATGAAATATTCCACTAGAATCTCTTCTACAAGCTACCATGACGCACTTCCAAGGCCAGTGTCATGAAGAGGTAGTCGAGCATATTTTGAGGTACGCGTTAATTCCTCTTCAAATTTTATGGTATCTTTATTTGATGAATATGAATATATAACATTCTTAACATGAGATGGACCTAATAAAGAGAGTAAGCATGCCTTCACCTCCTATAAACCATAGAAACAAGGTTTTTACTTGTTTAAACACTATAGAATAGTGTCGAATCAAGTAGTTCTATATCTATTCTTGACAACAATGATTTCAGGTAAATAGAAAAGAAAGGAAGCCAAAGATTTCTTCATTAATGGTTGAATAATATAAGTTGTCTGTAATGTATTTTGGTCCATTTATAACCTTCAATAAAATCGATGTGGTTACCTGTAGATTACAATTAACAACACCATAAGAAGATGCATCTATTCTATATGTTATCTTATTAAAGGAGACCAAGACCATTTCTACATTTGTTCATAGATTGCCAATGTTTATGCATGTTTAGGAGTTGGGTAGTTAGCACAAGAACTATTTATTTTCATGATAATCAATTACAAAAAATACCATTAAGTAATGCATTGAGTTGAAATGAATTGAGGACAATAGATGATTATGGTGGGTGTAAAGCCAATATTAGAATTTATGGTATGCATTAATGCCTATTGGAATTTTATAATACGTTTTTTTTTAAATCTTGGCATGGAGAACTATTATATGGTGTGCATTCTTTATATTGGAGGTTGATAATATAAATGAGGGTTGTATATGGAAATACATAGCATTAGGACATTACATGATTGATGTTATGAGTCTTTTTTTATTTTATAATCTATATGCATTTATTTAATGCACATGACATATAGATGATTAGGCATGATTTTATGATCTTCATGCATTTATTTAATGCATGTGAATTATTGATAAATAAGAATGGTTTTATAACTGTAGGCATTTATTTAATGCGTTTGAAATAAGGGCACAAATATATTTCCACCCATGGTTTTGTGTTTAAGGGAACAAGTAGGTTGTCACCCATGGTTTTGTAAAAAGAAGAACCATTGGGGGAAACAATACCATGATTGTGCAAATTGACTCCCATGGTTTTGAATTTGGATTAAATGCATTAAAAGTGCAGTAGATACAGTCTTCTTCTTGCCCCGAGGGTGAATCATAAGGAAGACAAATTTCTTGGTCTAGGAAACGATCTGACTGCATGCTTCAGAGATTAAAGAGATGGCGGATATGTGGTGCTACCTATGGTATCATATATAACTTATTTCCCAAATAAATAATAAGAGTGCAAGGCCTAGACTCATACACAGAATAACGCTTCCAGAAGTATGGTTTTCCTAATAATACATCACAAACCTCAAGAGGAGCAACATCACACAGAACCTCATTTATGAAGGGTTAGATCTTGTATGGAAGGCGACACTGTTGGCTAACGTGGAGATATATTCCTTGGTGAAGACACTCCATGGTGTATGACTGTGGTTGTGGTCTGGTCGGTAAGACCAACCGCTTCACTACCTATGCTAAAATGAGGTTCTTTCAGCTTCAGTTGTCGACAATGAACTGCAGTGGAGAACCCTTCACCCATATATATGAGTGGAAGAGTCGCTCGCCCTCCTATGGATCTTTGGGCTCAATATTTTAGATCTTGGTGGTGGAAACGGTGCCACTGGTCTCCACATCAATAATATGCTTCCTTTTTTATTCCCCTTTTAATGTTCTGACTCAGAGTAGGAACATGGATCTGATTCAGAATCCTTCATCTCAGCCATTAGTGTCTACTTGGATTGACACTCACTTGTGTTGTGAGTGCGGATATTATCGAACTCACACCATTTCCTTATGTCCTTCTTTGTCTTCGTGGTGATTTTATTTGCGTGTGCATTTGGAGGGTTTTCCTAGGTCACCCCATCTTGGTTTCTTCCTTTATTCTGTGTTTTAAGCATGCCTTCCCCTTGTTCTAGATTTGAAGATTCAAAGTATTGCTTCTCCTCTTTAAATTTTTGCCCGATATTAACAACATATTGATAAGCGGTACCAAGAAAGGAGATGTCGAGGAACTCCATGTCATCCTGGATATACTTTTGTAGACAATTGTGGTACTTGAGTACCAAATTCTGCTCAAAATCCTTGATACCCAACTTTGTGCGAAGGATATGAAAAATATTTGTGAACTCCAACACATCTTGGTTCCTTCCCTACTGCAACATGGCCCACTTTATGTATTTATATTCATAGCTCTTGTTAGGGTAATATTATTTCTTGATGGCATCTCGGAAAGAATTAGAATTGGGTGTGGCTAAAAACATCGAGGGTTCCCTCTCGTCCTTCTATTCACAGTATGTTTCCCACCAGTCCTTTCCATGGGGGAGGATTTAAGGAGTGCAAAAGTAATCTTTTCCTAATTGGAAAAGTCATGAACCGAAAAATATCCTTCCAACAGATTTAACCATCTATCTATGATGTCTGATTCTATATGACCTTCAAATATGGGAATGTCATAGTTGACTTGTACCTTAAAGGGAGTGGCGCCTCCAGGCTGACTGCTAGATGAAGATGTGTCACCTGTGGGTAGTCGTTGAAGGATCTAGGAAACGTTATCCATCATCGCATTTCTCTGTTGCTCGAGGAATCCCCCGAGCAATATTTTGAAAGGATCTCCTACTCCCTCATCGTTATTTTCTTCCATCACGGGAGGTTGTTGGGACTTTCAAGGTTGGTCTTGTAAAGGTTCAACCTGTCCGAGCCCCTACTCCTTATACCCTGGCCTCACTGGGGACATGCAAAGAAAAACAGAGAAATACCATACCGCTCTGATACCACTAATCCATACTTAAGAAAGAACACAACAAAATACAAATATAAACATAAACACATAGATGCATCATAAATAAATTTTTATTTCATTAATATCAAAGAACTAAAAGATGTTTAGGCGGCTACATGCCTCTTAAATGTTTTATAATGAGGCTTAATGCCCTCTTTATTATTAAATAACAATGAAAAACCAAACAACACAAACCATAACCTTAGGATATGGAACACCAAGATTTTGTGGGCCCCATTGGGGTTAGTTGGGCAGCCAACTTCCCGAGGTTTTAAATTGGTCATATGATCTTTGTTTGGCACATATGATACCATGTTGGAAATATCTCTCCGAGTACTACAAAATTTGTTGTAGACCCCTACCAATGATTGTGGAGACCTTGAGAAACTAAAAAAAAACACGTTAAGGGGGTCAAAACAACTCTAGAAGTTTATGACCTAAAAAACTGCTAAAAATAGTAAATGTTGCTATAATCAAGGAAACTAATGAAATCGAGTGGAGGTCTAGGTGGAATAGGTATGTGGCCACCAATATCCACCTGGATCAAAAGGAGACTTACTAGGTGATCCCTTAGTGGTGACTTTATCAGCCCATAATGCAAATTTGTGTTGAGAATCCCAGTTCTTCTTGTTGTGTTATGATCTTCTTGAGGATCCTAACCAATGTCTTATTGGATGATTCTTCCATGCCATTTCTCTGTGGATGATAAGTAGTGGAGTGTCCAAAAATGATATTATAGATTTTGAAAAGAAATGATAAACTTGGTAGATTTTAGAACTTGCGAATTAATAGTAATTATCTTCCTTGGACAACCAAATCTAGCTAGAATGTTTTCCTCCATTAACTTAATGACCACTATGTCAGTTGCATTCCTAGCAGGGACAGATTCCACCCATTTGGTGAAATAGTATGTTGATGAAAGGATCCACTTATGTTTTCCATTAGATGGTGGATGGGTTTCCGCAATGAAGTCTAGCCCCCATTGCCTAAATGGTTCCTCCACAAAAATTGGGATTAGAAGGAGGGATCCAGCTTATGTTTTTCGACAAATATTTGGCATTCTTTACAAGTCTTCACTTGATTCTGCATACCATGGAACCATTTAGGCTAATAGAATCCAACCTTTAGAATTTTGTGAAATATTACTTTCTAGTCATAGAGTCCTCAACAAGCACAACCATGAAATTCATCTATTATTTTGGAGACTTCTTCTTCGACCGAACAAAGTACCGTAACTCCCACAGGATCCTTCTAGTACAACTGACCGTTAGAGATAACAAATTTTTTTCTTCGAGCCTTAAAGTTCTCTACTTCACCCTATTTAACTAAGGTGGTGTAATAACTCTGGTGAAAAGTTCATGTAATAAAAGTTAATAAAGGAAAAATAAGACCACAGTTAAGGGACACTTATTCCAGCTGAATGTTGGGCAAAGATATCCTAGTGGGCATCACTGGATGTGTCTTTTAGCTAAGGAAAATTGTCAAAGGCTAAGGAAAAGGCATTGAAAGGCAAAAAAACATTTTTGGCATGTGTAATTATGAAAATAAAGGAAATTAGGAGAAAATTAAGGTGAAAGGTCATAGGTTGCATGTGAGAGGGAATTAAAGGAAAATAATGGAAAATGAAGAAATTAGGGGCCTCATGTATAAAAAGGCTTCGAAGGATCAGTTCATGGCTTTTGTCAAGTTAATGTTTAGAGCTCTCTAATTATTCTCTCTCTCAACATAGTTACTAATAGAATGAGAAAATTACCTAGTACTTGTTTTTTTGAGGTTTGCAAAAAATCACCCGATTTTGAAAATTGGTGCTTCAAAATACACCTTTTTTTTAGCATATTTTTGACACTTTAAATTTTCTTATGTATCAAGTATGAACATTTTTTAAAAAATATTAGAGATTTTCATGTTGATTTTAAAAAGTGTTGATGAAGCATCAACACATTTTTTTAAAGAGTTTATTTTTGACAGTTTAATTTTTTTTTTATGTATCAAGTATGAACATTTTTTTAAATGATAGTGATTTTCATCTTGATTTTGAAAATTGTTGATGCAACATCAACCCTTTTTGTTTAAAAAGCTTATTTTTTACACTTAAAATTTTTGAATGTATTAAGCGTGGACATTTTTTTAAATGTTTGTTATTTTCATGTTGCTAATAAAACATTAAAAAATAAATAAGAAAACATTACAAAACAAAACTAAAATAACAAAAATATAAAAAAAAAGAAGAAGAAAAACACCCAAAAAAAATGTAAAAAAAAAAAAAATTGAAAAAAAAAATTAAACAGAAAATTAAAAAATAAATAAATAAAAATATCCAAAAAAGATTAAAAAAGAAAAAATATTTCAAAAAAACATATAATTTAAAGAAAAAAATGAAAATTAACCCAGAAAAAAACAAATATTTGAAAAAAGAAAAAAAAAGAATTGATTTTTTTTAATATTTAAATTAAAAAATATACAAAAAACTGAAGAAAAAAAATCATAAAAATTATAAAATTTAAACCAAAAAAGGGAAAAAAAATAAAAACAATTAAAAATTAAAATTGCAATAAATAAGAAAATATTTAAATTAAATTAAATAAAGACAAACAATTAAAAGAAATAATTAAAGAATTAAAAAAAAAAAATTAATAAAATGAAAATTTAATTTTTTTTAAATAAAAACAAAAAAAACCACTACCCTAGGTGAGGTTGGCTTCAGGTGCGGATGCAACCTGCCTCCCCGCCCGAACTGACGACTAATCCCATGCAGGGGTTGCATTGCGTGTTCCCAAAATTGGCCTACATCCCCTGGGCGAGGTTGGTCGCGAGCGCGGGAGGGGAGGTAGGCTATGTGCAAGCCACCTCTCCACTTGCCTTTACCCAGGGGTGGTAGGGAAATTTTTTTTTTGATTTATTTTTTAATTTAATTTATTATTATTATTTTTTTGTTGTAAATTGTTTTATTTTATTTTATTTTTTAATCGTTTTGTTTTGACTTTTTTATTTATTTTAATATTTAATTGTTTTATTTATTTTTTATAACTTTTTTTTTAGTTATGCACTTTTTAATTTAATTTAATTTTTTGAATTAAAAAAAAAAAAAAAAAAAAAATTATTTTGTTAATTTTAAATATATTTTTGTTAAATAATGTCTTTTCTTATATATATATATATATATATATATATATATATATATATATATATATATATATATATATATATATATATATATATATAAAGTTAATTTTAATTGTTTTTTTAGATTTTTATAGTTTTATTTTCTTTTTATGTTTAATTTTTTTTCATGTTTTTAATTTTTTTTTTCTTTTTTTTTTGTTTTTTGACAGAGGCCTGGATTCTGGTTTAGAAAAGTGGCTTAAATCCTAGGGTAAGTGGCATATAATTGGCAATTTTGGTCCGCAATCATTGACAAGTAGGATTGTGAGAGTGACTTTAGGTTGTTGGTCACTCACTTGCCCATAACATGAGAGCAACTATGGACTAAGAGATCCAGAACAACAGTGGGACCCAGGGATAGGCTATCTGAGTGGTTGAATGGTCTCTTGAGGGGTTGAAGATGTTGGATGACTTTGTGTGATGTTCCATCGATTCCATTTACTTAAGGTCACCAAGAAGGTCGAATCTGATCATAGTAGCCTCTCGTCTCATGTTTACCGCAGTTGTCATGCCTACTTTGGGTAGACCTGGGAGGGGGTGTTATAAATTGGTATCAAAGCATGGTTCACCCCTCGGACTGGATGAGTTGTGTATGTTTTCATGCATGCATGTCAGTTGCATATATGTCTCTTACACTTGTGTTCCATGTGCTTGTTGCATTGCATCATGCTGATCATGGTTATAGTAAGGTTATCATGAGGAACTTGATGTGATTTTGTGGAATGTAACGTTAGAAGTATATGACTGGTTACTTGATTATATGCAACCTATATGAAACTTGATTACATCCTTCTATGTTGGGTTGCACTCTTGATTATTTGATTACATGTATCATTCTTGTAGGTTGGTTACAAGAATTAATTGCTTATGCTTGACTACATGTGGGTATGCATATGTGTAATAGATTAGGCATTGCTTATGCATGTTGATGGTGACATGTGCCAATGTGTACGATGGAGTAATGGTTGTTGTCATGCATAAGGTCATAGCATGCATTGTTGATATGGACTGGCATTGATGATTGCACCCCAGCTAGAAGGATGTTTATGTGTTGATGCATTTATTCAATAGATGTATATATGCTATTATGATTATGTTATATATGTATCACGTTGATTTGATGCCATTACAGACAAGCTATCCTCCCCAAGTTATGCTAAGTTACATTTGTTTATTCTAATTGGTTTAGCTGACATAGTATGCCTTGCAAGAAAGAGATTAGATGGCAAGCAAGGTGGTAGACTACATAAGATCTCCCTACACATCAGATGAGCAACGTGGTGTGCGATATTCTTATAATTTTCCAGACACATTGAGAAGCTTATGGGAAGAAATAAGGAGTTACAAAGTGGACAATGATAAAATTGTGCAAGAACGAGAGAAACAAGAAGAGGTGAATGAAATACCACTTCAGAGTTTGTCAGAATTGTAGCGACAAGGGCCACTTCGGATCAGCCATGGGAAAGAGGACATAATTAATGGGGCATATGGAATTATATCTCCTAGTAGACACAAGTCTTATGGTGGTCACAGGTCAGATATATCTCACATGATCAGGGATGGCAGGTTGTTGGATACTCCGGATAGGAGAGGTGTTGGACACAGGTATTATTCTAGTTCTGGTTCTGACAGACATCATGATCGTCATCCTTATCACCCTTACAGGAGGAGTGATAAGGGATACTTGCTAGATGAGTTGAAGAAAGTGAATCCACCTAGATTTTATGGAGAGATGAAGAAATCGTAGGATGCAGAGGCATGGCTTTTTGGTATGAGGAAATTCTTTAGATTGCATGACTATTCAGAAATCGTGAAAGCAAGGATAAACCTTTTCAGTAACAAAGGTAAAACGGATATTTTTTGGGAATACGTGAATAATTTCAAAGGTATATATGAGGAGGATTTGACTTTGCATGAGTTTGAAAGGCTCTTCAAAAATAAGTATTTATCAGAGAGGTACTAAGATGACAGAGCTAAGAAGTTTTATGAGTTGCGGATGGGTTCTATGAAAGATGGTGAGTATACTAGCAGATTTTTGGAGTTCTTGAGATATGTGCCTTACCTCAAGGAGGAGAAGGCCAAGGTTCAAAGATTCATCAGTGGACTGCTAGTTGCATACAAAGATCTGATTAAGTTCGATGAGCCTAGATCGTTGGAGGAGGCCATCCAAAAGTTGAAGCATTGTTATGAGAAGTCAAAGCACAAAGTTGAACTGAAGCGTGACTTGAAAGGAAATGAGAAAGACAAAGGAAAATGGCCACGAAAGCGAGGAAGAAATCAATATGCAAGAGTGAAGGAGAATGTAGTTCCTTACAAGAGATTCAATACAATTGAGAAAGGACATGGAGAGTAGCAAGCTAGAGGCGGTGGTAGAGAACCATTGCAGTGTTGGATATGTGGTAAGGATCATCGTAAGAAGGATTTTCCACAATTTCAGAGTGGTGGTAGACCCTAGATCTACAATTCTTAGGAGTTGCATATAGTTGGTGATATTGGTCATAACATTCCTCAAATCCATGCAACTATGGATAGTAGGCAGGCGGATCATCATGCATTGATCATTGAGATGGGCGGTAAGCTTTGTGATCAAGTTGTTTCTATTTTGATTGATCCTAGATCTAACTATACTTATATTAATCCCTACCTTGTGGATAAGTGTGGTTTGAGAAAATAAGTGCATGTAGAATCTTGGTTGGTATAGTTGGCTACAGGTACAAAGAAGCAAGTTCATCATTGGGTAAGAGCTTGTGCATTTGAGTTAAATGGTATGCCTACAACAACACATTTGAATGTATTTCCATTGGGTTCGTATAGTATGCTTTTGGGTATGGACTGGCTATACCTTCACAAAACGAAGTGTATTTCTTCGACAAGGCCATTGAGTGTGTGGATGATAGTAGGGGAAATAGAACCTTACAGGGAAAGAAGAAGCCTACATTAATGAGGATGGTTACTGCTATGTAGGCTAAGCATAGTCACATAAAATGTTGTGTGATGTTTGCAGTGCACATTTCTAATGACAAGGGTAAGGAGGTTGAGGATGGAAATGTGTTGAGTAGGTACCCAGTTTTGCAGCAGTTTCAGGATGTATTCCCTAAGGACATTACAGATTTTCCACCTCACAGGGAGGTATATTTCTCTATTGAGTTAGTTCCAGGGGCAGATCCGGCATCAAAAGCACCTTACAGGATGATCACACCTCAGTTGGTAGAGTTGAAGTTACAATTAAAGGATATTCTTGACAAGGGATACATTATGCCAAGTGATCACCTTGAGGCGCACTAGTGTTGTTCATAAAGAAGAAAGATGGTACTCTTAGATTATGCATTGATTACAGGAAGCTGAACAAGGTAACAATCAAGAATAGGTACCCTTTTCCAAGGATTGATTATTTGTTTGTTCATTTAAAGGGAGCAACAGTATTCTCTAAGACCCACTTGAGATCAGGATACCATCAAGTATGCATCAGGTATGGGCATTATGAGTTTGTTGTTTTTCCATTAGGTTTGACTAATGCTCCAGCTACATTTATGTGTTTGATGAATAGTGTGTTGCGTCCTTACCTGGACAAGTTTCTTACTGTATTCATTGATGACATATTGGTATATTCTAAAAATGAGGAAGAGCACACAACATTTAGCAGTAGTGTTGAGGTTGCTAAGAGAGAATCAGTTGTATGCTAAGCTTAGCAAGTGCAACTTCTTTCAGACTGAGGTACACTACTTGGGGCATGTTGTCAGCAAGGAAGGCATTGCAGTAGATAGGGAAAATTTTAAGGATAGAAAATTATCTTGAAGTTTAAAAACATTGGTGAATCTCAGTAATCCCTAACATGAAAACTATAAAATGTTTATTGATAGATTTCTAAAATTATTCAATTTTATAATGATTTTATATATAGTCTCTATATAATGTTGGCGATTTTCAAGGTAAAATAATTTTAAATTGTAAAAATTGGGCGAATCATTTTTATAAAATATGGAAATTGGCGATTTTTTTTTGTGGAAAAATCATGGAAAATTAGCCCACCTACGAATATTAGCCCCTAAAATTTTCCATGGCAGTAGATCTAGAAATGATAAGGGCCATCATGGAGTGGGCAGCTCCTAAAAATGTGGATGAGGTGAGACCGTTTATGGGAATGGAAGGTTACTACAAGAGCTTCATTAGGAAATTCTCACATATTGCATATCCTATCACATCATTGTAGTGAAAAGGTAAGAAGTTTGAATAGACATAGGAATGTGAGACTAATTTTGAGCATCTTAAGCAGTTGTTGACACATGCACCAGTACTGAAGATTGTGGATATCGAGAAGGAGTTCATAGTCTGTGTATACATTTGCAAGAGGGAACTTGGTGGATTTCTCATGCAAGAAGGATAGGTAGTGTGCTATGAGTCATAGAAACTAAATGAGCACGAGAAAAACTACCCAACACATGATCTTGAGTTGGTAGTGATCATAAAAGAATTGAAGATGTGGAGACATTATCTTCAAGGAAGAAAGTTTGCATTGATGACCGATCACAGTGGGTTGAGATATTTGTTTGACAAGACGAATCTAAATTCCAGGCAAGCTAGATGGTTGGCTAACCTTAGTGGGTTTTACTTTGAGATTAGATATATCAAAGGAAACAAGAACTGGGTTGCAGATACTCTTAGCAGGAAGGTACAGGTAAATCATATAGCAACTATGAGATCTTATGGGATAGAGTTATAGGATAGGATCTTGCAGGAAGGCCAACGAGATGACAAATACATGGAGATCATGCACAGGTTATATCATAGTACAGGTACAGGTGATTAGGATGTAGACTACCATTTCATGGTAGATTGTTTGGTGATATTCAGGGATAGGATCTATGTGCCAAATTGCAGTGATCTCAAGAAGCTTATCTTGAGAGAGTTTCATGTCAATCCATACTCAAGTCATCCAGGATATCGGAAGACATCGACAGAGTTGAAGAAGTTTTACGATTGGCCGTATATAAAGAAGGAAGTGGCAGAGTTCGTGGTTAGATGTTTAGATTGTCAGCATGTCAAGCCAAAATGTATGCATCCAGGTGGTTTACTACAACCTATATCGATTTCGGAATGGAAATGGGAGGTCATTTCCATGGATTTCATTATAGGTCTTCTAAGGACAGTGAAGTAGCATGATTATATTATGGTCATGGTTGATAGGTTGAGAAAGGTAGCTCACTTAATTCTAGTAAAGGATACATATTCATCTAGTGAGGTAGCAAAATTGTTCACCAGAGAGATAGTGAGACTACAAAGTGGTCCAAATAAGATTGTGTCAGACATGGATGCAAAATTCATTTCTAAGTTTTGGAGGGATCTATTTGCAGGCTTGGGCACAAAGCTGGCCTTTAGTACAACCTATCATCTGTAAATAGATGGACAGACAGAGAGGGTCAATAGGATGTTAGAGGATATGCTGAGGATGTACATGATGCACCAACGAAGGAAATGGTAAGAGTATCTTCCATTGGTTGAGTTCGCATACAAAAATGTTAATCAAGAGTCATTGAAGATGAGACCTTTCGAGGCATTGTTTGGGCGGAGTTGTGATACTCCTATCAGCTGGAGTGATCCAGTGAACATGGTACTTTTTGGACCAGATATGTTGGCAGACATGGAGCAGGAAATGCATGTTATAAAGAAGAATCTAAAGGCAACAAAAGATAACAAGAGTTATGCAAGTCAACACAGGGTGTTCATGGAGTTTTAGGTTTGGGAGCATGTGTATTTGCACATCAAGCCCAAGAAAAGCTCTTTGAGGATTGGTCCATGTGGCAATATGGCACCACATTATTGTAGGCCTTTTGAGATCCTTAAGAGGATTGGACCAATGGAATATTGACTCGCACTGCCTCAAATAGAGAAATTCCATGATTTTTTCCATATTTCATTGCTTAAGAAGTATATAAAGGATGTTTATCATGTTGTTGATTGTTCTGTATTGTAGGTGCAACAAGGAGGAGAGTTCCAGCCGGAGCCTTAGTCCATATTGCAGCGGAAACATCTCATGCTTAGGAACAAATCCATAGAGAAAGTTAAAGTGTAGTGGAAGCACTTTGGGCCTAAAGAAGCTACATGGGAGATGGTGGATCAGATGCAGGCCCTACAACCTTCATTGTTTACCGGTCGAGGTAAATAAATTTTGGTTTGAGGTTGGTATATCTTGGGCATATGTTTTACTGATGTTAGGGTATATATATGTATATTTTTACGGATATAAATACCACCACGAGCTAAGTTATAGAGCTCCAATAAGTAGTATGGGTGTCATATTATTATGGTTGTTATATTATCATGATGTTTTTGTTTTCAGTGGGTCTTTCATTGTAAATACTGCAACAAGCTAAGTTATAAAGCTCCATGAGGTAGTATGTTTTATTTTCAGTGATCTTTCTAAGGTCGTGGTGTGGTTTAACACCGATAATTGTGTTCCGTGAGGGGGGGGGGGTTTGTAACAGCCCTGGTTAAAAGTTCATGTAATAAAAGTTAATAAAGGAAAAATAAGACCATGGTTAAGGGACACTTATTCCAAGCTGAATGTTGGGAAAAGATATCCTAGTGGGCATCACTAGATTGTGTTTTAGCTAAGGAAAATTGGCAAAGGCTAAGCCAAGGAATTAAAAGGCAAAAAAAAACATTTTTATTTATGAAAATAACGAAAATTAAGAGAAAAGTAAGGTGAAAGGTCACAAGTTTCATGTGAGGAAGGAATTGAAGGAAAATAATGGCAAATAAAGAAATTAGAGGACTCATGTATAAACAGGCTTTTGAGGATCAGTTCATTACTTTTGTCAAGTTCAAGTTTGGAGCTCTCTCATTATTCTCTCTCTTTCTCTCTCACTCTTGATCGCTTAGAGTTTTCTTGGAGCACTCTAACTTTAGATCAAGGAAGGAAAAGAAAGAAAATGGAAAGGAAAGGAGAAAAGGATCAAGGAAGGAAAAGCATGATCAAACAACTTCAGCATGAATACTTGTAGGTAACCTTTTACATGTATGATTTCCTATCTAGTTCGGACATGCATGGCTTTGCATTTCGGTGTATGGTTCTCTTGTTGTCGGTGGCATGGTTTTGTCGAGTTATGAAAGTGGTTTGCAGCCTAGCCTTGCCTTTTTTCCATATGCCATGGTATGTTGGGATGTTTATTTCAGTTTTCGATCTTTGGTTTGCCAGATGGATTTCAGAATCTGGGGTGGAGGTGGTCTCAAGTTCCATTCCCAAAGGGATAGGAATCCTTGACCAATATTGGCAAGGTACATGGTAAATCCTAAGGGAAATGTATCAAAGTAGGGCTTAGTTATCCGGGTTTGGATTGTGGTGAAGCCTAATAGACAAGGAGACGGAAAATTCTTCAAGGATAGTGACGGATTCCGGATGGATTTCCAAGTTCTATTCAGTTGTGATCGGAGCACAAGTTTTGGTGTGATCATGGTTTGGCGAGGGTGGACATGGTTTAACGTCTAGATTCCCATGGTTGTTCATGGATTGGTTGTTCTATGATATCCCACATTCATGCTCAGAATATGGCATGGGGGCGACTGGATGATATAGAGGTTTGGTTCAACCATGTCTCTGGTTAGGTGTTACATGGAAGTCCTGAACCTAGTTGGATTTTCTTATGATTAATAAAAGCTAAGTTCTCTTTCTTTTGCACTGATTTATATGTGGATTTAATGGCTATCTCGTCTATGATATTTACATGGTGTTATGATGGTTATAATAATGGCTATGTCATGTATTTACTTGTAAATGTTAAATGGATCAATGCAAGAACTATTTGATGATGTAGTAGTTCAATGCAGAAGGAGGTGATCCTTCTGTTTATGTTTCATAAGTTTTTTAAGTCATTTATGCTTTTTCTTGTATACTAGACCTATAGGTTTCATAGATGTCAAGTGTTTGATAGAATTTCAGTCCCAATTGGGGATGCTCAGGCATAGTCCTGAGGTTTTTTTTTACTGATCAATATTGTTATCATGTGTTTAATGAATTCTAAAGGTTGTAGCAATTTTTGTGTAGAGACCTGGATTTTTGGCTAGAAAATTGGCTTAAATTCCAGGCTCGCTCGCACATAATTGAAAATTTTGGTCCACAGTCATTGGCAAGCAGGTCTGTGAGAGTGGCTTTAGGTTCCTGGCCACTCCATTTCCCATAGCATGAGAGTGGGTATGGCCTAGGAGATCAAGAACAACAATGTGACCCAGGGACAGGTTGTCTAACTGGCTGACTTGTCTCCTACAGGTTCTATTGATGATGTTGGATGTCTATGTGTAACGTTTCATCGATTCCATTTCCTTAAGGTCCCTAAGCCGAGGTTGAATATGATCATAGTAGCCTATTTTCTAATGTTTAACCTGGTTGTCATGGATAATTTGGGTAGACCTAGCAGGGGGTCTTATAGGTGGACATTCCAAAAATAATAGATAATGGACAATGAATTTATGCGAGTTAGAAATAAAATTTTTTGTTGAAATTTAATGTGCTCCTCCCTTTGTATCCTCCTATTTATCTTTCATTTTTTATTCTGAGTTTTCAACTAGTACAATTATATCTAACGCCTAGCAATTTTTTTTTTCTGAAAAAATCTTAGCCAAACCCTGAACTTTCACCGATTTTGTGGGTTTAAGGTCCATGTCATATTCATTAATTTTTTCTATCCACTTGCCTCTCTTGCCCTCACTGTCTCCCTATGCGAGAACATCCTTTACAACTACTGTAGGAATTTAGGTGATGATCTTAGATTGCAAAATGTAAGTCGAAAAATCCTTCAAGTCCTCAACTAGAGCATAGGCTTTTTTTCCAAAATGTCATACTTCAATTCTGCATCCCCGAATACCTCGCTGAAAAATGCAAGTGGTTTTTCTTTCTCTTCTTCATATTTTTGCAATAAGACAATTGCAACAGTGCTAGGGAATGCAAAAGAAAAGATAAAAAATGGTTTTTTATAATCGGGGTTAGCCAAGACCAAAGCCTCTCCAAATGCCCTTTTGATTCTGGGAAATGATTATCTTGCTTTTGTAGTCCATTTGACCTCTCTGTGCTTCTTCATCATGTTAGTTTTTTCTCTCATAATCTTAATATAATTAGACACAAACCTCCTTAAGAAATGTATTCTAGCTAAGAGAATTTGGATCTCCTTTTTGCTCATTGGAAAAGGGATGGTACTAATTTCTTCTACTATTTTCAGGTGAATTTTCACTTCTTCTTTTGAGACTATATGCCCGAACAATTTTCCTTCTCTGAGGGAAAATTGAGACTTCTTTGGGTTCATAGACAAGCCATACTTCCTGCATTTCTCAAATGAATGTTGCAAGTGCTACAAGGGCTCTTCATCAGACTTTGAGAACATTGTTATGTCATCTAGGTAAATGACCAAAAATTTATCCTTTTCCACAAAAAAATCTATATCCATTTCCCTCTGAAAGGTGGCACTAAAATTCATGAGGCTGAAAGGTACCATGGCATAATTGAATGTCCCCCAAGGCATGGTAAAGGCTGTATTTTTCTGAACCTCAAGATGCAGAGAAATTTGGTTGTATCTAGAGAACCCATTGATCATAGACAACCTTGATGACCCCATTAATTTCTGCAAAATATAATCCATCTTGTGCAAAGGATATTTATATTTTAGAGAATCCATGTTCAAGTTCTTGAAGTCCACAAACAATCTAATCTCTCCATTTTTCTTCCTAATAGGGACTAGATTAGCCACACAATTTGAGTATCTGAATGGTACAATGATCTTAGCTTGGAGCATTTTCTTGACTTATTTCTCTATCAATTGGAGAAGCAAGGGATGTATTTTCCCAAACTTCTATTTGTGAGTTTTAATTATTTATTTTAAAGGAATCTTATGTTGAATGATACTAGTATCATAAGCCATCAATCATTATAGGACTAAGCCAAAATAGCAACATACTCTTTGAACATGTCATGATAATTTTGTTTATATTATTTTGGTATATCCTTGGCCAACTTAATTAGTTTAGGTTGTTTTTTTGTGCCAATTTTATAGTCTTTGGTATCCTCATCATGCTCCTTATTGGCTAGTTTGATTTCCACATCATTAGATCAAACAATATTTCAAATGGAACTATCCCCTTTTGGATTATGTTTCCCTTCAACTTCATAATTTTCTACCCAACCATAGACTCGTCCCAAGGCACATGCTGCTCAACTCCTTCAATTTCCTCTATATCTTCCCCCTCTTGCTCTATTATAGAGTTATAAAATTCTCCAATTACTTCCATAAAGTGTTTAATCTGATCTTCATCCTCAAATGCCTGCTAATATTTTACATTGTCTGGTATTGAAGGTATGTGTCTAACGTCAACATCATACCTAAGAAGGGGATTCTGTGTTGGATTGAAAGTTTTAGTTGTTTTTTCTAGGGAATCAACCATTCTATTTTTCTCTCTCAGCATAAATTTAATATTATATGCAAAAAATATGTTTTCACTCAAGTCGCATAGCTCTTTTCTATAGGATTTTAACCTACGATGTTTGGTTTGACATTGTGATCTAGGTGGATATTGGTGGCCACCAACTTATTCCACTTGGACCCCAACCATTGTTTCTTTCAATTTTTCAGTTTCCTTATTTCTTGCACAATCTACTAGTTTTGGAAAATTTTTGGGTCTTGAACTTGTAGAGCTATTTTGAGGCCCTAAATGACATTTTTTTTGGGAAAACAGGGGCCAACATGGAATATAGGCTGATGTTGTCCACTTGAAAGTTGTATTCCTTGGATAGATATTTCTAATGAGGTATTGTAAGTGTCAAACAGAGATTGTCTGCCAAAGTTACGACCCTAGGAAGTTGTAGTAGAAATTTACCCAAACAACCCACCCCATAGTTTGGCGCTTCATCTCCTCGGGTTAGGTTTTTGGATGTTTAGGGTTTTCCATTGTTTCTCAATAATAAATATGCCTTTGAGCCACATCGTGACATAGTTCAGAAGCATGTTTCTGTCACATCTATTCTCATAGATAAGCTACCATCATCCGAGCAAGTCTTATTTCCATTTTATTTGTAATCACACTTCAGTATTTGATTTTAGTGAAATGAAGTGTTATTTGTGCAACTTCTCTGTATTTATGGTTATATCTATAATTGTTTGCATTCATGTTTAAATTTGAATTAGTGGTATCAGAGCAATATGCTCTTTCTCTAGTTTTCTTTGCATGTCCCCAACGAGGTTGGGATATAAGGAGTTAAGGCTTGAACTAGTTGAACCTTTGCAAGACCAGCCTTGCAAATCCCGATGGCCTCCTATGGGGGAAGAAAATAAATACGAGGGAGCAGGACATCCTATCAAAATATTGCTCTAGGAGGCCCTCGAGAAACAAAGGAATGCGATGATGGATAACTTTGCCTAGATCCTTCAACAGTTGCCCACCGACGGCGCATCCACATCCAACAACCACTCTAGAGGTGTCACTCCTTTTAAGGTAAAATTAAACTTTGGCATTCCCATATTTGAGAGGCAAATAGATAGAAGCACTGTAGATAAATGGTTAAATTTACTACAAGGATATTTTTATGTTCATGATTTTTCAAACAGGGAAGAGATTACGTTTTCTCTTCTCAAAGACACCCCCACGTCAAGGATTGGTGGGAAACCTACTGTGACAAGAAGGACGAAAGTATGCCCTCACTTTTTTCAAATGCACCCACTTGGAATTCATTTTGGGATGTCATCAAGGAGTAGTACCACCCTGTCGGGAGCTATGAGGATAAATACATAAAGTGGACCACACTGTAGTAGTGAAGGGACCAAGATGTGCCAGAGTTTACTAATGTTTTTCATACCTTTCGCATGATGTTAGGTATGAATGATTCTGAGAAACATTTGGTACTCAAGTACCGTGGTTGCCTACATAGATACATCCAAGATGAGATGGATTTCGGCTTGGCATGATGTACCGATACGCTGCTAAGATCGAGCATAAGCTTAATCAAAATAAGTGAGACTTTGGATCTAGGAATCCGAAGCAAGGGAAAGATGCTCCCAAACCACAAAACAAAGGACAAATCCAAGGCGGGGCATCCCAAGAAAACTTGAAAAAGCCACAAGAAAATAAGAACACCGCAAAGCCAAAGAAGGACATGGGAAAGTTATGTGAGTTCCATAAGAGCTCCACTCACAGGACAAGTGAGTGTCGAGCGAAGCAGTCATTGTTGGCCGAGCTGAAGGCTTATGGATCAGATGCATGTTCAGACTCTATGTCAGAACCCGATAAGGGGAATGACAAAGGGAAGCAAATAATTGATGTGGAGCCCAACGCCACCATTGCCACCATAAATATCTAGAAAGAGAAACTTGAAGATCCAGAGGAGGAGGAGTGCCTCTTCCACTCCTAGATGTGGATAAAGGGTTCCCCGCTACAGTTCATTATCGACAACGGGAGCCAAAAGAACCTCATTTCAGTAGAGGTTGTGAAGCGTATGGAATTAACAACTACAACACACCCATAACCATACACCATTGGGTGGCTTCACCAAGGAAGGGAGCTTTGCGTTAGCCAGTACTGTCGCCTTTCATACAACATTAAGCCCTTCACGGATGAGTTATTATGTGAAACTGCTCGCCTTGATGTTTTTGATGTATTATTAGTCCAATCATACTTGTGGAAGTGACATGCTATATATGAGTCAAGGCCTTGCGCTGTTATTTTTACCATGGAAAATAAGTTCTGCATGATACCGAAGGTAGCATCGCATATCGTCATCTGTTTGGTTTCTGCAAAATAATGCAGTAAGCTCATCTCCAAAACTGGGAAATTTATTTTCATGATGATATGCCGTGAGGGAAAGAAGAATATGGTGGCCATGACCTATAGAAAGGGTTGCTTTACATGACAACAAAAGATGGACAAGGTCATGGAGGAGTACGAGGACATATTCACCTCCCTAGCAGGGGTACCTCTACACTATCAGGTCAAGCACTCCATTGATCTCACCCCAGGTGCACCATTTCCCAACAGACCAATCTATCGGTGCTCTATTATGGAGAATGAAGAAATCAAGAGGCATTCAGGAGCTGCTACGGAAAGGTCACATCCAACCAAGTTGATCGCCCTGTTAGAGCCCTATCGTGTTGGTAGAGGAGTAGGATGGGACTTGGAGACTCGATATTGACTATCGGGTGCTAAACAAGATCAATTTCTAGAATAGGTGCCTGATCCCATGGATTCATGACCTTCTGGACCAAATGAAGGTGGAAAAATATTTCAGCAAGATCGACCTGATGTCTGGATATCACCAAGTACCAATCGAACCCTTCGATGTGTGGAAGACTGCCTTGAAAGCCAACGAGGGCCTTTTCGAATGGCTGGTTATGCATTTTAGGTTAACGAATTCTCCTGCAACCTTCATGACGCTGACCATTCACCTACGCATATGTAGTGGTATACTTGGATGACATCCTGGTCTTTAGCTAGCATTGGGAAGAGCACCTCCACAACATCAAACAGGTTCTCCAAACACTACGACAACACAAGTTGTGTGCCAATTTGGAGAAATGCACTTTTGGCATGACCCAGGTTTAGTATCTGGGATACATTATTAATGAACGGGGGTTGCATGTGGAATCAGCCAAGATCCAAGTCATTCGGGATTGGCCAGCCCCACCCACTCTGATAGAGCTCCGCAGCATTCTGGGTCTTGCCAATTTCTACCGCAGGTAGGTGTTGGGGTTCTCTCATATCACTTGGTCCTTGAGTGAACTCACCAAGGGAAGAGCGAAAGAAAAATTCTTTTGGTTTGAATATCAACAGAAGGCATTTATAGATTTGAAACATCGCCTCTTCTCTACACTAGTGCTCACATTACCAGACTTGCAACACCATTTGAGATCGAGACAGATGCCTTTGACTATGCTATTGGGGTAGTCCTTACTCAAAAGGGGCATCCAGTGGCATATCATGGTGAGACACTTTCATACAAAGTCTGGAATTATCCCGCTTATGGCAAAGAGATGTATTCCTTTGCGCAGGCATGTCGATAATGGGAGCATTACATTTTGGGGAAGGAAATGTTGGCCAAATATATCGATCTTGTGGACAAGACCTGTCTCCCTAGTATCAGAAGATAGTCTAGCAACAAATGGACAAACAAACCTATCTTTCTCTAGACATATACGATTTACAAATAAATACTATAAAGGTGTTAAGATCCTACCTTAGATCCAACGCTTGTTCATTGTAGTCATCCTTCAATCATTTGAAAGAGTTATCTTTAAAGACGTGCAATCACAAACAAGCAAACATTAAATATCACTTGCATAGAAAATATCATAAATCATGTCTATTATGGTGATCAAGGAATTCATAAAATAAACCATCAATTAACAGCTTATTGAGAAAAACAAATTTATTTGTATTGATTTTGAAGTAGAAGAACCTTACAACCTTTTTAGCGTTGATGTTGAACAAGCTCTTCCTAAGGTCCGAAACAAGAATTTCCTTTACTTTGACAAGCCTTGCACTCTTCCAAATGAGATCTTAGAGGTATGTAATCTTTCCTCATAAAGACTCAACTAAAGAAGACTAAGTTCTAGTAGCATTTCACCTCAAAAATATTCGGCTTCTAACCCCCCAAGTAACTAGCCCAATGCTTCATTTTATAGTGTAGAAGAGGAGGTTACAGGTCCACCTATGAACGGATAGAATCCTCCTTCAAAGGGATAAGCTCCTCACATCAAGGGGTTAGCTCCTTAAGGTATGGAGTGCATGAACCTTAAAAGAGCGAACTTGCCACCTCAAGATTCCTTCCACAAGCTTCTAGAAATGACTAAAAGTGAGTTTTTCATAATGTACTCCCGCCTTTTTAACTTTTACAGGGGTCCGCACCCATAACATAGAGACAGAGCTGTCAGGTGCGTAAGGGACATGAACATTAGGTGTGGGACCGCAGGTAAGATAAAGAGAAAGTGTGGAACTAGAGTTTTAAATACTTTTGAGGGCTTTCTCTTGTTCTCAAGGCTTGATATGAGGAACTAAGGCTATAGACTTGCAAAGGAGGAAAGTATGAGTGGTAATGGACTCACACATATTGCAGGATGTCAGAGTGACAATTTTTAGTGTAACAGATTGCCCCTTAAAGTGCTAAGTCTGTAATAGATGAAGATAGAGTCTGTCATTTATGAAGAGTGAAGTACTTTATCATTTCAAGGATCATCCTATGGACACCCCAGTCGAAACTTGTAAAACCATTCAATGCAAAAATATATATATATATATATATATATATATATATATATCTATATATCTATATATATATATATATATATATATATATATATATATATATATATATATCATTGCTGGCGTAGGCATTCCCATACTCAGATCAAAACTGACTATAAAACTGACTAAACTGTTCTAACACAGGAATGGTTTTGTAATACATTAAGAGTATAGACATGTGTAGACACAGTATGGATGCAGCCATCTATTTATGAATACTCCACTGTATAATGAATAACAAAATTCCTCGTAGCCCAGATGGTAGAAACTAGATCCAAGGTCTTGATTTCTGCTTCCTGAGCTAGTACGATTCTATCCATGTGAATGAATGTGTCGAAGTCGAACATGGTAGAAACCAGTTGATTACCAGTCAATGATGTGAAATGTTAACAAGTGTGAGAGAAACCACTAGTAATGTCAATGGCTCTCAAAGTATTGAGTACAATCCATGAAATGTGAATAAATGAGCTGAAGTCGAACATGTCATAGCATCATTCGATCGAAGGTAATTGATGCAACCTATCGTCGAAGGCAAGAAAACTACCATTAGGGCATGCATTTTTCAAGGTACTGACAATTTCTAGATCAACTTCCTAGATAATGAGCTGAAGTCAATAGAAAGCGATTCGTCGTAGGCAAGCCCACAACATGAAATCATAGATCAAGTTTTGAAGAAATATATTCACAAGGACTAACTCAGGGATGGTCAAAATGGATGACAAATATTTTGTAGATGAATGGTTTGTTTGAACTGTTCTCTTGAGCACATAGTGACACTGCAAATGGCTTGGTGATAATTGACCCAAAGTTAATACACAGAAACTCGCTGGAGACTTTCAATGTGGTTTAATTAACTGCTAGGAAAAGGATTTTCCCAACACAGGTGAACAAAATGTGTCGTGTTCAAGAGTGGTTGATGGTTATTTTTTACAAAACAAAGTGTAACAAACAGGTTCATTTTTCTCCCTTTTCCTGCACCATTTCTGGCAAGTACCTCTTTATTTTTAACAAGCTTGAGGAGGATAACATTTGCTTGTTTGTAAGCTCATCCTTCGGATGAGTCCAACTTAGTTTAAAATTCAAACCCTAAGAAGGAGTGCTTTGTCCTTGTTTAAAAATTGAATAGGTCCTTTACTATTAGATTTTAACGAGTCCAGTATAGGAAAATTCAGTGTTTTTCAATTTTAGGGAGTCAGAAGAAAAACTTAAGAAAACTGCATGGGGGTACTTTTTCGTAAAATAATCCCTTAGGTCCGAAAAAGGATAAAATAATACAAAAGGGATGACTTTTCAATACTTTAACGAGCTAAAAAAGACAAGCGCTCAACAACCTTTTCATATTTAACGAGTCTGAAAAGGGTTTAAAGAGGACTCTATTGATCATAATTAGTCAACGTGTACCTTTTTCGTAAATAGTCCATTTTAGTTCGTAAAAGGGGTAAACTTATACTGAAGGGACGATTATTCATTTATTTTAACGAGTTCGAACAATCAAGTGCTGGGCAATTTTTTCAATTTTCGAGAGTCTGAAGAGAGCTTAAAGAGGACTCCAATGTTTCGCTTTTTCATAAACTTTTGAAAGAGTCCAAAAAAGCGATAAAAGTATGCTCTTTGTTGAAAAATGATTAATTTTTTGAAAAATTCAAT
Organism: Pinus tabuliformis; assembly: GCA_031772625.1. Classification (NCBI taxonomy): domain Eukaryota; kingdom Viridiplantae; phylum Streptophyta; class Pinopsida; order Pinales; family Pinaceae; genus Pinus; species Pinus tabuliformis. The sequence goes on from CM062818.1 coordinate 576,088,875, forward strand.
ATTCTGCACAAAAACTCAAAACATTACACATACCTGTTTAAGATAAATAAAAATGATTTTTAAAATTTACCTTTTTAAAGTGAAAAATAAATAAATTAAAAAATTCATTTATTCGAAAAAACTTATAAAAAGGGCTTTTCTAGCTTCATTTTTACCATTTGAGTTCAGAGTGAAAAGTGAGAGCTTTTGGGTAAGAAAGTTCCTGTGAAGATTCTGGAAAATCCATCCGTCGGAATCGAAAACCGTTAGCTCCAAGTAATTCACGTCCGCTTTAACTTGCATTTCATCTGTTTACGTTTTGATTTTAGGCTTTAATTTTTATTTTTGAGGGAAAAATCGGTTTAGAAATTCGCTCGCGGGGGTCCGTAGGTGTAATATGTGGCCCCTGCGGACCCCGAATTTTTTCTACAAAGAAAAAAGTCATGGGTCCGCACCTATTGCTTACAACTCATACGGATCTACGCACTATTTGTAAGCAGCTGGTGCGGACCCCACAAAATCAATTTTTAAAATTAAATTTCTCCATTTTTGCCCAAAATTTTCCGAACAAGGTTGTTCTAATATGTCTTTTTATTCATTGTAGGACATTCAAAATGCTTATTTGGCGAGAACGTGAGCACGAGGATGTAGATTTTGCCGCATTGAACCATATGCCCACATTGCAGGCATTGAGAGCATGCGGGTTGCTTAAGTTCTGGGGCATACAGGGTATGAGGGCCCAAGTAGACCTCTTGCAATGGCGGGTAGATATATGGAACACACAGGACCAGTGTTTCGTGATTGGCGGCCATCGGTTCAAAATAGAGTTGGAGGACATGTACTTCTTTACTGGTTTGTCCATGAGGGGAAAACAATTATCTCTTTTCGGGACTAGGCCAGGTGGCCAGTCGGTCGCTAGTCTCTGATTGGAGTTTTGCAATGATCAAACAAAGGACAAACGGATTGATATTAAAACTATCAGCCATCCTGAGCTTAAGGTTATTGCATTCACTATTACCAGGCTATGCAAGAGTGCAACATTGCATGTGGCTACTGGATTCCAGATGTAGATGGCTGTAGACTGTTTTCTAGGCAAAATATTCAACTGGTGCAAGGCTATGTTGGCAAATGTGAAAGGCCAACTAACCAGAGCAAAGAATGGATAGCTGAAAAACTTTGGATATGAATTCATCGTAGTCAAATTTTCTCTAGACAGGATCCCCATGTTAGCCCTGCAACATATTCCTGTTGATGCCGGTCTTCCTCGAGAGCCTCGGATAGTTCACTGGGTTGCTTTGATGGCCCGCCACCCTGAGGAGGGTATAGAGGTTGTTCGATTTCTGCCTGAGTATTTTCATTGGTTGAACAACCAACTTTTTGTGATTCAGGATTTTCCATATGCTGGGATGGATTTCCATGGTGGCCCAGACATGATTCTTCCACCATGAGAACAATGGGATGATTAAGGTAAAATCATTTTCAACACATTCTGGGTTTTATTTTTTTTTACTTTTTAAATCGTCCAAAACTGATGATCAAAAGTTTAAATGCAGATGTGGGTCCACGATGACCAGCTACTCTCCAGCCTTTCGAGAGGAGACACCCAACTACAGCAGCACCAGCCCCATAGGACCAATCAACAGAGATCCTGACCGACTTGGAGCATCATCTAGAGCACTTGAAACAAGATATTCCAGAGACTGATATAGTTGATATTCCACTTAGGTTACAGAGATATGTGATTGGGGTCCCAGGACCTTTTAGGAGGTTCCTATGTAGGGCAACCCGAGCAGTGGCTTCTTATCATGATCATCGCCAGGGATAGGATGATCGATTTTGTAGACTCATGACATTTTTGACTTTTTGTATTATTATTTTTGCCGATCATAACGTGTTTTTCAACCTATGATTGAAGACGATTTATATTTTGAAACACACTTCTATGCTATGATATATCATTATTACCAGCTATCTTGTGTAACATGTTATCGAATGTTATTAAATTTACTGTTTTGATTATTGCAAATGTCTATTTATCATACTAGAAACAACTGCATCTCCTAATGTATTTAAATGTCTTGGAATATGCTGACATTCAATGTAATCAAATTCACGTTCCAAGAGACGAACTCTCAAAAATAACCTTAATAACACTGGATTTCTAATGGCATAAACCCTATTAAGCTGTAATACAACGAGTTCAGAATCCAACCTAACAATCAAACTCCGAATCCCAAATGAGATGGATTCAGATAATAACTCAATCACTACACTATACTCTGCAATTTTATTCATTGTTTGACCGAGGCTTACCCCATGCATAGATACTAACTCATCAGAGGGTGAATAGATAACCCAAGCTGCGTAAGAAATGTTTCGTGTACTATGAAAAGCACCATCATCAAAACCAATGTATGTTTGAAGAGATGTCGACATCTACAATATCAAGAGTAAAATCAAGATAAGTAGGAATAATGATAAGAGCACTCTCTAAACTAGGCACACTTTTCTAATCTAGAACACACCAACTGTAAAGAAACTAATCTAATAAAAAATCTCCACACAGAATTTAAGCATAATATCTTTTCAGATAAAGTCCATTTTTGGGTTTACCCAAAGAGACACCGTCAAAATCTATCAATTCATAAGCTCCTTTTGCCAGCTTTCGCTTAACAATGCAAGGACCATGCCACATAGGTACAAATTTTCCAGCCCCTATCTTATTGTTTGCTTGATCATATAGTATAACTAGGTCTCCTTCTGAAAAATTACGAGGTGTAACATTTCTGTCGTACTGAGCTTTTATTCGTTTCGCATGAGTCTCGTTTGCTATTGCAGCAGTGTGTTGATTCTCATATAGCTGATCTAAGTACAAAAAATGTTTCTCTTCTTCAGAAGTAGCTGGGAGCACTTCTATGGCTAATTGTAATGACGGAATTTCGCATTCAATAGGTAACATTGCTTCCAAACCGTAAACCAGTTGAAAAGGAGTGAAACCAGTTGATGTTTTTACTGAGGTCTGATATGCCCAAAGGGCTGAAAATAACATGGTATGCCAATTCCACTTATGACTACCAATGATTTGTTTGATCATAGTGACTAAAAATTTATTAATAGCTTCAACTAGACCATTAGCCTGCAGATAATACAGAGTAGAACTATCGTGTAACAGGCCAAGTTGATCTGTCAGTTTAGTCATCATGATGCTTTGAAAGTGACTTCCATGATCAGTAATAGTAGCTTGAGGAACACTGAATCTAGCAATTATATGATTGAATACGAAAGTTTCAGCAGTCTTGCCGTCTGCCGAAAATGTAGGCATTGCCTCGGCACACTTAGTAAAATAATCTACCACTAGGATAATATATGCATGCCCCTCAGCCGAGTGAGGGTTACATGTAATAAAGTCAATACATCACTTTGCGAAAGGACCGACGAAAATTATAGGGTGAATAGGAGCAGGTGGAACACGCATCTTATGATCAAAGATTTGACAATTGTGCCATTTCCAGAATGCATAGATACAATCTTTGAATAAGGATGGCCAGAAATAACTAGCGCGCAATATCTTTTGGGCTATGGCATACCTAGACATATGACCGACACATGCTCCAGAGTGACAGTCATTCAGAACCTTTTAAGCTTCTTCATGAGTTAAACAACGTCGGAAAATAGAATCCGCTCCATGATGATAAAGTGTATCACCAATAATATTTTATTGTTGGGATTGGAAACATATTTTCTGTCGTTGATATCGTGAGATTTCAGGCCAAAAATAATGGGTTTGGAGATAGACAATAATATCTCCATACCAAGGATCAAGAGTACTAATAAGAAACAAGGATTCATCCGCAATGGGCTCTTCTGCCACAGTTTCAGTATTAGTACGCGGGAAATCACACATCAGTTCTGCAAAAACGAAAGATTTCTTTGCCTTGGATTTTTCAAATTCCAAGTCAAATTCCTGCAGGATAACTATCCATTTGGAATACTTGCCCCCTAGCAATTGTTTGGTTAGGATATACATCATAGGGTTACAGTTAGAAATTACCATGGTTTTGTGTAATAAGATATAGTGACGAAATATTTGGACAACTTGAACAACTGTCAAGGCCAATTTCTCCACATGCAAATATTTAAGCTTAGTTGGATGCAGAGTTCGACTAAGATAGCAAATCACATGTTCATTGCTGAATTCATCTTCTTGAACTAAAACCATCTCAATGGTGGAATGAGAAGCGGCGAGGTACAAAAAGTAATCCTGTTTGTAATTGGGAGGATGCAGTAACAGTGCATGGGTCCACCTGTGTTTGAGTGCATCAAAATATTGATCAGCAATCTCATCCCAAAAGAATGGAATGTTCTGTTTTAACAACCTAGTAAAGCCTTTCGCTATCTCAGTGTAGTTAGGAATGAAACGACGTAAAAAGTTTGCTTTCCCTTGCAAACTTTGGAGTTGGTGAAGAGTCGAAGGAGGAGGTAGATTAACGATAGCTTCCACCTTCGAGGGGTCGACACGAATGCCTGCCTTTGATACGATAAATCCCAGTAAGTGACCCATTTCTGCATAGAATACACATTTGTGTGGATTTAGCCGAATTCAATAATGCTTATATCTCATAAAGATAGCTTGTAAATGAGTGAGATGATCAACTCTACGCAATGAGTGGGTAGGTAAATCATTGAGATAAGGCTGCACAATGTGCTTGATGTCATGAAATGCATAAGACATAGCCCTTTGAAAAGTTGCTCCAGCGTTCTTTAATCCAAAGGGTAATTTGCAATAAGAAAATGTCCCCCATGGGCAAATGAAAGTTGTTTTAGCTTGATGAGCAGGGAGCATTTTGATTTGATTGTAACCAAAAAAACCATCCATCAAGGAGAAAATTTCACCGCCGGCACAATCATCAATAATTTGATCGATATAGGGGGTTGGATACTTGTCTTTAGGACAAGCTTGATTAATATCCCTATAGTAGATACATACTCTTATCGTTCCTTGTTTTTTGTTGATAAGAATGATATTTGATACCCAATCGGTTAAAGGAATTGAATAAATGAAACCTGTGCGAAGTAATTTCTCAATTTCAGATTTGATAGCAGTAGTTTTTTGCGGATGTATCTGATGTAAGCGTTGTCGGACAAGTTTAGCATTCAGGTATGTTTTAATTTCATGGACAACAATTGATGGATTGATTCCTGGCATTTCTTCATATGACTAGGCAAACACTTCACAAAATTATTGAAATAGGGCTTTATAAGTGTGGATTTCATCGTCCATACAGGAAGCACCTATATGAACATTTTCTATAATTCCAGGGTTAATTTAAATGTCAATAGGAACCATTTGGGAGATATTTCCCAAATTTAACTCATAATCAGAATTTTGCAATGGATTCTGCGGGTCTTTGACATAATCAATAGTAAAAATAGAAGAAAATTCATTTTCAAAATGATCTAGCTTAGGTAAAAACGAAGATCAGTGATGAAGATCTCCCCATGGTAAATCATCAACAAACAATAGTTCACAAATCTGCTCATCAGTATGAACAAGATCAGGAAACGCCGTTGTAGCTGAGCTAGATATAGAAAGTGATTCCCCTTGGACCACATTCATTGGATCAATTTCGGTTGAATAGGGATCAGAAAATGACTGTACAGCCTGATATACAATTTCAAAGGGACTCGAAGGCATCGCGCCACCAAACGAATCCACATCAGAATTGGAAGGTACAATCCAAGGATCATCAAAAGTAACAATATTCGATGAAATCATATGAATAGTTGCAATAGAAGGCGATACATTAGGAGGGAAGGAGAAAGTTCCTAGTAAACTAGAATCTTTAATCAAACCTACGCAAACATCCTTGTAAGGGATAGTTGTTTTATCGATGTGCTGAATACTATTTGTAGAGGCTGGGTTGGATGAGAAATAAGTCAGCTGGTCTATCATAACAATCTTTCCATTATGAGGAAACTTGATAAGCCAAAAAACCGATGAAACAATAGCAGTCATAGCATAAGACCAACTATGACCTAGGAGAAGGTTGTAATCTAGAGGGGCATCAACCACTTCCACATCTAAATTTACGGTTTTTCCTTCAACGCCTATAGGTAAATCCTGCAAAATACCAAAAGGATGGAACCGTCAGCCATCAAAAGCCTTTAGAATTGTCGAAGACTAATTGAGTGTGGGAGAACCAAGCGATTTCCAACACTAGATCGACATAATACACATAGAAGCCCCTTCAGCAATCACAGTCTGAAAGCAAGGTCTATTCTTGACTAAAACTGGAATCTGAAAAGCCATTTGATGAGGGAGGTGGGGTGTACTATTCTCTAAATCGAAGATTCTTAGGTTTGAATCCTAAATATCGACAGCTCCTATAGCAGACAATAGTAATTTACACTGTGCTGGGCATGATTGCAGCACTTCCAAAGCCAACATTGCTGAAGGGGAAATAGCTAAGTCTTCAACAATGCTATAATTCAGAGCAGCTCTCGCATGTGGACTAAAAGCTGATTTCTGAAGTATACCTTTAGCAGGTGGTTTGATTACTAAGTTAGGGTTGGATTTCTCGATCTGTAGTGGACTGGATCCAGGAGGAGTTGTAGTTGATGTGTTTGAATTAGAAGATTCTGCTTCTTTACCACCAACAAGATTTTTACTACCATAATCTTGCGATCGCGTCACAATCTTGACATGAGACATCATCATAATGGGTTCCTCTGAGGCATTCAAGGAAGAACCAATCATCTTACTATATTGAGTAGGAAAAGGATCCTTCAAGACATCAGGCGTTTGAGAACCTTTAACGATTTTCGAAACCTCTGCTCGATGTGGGCAGTCTTTAGTAAAATGATCCTCATCACAAATGAAACAAGGATAACGAGGTTTTCGTTTTTAGTTAGTAGATTCATTTTTATCCGTTTTATCTTTTGAATTTTGTTTGTTTTTCTTCTTCCCTTTCTTTTTACTACCAGATTTTGATTTGGTCATAGATGATTCTACGACATGGATGTCAGCAGAAATTTCAGTAGAAGATTCTCGTGTCGGGGAATCAGGTGAAATTATTATAGGAGAAGAATTATTTGAAGATTTCTTCTTACTTTTAGTGTTAACTGAACCAATCATACCATCAGTGGCATGAGACCCTGAAGGAGCTGCAGTTATTTGACCGTGTTTTGGAAGATCAGGGATTTTTTCATGTAAAGTACCTGACTGCGTATAGACAAGGTCAAGGTACTGATCTTGAGCAATGAATTTCTCTTTAGTAACAACTCCTTTCTTAGCTACATCTTCAGTGATTTTGGGTAAAAATTATTTAATGAACCATTCCGCTAAAATCTAATCTAGAATGAAAACTTTCACTAAATGCCTTCTACGTCGCCATTCATGAATATGATCAAAAATATATGTGGACGTGGATTGTTTCAATGAAGTTAATAGTTCTGTGCCATTGTCATATCTGACAGGAAACTGAAAATGAGTTAAGAAAGCAGTGGCTAACTGATTGAAATTATAAAAAGAGGCTCGTGGTAACTCAATGTACCATTTGGCGGCAAGACCAATAAGAGTTCATTGAAAAATACGTAATTGAATTGAATCATCAATGATGGAATTAGGTGCACACCAGAGGTTATAAGTCATAATATGATTTGACGGATCCTCTCCTAACTTACCCTCAAATTTCAGGATATCACTAGGCAAATTAATAGGCATTGGTGGCCAATATGGAAGATAGTAAATTGGATCATTCCTAAGGCACGACAAATCAGGTAAATCCAAAGTTGCAATAAATGGTAAATGATGGTTAGGGTCGCAAAAACCTTGAGTAGTGAGACCAGTTCCAGGGGGAGGATATCCAGGATAACCTGGAATCAGATTTGCATTAGGAATGTTGTAACCTCCTGGAAAACCAGGATTAACCAAACCAAACTGGGGTTGTTGAGGCTGTTGATAAGTATAGCCAGGATACGGTTGATACCGATAAACTGGGTTTTGTACAGTAGGACCAAATTGATATTGTCCCTGGTACAGTTGATATGTGAATTATGGTTGACTTGTGGCATTTGTAGCAATTGTACTAGCTTGTCTCGAAGATATTTGGACCGAAGTCCGAACCGTAGGTCCTGACTGTGGCATAGAGACTTGAGGAATTTGCACTGATGCAGGGGCATTAGAAACTAGAGCTACAGATATTCCAGAAACAGGTGTTGTAGGTTGAACAGAAGTTGCAGCAGTTTGAGGCATAGTACGAGGTGAGCTAGGCCTAGGCTACTGAACTGTACCAGATGCAGGGATTTGAATAGTAGGTTGGACAGGTTGCTAGGTGGAACCAGAAACGAAAGGTTGTCTAGGTTGGTTAAGTAACTGCACATTAGGTTGCATAGTCTGTTGAGTTTGAGACAGATCCCACACCATGTTCATTATAGAGTATGGACCCACAAAAGGTTGTGCATATGGAGGACCATAACTTGGTTGAACATAGGGCTGATAACTAAGCTGTACATTTCCAGCTCCTTGAAAAAATGGTTGACTAGAAGGCGGTTGGAAACCTTGAGTTTGGTACAGACCTTGAGGTTGATAACCTTGAGGCACGTACTGAAACTGGGGTTGTCCTTGAGGTACGTACTGAAACTAGGGTTGACCTTGGGGTATGTACTGAGTCTGAGGTTGACCTTGCGGTATGTACTGTCCTGAAGGTTGAAAAACTTGAGGAAGCCCTTCAGGCGGTAGCTGACTACCTTGGGGTTTCCCCCCAAGCGGTAACTGACTACCTTGGGGTTTCTCCCCAGGTGGTAACTGACTACCTTGAGGTTTCCCCCAAAGTAGTAACTGACTACCTTGAGGTTGAGGATTTGGAATACTACCAGACGTCATAAGGATTTGTTCTACGTTCAATGTTTGAGTTCCATTACTTCCAGATGATAACACTTTTTCAATTGGTCGAGGAGATGCTCCTGAAAAAGTACCAGAGAGTGATTGGTACCCCAAAGGAATAGAAGGACCGTCGGATAAAAATGTTTCCAGTGATTGGGAAAACTTAGATGATTGTCTTGACATAATAGATGAAGGATAATAACCTCTTGGTGTAGGACGAAAAGGAATTCGGGGTGGTGAAAAACTAAGACCCGAGTTTTCTAAAAAAATTGTCAATGATACATACCAAGTGTCACTCCTAAAAGAACTATAGAATATTGATTCATGCTCCCTAAGATTTAAAATCTGTTGGTTTTTGGGAAGAGTTACGTCTTCTTTTGGATTAACAAGTTCTTCAATAGAAATGAGGCCAGAAGGAAGATTTTGAGTAATGATATTGCTTACACTAGGTGAACCAGGATTACTAGAAGTTGGAGAAGCAAATCTTGAAGTTGGAGTAATAGTAGGTTCAGTGTCAAGCTCAGAAATTTCAGGTTCTTTAGGTAATTCACTGGAAGGAGAAATACTTCTAGTAACTTCGGAAAATGAAATTGGCTCTTGAATGTACTCTATTGTTTGTATTTGATAATCAGGATGAACAATTAAAGATTATTCTATGGCTTCTAATGATCCAACTCTACTATCACTAGGTGATACAAGAGCTCGTAGCCCTTCAAGCTGGCTTGGTGAATACTTAGGAGGTTTCCCATAAAGTCTACGAGATTGTCTCGATAGCCACGATTAAATATTAATTAATCACATGCAACAAAGAAAATTTCAATGAAAACACCTAAAGTCTCTAAAGAAACAAACAATTGAATCACGCGCCTAAAAAATCTAAGAGTTCGTCGCTAAGATTTAAAATCTAATGGTTTTGGGGAAGAGTTACATCTTCTTTTGGATTAACAAGTGCTTCAATAGAAATGAGGCCAGAAGGAAGATTTTGAGTAATGATATTGCTCACTCTAGGTGAACCAGGATTACTAGAAGTTGGAGAAGCAAATCCTGAAGTTGGAGTAATAGTAGGTTCAGTGTCAGGCTCAGAAATTTCGGGTTCTTCAGGTAATTCACTGGAAGGAAAAATACTACCAGTAACTTCGGAAAATGAAATTGGCTCTTGAATATACTCTATTGTTTGTATTTGATAATCAGGATGAACAATTAAAGATTATTCTATGGCTTTTAGTGATCCAACTCTACTGTCACTAGGTGATACAAGAGCTTGTAGCCCTTCAAGCTGGCTTGGTGAATACTTAGGAGGTTTCCCATAAAGTCTATGAGATTGTCTCGGTAATTAAACCATGATTAAATATTAATTAATCACACGCAATAAAGAAAATTTCAATGAAAACACCTAAAGTCTCTAAAGAAACAAACAATTGAATCATGCGCCTAAAAAATCTAAGAGTTCAAACCACGCACAAACAATAACTTTCCGTACTAAAAACACTAGTTGGTGATGAAATCCAACTTAGTAGAAGTTTAATACAGAAAGGGCGGTTGGACAGTTACCTCGACAACCTGCTTAATGAAACAGACTGGCACAAGTTTCTTCACATAACCAGCTCGAGTGAAGAGAACCCCCCAGAGAGTCCAAGTGAGTCTAGTCGATGTCTACTCTAGGTATAGCGAGATCCTTCCTTCACTGTCACATTAGGAAATAATCTTAAATTTATGGACACTAAGGTTACCAACAACAACAAATACAACTGGGGGAACAGTCTACGGTCCGATCTACGCCCAAGGGCAGAGTAACAAAGCTCAATCCCCTTGAACGCTCCTCGACATGGTCAATCCGAGGTTTTCCAACAAGTGACCCCAGGCTTCTTGACATTGGTTAATTCGAGGTTTACCATTTATAATACACGTAAATATTCTATCTTTCCCAATGAAACATAATTGATTGTTTCAAAGGTTTGGACATGATCTCCTGATTGACTCCTTTAAGAGAAGCTTCCCAGAGTGTATCACTTACAATTGGATTTATTTCCTACCACAAGATGTATCTACTTGTTTGTTTTAACTACCTTGGAGAGTTAATTACTCCCTACTCCAAGATACTAGCCTAAGCTATATTGGTGATAAGAGCCCTAGAAATAAAATAGATTACTAGATCAATTTTAATTAAGCGTTGCTTTTACGGGTTGTTCTTTAAGTCAATAGGTATGGAAATGAAACTTTGATGGTGTGAATACTCGACACCAAACACTAAAAAATGCACCTAAAATGATAAGCAATTCGTTTTCCTTTCAATGAAATTCTAGCTAAAAGAAAGAGTTCGAGAATGCAATTCTTTAAGAAACAATTCTTTCTTTCAACATGGAAATGGAAAGAAAATATTTTTGTCTTTTTCAATAAGAACTCATAATGAGACTAATAATTAATTCTCACAATAAATCCCTTTCCTTTTTCAAAACTTGAAAGTACAAGAAAACAATTTGTTTCAAAAGACATCTACAAGTTCTAGAAAAACACTCAAAACTAACAAAACTAATTTTGAGATCTAAAAACTTTAAAAATCTAATTAAATAAAAGCTTCAATTATTTTTGAGGACCTTTTACTTAGTTGTTTAGTAAAATAAGGATTCATTGTTCAGAATAACAAACCAATCAAAAAACATCCAGATATGTTTTCTTTTGTAAAAATGAAACTCAGAATTTATAACAAAGTTTGTTCAAAAATTTGCAAGGAGAAAACTAAATCTATTTCTCACAAAGGATAGATTTCACAACCAAGTCAGACTCATCAAGAAGACTAAAAGACACCAAGGTGATCTAAGGTTTCTCAAGCTTCTGATGTTTGAGTCACTACAAAGACAAAGTGAAAACCACTCCAAGCATGCAAACTTCTAGAAAACCATCTAAAACAAAAATACTATCGGAACTCACTCACAAGAGGTTTTTGACAAGAAAAATACAGATCTGGGTAGACACTAAAACTTCTAAATAAAACTTGAACCTAACTAGAAGAAGATATTTTAGGTTTTTCAAAAATTTTACAGGGTCCGTAGGCTCCAGAAGGAACAAGTGCGGGTCCGCTCTGTTTACTAAAGGAAAAGTGCGGAGATTCCCGCATTGTCTGTAAAAAGAAAGTGCGGTCCCCTGAAAGCTTCAAAAAAAACAAAAAATACTCCCAGATTTAAAAACTACTCGAGCCAGTATACATCAATCAAAAACTAGAAATGAAAACAATTTTCTCAAGTCAAAACAAAGGAAAACCAAAAACCAAATTCATTCCCTAGTGGAGTCACCAATTTGTTGGCCAGATAAATCGATCTTGCAGACAAGACTGATCTCCCTAGTATCAGAAGATAGTCTAGCAACAAACATACAAATAAACCTACCTTTCTCTAGACATATACGATTTACAAATAAATACTATAAACGTGTTAAGATCCTACTTTAGATCCAACGCTTGTTCATTGTAGTCATCCTTCAATCGTTCGAAATAGTTATCTTTAAAGACCTGCAATCACAAACAAGAAAACATTAAATAGCACTTGCGTAGCAAATATCATAAATCATGTCTATTATGGTGATGAAGGAATCCATAAAATAAACCATCAATTAACAGCTTATTGAGAAAAACAAATTTATATGTATTAATTTTCAAGTAGAAGAACCTTACAAGCTTTTCAGCCTTGATGTTGAACAAGCTCTTCCTGGGGTTCGAAACAGGAATTTCCTCTACTTTGATAAGCCTTGCACTCTTCCAAATGAGATCTTAGAGGCATGTAATCTATCCTCACAAAGACTCAACTAAAGAAGACTAAGTTCCACCAGCATTTCACCTCAAAAATATTCAGCTTCTAAGCCCCCAAATAACCAGCCTAATGCTTCATTTTATAGTGTAGAAGAGGAGGTTATAGGTCCACCTATGATGGGATAGAATCCTCCTTCAATGGGATAAGCTCCTCACATCAAGGGGTTAGCTCCTTAAGGTATGGAGTGCATGAACCTTAAAAGAGCGAACTTTCCAACTCACGATTCCTTCCAGAAGCTTCTAGAAATGACTAAAAGTGAGTTTTTCATAATGCACTCGCGCATCTTAAATTTTACTGGGGTCCGCACCGATAACACAGAGACAGAGTGGTTAGGTGCGCAAGGGACATGACCACTAGGTACGAGACCGCAGGTAAGACAATGAGAAAGTGTGGAACCAGAGTTTTAAAGACTTTTGAGGGATTTCTCTTGTTTTCAAGGCTTGGTATGAGGAACTGAGGCTTTAGACTTGCAAAGGAGGAAAGTATGAGTGATAATGGACTCACACAGATTGCAGGATGTCAAGGTGACAATTTTTAGTGCAACATGAAACAATCATCCACACAAACCACCAACCCCTGCAATTCATACAGACACAAGGGAATTTGTAGAATGATTGCCTCAGAAGTGGTCCAATACCTGCAAAACTTACAATTAAATATCAAGTACAAGAAGGGAAGCACAAATAATGTTGCACACTGCCTCAACCGACCACCATTCACAGCGTTAACCACCATGCTCAACTCTTATGGGCACGAGGCTTATGATTGCCCACTTCTCTACGAAAGTGACTCAAAATTCAGCCACACATACTATACGCTCTTGGAGGATTAGCAAGTTCTAGATTTTCACCTCCAAGATGAACTGTTACATAACCCGGGACACCTTTATGTTCCTTCAAGCGAGCATGCCAAGATTACTTGGGAAGCGCATTATAGTCGGGTCACGGGCATTTTGTGTTTGAGAAAATAGTGGTAGTACTGCAAAAGTAATTCTATTGGCTAAATATTCTACAGGATGTCGAGAAGTGCATCAGATCCTTCATTGCCTGTGTCATTGCCAAACCAACCATCAAGAAGCAAGGCCTCTATACTCTGATTCCTACCCCTAGTCGACCTTGGGAATCCATCTCCATGGATTACATGTCAGGCATTCCTTCTACTAAGCATGCTAATGACTGTGTTTTTGTGATCGTCGATAAATTCTCGAAGATGGCTATTATGGCAGCATGGAGGAAGAATATCATAGCAAAAGCCACTACTAAACTCTTCTTTGAATGAGTGTGGGTACAATTTGGGATCCCATAGTCTATCACCTCATATCGAGAAAATAGGTTCCTCAGTACATTTTGGTCCAGTCTCTAGTTGATATTAGACACCAAGCTCACTAAGTCCACATCTTTCCATCCGCAAACTGATGACTAGATAGAGGTTATCAGTAGGATGATTGTACACATAGCTATAACTAGGCCTTTCATAGCTCGATTGGCCACAGACGTTTTCAGGTGGGCTTCAGATTCTAGCCACTATGTCCCATTAATGTGGCCATACCATTTTCAGCTACTCAGGTAGATTCGGCTCATGTCCAGTCCGAAACCGAAAAGGAAAACAACTTCATTGAGCACATCCAATACATCCACCAACAGGTCCACAACATTATGGAGAAATCAAATGCCAAGTAAAAGCAGTGGCATGATCGACATTAGGTGCCACACAAGTTTCAAGTGGGTGGAAAAGTTTGCTTGCATTTGCAGAAGGAATGCCTTACTGGAGCCTATCAAAAACTCAGACCACTCCGATATGGTCCTTATACCATTACCAAGGTTGTGGGAGACAATGCATTTAAGCTTAGCATTCGCCCATTCCTTGTCCTACACCTAGTGTTCAATGTGGACCACCTTCGACCATACTTCCCACTATTGTTGGACACATCAGACATTACAGAACAACCACACCTACAGAGTTAAATCCAAATTGCATGGAACAAGCCACAACAGATCAGATCATGGACGAGTAGTGCAAGAACACCCAACAACAAAGGATCGAACTATATTGAGTTGTTAAAGTAGACTAACTCCTTAACCAAGGCAAGTGGCTCACCAAGGACCAAGTTCAGCAGAAGTTTCCTCATCTCATGGAGGAACTCAATGCAATGGGGACCATTGATTCCTAAGGGGGAAGGAATGATCCAGGTGGATATTGGTGGCCACCAACCTATTTGACTTGGACCACCACCATTATTTCTTTCAATTTTTTAGTTTCCTTATTTCTAGCACAATTTACTATTTTTGGCAGATTTTCGGGTCTTGAACTTTGGGAGTTGTTTTGAGGCCCTAAACGATGTTTTTTTGGGAAAACGAGGGCCAACATGGGCAATAAACCATGCTGGCCACTTGAAAGTTGTATTCCTTAGATAGATCTTTACAATGAGGTATTGTACACATCAAATAAAGATCTTCTGCCAAAGTTATGACCCTGGGAAGTTTTAGTACCAATTTACCCAAACGGGGCCCATAGTTTGGCGCTTCATCTTCTAGGGTTAGGGTTTTGGATGTTAGGGTTTTCCATTGTTTCTCAATAATAAATAGACCTTTTAACCTCAATGTAACAGAGTTCAGAGGCATGTAGCTTCCACATTTCTTCTCAGAGATAAGCTACCATCGCTCGAGTGAGTCTTATTTCCATTCTGTTTGTAAGCACACTTTAGTATTTGATTTTAATGAAATGAAGTGTTATTTCTGGTGTATCTATATATTTATGGTTATATCTCTATTTTTTTTTGTGTTTTTGTTTAAATTTGGATCACATTGATTCCTAATTTTTTTATAACCAATAAAGAATCCCGAAAAACTATCAAACATTCAATGTTCATATTTCTAGCAGCTTGTAGGCCCAACACCAATTCTTCATATTCAACAATATTATTTGTAGTGTCAAATTCCAACTGATATGAGATAGGGATGATATTGCCTTCAGGGGATATAAACAACACTCCTACTCCCTTTCCTTTCCTAGAGTAGGTTCCATCAAAGTATAAGTTCCAAACACAATCAACTTTCATTTGTTTCTCATTGACCCGTGACGGAACTTGCACTTGGTTTTCTTCCATAATTCATTCATCCATTTCTAACAAAAGGAATGAAAAATATTTTTCATGGGAATGTATTGGTGAGTTGTTCCAGTTTTCTACCCTAGTGACAATTTTTACAAATCTGGACTCTCTGTACAATTGGTGCTCTTCTCCACCAGAGAATGGGATAGTAGCATATGTGAGTTCAAGTTTTATGGATAGAATCATACCAAATATTGCAGGGATATATACAACCACGATATTCATTAATACACTCTTCACTGGGATTTGAGCAAGATTAACCACCAAAACCTTAATCATCCCCATTTTAGAATCAAAGGAATATAGAATATTTTATGGCTTGGTTATTTGCAGGTCCAACTGCTCCATAACAGATAGAGGCATTAGATTATAGGAAGCTCTTGAATCAAGCATACAATTATGTAGCAACATATCATGAATCACTAATGCAACATAAAATGGAGGGGTGGAAGAGTCCTACTCCTCCACATGTGGGCCAAACATGACCACATGTCTCTCTTCCTACAAGTTCAAATTATCTTGTGTTGAGCTAATATGAGACATAACCATGACTTCAGAAATTTTCCTTCTATAGGAAGGTTGTTTAAAAAATTCACCCAAAGGGACATATACTTTCACTTTTTACAACTCTTTTTGCAAACTGAAAGTAGATGGATTCTTCTTCAATTTTACTTTGTCTACTATCTCTTTAATTTCTTGATTCATTGGCTTAGGTTGCATAGGTGTTGTCCTTTGTTTTAAAATTTGGGCTTAGAAGGTGTAGGACGAGGGTTTCTCCTTTTATCATTGATTTAGAATTATCACCCTGATTGCCCTTATCATTTAGCTTGGGTGTGGTGTGTTGAGAAATCTCTTCACCTTGATCTTGTGTCCGAGATATTTTCATATATCGCAAGTCATATCTCCTATGCATCTCTTCTTGCATGAAATATGAAAACTGTCTACAATAAGCATCTATCTCTTCATTATCCACGATAACATCTGGATCATCCTCCTCTCCTCTCTGTACTTCGATTTCAAGCTCTTCCTTTAACATAGGTTAGTATTTATTCTCTTGAACATCAAGAGCATATTCAATATCTTCCTTACGATAATATTTTTTATACAAGGGAGGTTGCATTTGGTCTTGATGATTATTTCTTTATTTTTGCAGGAGTTGCAAAGGAGGTCTCCTATATTTGGGGTTGAAGTTTTTGTTGTGACTTTCTTGTATTTGTTGAGGAGGGATTTTGTTCTCGAAATCTAACTTCACTACCTTGTTTGAGAGGTTTCTAATCAACTTATTTATCTCATCCAACTTCTTCTCATGAGTTTTCTTAACTTGACTAGAGGGGTTGGCTTCCTATTTTCCCTTTCTCCTATCACTATGTTCTCCTTTTCCCTTCAACTTCCCTATTGATGCAAATTTTTATTCTACTTCCAAAGCATAAGTTTGGATTTGATACAGTGTGAGGGATATCCTTTCTCTAAGAGTAAACCCAAAAATTGATTCAAAATATCCAACAAACACCACCTTAGGTGCTTCATGTGGGTGTTTAATCTCAACAAGCAAGTTGTTATACAATCATTAAATATTTTTATAAATTTAGTGACATCTTTGTTGGGACTTATCTTTATTACATGAAATTCAACCATAAAATACACATGGTCTTTCTTCTCACCCCAATTATGCATAAAGATGTTCTCTAATTCCTCACAAGTGTTGATTGAGTTGTTTGGCAAGGTCTTGAACCATTTTGTAGCCTCCCCATATAAAGACTAAACAAACAGCCCAAGTACCATATCTAAGTGTTCTACATTCAAGTTTACTGCAAATGCAAAAAAGATCTTAATATTTTTCTGAGATGTGACATCATCTTCCTCGAAGAATTTAGGAAAGAGTTTGGCATAGTCATGGCGCATTGAATTCATAGGTTTTTATAGATTCAGAGGATCATATATGTTGAGTAAAATCTAGGGATAACCATATTTTGCAAGGGAGGTTGAAGGACATTTACTACAAGACCTGGGTGAGGGCCTGAATGAACAACAATAATTGAGATTGGGTGTGTAATATCTGTGGAAGTTTTAGATGTGGTAAGAATGAGTATGTATTTAATTTCCTTGACTTCAGGGAAGGTATGAAATGTGAAAGGAGTATATTTGGCAGACACTTCTTCAGTCTTTGGTTCTAAAAAGTAAAAACTAGATGGAGGAAAATGTCCTCCTAAGAAGTCCAACTCACTAAATGATGTTTTAGGAGAATTTATCTCAACTTTATTGGAACTAGAAGCTGGGATCCTTGGGGAAAATACAACTAGATCCAGAGTTCTTGGGGTTCTTTCTTTCTAGATTCTCTTGGAGATAATTCTTTGTGGGTTGAAGACATGAGGATTTTTTTACTCAGAAGTATCTGAATGAGTATGAGGGCTCCCAAAATCCATTGTTACAGTACAAAGACTCTTTTATGTGAGAAATATCAATCCACACTTCTTTTTATCACCATACAAAGCAATGCATAAATTTACACCCAGGGAAATATATTTTGATTTGTTCCTTGGCAATGACACAAGAAGATGTTGTGGTTTCCTAGAGACAATGTTCAGATTGAGAAGAAGATTAGTGCCTAAGACATTTTAATAAGTATTGAAGATATATTCATTTAGATTAAGGATGAAATGTTAATTGATAAGTTTTAGTCCAATTTTCCTACTCAGGGGAAAATTCAATCCATATACAAGAAACATTCCATTCCAAAGAGTTAATGTTCAGACTTGGTGGCCTACACACAAGGAGTGCAACTCCATCAATTGTTGTAGTATATGTGAAAGATGAGTTTCAAATAAGGAAATAAAATGAATAGGAATAAATACAAAATCATGTACATCTAATTTTAGTTGAATCATGAATTAGAGAAAAGAAATAAAATGCAAAAACCATGGAGCACATTTTAAGGCTTTTATTTACATAAATCACAGGTACCATTTACCATCAAATAACATAGGTAAATCTACAACTTAGAATTGAAACCAAAATATACAATTACACAATTTGTGAAGAGGAAAGACATAGATGAAATGCAAGACAAAGATAGAGACACATACTACACTTCCCAATGTTTGGAATCACCATAAACTTCTTCATTAATCTTCAAGAATGTTATACATCTCATAAGTGCAAAACTTGTAATTTTTTTTAGAAAATTACAACCCCTGAGACAGAAAATTTGAACCCGTACTAATGAGTATTTCTTCCCTCTTATAGGAGAGTAAAAACAAGAACAATTAAAAAAATATCTTGAAGTGCTACAATTGTCTAAGCTACTTAGATGTGTGAGGATACCACTGACCTAGTTGTCCTAAATGTTAAATAAAATATTTGATTCCATATTGAAAACAAAATATTTATAATATTATAAAATGATAGTTATATCTCATGATTTCTAAATTAGAAAAATCTTCATTGCTAGTTTGCTTGATCTCTTTAGGTGGACCAAGGCTCCACTGTTCGGACTCGTGGTGGGTTAAAAAATTGATCATATTTCTTCCATAATATTGTATTTGGTGTAGGATCACAAAATAAAGTATTGTACACTATATTCAAATTTGTAAGATCAGTGTTATTGGGCTTGGAAGTAAAAATGTCTCCACTAGCCAAAGTAGCTAGAAATCCCTCTGCAAATAGTTGACTATAGCTTTTCCCTTAATAGTGCTAGTCTTGTCATGACAAGAGTATGCCTTACTCTTGGCCTCCAATAATAGTTTCTCATACTGCTCCCATGAAAGAAAGTTTCCTTCGAGATACTACTAGTTAGGTAGCACTTCCTTGGTTCTCTAATCAAAATCTAAATTGAATGCAACTACCATTTTGGCTAGATCATTCAAACACTCCTTAGCTTTAGCCATCACTTCTTCTTTCTAGATCACTTTAGTCACCTCCATAATTTCTCCTATAATATCTATGATATCCATGGATCTTAGGTCATTGGATGATTTCTCATTGAGATATCTGATGAACTTTTCTATTGTCCTGACATTTATAGCAAGTTCATTTTTGGGTGACAAGATGAAGAATTCAGCATCCCTGATTGCATTCTTTTTTTCTTCAATTAAGTTCATGTGTTCCCATATATTATTCATTTCAGAAGTATTTTCATCCTAGATTAGTTTCCTAGTCTTACAAGGGACATATTTCCTTTCAAATTATTCTTCATCTCTTTAATTTCATCCTATGCCATTTGATATTCACTTTTAATTTGTCCCACACTTGTTTGAGTGGATTGGAGTTCTTTTTCCTTGTTGGAAAGAACGTACTTAGTGTTGTCCAAGTCAATCTATATTTTCAATAACTCTCTCTCTCTCTAATAGTTACAAATTAGTGAGAGATTTAGTCATCTTCTTTGTAGGGTTATGTGGATTGTTTGGAACAATCACAACACAAATGTGAGAATCATTTTTTTGTTGAAACTTTGTAACCTTTAGTTTGAGGGATGTCACCTCATTATTCCTCTCCATCAAGTCCGTGGCCCATATTTCCTTCTCATTTTTCACCTCATTCTATTTTACACAGGCTCTTCTACAGGCATTTTAAGTTGCGACCTTAGTGACTGGACCTTTGACTGAGAGCCTTAAATTATGGCATCTATGGCAACTTTATCACTTGTTTCTACCCCAAGTTTCATGCTCAACTACTTGAAGCCTTCATTCTGTATAGGGCTCTCGAAATGGTTTTTTCTTGCTTTATTTTAGGGGTTTCTTTCTCCATTAGCTTCTCGGGCTTGTTGATGGTCAAGGCTCCCTTGCTCAATTCACTGTAAATCATTTCCCTTTCCTCCCTATGAAAATTGATCTTGTCTTGCAAGGGGAGACTAGTCATATCGAAAAACAAGTCCATTGTTATGATTTTTGGCCGTTATGGGATGGACTGCACTGAAGGATGGTGCAGGGAAAAAATCATATGATTTCTCTCCAGGTCCATGCAAGCCAAGAGCGTAGTCTTATATGGTACTGAATGAGAGGCTAGATGTGATAAAATTTCATCTCTAAATTTCTTGTTCCTCTCCTTTGTCAGCCTCCCTTCCTCCCACTTAGGGTCTGTTTCTAATTTGCTTCCCAAGCATCCAAGTATTGCTACATCACTTGAACTATAACTGGTAGCATATTGAGGATATTCTAAGAGTACTTGGAAAGATAGCTAGTCTAGATTTTCTTGTGTCATTTTGACCTTAATTTCCTCTTCATTCTACTCCTAAATTTTGGCTTTCTTAGTTTAAAATGCTTCCTCCATCACTGTATCTCCTGCCTCATCAATGCTCCTTTTTTGGGTTTTCTCCTTTGTGCTTGGTGTCTTGACCTCCATCCTTATATTGATATGCCAAGAGTCCAAATTAGCTTTCCATTCCAACTTAGGTTTAGACTCATGTTCAGAAGCAAAGGCATTAATCTATTTATTTCTATTACATATTACACTATGGGGATCATAGTGCCACACCTCTCCTATCTTAAAGTTTAGTTCCTTTAACATATTTTCAACTTGCTCGAAATTTTTTTGGAGTTAACAACAAAGGGGCCTACATTAATAAGATGATTGAATATATAACTCTTTTTGGAAGGGAAAAAGTGGATTTGGTTATTATTTAGGCTCTTCCTCATGAATTTTAAGGAAAATATCCTCATGGGTATGAACACTTGCAACTAGTATCGGCATACCTTAGACCCATATACTTTGATTTTTGTATAGTCTTCAAATAGGAACCAGTTGCCTACCCTGGTATCCTTGCTGAGTTTTAGGAGTTCTCTTTGTTGTGGCATGACTGTAGGGGAGAAATATTGTAAAAAATATTTTAGGACATGAAGGTGGAAATGAATTGTGAAAACCCCTCATTGTTGGATTTCTTCTTCAAGGCACTATCATACTCAAATATATATTTTCTCCATTTGTTGGTGTCTATAATGTTCATGCCTAAGTAGTCAAAGTCCTTGACATGAGTATACAAAAAAACGTAGACCAGTATAGAGTAGTATTTGAAGTAAGCAACAAGGTAAAATTAGTTTCACTCTACCTTGATTGCCTCAACCAAAAAAGAGGGAATGTCTAGGAAAATATATGGTTTCACCATTGTATGTAAGAATCCTAAGGCAACTTTGGAGACATTTTCAGTCAGACCTTGATGCTGGAGCATTCAACCCTAGGAAAATCATTGTATTTTAGTAGACATGGGGGGTCATGTATTTTAAGGAAGTTGGATTCCTATGTCTCAAATTAATGTAATATTTAGGCTTTTAAGTGATTAGAATAGGAATTAATTAGATGTGTGAGGATGTTTGTAAAGTCTCTCGAATAAAGGAGAACATGAGTGGTTAATAATGACAAGAGAGTTAGAAGTCAATTGTAACTCTAAAGGTAGTTTCATGATTCGAGGAACTAGAGAGAGTTCTTAGGAATTAATTGAAGTTAGAAGTGGACATAGAGGACATTTAGGAGTCAATTCAGTAGATCTAGGATTTGAACCAGAATTAGTTCAATAAAACCTTTCTAGTATGAATGTAAGCCTATGGGCAGAGTGAGGAGAGGCCATTGATATTGAAGATTAGGCCTGTGTGAGATAGAGAGTCTCAAACGTAATCATTTTTTTATACTTATATATACAAAGGTTTATTCCCTAACTATGTAATTGTGTGTAACGAGTATTTATGAATGAATTATATGTGAATTCCTAAGTTCTGGAATAGGGGTTGTAGGCAGAATTCTAAAGGAGACACAGAGGAGCAAAATGATTTAGAGGAATCATAAAGGGATCTTTGAATCTAGTTGAAGATGAGAGTGGAGCTTTGGAGAAGTAGTGAAGTGAGAATTCGCAAAGGTTAAGCTCAGAGAAAAGGTTGAGCAGTGGAAGAGCAGAAGCCGAAACCCTGAAGGAAAACCCAAAACCACAAGGAAAAACACTGAATGACGAATTAAAGTTAAAGAAAAGGAATGAGCAGAGAAGTGAAGAGGTAGTACATAGGAACCGTTAGATCTCAAAGATCAACAGTCATCGCATGAAAGAGCGCGTGGAAGATAACTCATGAAGAAGCGATTTTTATATAGGAAAGTGGATTTCGGGTGGAAGAAGGACCGTAAGTGGTATTCTTCCATTTGGCTCTGATTCCATTCATAACGCGACACGTAGTAGAGTAGTGGAGAGGGGAAACCGCTTTATCAGGTGGTTAAACCCCATGCTTGTTATCCACCCAAAAGCAAGGTGAACCGTTGGATCTATTAAGGATAGATCAATGGTGGAGGTTATAATGCAAGTTGTTTGATCACTGATCAGAGTTTGAATGGAGAGCAATAATACGAAGGGCCGATGAGTGGACCCAATGATGATTGTATCTGTGGTTATATAAATATTTGAAGTCCGGAAAAGAATAAAGGAAAAGGCGAAATGTAAGTTGAGTGTTTGTGTATATTTCACTTTTAAAGGTTTTAAAATAAAATAAAGCACCAAGAGAGGGTTTTTGGTTAAGTCTAATATATCAACGCAAAGTGTGGACTTTAAATATACATGTGGGCTTAAGGGTTAGAAAATGTTTAATAAGGATTAATGAAGGTGAATGAGTCCCTATAGAAGGGTTTAATGAAAGGCTTTAATAAAGTCATAAATGAAGGCTTGAGGGTTGATTAAAATCCCGATAAGTGGATATTGCCTAAGGGTTAGGCTATGTTGGGTTTTAATAAATTATTCTGTAGAGATTAAGAAAGGGGTCCTTAACCATTGATGGTTGAGATTTTGACTCGTTAGAGAGTTAAAATTCCTGGGACAAATGTACTTATGCATTTTAGATGCATACTGTGGGTGTAAGTAGGGTAACCCTGCATCATTTGGTATCAGAGCAGAATTGTAATTGAAACAATTGGTGTTAAAATAGAACAAAGAAATTCTATGTGAAAGAACTGAGAACAAGTTATGTGTCAAAGATGTTTATGCAGGCAAGGAAGGATCAGATTCTAATATGATAGAAAGTAGGCATACAGAGGTGATGTGTAGCAGAACCTGTACATGCAAGAAATAGAGGACAATCCACTCAAGGTACAGGTGGAATGGTGAAACAAGATCATGTTGTGATCTTGAACGTGAGGTGATATGTTCTGTTTTGATTTGAGAATGTGTGTTTATACATTGATATGTAGGTGACAGCATAAGAAGGTGTGAAGGTTGCAGCAATCTAGAGCAAGGAGTGCCTGAATTGGTTCCAGAGGAAAGAACCAAAGAAATGCTAAAAGACTGAGCTCAGAAGAGGAGAGAAGATTAGTAAATCATAAGTAGTAAGAAGGAGACTCGTTACTATAGAAGTATTGTTGTAGATCACAAAGGCAATTCCACAGAGGATTTGGGTAGAATTGCTAAGGGATGAAGGAAGCTGATAAGACTTTCTAAGTGAAAGAAGAGGTGGTCAGAACCAAGTATTTCATTGTGATTGAAATACAAGAGGACAGATGTGTTCTTGAGAAGTGCAGGTGAGTTGAAGCCTAGAAGGAGCAGAGAGAAGTGCTCAAAGGAGGTTCCAGGAGATAGAGAACCAAGGGCTTTCCAAAAGACCAAGTATAGAGGAAAGATTGGTGAGGTAAGTTGCAACAAGGAGGACTTGTTGTTTCAGAGGCTTTCATGCAACTCATAGTGAATGAGTAAGGAGCTCATGAAGATAGAGAAGGAGAATATGACTACTGATAGTCATAGTAAAGGTTCTAAGGAAGACCACAACAGAAGAAATATGAAGAAAGAGGATGAGTCAAGAGGAAATTGACAAAGAGATTGCAGAGTTGAAAGAACAACTCGATGCATTAAGTAGAATACTTGAGGAAAGTCAGAGACTAAGTTGGGTCTTGAGGAAGAAGCCAATGAAGTGGCATAAGTTGTAGAGAAGGCTACAACAAAGGCAAGTAAAATGGCTGATGGAAGAACTCAAAGAAGATGAGTTGGAAATGAAAATGGAAGTGTCCATTTGTGAAGCAGAACAGGGTGAAGTTATAAGAGAAGATGAGGACTTGAAGGCTGAAACTTCAAGTGAGGCCAAAGGGTCACATGGTTTTAAATCTGACAATTTGTGTATGGTTGCAGGTGAAACATGTAAAGAAGGAAAATTTGTTGATATTGTCATAAAGGAGGAAGAAGACAAGCATAATCTAAATTCTGTTCTAGAAGAAGATGAGATGGATAGGTCTCATATATAGTTGGGGAAAGATATCAAGCAACCAAGTGAAGGGCTTGAGGAGATTGAAGAGGAGACCATTGAAGAATTTATGAGTCATAAAGAGAACTTGGAACAGAAAGGAGATATGATGGCTGAAACATCAAGTGGGACCACAGAGTCTTATAAGACAGATAGTTTGTCTGTGAATGCAGAACAAATGCAGGAGAATATTAATGCAGATGGTGAGACAAGGATAGCTATTGGAGAAGCTAAACAGAAAGAGATTAAAGGCAAACTTGAAGAAGAGACTCTGTTAACTGAAAACATAGTAAAGGATCGTCAGTTCACCATGATGATAGGCACAATGGAAATAGCCATGAAAGATGATAAGAAGGAAGAAACCTATGCAAAGGATTTAACCTTGGGAGAAAGGACATATAATGATTGGTCACTAACAAAGGAGGGTTTTGCAGAGGGTGAGCAATCTTTTGAAACTGTCAGAAGTATGGAAGAGTATCTTTCAGAAGATAAAAACTCTGAAGTAAAGGAGGATGGAGAATGTATCTTAAATGAGAGAAGCAGTGATTTATTGCAGCATAAAGAACTTAATAATGCATTGATATTTGAAACTGTGACAACACAGGAAGAATTTCTTGTGAAAAAAGGAAATGAAATTTAGTCTGAAGAGCTGATATGTGAAGCAACAGTTGAGACTATTGAACCTTGTGATTTTCAAATTGATAATTTTTTTATAAATGCACGAATTATAAGTGATGATGAAGTACTTATGAAGTATCACAAAGAAATTGTGTTGCTGAAATATTTGCTGGAAAATTCATAGTATGACAGTGTGATTACAGAAGAAGAAGTTCACTACAGTGGACAAGAGAACGAAGACATCATTAGAGCAGATGATGTGGGGGAGAGACTAGCTGACAGTCTCATGAATTCTTTTGAGAATTCAAAACAACATACTGATGTGCTGACAGAGGAGAAAGAATCAGAGCAACAAACTGAATTGTTTCCACAGGAAGATAATGCACATAAGCCTTATGTTTTTTATTTTAACAAGTGTTTTGTGAGTGTAGGTTTTGTTGCAAATGCTGAAGGAAATTTGGCACATATGAGAAGCTAAATAAAGATGAATGAAGAAGATTTTGTGGAAGAATTCAATCCATGGAACATACATGCTCAATTGCTGGAGAGAATGATGGAAAGTAATGCTTTAGTGCAAATAAATTAATCATGAAAGAGGGTAAGGATGAAAGGGAGGCAGCAAGGATAACAGAACAGGTAAGAATAAGAGGAAGAGTAAGAGTAAGTAATAGCATTCGACAAATCCAAGAAGAGGAACAACATATTGAAGAGTTGGTGGACATCAACAACCTGAAAGAAAGAGAAAGAGGCAGAAGTAAGTGGCAAAGTATAGACCAATCCAAGGATGTACTGGAGATGGAGATTGAAAAATTATGGTAGCTAATGATGAAACAGGCCATAGGGAGGAAAATGATAGCAGCAGAAAATATGATCAATCAGAATTTGAACCTGATTGACAAGGAGGGGAATATGAAATAGAAAATATGAGACATACAACATCAACAAAGATGCAGAGCTTTAAGACAGTTACAAACTAAAGTTTGGGACCCTGGAGGTTTTCTATCAACACATGAAGACACATGATCAGGAGATCATGGATATTTTCTACTTTGGGAGTCTGATGTAGGATCATTCAACCCAAGGAAAATAATTGTATTTTAGTAGACATAGGGGGGTTATGTATTTTAAGGAAGCTGGATTCCTAAGTCTCAAATTAATGTAATATTTACGGTTTTAAGTGATTATAATAGGAATTAATTAGATGTGTGTGGATGTTTGTAAATGCTCTCGAATAAAGGAGAACATTAGTGGTTAATAATGATAAGAGAGTTAGAAGTCAATTATAACTCTAAAGGTAGTTTCATGATTCGATGAACTAGAGAGAGTTCTTAGGAATTAATTCAAGTTCGAAGTGGACATAGAGGACATTTAGGAGTTAGTTTAGTAGATCTAGGATTTGAACCAGAACTAGTTCACCAGAACCTTTCTAGTTTAAACGTAACCCTACGGGCAGAGTGAGGAGAGGCCAATGATATTGAAGATCAGGCTTGTGTGAGATAGAGAGTCTCGAATGTAATCATTTGTTTATACTTATATATACAGAGGTTTATTTGGTAACTATGTAATTGTGTGAAACAAGTATTTATGAATGAATTATATGTTAATTCGTAGGTTCTGTAACAGGGGTTACAGGCAGAATTCTAAAGGAGATGCATAGGAGCAGAATGATTCAGAGGAATCATAAAGGGATCTTTGAATCCAGTTGAAGGTGAGAGTGGAGCTTTGGAGAAGTACTGAAGTGAGAATTCGCAAAGGTTAAGCTCAGAGAAAAGATTAAGCAGTGGAAGAGCGAAAACCGAAACCCTGAAGGAAAACCCAAAACCACAAGGAAAAACATTGAATGACGAATTAAAGTTAAAGAAAAGGAATGAGTGGAGAAGTGAAGAGGTAGTACATAGGAACCATTAGATCTCAAAGATCAACCGTTATCACATGAAAGAGCACGCGGAAGATAACTCACGAAGAAGCGGTTTTTATATAGAAAAGTGGATTTCGGGCGGAAGAAGGACCGTAAGCGATATTCTTCCATTAGGCTCTGATCCCATTCATAACACACACGTAGCAAAGTAGCGGAGAGGGGAAACTGCTTTATTGGGCAGTTAAACCCCATTCTTGTTATCTATCCGAAATCGAGGTGAACTATCGGATCTATTAAGGATAAATCAAAGGCGGAGGTTATAACGCAAGTTGTTTGATCGCTGATCAGAGTTTGAATGGAGAGCGATAATGCGAAGGGCCGATGAGCGGACTCAACGATGATTGTAGTTGTGTTTATATAAATATTTGAAGTTTGACAAAGAACAAAGGAAAAGTCGAAAAGGTAAGTTTATGAGTGTTTATGTATATTTCCCTTTTAAAGGGTTTAAAATAAAATAAAGCACCAAGAGAGGGTTTTTGGTTAAGTCTGATATATCAACGCAAAGTGTGGAGTTTAAATATATATGCAGGATTAAGGGTTAGTGAAGGTTTAATAAGGATTGATGAAGGTGAATGAGTCCCAATAGAAGGGCTTAATGAAAGGATTTAATAAAGTCATAAACGAAGGCTTAAGGGTTGATTAAAATCCCGATCAGTGGATATTGCCTAAGGGTTAGGCAATGTTTGATTTTAATAAATTATTCCACAAAGATTAAGAAATGGGTCCTTAACCATTGATGGTTGAGATTTTGACTCGTTAGAGAGTCAAAATTCTTGCGACAAATGTACATATGCATTTTAGATGCATACTGTGGGTGTAAGTGGGGTAACCCTACATAAAATCCTCACCAAACAACAATAGAATAACAACCAAAATGGGTTGCACAACTTCTGAAAACAAGGAGATAGGGAAAGTTTCTAAACTGGTAGGAAATGGGGTCTTGGGAGTCAGAATTAGCTAGAGAAAGACTTACTTCTCTCCAACTGAGGGTCTATTGCAATTATTTAAGAGGTTGGGGTCTGTAAATCTCTTCAAATTTGGTGATTTTGGGTAAACAAAGAAATTTTGTATCAATTCTAGGGAAACTTCCATAATTTTCTCCCTAGTGGATGAAATGTAACATTTTTTTCTCCTTGACATAGGTGGCCATAAGATAGGACACAAAATGTGGGAAAGGGTATACAGTTGGGGTGATTAGGTAGTAAAGTCCAAACTAAATGACTTGAAATGGATCTTATTTTTTAGGCAACCACCATAGAAGTAAAAATGGAAGTCTAAAAGGCTCATAGGGCAAAATGGCTCATGAATTTATGCCTCTATGTACATGAAAGGTTCCATGTGGTCGGAAAGTTTTGAATATTGTGGTATTGGGGTTTTTTCAACAACCTTATTTAATTTAAGAATGTTGACAATGATGCAAGGACAATGAACAATTGATTACCTAATGACTAGAGGCAATTGGACATTGGGGCGCAAGGAGAGCTCTAAGTTGGTAAAAATTTTAGCTAATGGTATTATGAATAGGAAGAGTAGTTATAAATAGATTTTTTGGAAGTAGCCCAGTTTGAAACACAATGTTTGACTTACATAGGTTTATGGATGGGAAAAAATGAGGTGACGTGGAGGAGACACATGGTAGAGTCAGATTGGGTGAAAAGCAAGGGGAAGGGTGATGCATTATAAAGTTTCATGCTCATTGGCCACACTCAATTGACATTCATCCCAACTACTAATGTGGTTGCCATGCTCTCTTAATAGGTAGTGGGCCCATGTATCCTCCTCTGGCGGGGTGCATGGGTGGGCTTGGAGATGGGGCTTGACACCTCATAATCCATCGTAATCGTCGATTTACACATTCACTTTATTGAATTTAACCTTTCTGGGGGTTAGGCGCTGGCTTAACATCCATGCTCGTTAACCCACAGATGTCTCACCGCGGTAATGCCACTCTGGGATGGACAATGATCCACCTGATAAGTTACCATTTTTAACAATTATATTTAAAAAGCGAGGGGAGGCCCACACTCCATCATCTCTTCTATTTTCTTATTCTTTTTCTCTCCTTTCCATCTTCCATCTATAGTTCCAAATATGCTTTGAGTTGATGAACCAAAATCCTTTGCAATACAAACCATTTAGGGAAAAATAGAGCGGGTAGAATAAGTTGCATCAATGATACGAAAAGCAGTAAAAATTGATAATTATTTTGAATCTAAATTTACTCTAGTATATGATCATCATATGAAAGACATAGAAAAATATATTTTGTTTGTTCTGACTAAGCAAAATTAGAGGAAATATATCCATGATGTCTTTTATGTACCAAATCCCAAACATAATTTGTTAAGTATTGGTTAGTTGAGTCATCTAGTTTGAGTATCAAGAGATTAATTAGATGGGTTGTGAGGTTTTTACTTGTTTCTTGGAAAAGGAAATAGATCTCTACCCTTCTTTTAGCTAATTTTTATCGAATTGGAAAAGAAATTAGACTTTTCATTTAGTTTTCATTTTGGATTGATATTAAGTCTCTTTACACACCATATTAATTATAGTTTGTACCCTTGAATAATCAACAACCTAAATATAAAGAGATAATATATTTAATAGATAGTTTTGATTATAGGACAACACCAATAACATAGGGTTGAAGAGATTTGAAGTAGAATTTGAGAGGACATGCTTCAAGGCTACAAAATTGGTCCTATCTTCATAAGTGACCGTAAATATGTTTACATGCCATATGCTTCCCTGGAAGCCCCTCTTACATAGTTGTTAAGCACACAGTTGCATTGGGAAGCTATGGATTGACATCCCCACTCCCTAGTTACTACTATTCGTTGAATTGATTATTAATGCCAATCTATTTGAAAGGCATACTATTCACAATTGAACAATAACTTAGGATTTTTCAATATTAAATACCTTACCTACACATATTATTATAATCACATGTGTTCCATCAATGGTTTTATTGTGAGGTGGTAACCATAATAGCCTATTTGTTATGGGCCTTACCTTGGTTATTATGGATGAGAAGTCCTCATGGAACCTAAGAAAGACACCAATCACCACATCAATTCTCTTATAGGGTGACACTCATCTCCATTGAGGTCATTTTCACCAATCAAGGATGGTTTAGGGAGGTTGGTATCGCCTAAAGAATCTTAGATTTTAGGAGGCACCTTTCTAGTTGGTTTGTTTGTTAGATCTCCTAACACTTTTTTATAGTACGTACTATTTTGTCCAAATCATGTTTGCATCTTCGTGGCTAACCAAAGTATTTTTCATTCTTGCTGATTAGGTAACCTATATCCTAAAGAGGAAGGTCCACCACCACTAATATGTAGAATAACTCCCTAATCAAAGGGATTAGACCAAACCTAAGTTGGTAAGGTTACCTTTTATTTGGAGAGAAAAGACTAGGTTACTATTTAATTTGTAGACAAAAATACATTAATACTCATAAACCCACCTTTAACTAATCCTCTTGGCCTCATATTTTTTAAGTTACTTCCTATTTCACAAAGATTTGTTCGTTGTTCTCTTAGTAAATTTCTGGTGAGAGTGGTGTTTCTACCATGGGGAAATGGGTTTCACATTACCATATACAATTGGAGTGTCATTTGTGATGTATTCATTAACACCGATTAGTATGATAGGACCCAATTCTTTTGTTTCAACAACTCCTCTTACTTCACACTGGGGTATCCCACTAGTTGTTTCTGCAACACCAAATAGTTTCTTGAGCTTATCTATATGCCTAACTCCATCCAGATTTGTGTTTGGTATGGGGTAAAGCTAGAGGAAACCTATGGAAAATGGGCAGTTTCCATCTATTTTGTTTATACTTATGGTTACATTCTTTAGGATTGGTCAACCTTCTTCAAGAAATCTACCAAGAGGTTCTACATTTGTCCTAGTAATTTTGGGGGCAACAATGTTTTCTAAGGAACCTATATTCCATGTATTTTTGTTTAAATGGAATTCCCTTCCATGAAGGTTTGAATGCCTTTTGAGGGGCTAGTTTACTAAGGGGGAATATCCCTGCCATTTGCCACTATGCCCTTGATTTTTCCATCGTGTGACGATAATTTTACACTAGGAGGTCATCCTTGTAGTCCTAGGTACAATCCAATCAACAATCAATCATTCTTTTTGGAGTTCCTTTGTCCCTATGGGAAATTATCCTAGGAACATAATCCCTTCACTACGACCATTAGTGCAGGCTTCAAACACCTTGGGTATAGCCATCCCTTTGGTCAACCATTGACTTCATGAAACTATGTTATGGGAGGACTGAAAGGTCGGTGTTCAAGTTTATCTCTACCCATAAATCCATTCAAACAACACCAACTTTCATTCCTAATGTCTCTCGATGTGCCAAATTTGGACAAACTAACAAATAACCTCATATGAATGATCTATTCTCTAATAAGTCATATTTAAGATGCGATTAGCCACCATTTTTTTCTCAAAATTTATGAACTAATACTTTGATGAGATTGCAAGATATTTATACTTTCATGTGGCTGAAAGAGGCTTTGATTTGAATACATAACCTCTCTATGATAAGATCTCATGATCCCTTAGTAAGATATGGCAGATTACGATGACTTTACAGCAAACATATTTACACATCATTTCATTAGATTGAGAATTGTTATACATGTATTTTTACATACCGCTCATGTCCAATTGTCTTTCTATGAGAGGGTTTAGCCAGCTACATTTCTTAAGGCCACGTTAGATTTTGTCTAGTTAATAGAATAGCCATGTTGTTTTTTGTAACGTCCCTAAAATATCAATATAAAATTTACCATTTATTAGAATATTTTTATTCTAACTTCATTAATGATTCATTCAATTTGTTGAAACGTTATAGTTAAATCAAGAAACAGCTAGGGTTAAATCAAGAAACAGTTAGGGTTAGCAGTTCATCACGACCTTGTCATTTGTTATATATCAAAGATCTACTTTATGGAGGGGAATGGAATTTTCTCTATACTCTACCTCTCGCTTAGTCCTTCGCCACCTAGTCTCTACAAGAGAGGCTTTGTAACCCCCATGAACCTTTTCCCCATCCAACAATTGGAGTTTTAACTATCCACTTTTGATCGTGCTAGTGTCTCCTATTTAACCTTCGGCCCAAAAATTACATCATGTCTCCATTTTCTGTGCATGAAGAATTTCTAGGTGCCATTTCTCGGGCCTGTCGACGAGTTCATTTCCCCATTGGAGTTTATCTTTATTCTCATCAGATTCCTTGTTACAATAATTGTTTTCCCATGGAAGGTCATCAAAAGGCTTGTAGAAGACATGGAAAGAGGAAAGGACCATTCAAATTATTTTTTATGGAGTCATTTTTGGATGGGCTAATTGACTATGGTTAAGATAAGAAATTCGTCTATTTTCTTGAAGGAAAATATATGTTTTTAATTGGGTGTCTTTGGAAAGTTTTTTTTTTCTTATATATATATATATATATATATATATATATATATATATATATATATATATATATATATAATCGCATGCAGCAAGGAATGTGATAAAATATATGAGTATTTGTGTGTCTTTTGAAAAGATAAGTTATTATATTTTCTTAAAAGGAGAAAATATAAGTTACTATATTTTCCTAAAAAGGAGAGTTTATATATATCATTGCATGTAGATAAATATTGTGAGTATACATTTTTCTTGGTAGAGAAAATGTATTACTACATGTAGATAAAGATTTTACTAATATATATAGAAAAAGATTGTTATTATATATATTTGCAGCCTTAAAATATAAGTAACATCTCTTATCTTTATATAAAAATGCATATGTATTTTATGTAAGAAAAGATAGGATGCGTGCTCTTTTCTTAAAAATGGATTTCGTATTGGTGTAGGAAATGATAAAAATCCAAGTTATTGTCTCAGAAGTGAATATAGATTAAAAAGGGTAGCTTGTCAAATAATTTCATGGGTTGTGAAAAATAAAAGAGAAAAGTTAATTAGGTTATTTTTCTTAGAAAGTAGGATTTCCTTTTGAAACGTGTACTTTTAATAACTACATTATATCTTTATAAGACATAATTATTTCTTGAAAAGAATATAAGTTAATTGTGTTAATTCCTTTGTAAGAGTTTGGAAAAGTTACATCTTTGGTGGGTAAAAAGATAAATGACTTGCGTGTTGTAAATTGGATAGTTTGGTTTAATTGCATGGTTTAATGCATAAAAAGTTAACATTATTATTATCTTAGTTCTTATGCCCAAAGGAAAGGTTGATTATGATACTTTCATGAAAACAAATGCATGGGAACTTTGTTATGATACTTTCCTGAAAACAAATGCATGAGAATTCGTGCATATAATAGAGAAACTATGTTGGGTTATTAAAAATAACTATGTGAAAATAACACATATGCAGAAGCATAGAAACAATAGTTGATTACATGTACGAAGATATAACTATTGTGTTAGATATTTTAAAGAGAAACATGGATTTGTAGAACTATTGTGTTAGATCTTTTAAACAAAAATATGGATTTTTGTGCAGAAAAGAATAAGTATTATGGACAGTAAAACATGTAGTCACTTGGAATAAATGTACTAGCTTTCCTTTGTAAAATACATATATCCACATGCAAGAAATAATCACTAATACATTATTTCTGGTTTAGAACAATGCATGTCTTTGTGCATATAATAGATTTTGTAAATAGCTCTATCCTAGAAAAGTTTCTTTTCGAAAAGGGATTTACATTTGCATGCATGATAATAATGTTTATCATGTTAGCTTCCCCTTCTAAGGGAACATCTAATGTATTGGAAATATTACTTAGTTACATGCACAAAGAAGAAGCTAAGTGGATAGCTCTATTCGAATAAGTTTTTATCTAATTACATGCATGAAAAGCAAATATAAGTTTCTAGTATCCTTTAAGTGAAATGGATGGTTACAATGGTTTACTTTGGATATGAACAAGTGGTTTCCTTTCGATATGAACATGTTGGTGCGAGAATGATCATAGTAACAGGGTAATTATTTTGACATGCTTGATAATTATTTGTTTATACATGATCATAGTAACTAGGTAATTATTTTGACATTCTTGACAATTATTTGTTTATACATGCACAATGTTGTTATAAGAATCTTGTTGTGATATTATATTTATATCTCATGTATGCACATGAATATATGTCAAAATATTGCTTTCAAAGAATGATTATTGATTGATTAATTCTTTATCAAATCATGTTACCAAACATTGTTGATGACAACAATGATAGGAAAGGATGGTGATTTGTGCAAAAGACCAATTATGATTAACATTTTGGTAGATAAGAACTAATGGTCCATGTTGATGAGTACGAGTTGTATGATGGTCATTAGATGGAGCAATCATGCCACAAGGATGTAGAGAGTGGTGATATGTGGGTACATGGTTTCATGAAAATTGTAATAGCTTTTAGCTAGGTATGTGGTATTTTAATGATATTTCACTGTAATATTTTATAACAATGGATAAGGGACAGACTCCCTTATAAGCCATTGAGTGAGGGGTGAACACCCTCATGAGCATTTAATAATAAAATTAAAAGTTTGTTGGTTTTCACCCTACAGGGTTTTCAGGGTATATCGATGTTCAATAATGCGATTTCTTCTTTTGTAAGTTTGGTGATCTTGATTCCTTGCATAATGTGATGATGATAATTTCAAGTATGTGGTTAAAAAAATCATGAAATAGATGGAGGGTTACAACATATAGTTTATGTTAATATACTACAAGAGTGGTTGTTAATGGTTATGCAACTTACTATTCCTCTACTAAAGTCACTTTATGTACTAATGAACATCTTATCTAATGGTTAATGAGGAATTTGAAATAGTGATTTGAATAATTACTATAGATGTGAGGTTACCGAAGTATATTATATTTTTGACCTTTCGACTACTAGTAGATAACCTATCTTTTTCTGCCACCATCGAGATACTCAAATATCTAGTTATTCTGCCACCATTGAGATACTCAGATGTCTAGCTAATTAGTGAGACACATTAAAAAACAATTATATTGAAATATCCTTGCATTAGAATTAACCGAAGCATTATGTTAACCATAATGAATTAACTGTCGAGATTAAACATTACATTGTCATTCTCTGAGAGAAGACACGTCTTTCTTCATTTTGGGCCATTAATTTATTCTCAAATCATGAAATATTTCCAAATTAAATTATTATCCAATCCCCAAAGAGTTGTGTGTCGAGACTTAAGCTTCAGGAATTCGAACGAACTCCGACAGGGATCCCACTAAATATTGTCAAGCCCGACACAAAATGCGTTTGATAAGAAGCTGAGCATGTGACTTGAGGTTGGCCACATGAATTTAATGAATTCTTTCTATATACAAGGAACTAGTGAAAACTTTCATTGAAGAGAAGTGTTGCTTAAACTGACTTTTCAAGCAATCCTAATTTTTCTGAAAGGAAAGGTAAATTAAAATATTTTCTCGTGTTTCAAGAAAAAGCAACAAGTCTTAACCGAAAAAAGAAACTTGTGTCAATACAAGCCCAATCAACAGGTTCTTGAAGTTACCTATCAATGAAAAGATTGAAGTGTTTACGGAGATTGAGGAATTGTATGGAAGGTTAAAATTGGTTGTAATTCGGGTAAAAAAATTTCAAAACTTTTTGCACTAGTCATGTTTGAATAACGTTTTTGATGATGGAAATAGATTTAGCACCTTCAAAACCCTTTGGGGAC
Organism: Pinus tabuliformis; assembly: GCA_031772625.1. Classification (NCBI taxonomy): domain Eukaryota; kingdom Viridiplantae; phylum Streptophyta; class Pinopsida; order Pinales; family Pinaceae; genus Pinus; species Pinus tabuliformis. The sequence continues at coordinate 576,125,137 of CM062818.1, forward strand.
CCAAAACCTTGAATTTTAACAACAGCAACCCAGATTTACAAGATTTTATCAAACTCTTGCAGAAATGTCCATAATTTTTAAAGCAAAAAATCTAATTATACTACCACAATTGGCTGACCTCATCCGACTTTATACCCTGATCACATTCCAGAAAACATTTAACTCATGGGCTTGCCATTAATTCTAACTAAAATATCTTTCAACAAAATTAGAGTCATGTCACTATTGGCTGACCTCATCCGACTTTATACCCCGATCACATTCCAGAAAACATTTAACTCACAGGCTTGCCATTAAATGCGACTAAAATATCTTTCCACAAAATTTGAGTCATGTCACTGAAGGAAAACCACCGAGAAAAACATAGAAAAATAAATCCTAGTACAATTTTCGGATACAGTATATTTCATCAAGTGAGGTAGGGAATTTAGTTCATCAATATTATTTGTTGAAATACATGTCTGAGGTTGAGTGTTTTACAATCCTCACATACAATGACTACATTTAAACTTGTAACTAATCCAATGTCAAGGAGAAACACATTGACTTTGTTATCGCTTGTGCAGAGCCTGTAAGATGATTTAGATATTGGTTTTATTTATTTATTTATTAATCAAATAATATAGTTAGTTCAATTATTATTCTCAAATTGGGAATAGAGTGTTTTGAATTTTAATTTCATTATTAGTTGGATGGTTATATTTTAAGTTCCACATTATACTTTAGAATATTCTTAATAATATACACTAATCAAAGGTTCAAATTTATGTCTAAAATAGTAGTGTTTTTTTGTCATTTTAATTAAAAATGATTAATTAAACAATTTTTCATACTAAAAAGTATTATATGAAGTGATTTATGGTTTTTTGCCTATGTGGTAATCCTATGGCATAGTATTAGTCAATAATATTATAGCAAAACCTATATAGAGATTGAAAATATCCATAATAAAATGGTAGTAAATTTCCACAATTAAGAATTTTATTGTATGTTTTTAAACTTATATATGTTTAATATATATACTAATTCTTTATATAACTATTAATAATAAAAATTTAAAATACTTTATAATTTAACTAGTTTTTATAATTTTTTAACAATGTAAAATGAATAGTAAGTGTTTTGATGTTTATCATAAATTGATTCATATAAACATTTGTCAAATACTTATGATATATATATATATATATATATAAATAATATACAAACATAACTTAATTTTTTTATATTTTTATTCTTTTAAAATTTAATAATAAAATATTCAATAAAACTAATTTTTTATTATTATTTAAAATTAAATATATAAATATATTTTATTACATATATAATATAAAAATAATGTAAAATTTGAAATTACAATTTCAATAATTCTAAAAGAATATCTTAACCTTTATGGTGGGCTTAGAAAAGTTGGAACAGTCAATATTGTTATTTATTTAATTCGAGTTTTAAATTATTTTAATTATTATTTATATTTATAAATATTTTTATTTAATTAAATTAAAATAAATATATTATAATTTTAAAAATTAATTTTAATAATATTACAAAAATTTAAAATAAACTAATATTTTAATTTAAAGAGTTAATTTTAATTTAATTGGTTAATATCAAAAATTTCAAATAAACTATTTTTTAAATATAAAATAAAATATAATTTAAAATTTCTTCGAAAACTTTACAAAGTAGCTCTTTTATAATGTCAATTTATATTATTTTGAAGGGAAGAATATTGTCCTCAAATCAACATGCCAAACATACTTTACCAAACAAGTATGGTTGACTTGTATTATAATTTATATTGGAGCTTTATGGAGAGAATTCAATGAAATTAATTATACTTTCATGTGAAACAACCATTTTGTTTTCCTTTCCTAAACGGTAGATTACCAAACAAGTATGGTTGACTTGTATTATAGTTTATATTGGAGCTTTACGGAGAGATTTCAATGAAATTAATTATACTTTCATGTGAAACCACCAATTTGTTTTCGTTTCCTAAAGGGTAGTTGGTCTAATTGTTCAAATATTACAATGAGTTTTCTGCAAGGCAATTTTTCCAATTGTTCACATAATTCCAATGAAATTTTTTGAGAAACAATAAAAATGTGATATTAATAGAAGACTATCTGCAAAAGAGACACAAATAACGTTGTCTCTTGTGGACAAAAATAATCTTGGAAAATTAAATATTACTTATTTTGCGTTTAGTTATTGATAATAAGGAATTTAACCCGCAGCAAATCATTTTTTCTCTAGCAGAAAAGTACTTAGGTAAAAGGAGGATGTATAAGTGGAGTCGTAGAAGATTGTTAGATATTCTTTATAAATCTAAAGAGTAATAAGATAAACAGTTCATTAATTTTTATTTTTAAATTAAAAGTATTTATCACAACTATTTGATATTTAATTTTATTGTATAAAAATTATACTATTTTTCGATATTTAATTGTATTGTATAAAAATTCTATTATTTTTTGAAATTATCATGAAAAATAAAAAATTGTTAACCATTTTTACACTTAATTGTTATCAGACATAGAAAATTGATTGAATATCTATATATATCTATATATATATATATATAAAACAACAATGACCAGTAAAATATATTTGGAAAACCATTCTTATTTTTAAATTGAAAATTTTGAAATAATTTACATTTATAATTGACCAGTAATTGTTTATTTTAGTTTTCATTTGTAGAGGAAACAATTTTATGTATTTTCATAATGAGAGATAAAAAAGTCTTCTTTAATAACAATAATTTCAATATTGTGGTGGTCTTTGTAACTTAATATTTTTGTAATTTAGGATTTTAGCTTAAAACTATAAAAATATTATATAATAAACATTCATACTGGTTTAATTAATTGTTTATTTTAGTTTTCATTTGTATAGAAACAATTTTATGTCTCTTCATAATGAGAGATAAAATATTCTTTCTAGATAAAAATAATTTCAATATTGTGGTGTTCTTTGTAACTTAATATTTTTGTAATTTAGAATTTCCACTTAAAATTATAAAAATATTATATAATATTATATAATAAATGTTTATATTCATTTAATTAATTTTTATTTTTTAAAATTATATTTTACAAAAATATTTTTTTAATAATATCACATAATTTTTAAAAATAAATAAATTTATGATTTATATAAATTTGTGATTTTAATAATGTAATTTAGGATTTTCGCTTAAAACTATAAAACTATTAAATAATATTATATAATAAACGTTCATATTGATTTAATTAATTTTTATTTTTTAAAATTATATTTTACAGAGATATTTTTTTAATAATATCACATAATTTTTAAAAATAAAGAAATTTATAATTTAAATAAATTTGTGATTTTAATAATTAACAATAAAACAAATAAAATTTTAGAACTATTTCTACCAAAAGATATTGCACCTTATTGAAACTATCACACTAAATATGGACAACAATATAAATAAAAACTATAACATCAAGGTCTAAGTTCAAAGTAATAAAATGCATAAGATGTATAATTTACTATGTTGCATGAGTTTTTGGAACGTACTGCTGTCGGGAACGATTAGAGGTTTTCCGAAAATTTACAGGAAACGGTTAATCGGGAGCATTAATATTATATAATTAAAAAGAATATAAAATATTTTTTTAATTATGTAATTGATATAATTATTAAAATTAATATTGAATCAAAATATTCAAATATTAAAATCAATTTAAATATATCGTAAATATATAATCTCTCTTATGTATAAATATATTCTGTGGGTGTCTCTCTGGGTGAGTCTCTCCCTTTTATATATATAAAATATTAAAACATCGTTCATTACGGCACATGACGAGTCTTTGAAACAATCTGGCTTAAAAATACAAAGGAATAGTTTTACCTTTGTTTCTCTAGTTATTCTTAAGAGAAAAAGTAAAGCAACTCTAATGTTTAAGCATTGACTGCCACATACAATATGCAAACACAATCTTCTGTGATATATATACATAAATAACAAAAGAAATACTCATCAACATGACATCCCAGATATCGCCCTTACATAGAGGTGCCACACACTTCCTTAACCCATCAAGAGATTGCTCCAGTTTCTCAATTAACGATATCGGTGTTAAGGATGTCTTTGGCCTTTCTTCCTGCGAAGGTTTCAACTTAGGCTCATGTTTTGTGGGTAGTTCAACATATTTTTCTAAAAACTCTATATTCCCCAACGTTAGGGAACGCCGGAACTCCAAAAAAAATAGTCTTCAAAGCTCCCAGAACTTTCCCAAGCTCCCTTTGCAGCTCCTGCTGAAAAGGGAACATTCCCATATAGTTCCAAAGTTTCCGGGAGCATGGGAACCATTGGAACGGGTTTCCCAGAAACTTTCCCGTATAACATAGATAATTTAAACGTTGTGTTACTGATTTATTTAAAAATTTGTCTTTGTCTTTATAATTTGTGCTGGATAGATACCTCATAAATATACACAATCATAATGATAAACCTCAAACGAAGAAAAAAAAGGACTTATTATTAATTTTAATTTATAAATTGACTCAATACTTATGCGAAAAATACTACAATTATAATAAGAAACTACAAAACAGAGACGCGATATATATATATATATAAAATGTAATATATATTGAGGATGGTGAAGATTTTTAGTTAGTATTTTTGTTAAGATATTTGAGGTTGCAGAATACTTCACTTATTTTCAAAGAGAATAATCTTAATTATATAAAAAAGTCTAATTTTAATTATATCAAAAAGTCTAATTTGATTATACCCAGAGTTTCAAACCATGTTAACAGAGATAGAATATGACCATTAGAGTTAGAGAAAATGGCGGGAATGAGAGAAATAGTTATTTCATGAGTTTATCTATTCAATATTTTTAAACTTATATATTTATTTATTTATTTATTTTAAATGATTATGTCTATCAAATTTTAAAAAAATAATCTCCTTAATTTTTTTAAAGATTTTATTTTTATAATCAAATAAAAAGGAGAGGACCGTTCAGAGATCGTTCTAGCTATCCTAGATGAAGAAGTCAAGAAGGTTGGAAGTCTAGCATATGTTTTGGAAATGAAAATGGATGTGAGTAACTGAGGAAATTTTCATCTTCAATTTTCTTAATATCACACAATTGACAATTTTTTCTTAATAACTAGAAGATGATCTTGTTCACTGTTTTACTAAGATGTCCCACATTTCTAGTGAACACTTCACCCATTTTTAGGGACGTAAAACCTAATTCGATTATGCCCAGAATTATGCCCAGAGTTTTAGACCATGAATAAATAGAGATAGAATATGATAGTTAGAGAAAAGCTCTAACACTTATGGATGGTGAAATTTACTTTTGAATCTTGATGAGATAATAGTTAATTTATTTTGTTATATTTTATTTTTTTATTCACCATATATATATATATATATATATATATATATATATATATATATATATATATATATATATATATCCAATTTAAGGAAAAATAATTATTATATAATTTATCCAATTTAAGAAAAAATAATTATTATATAATTTTATTATTTCTTAAATTTGAACATAATTCAAAAAAAACAAATTATTATTTTATTATTTTATTTGTGGAATTCATTTATAGTCAATAATAAAATAAAATAAAACCTCAATGGTTATACATTTTCTAAAAATCTAATACTAATATTCTATCTTTGTTTATTTATGGACAGGAAGTCTGGACCTAATCAAATAAAATTTTTTGTCCATCAAGATAGGTGAAGTGTTCATCTAAATGTTAGACATCTCAATAAAAATAGATAGTTAACTAGAAATATTCGTCATAAAAAAACTACATACTAAAATATTATATATAGACATATTAAAAAATAAATTAAAATAAATAAATAAATAAAATCTAAAAAAATTAAATATGGGAATTCATGAAATAATAACTTCTCCCATTTTGCACCATTTTAACTCCACTCGTATTTTGTCATCTTCATCTTCTATTCTCTTTGATCCCCTATTCCCTTTTTCCATAGCCTGTGTGATTCTAAACCTTTGTTGTCTATCCCCTCTCAACACCTATTCCGTTTGGTGGTGGATTTTGTTGCTCCAACCAGAAACAATGAGTTATAAGCTCACTACTTTACATATTGTTGCAGGGTATGTATATTTCAATAATTGCTGTTATTTTTTACACAGATAAATATTTGTATATTTTATTGGAGAAATATACATATTTTTTTCATTACATCAAAGATTATCATGTTATTTATTGAAATTAAATTTGGCTAGAGAGAAATATAATTGTTGATCACAACTACTAGAGATAAATCTAGTTGAAAATAATTTTAAAAATTTGGGTTGTTTATTTTTTTCTATGTGGTTCACAATCCACTGAATATTTGTACAAGGAAAATATGCCCGAAGAGGTCAATTTCTAGCAGCTAATTGGCAAACAATTTATTTAATAATCACCTTATTTATATATGGTTTTTAAAAACTTAGGTTATTAGTTTATTTATTTTTCTCTATCTAGAGAATCCCTTTACATGAAGGTCAACGATTTTGATGGTGTATTCAAGCTCGCAACCAATATTAAGAAGTTGATAGGAATTCCAATGGGTTCATTAAGGCACCTTTATAAACAAAGACAACTTAAGATGAAACAAGTACTCATATATTATGGCATCAAGAAGGATTCCTCTATCTCTCTTGTTGCATGCTTAAAAGGTCAATCCAAGGGAGGTAGGGCATCTTCAGATTCAAAGCATCTATCCTTCAAGGAGGCAGTGAAAAAATACCTAGCTCTCAACTTCCCCAGCCACCTCCTTAGGCGTTCCACGCAAATAAAGGTGAGGAGGTGCCCTCTATTGCAATTTCACACAAAATTATGGAGGAATACCTTAATCTCTAGATGGAATCAAGCATCATTTTCCACTTCAATGGCTTATGGCCACATTAAGAGGATGTTTATAAGTGGATTCACTTGTCCAAGGAAATGAAGTGCAATGCCATCTTCTGCTCTAAGGGTTTTTTATAGTGTTTTTCGCTGAATCGAAAGGCTACAAAAAGGCCCTAACTAGTGGGCCTTAGTTTTGGGGTAAATTTGGTTTCTTCATAAACACCTTGTTTCTATATTTTGATCCCTCTTCGACAATCCTTACCAAACTTCCAATTTGGGTTCGACTTTCAAATTTGGCTACCCATCTCTGTCACTTTTTAGGTTTTTAGGGCATAGGAAATTCCTTGGGTCATTATCTTACCACATAAACCTCTAGATGGAAGTATGGCATGTACACCTACAGAAGAATATGTGTGAAAAATGACATTAGAAAAGGGCTACCAAATCAAGTAAATTTAAAAATTGGTGATTATCATTGGAACTAATCACTATACTATGAGAATATTATGTTTTGGTACTGCATTTTTCTTCAAACTGGCGATTTATAGAATTCCTACCCTCTTGTCAAATTCCAACCAGAAATGACACATTAGATCTTATAAATCTAAAAGTTGGAAATCTTTTGAACCAAAAATTCTTCTACTTCTGATCATGAGGATGGTGCTGACAATGATATGATTACAGGGGAACATGATTAGAATATCACTAATCATCATACTTATGAGGATCCAGTAGGGATCCTAGTACCCCATGCAAGTAGGCAGTTGGTAAGTCAAGATGTATCTTTGGGTGTTTTGAAACGTGCACATGAATTGACTTCCTTTGACACCGACAAGGAATCTCCTTCTGATCTCAACAATAATCTCCAAATGACTTTGGTTTATCCATCTCCTAAAGGTTGGACCAAGGTTGTGAGACAGAGAGGAAAGAAACTCTCTTTGAAGATCATCACCAAGATGGGCGATTCTTTTGGACCTATCAAATCCATGGCATTTCAAGTCCTTAGATGGATAACTGCTACAATAGTGTAATTCATATTTCGTGATAATAGAAAGTATTTATTTACCAAAAAAAAAAGTTCTATAAGGGTTCCCAATACAAGAGAAATGGAGCCTAACCCCAAGAGTGTCAAGAGAATTGAACATGTGGCCTCTCAATAGAAAAAATGCTTTAATGACGAGAACCCAATCAATAGAACTAACCCTCAAGGCTATATTATTTATTTATCACTATTGTTTTAACTTTTCTTTTATTTTAATTTTTTGATATATATAATTTTTTTAAGTTAAAATAATTATTTTAGAATGCAATTAAAAAAATAAATTTGTTTTAAAATATTAACCATTTAAATCATTTTTTAAGTTATTTTTTATTTGAAAATAAGTATTTCAAATATTGTTTTAAAATATTAACCATTTAAATCATTTTTTAAGTTATTTTTTATTTGAAAATAAGTATTTCAAATATTTTATATCTTTTGTTGTAATATTTTTAGGAGATATTTTATACATAATTATATTAATGATCAAAACTTTGGTTTGAATTAAATCATGATTTTAATTTAATATAACATTAGTTTTTGTTTGAAATTGATTTTGGTGTTTTAAGTTTAAAAAATTGAATTTTTAAAACAAAATTATTATTATATGAATTCAAGCTTTAGTGATCCATATTATGAATGTTGAGAGATTTATGTGTTTCAAACTATCTAGTGTGATTCATCTTCAAGATAAGATGGAGAACCAGATCATGGCATTAGATTAAATAGATGAAGAGGTATGTTTTCTAACCTCTAGAATATAAAAACTAGTTTCTACTAAAAAAATTTCTTTAATTAATTATTTTTTTAATTAAAATAAAGTAATGAATGGAAATGAGTTGTATATAAAGAATTTAATTATTATTATTAATTTAATCAAAATGAAGTTCAATTATAATAAGATAAAACTTAATTACTCTAAACAATAAAATTGAGAAATAGTAATAAGAAAATGGAAAAAATAAAAATAAATAAATAAATAAACAAAATAAAAATAATAAGGTTAGATGTAGCTATTCTAAGCAATAAAACTAAAAATAATAATAAGAAAATGAAAAAATAAAATATAAATCAAAATAATGAATTAACTCAATTTTATTATTTAAAAAAAATAATAATAAAATAAAAAATAAAAAAATGAATAGTAAATAAATAAGAAATAAAGGAATACGAAAAATTATTATTAAAATAAATAATTAAGTATTATAAAAAGTTAGGAATACGAGGAAGGGATCCAACACTTGCTAATACTCCAGCCATTGTCTCTATTCAGATTGATAGGCCTCCTTTCAATTTTCAAGGCCTCCATAAACTTATGGTGATGAAAATGATCTAACCTTCCAATAAGCCTCGCCTGTTCAATGCAGATGTGATGGTTTGTCTTTTGTGCATGTTCTCACAAAACTAAGGAGGAGGACCTTCCATGTTTGATGTCAGTTGTGTTCTCAACAATCCTCTAATTAATTGAGCATCTAGTTTCACCAATGTATGGAGTCCCATAGGATCAAGGCATGCCATAAACACCTTTCCCATCTTTAGGGTTCATAGGGTCCTTCACTTATCTTATGGAGCTTTGGATAGTGTTTAGGGGACTAAATGTCGAAGGAACCTTATGCTTCTTCAGGATCTTAGCAATCTTGTCACTGGTTCCTTGGATAAATATAATAATAATAATATTGTAATTTTGAAATGGTACAAAAATCCATCCAACGTCGCAATGTGACATACATTGTTGCAATGTTACATTACATTGCAACTTATCCAATGTCGCAAAGTGACAGACATTGTGACAGTGTTACATTACCATTAGAGGAATTTTGGGGTCTAAAATGGTCCTCCTAAGAAAATGTACAACAAAAATAAACTTTATAAGAACCAATAGGATTCAAGATGAAGATGTCAACCATGGGGGATGATTCACCATTTTTGTAGTAAAAAAAGTAAAAAGATTAAAAAATAATAAAATAATAAAACTACTTTTTCAACTCATATTTTCAACTTAACTCCATACGATTTTACTCAAATTCTGAGCGGCAGTACTCGTTGGATGAAAAATTTAATTCCTCATCCAAGAATTACCCATGTTTTGATATATCCTGCTACACGAAAAATGAGAAATACATGAGAAGATGTGATTGCAATCACACATTTCATGTATTTCTCATTTTTCCTATAGCAGGGTCCATCCAAAGTATGTAACATGGGTACTCTTTGGATGATGAATCAAATTTTGCATCCAATGAGTGTTGCCGCCTGAAATTTGAGTGAACCCATAGGGAGATAGTTTGAAAATACGAGTTCAAAAGATAGTTTTTTCCCTCTATAATTTGATGATGTAATCTAATCTAATTCTATTATTTCCACTATTATTTTATAATTTCCTTAGGAGGCCCATTGTAGACCTCAAAATTCCCCTAATGATCGCAATTTATTCAACATCGCACTGTGACATTACAAAATTAGTCAACCACAATTACTAATGTTGTTCTCAATGTTCGACTATTTTTTACTATGTTTGATATTCAACACTCTCCAAATTCTGTCAAACATAATCAACTTTAAATATTATTGATTAATGTTAATAATCAAGCATAGTCAACCACATTAGTTAAAAATAGATAGACATAGTCAAGAAAAGTCAACGATTAGTCAAACATAGTCAACCATGACAAGCCATGGTCAACCACGACCAACCATGGCCAACCATGGTCATCCATCTGCAACCAAGGCCAGCCATGGCTAACCATGATCAACCAAAGTGAACCATAATTAATTAAGGTCAACCATCTCGACCATGAGATGGTCAACCATGATCAACCATGGTTCACCAAGGTTAGCCATGGCCAACCATGAGTAGCTAATGTCAAATAAGGTCAACCATGTTTAAATGTGATCAACTATGATCAACCATGGTCAACAATAGTCAACCATGTTAACCATGAGTAACAATGGTTGACTAAGGTCAAACATGGCCAATCATGATCAATGATGGTAAACGAAGGCCATCCATAGTTAACCATGGTCAACCAAGATCAACCATGGTCAACATGGTCAACCAAGATTAACCATGGTCGAACATGGTAAACTAAGATCAACAACAACTAACCATCGTTATTCAAGGTCAATGAAAATCAACATGGTTAGAATGGTTGCACATATTCACCAACATCAACCAAGGTCAACCATGCTTAACCATGATTAACCATAATGGTAAATGAAGATCTCTATGGTGAAAATGGTCGAACATGGTCAACCAAGTTCAATCATGGTCAACCATACTCGAACATGGTGAACCAAGATCAAATATGATCAACCATCATAAACCAATAACAATCATGGTCAACCATGATCATCCAAGAATAACCAAGATGAACATGGTCCACCATGGTCAACTATAATAAAAAACAATTGTCAATCAAGATCTCTAAGGTTAGAATGGTCATACATGGTCAACCAATTTGTGTATGGTTGAATATGGTCAACTATAATGGTCAATCACGGTCTCTATGGCTAATCATAGTCAACTTTGGTCAACTTTAACCATATCCAACAATTGCCAACTTTTATCATCTATAATCAACCCTAATAAAGAATGGACAATCATGATCAAGCATGGTCATCTTTGGTCAACCATAGTAAACCTTGAACATTTCATGATCTATCAACTTGTAATGGCCATCCATAGTCATCCATGTTAAGAATGGTAGAACGTGGTCAACCTAGGTTCTATGGTTGAATATGGTCAACCTCAACAACCATTTCAACCATTAATGTAACAGTGTTTGTAACATTATTGTAATATTAACATTAATGTAAGCTTGATGATGGTACACCTCGTCAATATTGATCAACCTCATCACCCCTCATCAACAATGGTTAATGAATCCACCCCACACACATAAGCTATAACTAACATAATCAAATTTACTATTGTAGTTTATATACACAGATCAAACACATTTTCAACCTTTTATACGCCAATTAGCATACGAAATTAACAGCAATCAACATATATCAACCACATTTGTAAACATGGTTATACCAATCTAATAAAAAAATAAAAAACAAAAAATGAACTTCAAAGATGATCACGAATTTTGCACTTTACCAATGAAACTTAAATTAATCAATAACGATCATTAATACCTACATCACAAAATAGACAACCATTAGAGGCGTTGCCTACTGATGCCAAGAATTCACCCAAACAATAAATTTCTCACGAGAATCCAGCAAAAAAAATTCAAAAAATGAGAATGATGAAGTGTTTGAATCGTTTTTTTATGGTGAAAATAGATTGAGCACCATCAAAAATTCCCAGAGCACCTAAAATCCTAAAGTTTAACAAATGTAAACAAAATTTTTAAACACAAAATTTTATAATAATCATTCCAAAATTTAAATTATTTTTCAGACTAATTTATGAACTCTTTACAGTACGCGATCATTAGATTCTATGTTCTCAATTCAATAAAATCCCCTCTAAAGAGATTTTCCATATTCATGAAAAGAGTCCCGAGGAAAACTTCATTTGGATAAATAATAAAAAGAATGAAATGTCAGATTCGTACGATCTTTAATGCTTCAGAGGTAAAGCTATAATATTCTATAAATAATACGTGTTATATAATTTTACGATAATCCTTTAATAAGGTTTGGAATTTTTTTTTACTATCCAAGAATTCAACTCAATGTCAACTGAGTAGAATATATAATCAACATTGAATTTATAATATTCGGTAAATTATATATGAGAATTTGAAATGGATTTCTTTATAAAACGTTGAAAAATATTTAATACGAATGAGGATAGCAGTTTTTAATAATTATAATGTAAATGAGCAGAGGATTTTTTTATAATTATGATATGTGAATTCATGCATTTTTTTGTATAAATGATATAATATTTTTAATTAATAATAAATTATATATATTTGATTAATGTTGCTTTTAAATTTTATATAAAAAATAAAAAAATTAGGAAAATAAATTATAATTTAAAGATAAATTTTTTAAAATCTAGTTTTGTAATTTAGAATATAAGTCTATAATTTTTGAAAAAATAAAAATTATTATTTTTATAAATGAAAATTATTGTTTTTATAAGTATTAAATTTTTATTATGAAAATGTGAGTATTAATATTGGTAAAAGGATAAATTTGATTTTAAATTATTAATTTGAATTTGAATTTTCATGTTTTATTTTAAGATTTTAATATTATAATTTATATATGATGGATATATTTAAATTATAATATTAATTTACAATAGCTTATTTATTAAAATGCATACATATTCTTATACCTTATAATGTATAAAGATTAAAGAGAGTCAAAAGAAGAAGAAAAAAAGTGTTGTGGTTACATTGAATTATTATGGACATTTGTAAATTGTTAACATGACATAATAAGGATGCTTACTATCACCATATAGGATAGAAATAATAAGTAGATAAAAAATTATTGCGGAATATTAAATAGTCATTTTTACTAATTTTCATCTTTATTTCTAAGTATTATCATTCGAAGAATAAAGAATTATCTATAAAAATGACATAAAATAATCTTTAATAGTTATTACTAAAGCAATGGATCAATTATATGGATTATTAATTTTGCTACACCTCAACGATGAGCTTTGTCTCTGTAGGTGATATGTGTGTCATATTTAGGCTTGTAAGTCGGGAATTATTTTGGGGCTAGTAAGCCCATGTACATATATGTTTTAGGTTACTATATCTATATTTATATGTTTTGAGGCTATAGAACTTAGTTATGTAAATATTAAGTCACATGGATATTAATAAAATATGCTACTCGTGTAGACCAAGCTAAAGAAAAGAGTATGAGGAGCTAAGACTCTATGAGCGTGTAATGAGGATAAAGGATGATTGATGAAGGGATTAAGCCTAGGTGGCTAGGCTATTATTAAAAAAATCATATGTCATTGAGTGCACATGTTTTATCATAACTCCATAAATTTAATTTAGAAAGTGCCAATTGTCAAGAGGAGGGACATGCAGAAAATAGTGAACAGAGTGGTGGTCATTCCATCATCTGTTATACAATTTTATGGCAAAATTTAACAAAAATCATTTTAGGGAAATAAGGGGAAACCATGTGACCTATTTTATCTTTCAATAAATACTAGGTGGATTTGGAAAAAGCGAGATAGTTTCGTTGTGTTTGAAAATGTTGTCATTGATGACAGAGAAAAGGGGGGCACACTTTGGTTTATATTAAGCAGGCACCCGATCTGTTATAGATAGAAGCAAGGGGGGCACCCTTTAATAAATTGAAAAAAAAAGGAAACATGTACAAACCTCAAATTTGTGTAAAATTACAAAATGAGGTCAAAACATCAAACCTTCACAAAAACACTGAATTTTGTATAACATGGAATGACCCACAAGTCTAAATATTTTAGACCCTCATCATTATTTAATACATGTGAAAATCCCTTGTTAATTTCCAATCTATCTATCACATGCTCAAAATATAGTTAGTTGCTAATGCAGGATATCAAATGATAACTTGATATCTTCATATACTTCAACCCCAATCACACTCCAGAGTCACAAAGTGTCAATGGGTTTATGCCTAAAGTTTAAGTACCTATTGAAACTTTGAAATATTAGAAGTCACACAACATAGGAGTTTATACCTTTTTTAATATCCAATATGAGTTGAAGTCGATGGTCATGGAAGTGTTATGGTAAAGTTGAACCATAAATTCTCTTAAAATCTCAATGTATTGGGAAAATCATGGATCACCCAATATCTTATATGGTTGGAGCTTGATCATATCCCTTATTCATGAGGAACTAAGGTGTAGCACCTAAGGGCTAAGATCTCATGGTACATGGCCAGATCAACAATTTGGCAATGCAGATAGAGTTTTATTTCTCTAATAATATAGTAAAGCTCAACCACTAGTCATAGTGACAGGTCACATGGGTGCTAAGTTATAGTACCCAAGTTATTAGAGTCCTTGAAAATTCACACACTACCATTATGGCCAAAAGGTGCAAAGGTTAGGATTGTCCAGATAGATGATATATTATATTTTGTTCATGCTCCTAGACTTGAGAAGTGTTAAACCTATTCTTGTCATTTTTAACTAGATGGATTAGGTTGGTTAAGTTTTTTGAGTGTAAATTATTTTTGGAGTTCCTAATATCCGAAGAGAAATAGGCAAAATTTGAATATGAGGCCATATCCACCTAGTAATGGTGATAACTAATATTAAAATTTTGATATTCTGAAATTGAGGTTTAGGGCATATTTGATACACTGACATCAAACTACAGTTGGTTACATATCTGGGAATATGTAATGTTTATAAACGCCTTGGGAAAAGAAGGTTGGACAACTAGGAACTTGAAAAAGAAAAGCTTTAAAGTAGTTATTAGAAATAAAAAAACAAACATATATATATATATAAACATGAAGGAAGAGAAATTGAGTATGTATCAGTTGAATTAAAGGGAGCACTTAAATTTAAATGTTTTTCTAAAGAAAATGAACATATATGAATTACATTGTTGACGCATGTATTAATGAAATTATAATTGAGCATTTATTAAGATTCAATGAAGTTGTAGCATAGAAGGTAGAAGAAAATAATAGAGGTAGAGAATAGAACATACAACTTGATTTTAAATATCAAGGAAGAGCCTGCTACATAATTTAAAAAGAATCAAAACAATGCAGTGGACCAAAATACAGATGATTTAAGATTAGAGAAAACTAAGGTATCTACAAATAATTGTAGAGAATTATAAATAATGTGAATGAATTAGAGTATATTAATGATCAGTGAGGATTGTGGTGACAAGAAAGCAGAAGAAAAGATTTATTTGGAGAAGAGAATATTGTAGATCAAATATCTGAAAGGATTGGTGTCCCGTGTATGTTAGTTCCTATAGTAACCTTAGTATGATTCCTACGTGAACCAATCAATTAAAATAAGTTTTATGGTTTTCTCCTTGAATGGTTTCCATGAATGTCTTGTGCCTTATGTTATTCTTTTGAGACTGGTGTTTAATTATGCTTGAATTCTTCAAATAAGTAAATATTTGTCATATAATAATAACCCCCACCTCCTCAAATATAATTTTGTATCCAATAATCAATATCAAAGTAGGTTCCTTCAAATGATGTCTAACCACTTGAAGGTATATCTTAGAGAGACAAATGACCCTTCATGATGGATCTTTCTGAAAGATATCCCCAATCTTTAAGGGAAGAAATTATGAATTATGGAAGATAAGAATGAAGACCTATATGATGTTTCTAGGTTTGGAGATTTATCTATGTTTTGTGACTGGTTGTAAAGTTCCTCTAACACCTCCAATTGCTCTAGAGGATACAAGACACATTGTACATGTTATGGAAAAACAATGAATTACATTTTATGTGACCTTGTAGAATCAAAATTTGTTAATGTAGTGTGAATCTTCTTAAGATATTTGGAGTAAGCTTCAAAAACTCTATGAGGGATATGAAAATATAAATGTGGCTAAGCTTCAAACTCATAAGATTCAAATTGAGATTCTAAAAATGAATGAAGAGGAATATAATGTAAGATTATCCCTTCATGTAGATGAGGTTGTGAATACCATTAGAGGATATGATGAAAAGATTAATAATCAATAATTGTTGAAAATGTGTTGAGGTCTCTTCCTTTAAGATTTATCACAAATTTCCATACACACTAAGCCCATGATGACATGTAAGTGTGATCTAAGAAGCCGAGTCATATTTAAGGCCAGTGATCATGATGCAATCAAAGGATGAAAAATCGCATGAAGACATGTTTCAAAGTAAGTTATGAAAGGAAAAATGGAATAAGAAAAAAACAAGGACACATGAATACCATAATTTAAGGAAAGATGGAATACTTTGATCATGACATTTTTATTTTAATCTAGTATATAATTTATGAAATTTGTATCTTTTTTCTTTTAGGCCGACTTTTGGGATAATTTCGTCCCAAGCAATAGAGTTGGGAGTGACTTATAAACTTGATTAGAACGATGTAATATTCCCTTGCATAAGGGGGGTGAATTCTAGATAATTGGTTACTTGAGAAAAATACTTGCATTGATTTGTTAGTTCATGAGAGAAACTTGACCATTTCTCTAGCTTTGTCTAAGTAGGTAGATGAGGCTAGCGTTGTACCTCATTGCTAGAGTTGCTAATGTCCATTGTTGAGATAGGACATATTTTTATGGGCCCTTAGGACACTTAATATTAGGTGTCATGAAAGTAGGATTCATTAGGAGTTAAGAATGAAACAATATTATTCTTACAAAGTAGCCTTAGCGCTATTTGTACTACACTATTAGGAGTTAGAGTGAGTATCCATACATGCCATCAATGCAAGCATTGTGGAGGTTTTATAAATTTAGAGCCCTGTCCACCACACATTAGCCAACCAATTAAATATATAACCATTTGATGTAATTTATTGTAATAAATGATTAATATTTCAAGAGATACTACATCTTCATTAAGCTCTAATCAATCTTGGGGCAACTCTTGATTTTAGATGATGCATTTATGAGAGGGAATGTTCACCGATCTTGGGGCACCCCCTGATTTTAGATAATGCATTTATGAGAGGGAATGTTCACCCAAAATTGGTTTTCAGAATATTAATTTAAATCAGAAAATAAACATCAATAAAAATACAAAACTATAAATACATATTATTTCTATTACTTATTATATTTTTTTATATAAATCAGGAAAAAGAACTTCCTAAAATTTTAATAGATCACCATGGAAGGTGATGAAAGGCTATTACAAGTGAGATAGGAATCTTTTTCTTCCACACAAATAGATGTCCATTCTTCTCCACTCCCTGCACCAGCTGCTCATGGTAGTGACATCCCCTAACGTTATGGTTACCATTGGCCTCGACAGTGAAGGAGGTCTCTACGAACGACTCTACAAAGACTTGCAGAGCCATGCAGGCTTCCTTTCTTCATTATTACTTATAATCAATTTGTATTGTTTCCTATTATAAATAACTTATTTCCGTACACGTTATTTTATGAGAAGGTCAATTAATTAATAGAGTGAATTTACTGTGCAGGATGGTCTAGTGCATGGCTTACGCCATTTTTAAATGACGAGTTCTAGAACATTGAATTATATAATAGCGAAAAGTCAATATAAATGTAAATAAAAACAAGTTACTAGAAGACTACTTTATATCAATTTATGATTGTCATAAGTAGTGATGGTCAACCTAATAAAAAAAAAACAAACAAAAAACATAAACTTCAATGAAGATCATCATGATTATAAACATTAAATATGTTTTACATTATGGGAGAATTGATTCTGTACCCCACACCTTATATTATGCCATCAGATGAATGGTTGTTTATTTCATTTATTACTCCTTTTTGTTTTCATATCTGATCATCTAGTTCACGGTTACCCTGGAACATGTATTCTAAGTATTATATTTAATTTTGATGGGTCTCTTTTGCATGTCTAATTTTTAAATAGGTATACAAAGATGTCATGTAATATTAAACACTTGGTTACTTTATAACTGATTGGAGAATTTTACTTTATAATTGTTTAGAAAGAAATTGACAATTTAAAGTTAATTGTTTTTTAAAGAAAAATAGGATATTTAAAGTATTATTTTTTTATTTGTTAAGATTAAGCTTGACTAATTGCTTGGGAAACTATTACCCAAAACCATCTAAGTCATCAAAATCACTTAGAAATGAATTTTTAAGTATTATTCATTTAATTTAATTTATTTTTTATGATTTTTTTAAGATAAAAAAAAAAAGGTTATTAATTTTTTTAATATTAAATTGTTTTTTAAATAAATTTTAAATTTTAAAAATAAATTACTTAATAAAAAGTTAAAATTATTCAATTCAACCCTTCTAAATAAATACCATTAATATTAAAAATTTCCTTTTAATAAGTTTTTTCTTAATAAATTTGAGAATGAAATAACTCCTTTAAAATTCAATATAAATGGTTAATGAATTATGAATATTTTAAGTCAAACAAATTTTCAAAATGTATATATTTTATTTATTTATTATGATTAATGGATCATCAATGACATTTTTAGACAATATTTTTTAGTGTAGTGGATCATCGAAGTGGGTTTTAGGTTTATAACAATAGGTTTATAATATTATGTATTAGGTTTATAATACTATCTTAAGTTTATAATATTAAGTTTTAGGTTACAGAAATAAGTTTATAAGAATATGTTTTGGTTTTATAATATTATGTTTTAGGTTTATAACAATTAGTTTATAGTATTACGTTTTAGGCGGATAAAAATATGTTTTAGGTTTATAATAATATTAAGTTTTATTATTAATATTAATAATTTTTTTTATAATATTAATAACAACTATATAATATTAATACTAATTATTAGTAATTATAATAACCTTAATCTTTATATTAATAATATCATATTAATTAAGACATAAATATATTATTAATGTAATAATAATTTTTATGTAATAATTTATTTTCATACCAATATTAATGTTATTAATAATATTATTAGAGATATTTAATAACAATAGTATTAATTTTGTAGAGATTTTTGAATAATAATATGTAGACAGATCATATATATTACACAAAGTTATTCCAGAAATCTTTACAAGATGATTAATTTTGGAAGTCTCTGATCACTACTAATATTAATACATATAATTAATAATAATAACAACAACGAAAACATTCAAATTAATATTAAAAATATTTTCATAATAATTCATTTCCAATATAGTTTTTAATAGTCTCCAATTTGTCTAAACTGACACCTTGTTTTGAGTGCTAACAATGGAGGCCTATAGTGGATGACCAGGTTTAACCATAGTCAAACCATGGTTAGCCATCAACTTTAGTCATACATAAATGACTATTATTATTATACATTAATATTAATAGTTAAACATGTTCAAACACATTTTTTAAACGTAGTCAAACAAAGTCAAAATTTATAGCCAATGTTTAAATAGTTGATCATGATAAAACTTGGTCAACCCTATGGTGACCATATTTAACAATAGTCAACCTTGCTCACTCATAGTCATCCTTAGTCAATGTAACTCAACCATATTGAATTATAGTCAACCATGGTTAACCAAAGTCAAACATTGTCTACCTACTTAGCTAAGGGCACCCTTGGTCAGCCATAATCAATATTTATAAATATTTAGTAATTACAATAAATTTTTTGTTAAGCTTGGTAGGCCCTTAATTTTCTATTTATAATCGGAAAATTTACATGACATAGGTAGGCTAGGTGGCCTCAACTTGCCCAGTGGGAAACCAAGTTTGTTGGCCACCTATCCTCATTATAAGCCATCCAAAAACAGTAAAGTTTTAGTGTTTCTAACCAAGATAACTATGTCTCTATTTCATGACAAGACTCTATATGTCTATCTGTCCATAAGCATGCATAATATAAAGTAAATGCTACCCACATATAAAAACAAAAAGAAACTAGGTAAACTGACTATCCCTGCTTGGTCTTCCGATGTTGATTCCACCAGTGTCGAATCCTTGATAGTTTCCCAGGCATCATAGTCAATTCAATGATGCATGGGATATGCCTTTGAATTATGTCTAGTGGGATATCCTTCCTGTGGAGTTGGAACTAGATTTGATGCAAATCTTGTTTGTAGTTTGGCATGTCTTGGAGAGAGAGATCCATCCTCACTGATATTTGTTCCATGGCCTTCCCCAACAGGATTTTCATAAGCCAGTAGAGGTATAAAGTCAGTTTGAATTGGGTTATCCTTCCTCTGGTATTCCCAGGGTTTGGGACTAATGTCCTCCAGTTCTCTATCTCCTCCTTTGTCTCACTGATTTGTTTGATTTTTGCTTGCCATTCTTCTAGCAAATTTCAAATTCCTTCGTTCGCTCCCTCCCGATATGCCTCGACGGGTTCACTAATGAGGGGCTCAACTGACTTCCTTCCTCTGTGGGGTTCTGACGTGCTCGGGTCTTTAGCCTTTGCCGACTCCAGACCTCATCTTTTGAAACCTCTTCCTCTTGCTGGCTGAGCCATCTCACTACTGTTTGATACTTGTTCATAAGAAAGAGGTGTTATCCTCCGGCTTTCGATCATTTTACAGTATTGCTTTGAATTTTCAATGTCGGTATTCTCTCTCTTCCTTATCTTAACCCAATTACGCATAGAGCAGGGTGCAGGGTGGTTGATGGCCCAGTCATGAGCCGTGGTTGGGCTCCATATCCCTTTAAGCTTCTCACTCCTCCCTCTTTGATACCTCGCATACCCAGTAAGGTTGACAGGCCCCTACAAAGGCCATCCATGTAACCCTCGCATCAACTCAACCATTCTTCTACCATGGTATACCATCCTGTTCCCCTCTGCCCAGTAAGCTAGTGCCATGCCTCTTCTCTTTTCATACCCTTCCTTCCCCCAAGTATCCTAGCAGGTTTCTCAGCGTGATGATTTGATGAGATTTCAAGATATTTATACTTTCATGTGGCTGAAAGAGGCTTTGATTTGAATACGTAGCCTCTTTATGATAGGATCTCATGATCCCTTAGTAAGATATGGCAGATTAGGATGACTTTACAGTAAACATATTTACACATCATTGCATTAGATTGAAAATTGTTATACATGTATTTTTACATAGTGCTCATGTCCAATTGTCTTTCTGTGAGAGGGTTTAGCTAGCTACATTTCTTGAGGCCACATTAGATTTTCGCCAGTTAATAAAATAGCCATGTTGTTTTTTGTAACGTCCCTAAAATATCAATATAACATTTACCATTTATTAGAATATTTTTATTTTAACTTGATTAATGATTCATTTTATTTGTTGAAACATTATAGTTAAATCAAGAAACAGCTAGGGTTATATCAAGAAACAATTAGGGTTAGCAGTTCATCACGACCTTGTCATTTGTTATATATCAAAGATCTATTTTATGGAGGGGAATGGAATTTTATCTATACTCTACCTCTCGCTCAGTCCTTTGCCACCCGGCCTCTGCGAGAGAGGCTTTGTAACCCCCTTGAACCTTTTCCCCATCCAAAAATTGGAGTTTTAACTATCCACTTTTGATCATGCCAGTGTCTCCTATTTAACCTTCGGCCCAAAAATTACATCATGTCTCCATTTTCCGTGCATGAAGAATTTCTAGGTGCCATTTATCGGGCTTGTCGACGAGTTCATTTCCCCATTGGAGTTTATCTTTATTCTCATCAGATTCCTTGTTACAATATTGGTTTTCCCATGGCGGGTCATCAAAAGGCTTGTAGAAGACATGGAAAGAGGAAAAGACCATTCAAATTCTTTTTTATGGAGTCATTTTTGGATGGGCTAATTGACTACAGTTAAGATAAGAAATCCGTCTATTTTCTTGAAGGAAAATATATGTTTTTAATTGGGTGTCTTTGGAAAAATTATATATATATATATATATATATATATATATATATATATATATATATATATATATATATATATATATTATCGCATGCAGCAAGGAATGTGATAAAATATACGAGCATTTGTGTGTCTTTTGAAAAGATAAGTTATTATATTTTCTTAAAAGGAGAAAATATAAGTTACTATATTTTCCTAAAAATGAGAATTTATATATATCATTGCATGTAGATAAATATTGCGAGTATATATTTTTCTTGGTAGAGAAAATGTATTACTACATGTAGATAAAGATTTTTATTAATATATATAGAAAAAGATTGTTATTATATATATTTGCAGCATTAAACTATAAGTAACATCTCTTATCTTTATATAAAAATGCATATGTATTTTATGTAAGAAAAGTAGGATGCATGCTCTTTTCTTAAAAATGGATTTTGTACTAGTGTAGGGAATGATAAAAATCCAAGTTATTTTCTCAGAAGTGAATATAGATTAAAGAGGGTAACTTGTCAAACAATTTCAGGGGTGGTGAAAAATAAAAGAGAAAAGTTAATTAGATTATTTTTCTTGGAAAGTGGGATTTCCTTTTGAAATGCGTAATTTTAATAACTACCTTATTTGTTTATAAGACATAATTATTTCTTGAAAAGAATATAAGTTAATTGTGTTAATTCCTTTGTAAGAGTTTGGAAAAGTTACATCTTTGGTGGGTAAAAAGATAAATGACTTGTGTGTTGTAAATTAGATAGTTTGATTTAATTGCATGGTTTAATGCATAAAAAGTTAACATTATTATTATCTTAGTTCTTATGCCCAAAGGAATGGTTGATTATGATACTTTCATGAAAACAAATGCATGGGAACTTTGTTATGATACTTTCTTGAAAACAAATGCATGAGAATTTGTACATACAATAGAGAAACTATGTTGGGTTATTGAAAATAACTATGTGAAAAGAACACATATGCAGAATGATAGAAACAATATTCGATTACATGTACGAAGATATAACTATTGTGTTAGACATTTTAAAGAGAAACATGGATTTGTAGAACTATTGTGTTATATCTTTTAAACAAAAATATGGATTTGTGTGCAGAAAAGAATAAGTATTATGGACAGTAAAACATGTAGTCACTTGGAATAAATGTACTAGCTTTCCTTTGTAAAATACATATATCGACATGCAAGAAATAATCACTAATACATTGGTTCTGGTTTAGAACAATGCATGTCTTTGTGCATATAATAGATTTTGTAAATAGCTCTACCCTGGAAAAGATTCTTTTCGAAAAGGGATTTACATTTGCATGCATGACAATAATGTTTATCATGTTAGCTTCCCCTTATAAGGGAACATCTAATGTATTGGAAATATTACTTAGTTATATGCACAAAGAAGAAGCTAAGGGGATAGCTCTCTTCGAATAAGTTTTTATATAATTACATGCATGAAAAACAAATATAAGTTTCTAGTATCCTTTAAATGAAATGGATGGTTACAATGGTTTACTTTGGATATGAACAAGTGGTTTCCTTTGGATATGAACATGTTGGTGTGAGAATGATCATAGTAACGGGGTAATTATTTTGACATGCTTGATAATTATTTGTTTATACCTGATCATAGTAACTAGGTAATTATTTTGACATTCTTGATAATTGTTTTTTTATACATGCACAATGTTGTTAGAAGAATCTTGTTGTGATATTATATTTATATCTCATGTATGCACATGAATATATGTCAATATATCACTTTCAAAGAATGATTATTGATTGATTAATTCTTTATCAAATCATGTTACCAAAGATTGTTGATGACAACAATGATAGGAAAGGATGGTGATTTGTGCAAAAGACCAATTATGATTAACATTGTGGTAGATAAGAACTAATGGTCCATGCTGATGAGTACGAGTTGTATGATGGTCTACAGATGGAACAATCATGCCACAAGGATGTAGAGGGTGGTGATATGTGGGTATTTTAATGATATTTCATTGTAATCTTTTATAACAATGGATAAGGGACGAACTCCTTTATAAGCCATTGAGTGAGGGGTGAACACCCTCACAAGCATTTAATAATAAAATTAAAAGCTTGTTGGTTTTCACCCTGCAGGGTTTCCAGGGTATATCGATGTTCAATAATGCGATTTCTTGTTTTTTGAGTTTGATGATCTTGATTCCTTGCATAATGTGATGATGATAATTTCAAGTATGTGGTTAAAAAAATCATGAAATAGATGGAGGGTTACAACATATAGTTTATGTTAATATACTACAAGAGTAATAGAGTTTAGGCTTCTGTGATCCATATCAAGTTTACAAAAAATATTTTTCGGCGAAGGTCACATGAGACATCATTTGTCAACGCGTTTCGAACCAACCAGTGTGGTTCATCATCAGGACAATTTGAAGAACCAGATCCAGCCTAGTAGTTTAAATAGGCTGAGAAAAGCCCCCAGCGGTTAAAAACACGTCGCTGGGGCTTTAATCTGCCTATTTAAATTGCTAGGCTGGATCTGGTTCTTCAACTTGTCCTGACGATGAACCACACTGGTTGGTTCGAAACGCGTTGACAAATGATGTCTCATGTGACCTTCGCCGAAAAATATTTTTTGTAAATACTACAAGAGTGGTTGTTAATGGTTATGCAACTTACTATTCCTCTACTAAAGTCACTTTATGTACTAATGAATGTCTTATCTAATGGTTAATGAGGAATTTGAAATAGTGATTTGAATAATTACTATAGATGTGAGGTTACAGAAGTATATTATATTTTTCACCTTTCGACTAATAGTAGATAACCTACCCTTTTTTTCCACCATCGAGATACTTAGATGTCTAGCTAATTAGTGATACACATTCATTAAAAAACAATTATATTGAAATGTACTTGCGTTAGAATTAACCAAAACATTATGTTAACCATAATGAATTAACTGTCGGGATTAAACATTACATTGTCATTCTTTGAAAGAAGACATGTCTTTCTTCATTTCAGGCCTTTAGTTTATTCTCAAATCATGAAATATTTCCAAATTAAATTACTCTCCAATCCCCAAAGAGTTGTGTGTCGAGACTTAAGCTTCAGGAATTAGAATGAACTCCGACAGGGATCAGACTAAATATTGTCAAGCCCGACACAAAATGCGCTTAATAAGAGGCTGAGCATGTGACTTGAGGTTGGCACATGAATTTAATGAATTCTTTCTATATACAAGGAACTAGTGAAAACTTTCATTGAAGAGAAGTGCTGGTTAAACTCACTTTTCAAGAAATCTTAATATTTCTGAAAGGAAAGGCAAATTAAAATATTTTCTCGTGTTTCAAGAAAAAGCAACCAGTCTTAACCGAAAAAAGCAACTTGTGTCAATACAAGCCCAATCAGCAGGTTCTTGAACTTACCTATCAATGAAAAGATTAAAGTGTTTACGGAGGTTGAGGAATTGCATGGATGGTTAGAATTGGTTGTAATCCAGGTAAAAAAAATTTAATTTTTTTTACACTAATAGTGTTTGAATAATGTTTTTGACAATGGAAATATATTTAGCACCATCAAAACCCTTTGGGCACCCAAAACCTTGAATTTTAATAATAGTAACCCGGATTTACCAAATTTTATCAAACTCTTACAGAAATGTCCATAATTTTTAAAGAAAAAAAATCTAATTAAACTACCGCGATTGGCTGACCTCATCTGACTTTATACCATGATCACATTCCATAAAACATTTAACTCACGGGCTTGCCATCAAATCCGACTAGAATATCTTTCCACAAAATTTGAGTAATGTCACTATTGGCTGACCTCATCCGACTTTATACCCCGATCACATTCTAGAAAACATTTAACTCACGGGCTTGCCATTAAATCCGACTAAAATATCTTTCCACAAAATTTGAGTCATGTCACTGAAGGACAACCACCGAGCAAAACATAGAAAAATAAATCCTAGTACGATTTTCGGATACAGTATATTTCATCAAATGAGGTAGGGAATTTAGTTCATCAATATTATTTGTTGAAATACATGTCTGAGTTCCAGTGTTTTAGAATCCTCACATACAATGACTACATTGAAACTTGTAACTAATCCAATCTCAAGGAGAAACACATTGACTTTGTTATCGCTTGTGCGGAGCCTGTAAGATGATTTAGATATTGGTTTTATTTATATTTTTATCAAATAATATAGTTAGGTCAATTATTATTTTCAAATTGGGAATAGAGTGTTTTGAATTTTAATTTCATTATTAGTTGGATGGTTATAATTTAAGTTCCACATTATATTTTAGAATATTCTTAATAATATACACTAATCAAAGGTTCAAATTTATGTCTAAAATAGTTGTGTTTTTTGTCATTTTAATCAAAATTGATTAATTAAACAAATTGTCATACTAACAAGTATTATATGGAGTGATTTATGGTTTTTTGCCTATTTGGTAGTCCTATGGCATAGTATTAATCTATAATATCATAGCAAAACCTATTTAGAGATTGAAAATATCCATAATAAAATGGTAGTAAATTTCCACAATTAAGAATTTTATTCTATGTTTTTAAACTTATATATATTTAATATATATACTAATTCTTTATATAACTCTTAATAATAAAAATTTAAAATACTTTATCATTTAACTAGTTTTTATAATTTTTAACCATGTAAAAATAAAAAAATACAAACATAACTTAATTTTTTTATATTTTTATTTTTTTAAAATTTAATAATAAAATATTTAATAAACTAATTTTTTAATTATTATTTAAAATTAAACATATAAATATATTTTATTATATATACAATATAAAAATAATGTAAAATTTAAAATTACAATTTCAATAATTCTATAACAAATTTCACATATATTTATATAAGGAATATCTTAACCTTTCTGGTGGACTTAGAATGATTACTGGAAAGTGTGCACAAAAAGTTGGAGCAGTGAATATTGTTATTTATTTAGTTCTAGTTTTAAATTATTTTAATTATTATTTATATTTATAAATATTCTTATTTAATTAAATTAAAATAAATATATTGTAATTAAAAAAATTAATTTTACTAATATTAAAAAAATTAAAATAAATTATTTTTAAATATAAAATAAAATATAGTTAAAATTTTTTTAGAAAACTTTACAAAGTAGCTCTTTTATAATGTCAATTTATATTAATTTGAAAGGAAGAATATTGTCCTCAAATCAACATGCCAAACATACTTTACCAAACAAGTATGGTTGACTTGTACAATAATTTATATTGGAGCTTTATGGAGAGAATTCAATGAAATTAATTATACTTTCATGTGAAACAACCAATTTGCTTTCCTTTCTTAAACGGTAGATTACCAAACAAGTATGGTTGACTTGTATTATAGTTTATATTGGAGCTTTACGGAGAGATTTCAATGAAATTAATTATTCTTTCATGTGAAACCACCAATTTGTTTTCGTTTCCTAAAGGGTATTTGGTCTAATTGTTCAAATATTACAATGAGTTTTCTACAAGGCAATTTTTCGAATTGTTCACATAATTCCGATGAAATTTCTTGAGAAACAATAAAAATCTGATATTAATAGAACACTATCTGCAAAAGAGACATAAATAACATTGTCTCTTGTGGACAAAAATAACCTTTGAAAATTAATATTACTTATTTTGCGTTTAGTTATTGATAATAAGGAATTTAACCCGCAGCAAATCATTTTTTCTCCAGCAGACAAGTGCTTAGGTAAAAGGAAGATGTATAAGTGGAGTCGTAGAAGATTGTTAGATATTGTTTATAAATCTAAAGAGTAATAAGATAAACAGTTCATTAATTCTAATTTTTATTTTTAAATTAAAAGTATTTATCGCAACTAAAGTATTTGATATTTAATTTTATTGAATAAAAATTATACTATATTTTAACCATTTTTACTTACTGTTATGAGACATAGAAAATTGATTATATATATATATATATATATAAATGATGACCAGTAAAATATATTTGAAAAACCATTTTTATTTTTAAATTGAAAATTTTGAAATAATTTACATTTATAATTGACCAGTAATTGTTTATTTTAGTTTTCATTTGTATAGGAAACAATTTTATATATTTTCATAATGAGAGATAAAACATTCTTCCTAGATAACAGTAATTTCAATATTGTGGTGGTCTTTGTAACTTAATATTTTTGTAATTTAGGATTTTAGATTAAAACTATAAAAATATTATATAATATTATATAATAAACATTTATATTGGTTTAATTAATTGTTTATTTTAGTTTTCATTTGTATAGGAAACAACTTTATGTCTTTTCACAATGAGAGATAAAACATTCTTTCTAGATAACAATAATTTCAATATTGTGGTGTTCTTTGTAACTTAATATTTTTGTAATTTAGAATTTTCGCTTAAAAATATTAAATAATATTATATAATAAACGTTCATATTGGTTTAATTAATCTTTATTTTTTAAAATTATATTTTACAGAAATATTTTTTTAATAATATCACATAATTTTTAAAAATAAATAAATTTATAATTTTTATAAATTTGTGATTTTAATAATTAAACAAAAAAACAAATAAAATTTTAGATCTATTTCTACCCAAAAAAATATTACAACTTATTGAAACTATCACACTAAATATGGGCAACAATATAAATAAAAACGATAACATCAAGGTCTGAGTTCAAAATAATAAAATGCATAAGATGAAGATATAATTTAAACGTTGGTGTTACTGATACTGATTCTCCCGGATAGAATTATTTTTTGTTTAAAAATTTGTCGTTGTCTTTATAATTTATGCTGGATAGATACCTCATAAATATACACAATCGTAATGATAAACCTGAAACGTGAAAAAAAAAACTTATTATTAATTTTAATTTATAAATTGACTCCATACTTATAACAAAAATACTACAATTATAATAAGAAACTACAAAACAGAGACTATATATATATATATATTATAAAAATGTAATATATATTGAGGATGGTGAAGATTTTTAGTTAGTATTTTTGTTAAGATATTTGAGGTTTCAGAATACTTCACTTATTTTCAAAGAGAATAATCTTAATTATAACAAAAAGTCTAATTTGATTATACCCAGAGTTTCAAACCATGAATAATAGAGATAGAATATGACCATTAGAGTTAGAGAAAATGGCGGGAATGAGAGAAGTAGTTATTTCATGAGTTTATCCATTTAATATTTTTAAATTATATATATTTATTTATTTTTTAATGATGATGTCTATTAAATTTTAAGAAAATAATCTGATTTTAAGAAAAAAATCTGGTTAATTTTTTTAAAGATTTTATTTTTATAATCAAATAGAAAGGAGAGGACCGTTAAGAGATCGCTATAGCTATCCTAGATGAACAAGTCAAGAAGGTTGGAAGTCTGGCATATGTTTTGGAAATGAAAATGGATGTGAGTGATTGAGGAAATTTTCATCTTCAATTTTCTTAATATCACACAATTGACAATTTCTTTCTTAATAACTTGAAGATGATCTCGTTAACTCTTTTACTAAGATGTCTCACATTTCTAGTGAACACTTCACCCATTTTCAGGGACGTAAAACTTAATTCGATTATGCCCAGAGTTTCAGACCATGAATAAATAGAAATAGAATATGATAGTTAGAGAA
Organism: Pinus tabuliformis; assembly: GCA_031772625.1. NCBI lineage: Eukaryota > Viridiplantae > Streptophyta > Pinopsida > Pinales > Pinaceae > Pinus > Pinus tabuliformis. The sequence goes on from CM062818.1 coordinate 576,155,187, forward strand.
AAGCTCTAACCCTTATGGATAGTAAAACTTAGTTTTGAATCTCGATGAGATAATAGTTAATTTATTTTGTTATATTTTATTTTATTATTCAACAAAAATGAATTTCATATATATATATATATATATATTTTCATTTTCAATTGTGGTCAAATTTAAGGAAAAAAAATTATTATATAATTTTGTTATTTCATTTCATTATTTCTTAAATTTGAACATAATTGAAAAAAAAAGAACAAATTATTATTTTATTATTTTTTTTGGAATTCATTTATAGTCAATAATAAAATAAAATAAAACAAAATAATTAACTATTATTTCATCAATGTTCAAAAATCATTTTCACTATCCTCAATGGTTATACATTTTCTAAAAATCTAATACTAATATTCTATCTTTGTTTATTTATGCTCAGGAAGTCGGGGCATAATCAAATAAAGTTTTTTGTCCATCAAGATAGGTGAAGTGTTCATCTAAATGTTAGACATCTCAATAAAAATAGACAGTTAACTAGAAATATTCGTCATAAAAAAATTACATACTAAAATATTATATATAGAAATATTAAAAAATAAATTAAAATAAATAAATAAATAAAATCTACAAGAATTAAATATGGGAATTCATGAAATAATAACTTCTCCCATTTCGCACCATTTTAACTCCACTCGTATGTTGTCATCTTCATCCTCCATTCTCTTTGATCCCCTATTCCCTTTTTCCATAGCCTGTGTGATTCCAGACCTTTGTTGTCTATCCCCTCTCAGCACCTATTCCATTTGGTGGTGGATTTTGTTGCTCCAACCAGAAACAATGAGTTGTAAACTCACTACTTTACATATTGTTGCAAGGTATGTATATTTCAATAAATACTATTATTTTTTACACAGATAAATATTTGTATATTTTAAAGGAGAAATATACATATTTTTTTCATTGCATCAAATATTATCATGTTATTTATTGAAATTAAATTTGGCTAGAGGGAAATCTAATTGTTCTTCACAACTACTAGAGATAAATATAGTTGAAAAGAATTTTAAAAATTTGGGTTGTTTATTTTTTTCTATGTGGTTCGCAATCCACTGACTATTTGGACAAGGAAAATCCGCCCGAAGAGGTCAATTCCTACCAGCTAATTGGCAAACAATTTATTTAATAATCACCTTATTTATATATGGTTTTTAAAAACTTAGGTTATTAGTTTATTTATCTTTCTTTATCTGGAGAATCCCTTTACATCATGGTCAACGATTTTGATGGTGTATTCAAGCTCGCAACCAATATTAAGAAGTTGATAGGAATTCCAATGGGTTCATTAAGGCTCCCTTATAAACAAAGACAACTTAGGATGAAACAAGTGCTCATATATTATGGCATCAAGAAGGATTCCTCTATCTCTCTTGTTGCATGCCTAAAAGGTCGATCCAAGGGAGGTGGGGCATCTTCAGATTCAAAGCATCTATCCTTCAAGGAGGCAGTGAAAAATTACCTAGCTCTCAACTTCCCCAGCCACCTCCTTAGGCGTTCCACACAAATAAAGTTGAGGAGGTGCCCTCTATTGCAATTTCACAAAAAATTATGGAGGACTACCTTAATCTCTAGATGGAATCAAGCATCATTTTCTGCTACAATGGTTGATGGCCACATTAAGAGGATGTTTATAAGTGGATTCATTTGTCTAGGGAAATGAAGTGCAATGCCATCTTCTACTCTAAGGGTTTTTTATAGTGTTGTTTGCTGAAACGAAAGGATACAAAAAGGCCCTAACTAGTGGGCCTTAGTTTTGGGGTAAATTTGGTTTGTTCATAAACCCATTGTTTCTAGATTTTGATCCCTCTTCGACAATCCTTACCAAACTTCCAATTTGGGTTCGACTTTCAAATTTGGCTACCCATCTTTGTCGCTTTTTAGGTTTTTAGGGCATAGGAAATTCCTTGGGTCGTTATCTTACCACATATACCTCTAGATGGAAGTATGGCATGTACACCTGCAGAAGAATATGTGTGAAAAATGACATTAGCAAAGGACTACCAATTTAAGTAAATTTAAAAATTGGTACTTATCATTGGAACTAATCACTATACTATGAGAATATTATGTTTTGGTACTACGTTTTTCTTCAAACTAACGATTTATAGAATTCCTACCCTCTGTTGAATTCCAACAAGAAATGACACATTAGAACTTGTAAATCTAAAAGTTGGAAATCTTGTGAACCACCCAATATGGAGGCAAAAACTTCTTCTACTTCTGATCATGAGGAGGATGGTACCGACAATGATATGATTATAGGGGAACATGATTAGAATATCACTAATCATCATACTTATGAGGATTTAGTAGGGATCCTAGTACCCCCTGCAAACAGGCAGTTGGTAAGTCAAGATGTATCTTTGGGTGTTTTGAAACATGCACATGAATTGACTTCCTCTGACACCAAGAAGGAATCTCCTTCTAATCTCAACAATAATCTCCAAATGAATTTGGTTTATCCATCTCCTAAAGGTTGGACCAAGGTTGTGAGACAGAGAGGAAAGAAACTCTCTTTGAAGATCATCACCAAGATGGGTGATTCTTTTGGGCCTGTCAAATCCATGGCATTTCAAGTCCTTAGATGGATAACTGCTACAATAGTGTAATTCATATTTTGTGATAATAGAAAGTATTTATCTACCCAAAAAAAAGTTCTATATGGATTCAAAATACAAGAGAAATGGAGCCTAACCCCAAGAGTGTCAAGAGAATTGAACATATGGCCTATCAATAGAAAACATGCTTTAATGATGAGAACCCAATCAATAGAGCTAACCCTCAAGGCTATATTATTTATTTATCACTATTGTTTTAACTTTTATTTTATTTTAATTTTTTGATATACAATTTTTTTTAATTAAAATAATTATTTTACAATGCAATTAAAAGAAATAATTTCTTTTTAAATATTAACCATTTAAATCATTTTTTTAATTATTTTTTATTTGAAAATAAGTCTTTCAAATAGTTTATATTTTTTTTTTGTAATATTATTAGGAGATATTTTATACATAATTATATTAATGATCAAAACTTTGGTTCGAATTAAATCATGATTTTGGTTTGAATTAAATCATGATTTTAATTTAATATAACATTAGTGTTTGTTTGAAATTGATTTTGGTGTTTTAAGTTTAAAAATTTGAATTTTTAAAACAAAATTATTATTATATGAATTCAGATTTGAGTGATCTATATTATGAATGTTGAGAGATTTATGTGTTTCAAACTATCTATTGTGATTCATCTTCAAGGTAAGATGAAGAACTAGATCATGGCATTAGATTAAATAGATGAAGAGGTATGTTTTCTAGCCTCTAGAATATAACAACTAGTTTCTACTAAAGATTTTTCTTTAATTAATAAACAATTTTTTAATTAAAATAAAGTAATGAATGGAAATGAGCTGTAAATAAAGAATTTAATTATTATTACTATTTTAATAAAAATGAAGGTCAATAATAATAAGGTAAAACTTAATTACTCTAAACAATAAAACTGACAAATAGTAATAAGAAAATGGAAAAAATAAAAATAAAACAAATAAATAAACAAAATAAAAATAATAAGGTCAAATTTAGCTATTCTAAACAATAAAACTAAAAATAGTAATAAGAAAATGAAAAAATAAAATATAAATCAAAATAATGAATTAACTCAATTTTATAATTTAAAAAAATAATAATAATAAAATAAAAAATAAAAAGATGAAAAGTAAATAAATAAGAAATAAAGGAATTCAAAAATTATAATTAAAATAAATAATTAAGTACTATAAAAAGTTAGGAATACGAGGAAGGGATCCAACACTTGCTAATATTCCAGCCATTGTCTCTATTCAGAGTGATAGGCCTCCCTAAACTTATGGTGATGAAAATGATCTATCCTTCCAATGATCCTTGCGTGTTCAATGCAGATGTGATGGTTTGTCTTTTGTGCATGTTCTCCCAAAACGAAGGAGGAGGACCTTCCATGTTTGATGTCAGTTGTGTTCTCAAGAATCCTCTAATTAACTGAGCGTCTAGTTTCACCAATGTATGGAGTCCCATAGGAGCAAGGCATGCCATAAACACCTTTCCCATCTTTAGGGTTCACAAGGTCCTTCACTTATCTTATGGAGCAACTTATCTTGTGGAGCTTTGGATAGTGTTTAGGGGCCTAAATGTCGAAGGAACGTTATGCTTCTTCAGGATCGTAGCAATCTTGTTAGTGGTTCCTTGGATAAATATAATAATAATAATATTGTAATTTTGAAATGGTACAAAAATCCATCCAACGTCGCAATGTGACATACATTGTTGCAATGTTACATTACATTGCAACTTATCCAATGTCGCAAAGTGACAAACATTGTGACAGTGTTACATTACCATTAGAGGAATTTTGAGGTCTAAAATGGTCCTCCTAAGAAAAATGTACAACAAAAATAAAATTTATAAGAACCAATAGGATTCAAGATGAAGATTTCAACCATGGGGGATGATTCACCATTTTTGTAGTAAAAAAAGTAAAAAGATTAAAAAATAATAAAAATAATAAAACTACTTTTTCAACTTGTATTTTCAACTTACCTCCATAAGATTTTATTCAATTTTCGAGCGGCATTACTCGTTGGATGCAAAATTTAATTCCTCATCCAAGAAGTACCCATGTTTCGATAGATCCCGCTACACGAAAAATGAGAAATACATGAGAAAACATGATTGCAATCACACATTTCATGTATTTCTCATTTTTCGTGTAGCAGGGTCCACCAAAAGTATGCAACATGGGTACTCTTTGGATGCGGAATCAAATTTTGCATCCAATGAGTGTTTCTGCTCGAAATTTGAGTAAACCCATAGGGAGATAGGTTGAAAATACGAGTTCAAAAAATAGTTTTTTCCCTCTAAAATTTGATGATGTAATCTAATCTAGTTCTATTATTTCCACTATTATTTTATAATTTCCTTAGGAGGCCCATTTTAGACCTGAAAATTCCCCTAATGATCGCAATTTATTCAACATCGCAATGTGACATTAAAAAATTAGTCAACCACAACTACTAATGTTGTTATCTATATTCGACTATTTTTTACTATGTTTGATATTCAACACTCTCCAAATTCTGTCAAACATAATCAACTTTAAATATTATTGATTAATGTTAATAATCAAGCATAGTGAACCACATTAGTTAAACATAGATAAACATAGTCAAGAAAAGTCAACAATTAGTCAAACATAGTCAACCATGACAAGCCATGGTCAACCACGACCAACCATGGCCAACCATGGTCAACCATCTACAACCAAGGTCAGCCATGGCCAACCATGATCAACCAAAGTGAACCATAATTAATTAAGGTCAACCATCTCAAGCATGAGTTGGTCAACCATGATCCACAATGGTTCACTAAGGTTAGCCATGGCCAACCGTGAGTAGCTAAGGTCAAATAAGGTCAACCATGTTTAAATGTGATCAACTATCATCAACCATGGTCAACAACAGTCAACCATGTTAACCATGAGTAACAATGGTTGACTAAGGTCAAACATGGCCAATCATGATCAATGATGGTAAACGAAGGCCATCCATGGTTAAGCATGGTCAACCAAGATCAACCATGGTCAACATGGTCAACCAAGATTAACCATGGTCCAACATGGTAAGCTGAGATCAACAACAACTAACCATCGTTAGTTAAGGTCAACGAACATCAACATGGTTAGAATGGTTGCACATATTCACTAACATCAACCAAGGTCAACCATGCTTAACCATGATTAACCATAATGGTAAATGAAGATCTCTATGGTGAAAATGGTCGAACATGGTCAACCAAGTTCAGTCATGGTCAACCATAGTCGAACATGGTGAACCAAGATCAAATATGATCAACCATCATAAACCAAGAACAATCATGGTCAACCATGATCATCCAAGGATAACCAAGATGAACATGGTTAACCATGGTAAACTATAATCAACAACAATTATCGATCAAGATCTCTAAGGTTAGAATGGTCATACATGGTCAACCAATTTGTGTATGGTTGAATATGGTCAACTATTATGGTCAATCAAGGTCTCTATGGCTAATCATAGTCAACTTTGGTCAACTTTAACCATAGCCAACAATTGTCAACTTTTACCATCTGTAATCAACCCTAATAAAGCATGGACAACCATGATCAAGCATGGTCATCTTTGGTCAACCATAGTAAACCTTGAACATTTCATGATCTATCAACTTGTAATGGCCATACATAGTCATCCATGTTAAGAATGGTGGAACGTGGTCAACCTAGGTTCTATGGTTGAATATGGTCAACCTCAACAACCATGTCAACCGTTAATGTAATAGTTTTTGTAACATTAATGTAAGCTTGATGATGGTCCACCTCCTCAATATTGATCAACCTCATCAACCCTTGTCAACAATGGTTAATGAATCCACCCCACACACATAAGCTATAACTAGCATAATCAAATTTACTATTGTAGTTTATATACACAAATCAAAAACATTTTCAATCTTTTATACACCAATCAGCGTACGAAATTAAAACCAATCAACATATATCAACCACATTTCTAAACATGGTTGTACCAATCTAATAAAAAAAAAAAAAAAAAAAATGAACTTCGAAGATGATCACGATTTTTTCACTTTACCAATGAAACTTAAATTAATCAATAACGATCATTAATACCTACATCACGAAATAGACAACCATTAGAGGCGTTGTCTACTGATGCCAAGAATTCACCCAAGCAATAAATTTCTCACGAGAATCTGGCAAATAAAATTCAAAAAATGAAAATGATGAAGTGTTTGAATCATTATTTTATGGTGAAAATAGATTGAGCACCATCAAAAATTCCTAGGGCACCCAAAATCCTAAAGTTTAACAAATATAAACAAAATTTTTAAACACCAAATTTTATCATAATCATTCCAAAATTTAAATTATTTTTTAGACTAATTTATGGACTCTTTACACTACGCGATAAGTAGATTATATGTTCTCAATTCAATAAAATCCCCTCTAAAGAGATTATCCATATTCATGAAAAGAGTGCCGAGGAAAACTTCATTTGAATAAATAATAAAAAGAATGCAATGTCAGATTCGTACGATCATTAATGTATTAGAAGTAAAGCTATAATATTCTATAAATAATACGTATTATAGAATTTTACGATAATCCTTTAATAAAGTTTGGAATTTTTTTTTTTACTATCCAAGAATTCAACTCAATGTCAACTGAGTAGAATATTTAATCAACATTGAATTTATAATATTCGGTAAATTATATATGAGATTTTGAAATGGATTTCCTTGTAAAAGAATGAGGATAACAGTTTTTAATAATTATAATGTAAATGAGCAGAGGATTTTTTAATAATTATGATGTGTGTATTCATGCATCTTTTTTCGTATAAATGATATAATATTTTTAATTAGTAATAAATTATATATATTTGATTAATGTTGTTTTTAAATTTTATATAAAAAATATAAAATTTAGGAAAATAAATTATAATTTAAATATAATTTTTTAAAATCTAGTTTTGTAATTTAGAATATAAGTCTATAATTTTTGAAAAAATAAAAATTATTATTTTTATAAGTATTAAATTTTTATTATGAAAATGTGAGTATTAATGCTGGTAAGGATAAATTTGATTTTAAATTATTAATTTGAATTTGAATTTTCATGTTTTATTTTAAGATTTTAATATTATAAATTTATATATGATAGATATATTTAAATTATAATATTAATTTACAATAGCTTATTTATTAAAATGCATATATGTTCTTATATCTTAAAGATTAAAGAGAGTCAAAAGTAAAAGGAAAAAAAGTGTTGTGGTTACATTGAATTATTATGGACATTTGTAAATTGTTAACATGATATAATAAGGATGCTTACTATCACCATATATGATAGAAATAATAAGAAGATAAAAAAAATATTGCGGAATATTAAATAGTCATTTTTACTAATTTCCATCTTTATTTCTAAGTATTATTGTTCGAAGAATAAAGAATTATCTATAAAAATGACATAAAATGATCTTTAATAGTTATAACTAAAGCAATAGATTAATTTTATGGATTATTAATTTTGCTACACTTCAACAATGAGCTTTGTCTCTATAGGTGATGTGCGTGTCATATTTAGGCTTGTAAGTCGGGAATTATTTTGGGGCTAGTAAGCCCATGTACATATATGTTTTAGGTTACTATATCTATATTGATATGTTTTGAGGCTATAGAACTTAGTTATGTAAATATGAAGTCACATGGATATTAATAAAATATGCTACTCGTGTAGACCAAGTTAAAGAAAAGAGTATGAGGAGCTAAGACTCTATGAGCGTGAAATAAGGAAAAAGGATGATTGAGGAAGTGATTAAGCCTAGGTGGCTAGGCTATTATTAAAAAATTCATATGTCATAGAGTGCACATGTTTTATCATAACTCCATAAATTTAATTTAGAGAGTGCCAATTGTCAAGAGTAGGGACATGCAAAAAATAGTGAACAGAGTGGCAATCATTCCATCATCCGTTATACCATTTTATGGAAAAATCTAACAAAAATCCTTTTAGGGGAATAAGGGGAAACCGTGTGACCTATTTTATCATTCAGTAAATACTAGGTGGATTTGGAAAAAGCGAGATAGTTTCGTTGTGTTTGAAGATGTTGTCATTGATGATAGAGAAAAGGGGTGGACACTTTGGTTTATATTAAGCAGGCACCCGATTGGTTATAGATAGAAGCAAGGGGGGCACCCTTTAATAAATTGAAGAAAAAAAGGAAACATGTACAAACCTCAAATTTGTGTAAAATTAAGAAAACGAGGCCAAAACGTCAAACCTTCACAAAACATTGAATTTTGTATAACATGGAATGACCCACAAGTCTAAATATTTTAGACCTTCATCATTAGTTAATACATGTGAAAATCCCTTGTTAATTTCCAATCGATCTATCACATGCTCGAAATATAGTTAGTTGCTAATGGAGGATATCAAATGATAACTTGATATCTTCATATACTTCAACCCCAATCACACTCCAGAGTCACAAAGTGTCAATTGGTTTATGCCTAAAGTTTAAGTACCTATTGAAACTTTGAAATATTAGAAGTCACACAACATAGGAGTTTATACCTTTTTTAATATCCAATATGAGTTGAAGTCGATGGTCATGGAAGTGTTATGGTACAAGAGTTGAACCATAAATTCTCTTAAAATATCAATGTATTGGGAACATCATGGATCACCCAATATCTTATATGGTTGGAACTTGATCATATCCCTTATTCATGAGGAACTAAGGTGTAGCACCTAAGGGCTAAGATCTCATGGTACATGGCCATATCAACAATTTGACAATGTAGATAGAGTTTTATTTCTCTAATAATATAGTAAAGCTCAACCGCTAGTCATACTGACAGGTCACATGGGTGCTAAGTTATAGTACCCAAGTTATTAGAGCCCTTGAAAATTCACACACTACCATTATGGCCAAAAAGGTGCAAAGGTTAGGATTGCCCAGATAGATGATATATTATATTTTGTTCATGCTCCTAGACTTGAGAAGTGTTAAACCTATTCTTGTCATTTTTAACTAGATGGATCATGTTGGTTAAGTTTTTTGTGTGTAAATTATTTTTGGAGTTCCTAATATCCAAAGAGAAATAGGAAAAATTTGAAGATCATGCCATATCCGCCTAGTAATGGTGATAACTAATATTAAAATTTTGATATTCCGAAATTGAGGTTTAGGGCATATTTGATACACTAACATCAAACTACAGTTGGTTACATATCTGGGAATATGTAATGTTTATAACCGCCTTGGGAAAAGAAGGTTGGACAACTAGGAACTTGAAAAAGAAAAGCTTTAAAATAGTTATTCTAAATAAAAAAGCAAACATATATATATATATATATATATATGTTTTTCTAAAGAAAATGAACATATATGAATTAAATTGTTGACGCATGTATTAATGAAATTATAAATTGAGTATTTATTAAGAGTCAATGAAATGGTAGCACAGAAGGTAGAAGAAAATAATAGAGGTAGAGAATAGAACATACAACTTGATTTTAAATATCAAGGAAGAGCCTAGTGATATATAATTAAAAAAGAATCAAAACAATGCAGTGGACCAAAATCAAGATGATTTAAGACTAGAGATAACTAAGGTACCTACAAATAATTGTAGAGAATTATAAATAATGTGAATGAATTAGAGTATATTAATGATCAATGAGGATTGTGGTGAAAAGAAAGCAGAAGAAAATATTTAATTGGAGAAGAGAATATTGTAGATCAAATATTTGAAAGGATTGGTGTCCCATGTATGTTAGTTCCTATAGTAACCTTAGGATGATTCCTATATAAACCAATCAATTAAAATAAGTTTTATGGTTTTCTATTTTAATGGTTTCCATGAATATCTTGTGCCTTATGTTATTCTTTTGAAACTGGTGTTTAATTATGCTTGAATTCTTCAAATAAGTAAATATTTGTCATATACTAATAACCCCCACCTCCTCAATATAATTTTGTATCCAATAATTAATATCAAAGTAGGATCCTTCAAATGACGTCTAACCACTTGAAGGTATATCTTAGAGAGACAAATGGCCCTTCATGATGGATCTTTCTGAAAGAGATCCCTAATATTTAAGGGAAAAAATTATGAACTATGGAAGATAAGAATGAAGACCTGTATGATGTTTCTAGGTTTGGAAATTTATCTATGTTTTGTCACTGCTTGTAAAGTTCCTCTAACACCTCCAATTTCTCTAGAGGATACAAGATACTTTGTACATGTTATGAAAAAACATTGGATTACATTTTATGTGACCTTGTAGAATCAAAATTTGTTAATGTAGTGTGTATCTTCTTAAGATATTTGGAGTAAGCTTCAAAAACTCTATGAGGGATATGAAAATATAATTGTGGCTAAGCTTCAAACTTATAAGATTCAAATTGAGATTCTAAATATGAATGAAGAGGAATATAATGCAAGATTCTCCCTTCATGTAGATGAGGTTGTGAATACCATTAGAGGATATGATGAAAAGATTATTAATCAATAATTTTTGAAAATGTGTTGAGATCTCTTCCTTGGAGACTTAACACAAATTTCCATACACACTAAGTTCATGATGAAATGTAAGTGTGATCTAAGAAGCCGAGTCATATTTAATGCTAGTGGTCATGATGCAATCGAAGGATGAAAAATCGCATGAAGACATGTTTCAAAATAAGTTATGAAAGGAAAGATGGAATACTTTGATGATGACATTTTTATTTTAATCTAGTATATAATTTATGAAATTTGTATCTTTTTTCTTTTAGGCCAACTTTTGGGATAATTTCATCCCAAGCAATAGAGTTGGGAGTGACTTATAATCTTGACTAGAATGACGTAATATTCCCTTGCATAAGGGGGGTGAATTCTAGATGATTGGTTACTTGAGAAAGATACTTACATTGATTTGTTAGTTGATGAGAGAAGCTTGATCATTTCTCTAGCTTTGTCTAAATAGGTAGATGAGGCTAGCGTTGTACCTCATTGCTAGAGTTACTAATGTCCAATGTTGAGATAGTACATATTTTTATGGGCCCTTAGGACGCTTAATATTAAGTGTCATGATAGTAGGATTCATTAGGAGTTAAGAATGAAACAATATTATTCTTACAAATTTGCCTTAACACTATTTGTACCACACTATTAGGAGTTAGAGTGAGCATCCATACATGCCATCAATGCAGGCATTGTGGAGGTTTTATAAATTTAGAACCCGTCCACCACAAATTAGCCAACCAATTAAATATATAACCATTTGATGTCATTTATTGTAATAAATGATTAATATTTCAAGAGATACTACATCTTCATTAAGCTCTAGTCAATCTTGGGGAACCTCCTGATTTTAGATGATGCATTTATGAGAAGGAATGTTCACCAATCTTGGGGCACCCCTGATTTTAGATGATGCATTTATGAGAGGGAATGTTCACCCTTAAATTGGTATTCAGAATACTAATTTAAATCAGAAAATAAACATCAATAAAAATACAAAACTATAAATACATATTATTTCTATTACTTATTATATTTTTTTATATAAATCAGGAAAACGAACTTCCTAAAATTTTAATAGATCACCATGGAAGGTGATGAAAGGCTATTACAAGTGAGATACGAATCTTTTTCTTCCACACAAATAGATGTCCATTCTTCCTCCACTCCGCGCACCAGCTGCTCATGGTCGTGACATCCCCTAACGTTATGATTACCATGGGCCTCGACAGTGAAGGAGGTCTCTACGAACGACTCTACAAAGACTTGCAGAGCCATGCAGGGTTCCTTTCTTCATTATTACTTATAATCAATTTGTATTGCAGGGTTCCTTTCTTCATTATTACTTATAATCAATTTGTATTGTTTCCTATTATAAATAAATTATTCCTGTACACGTTATTTTATGAGAAGGACAATTAATTAATAGAGTGAATTTACTGTGCAGGATGGTCTAGTGCTGGGCTCACGCCATTTTTAAATGACGAGTCCTAGAACATTGAATTATATGGTAGCGAAAAGTCAATATAAATGTAAATAAAAACAAGTTACTAGAAGACTACTTTATATCAATATACGATTGTCATAAGTAGTGATTGTCAACCTAATTAAAAAAAAAATAAACAAAAAAGATAAACTTCAGTGAAGATCATCATGATTATAAACATTAAATATGTTTTACATTATGGGAGCATTGATTCTGTACCCCACACCTTATATTATGCCATCAGATGAATGGTTGTTTATTTCATTTATTACTCCTTTTTGTTATCACATTTGATCATCTAGTTCACGGTTACCTTGCAAAATGTATTCTAAGTATTATATTTAATTTTGATGGGTCTCTTTTGCATGTCCAATTTTTAAATAGGTATACAAAGATGTCATGCAATATTAAACACTTGGCTACTTTATAACCCATTGGAGCAAAATTTTACTTTATAATTGGTTAGAAAGAAATTGACAACTTAAAGTTAATTGTTTTTTTAAGAAAAATTGGATGTTTAAAGTATTATTTTCTTATTTTTCAAGATCAAGATTGACTTATGGCTTGAGAAACTATTACCCAAAGGCATCTAAGTCATAAAAATCACTTAAAGATGAATTTTTAAGTATTATTAATTTAATTTATTTTTTATGATTTTTTTGAAGATAAAGAAAAAAAGTTATTAATTTTTTTAATATTAAATTGTTTTTTAAATAAATTTTAAATTTTAAAAATAAATTACTTAATAAAAGATTAAAATTATTCAATTCAACCTTTCTAAATAAATACCATTAATATTAAAAATTTTCTTTTAATAAGTTTTTTTTTTTTTAATAAATTTTAGAATGAAATAACTACTTTAAACAAATGTATGATTAATGAATTATGAATATTTCAAGTCAAACAAATTTTTAAAATATATATATATTATTTATTTATTATGGTTAATGGATCATTAATGACATTTTTAGACGATATTTTTTTGGTGGATTTTCTCTAAAATCCTTCAATTTTTTTTGTTTGGAATAATGATTTTGTACTCTGTGTAATCCACACATTCTAAATGTCCCAAGGATTTTCAAGAATCATAAATCTATTTATACATTTTACAAAATAAAAATTACACAATCTTACAAAATCTTCTAAGATTAAAATATTTAAAATTTATATTTTTTTAATTAAAATATTATTTAAAAATTATATTTTTTAATTAAGGAAAAATTATAAATAATAATAAAATAATTTTAAAAATTAATTAATTTATAATTTAGATTTTAATTATTAAGTTACACTTTTGTTTTTATAAAAAGGTTACATATTCTTTTAATTAATATTAATGGCCAGAATGTACACATAAATTATTATTGTTATTGAGAAATTTTCACTTTTACATTATTAATTTTAATTCATCGTAATTTATATTAAGAGATATACCTTTTATTACAAACGTGCACTTTATTTTTTATTTTTTTAATTTCAAATTCTAATCAGAAAATTGAATATGAAAAATGTTCTCATATTTACTTCATCTACTCTAAATCAATGGATAGAGATTAAAATGATAACTTCTTCGCACATTGAAATTATCTTTTTAAATCACGTTTAAATTAAAAAAATTAAAAACATAATGAAATTTTTACTATACCACTTGCAATTAACAACATATAAGGACTAATAAAAACAAGATTCACATACATTGAAATGTGGTTTGGATTGATAATAACTGGTTTCATGTGCATTTACGGAATGCCATTTTGGTCTTTTCTTCACTTTCCTCTACAGTTCCATTGGCACATGGATCATTGTGTTTAGTGGATCATTACACAAATGTGATCATTAGTGTAGTGGATCATCGAAGTGGGGTTTAGGTTTATAATATTATGTATTAGTTTTATAATACTATCTTAAGTTTATAATATTAAGCTTTAGGTTATGAAATAAGTTTATAAGAATATGTTTTGGTTTTATAATATTATGTTTTAGGTTTATAGTATTACGTTTTAGGCGGATAAAAATATGTTTTAGGTTTATAATAATATTAAGTTTTATTATTAATATTAATAAAAATTATTATAATATTAATAAAAATTATATAATATTAAAATTAATTATTAGTAATTATAATAATCTTAATCTTTATATTAATAATATCATATTAATTAAGACATAAATATATTATTAATATAATAATAATATTTTATGTAACAATTTATTTTCATATCAATACTAATGTTATTAATAATATTATTAGAGATATTTAATAACAATAATATTAATTTTGTAGAGATTTCTGAATAATAATATGTAGACAGATCATATATATTACACAATGTTATTCCAGAGATCTTTACAAGATAATTAATCTTTGAAGTCTCTGAGCACTAATAATATTAATACATATAATTAATAATAGTAATAATAATAACAACAACGAAAACATTCAAATTAATATTAAAAATATTTTCATAATAATTCATTTCCAATATAGTTTTTAATAGTCTCCAATTTGTCTAAACTGACACCATTTTTTGAGTGCTAACCATGGAGGCCTATAGTGGATGGTCAGGGTTAACCATAGTCAAACCATGGTTAACCATCAACTTTAGTCAAACATAATTGACTATTATTATTATATATTAATATTAATAGTTAAACATAGTCAAACACATTATTTAAACATAGTCAAACAAAGTCAAAATTTATAGCCAATGTTTAAATAGTTGACCATGATAAAACTTGCTCAACCCTGTGGTGACCATATTTAACAATAGTCAACCTTGTTCACTCATAGTCATCCTTAGTCAATGTAACTCAACCCTATTGAATTATAGTCAACCATGGTTAACCAAAGTCAAACATTGTCTACCTACTTAGCTAAGGGCACCCTTGGTCAGCCATAATCCATATTTATAAATATTTAGTAATTACAATAAATTTTTTATTAAGCTTGGGAGGACCCTTAATTTTCTATTTATAATCGGAAAATTTACACCACATAGGTAGGCTAGGTGGTCTCAACTTGCCCAGTGGGAAACCAAGTTTGTTGGCCACCTATCCTCGTTATAAGCCATCAAAAAACAGTAAAGTTTTAGTGTTTCTAACCAAGATAAGTATGTCTCTGTTTCATGACAAGACTCTATATGTCTATCTGTCCATAAGCGTGCATAATATAAAGTAAATGCTACCCAAATATAAAAACAAAAAGAAACTAGGTAAACTGACTATCCCTGCTTAGTCTTCCGATGTCGATTTCAACAGTGTCGAATCCTTGATACTTTCCCAGGAATCTTAGTCAATTCAATGATGCATGGGATATGCCTTTGAATTATGTCTAGTGGGATATCCTTCTTGTGGAGTTGGAACTAGATTTGCTGCAAATCCTGTTTGTAGTTTGGCATGTCTTGGAGAGAGAGATCCATCCTCACTGAGATTTGTTCCATGGCCTTCCCCAATAGGATTTTCATAAACTAGTAGAGGTATAAAGTCAGTTTGAACTGGGTTATCCTTCCTCTAGTATTCCCAGGGTCCAAGACTAATGTCCTCCAGTTCTCTATCTCCTCCTTTGTCTCACTACTCTGTTTGATTTTTGCTTGCCATTCTTCTAGCAAATTTCAAATTCCTTCGTTCGCTCCCTCCTGATATGCCTCAACGTCTTCACTAATGAGGTTCTCAACTGACTTCCTTCCTCTTCGGGGTTCTGACGTGCTCGGGTCTTTAGCCTTTGCCGACTCCTGACCTCATCTTTTGTGACCTCTTCCTCTTGCTGGCCGAGCCATCTCAGTACTGTTTGATACCTGTTCATAAGAAAGAGGTGTTATCCTCTAGCTTTGGATCATTTTACAGTCTTGCTTTGAATTTTCAATGTCGGCATTCTCTCTCTTCCTTATCTTAACCCAATTACGCATAGAGCAGGGTGCAGGGTGGTCGATGGCCCAGTCATGAGCCGTGGTTGGGCTCCATCTCCCTTTAAGCTTCTCACTCCTCCCTCTCTGATACCTCACATACCCAATAAGGTTGACAGGTCCCTACCAAGGCCATCCATGTAACCCTCGCATCAACTCAGACATTCTTCTACCGTGGTATGCCATCCTGTTCCCCTCTGCCCAGTAAGCTAGTGCCATGTCTCTTCTCTTTTCATACCCTTCCTCCCCTAAGGTATCCTAGTAGGTTTCTCAGTGCGGCTACTACTCCCAATTCCCAGGTCTTGCTGAGGTTTCATCCACTGATACACCCACCAACCCTGCAGTTTGACTACTCTTTACTACCCTTAGCTTCTACCACTGAGCTGCCACCTACCCATCCCCAACACCTGACCTCTCTCGGTCTGCACCATGCGAAGCCCAGAGTCTCAGTGTTACCCACAAAAAGGGGCTCACGACCACTGTCCAAATCAGTTGTCGACGATATGATAGCTACGACGCAAATCCAAACTAAAACAACGTGATGCCTTTGCGAATTTCCCTTGTGTTTCCCCCAATTTCCCTTCCCCGGTGTCTCTTAATACCCCCAACAAGAATCAAACCAGTTTGACATTATAAGGGAGCCATAGTTCTAAGATACATACCTGTTTCTGCTCCTAGGTTTTGACCATTGATGTCACTGCCTTCTTTCTGTACTGCTCCAGCTCCTTACTCCACAAACCATAATACAATTCCTCCTCCCCTATCTTTCCTTAATTGCTATGCCTCTGACCTCGTCCCTGCAGTATCTGCCACCCTTGCATGTACTCATGCGAAGGGCCACTGCACCCATCGCCTTGAGCGTGTGGGGGGTGGTGTGACGTACCTTGCCTTTATTCTTTATAACTGCCCATATGCCCTGCCATCCTCCAGCACACACCCTGATCGGGGTTATTTAGTAATTACAATAAATCTAACCAACGTCGCAATGTGACAAACATTGTTGCAATGTTATATTACATTTCAATTTATGTAATGTCATAAGGCAACGTTACAAAATTTTTCAATCACATTTAATAATGTCGTTGATTGTGTTTGACTATTTTGACAACTTCGATCAATCATAATCACATATTAATATTATTGATTTATAATATTCAAACATGTTGTGTCATCAAAATGGTACATAAATCTATCCAATGTCGCAATATGATAGACATTGTCATAGTGTTACATTACATTACATTAGTGGCAATGTGATATTACAAAATTAGTCAACCACATTTACTAATTTTGTTCAGTGTGTTCGACTATGTTTGATAGTCAATAGTCTCCATCTTCTGTCAAACATAATCACCTTTTAATATTATTAACTAATATGAATAATCAAACATAGTCAACCATATTAGTCAAATAAAGACAAGCATAGTTAAGTAAATTTAACAATTAGTCAAACATAATCAACATTCATGGTTAGTTAAGGTCTCTGTAGTGAACCATGGTCAACCATGGTCAATCATGGCAATCTATGAGCAACCAAGCTCAACTATGGCGAACCATGAGCAAGCATGGTAAACCATGATTAACCAAGGTCAACCATCTCAACCATCATCACCTATGATCAACCATGAATAACCATGGCCAATTGTGGTCAACCATGGTGAACCATGAGAAACCATGGCTAGTCAAGGTGAACCATTCTCAACCATGATCAATGATGGTTAACCACGGTCAACCATGGTCATCCAAGATCAACCAAGATCAACAATGGTCAACAATGGTCAACCATCTCAACCATCATCACCTATGATCAGCCATGAATAACCATGGCCAATTGTGGTCAACCATGGTGAACCATGAGAAACCATGGCTAGCCAAGGTGAACCATTCTCAACCATGATCAATGATGGCTAACCACGGTCAACCATGTTCATCCAAGATCAACCAAGATCAACAATGGTCAACATGGTCGACTAAGATCAAACATGGTAGAACATGGCCAACCAAAATCAAACATGGTCAATTGAGTTTAACCATGATCAATCATGGTTAACCATGGTCAACTAAGGTCAATGAATGTCAACATGGTTAGAATGGTTGAACATGGTCAACTGATGTGAATGACAGTCAACCATGATAAACCATAATGGTTAATCAAGATCTTTATGTTTATAATGGTTGAACATGGTGAACCAAGATCAACCATCATAAACCAAGGTCAACCATGGTCAACCATGGGAAAACAAGATTAACCAAGATGAACATTGTTAGAAAAATTGCACATGGTCAACCAATGTCTCTATGGTTGAATATGGTCAACTATAATGGTCAATCAAGGTCTCTAAGGTTAACCATAGTAAAATTTGGTCAACATTTACCATAGCGAATGTTTTTCAACTTTAGTCAATTGTAGTAAACCATGGTCAACCATGGTTGCCCATGATCGACCATGGTCAACAATGATGAAACATGGTCTCCTTTGGTGAACCATTCTTAACCTTGAACATTCCTTTCTTTATCGACTCCAAATGGCCAACCATGGTCTTCCATGGTTAGAATGGTTAAACATGGTCAACCAAGGTCTCTATGATTGAATATGGTCAACCATAATGGTTAATTAGGATCTTTATGGTTTAATATCATCAATAATGGTCAACCCTCTTCAATCATGATCAACCCTATCAACCATTTCAAACATTAATGTAACTATTTTTGTAACATAATTTAATGTAACATTAGCATTAACATTAATGTAAGCTTGACCATGGTCGACCTTGTCTATCTTGATCAACCTCATCAACCCTCGTCCACATTGGGCAACCATAGTTAATGAATACACCCAATACATAGACTATAACTATTATAACCACATTTACTAATGTAGTTAATATACGTCGATCAAAACTTTTTTCAACTTTTCATATGTCAATCCAATTAATATATATCAACCACATCAATAAATATAATTATATTAATTTAACGAAAAAATGAAAAAAAAAAAAAAATTAACAAAAATAATAACAAACTTTTCCCTCGCCATTTAAACTTAATTGAATGATCATGAATAGATACATGACAAAATAGAACATCATTAGATCCTCTTGTCTCAATTCAATAAAATCCCCAGATAAAAATATTATCCATATTCATAAAACGAGTGCCAAGGAAAACATCATTTCAATAAATAATAAAAACACTGACATGCTAGCTTTGAACCATCTTTAATGTATTAGCACTAAAAGCTATAACATTCTATAAATCATATATCTATATATAATCTTAAGATGCTTTGTTAATACAATTTTGAAATATTTTTTAATTATATAATAATTCAATCTCAAATATGTACAATATTTAACATTAACTTCATAATATTTGGTAAATTATGTATGAGATTTTGAAATGGGTTTCCTATATGACTTTGAACAACTCATAATATAAGTGAGCATAACATTTTTTAATAATTATACTAAGAACGAGTATAGGGTGATTTAATAATTGTGACGTGTAAATTATTCGAAATTTTTTCTTTTAAATGATATATTTTTTTATTATTAATAAATGATGTAAATTTGATCATTATTGTTTTTTAATTTTATATAAAAAAAATATAAAATTTTGAAAAATAAGATTTAAAGATAATTTTGAAAAATCTAATTTTACAATTTAGAATATAAATTTTAAAAAGCGTATATATCAATTTTGAAATTATAATTTTTTTAAAATCAAAATGCAAATAATAGTATTTGTATGTGATAAATTTGATTTCAAATTATTAATTTGAATATCAGTTTTAATGTTTTACTTTAAAATTTTAATATATATATATATATATATATATATATATAAAATAAATTTGATTTCAAATTATCAATTTGAATTCCAATTTTGATGTTTTGCTTTAAAATTTTAATATTGTTTATATATATACATATAATCTACAATATTCTTCTTATTTAAATGTATGCATATTTCTATAACTTACATTCTAAATATATGAGAATTAAAAAGAGCAAAAAAGAAGAAGGGAACAAGTGTTGTCATTATTATGAATTATTATAGGCATTCATAATGGTTAAAATGGTATAATATAGCTATACCATTAATATATATATGTATATAGATAAAAAAAATCATTATGAAATATTAAAGTCATTATTACTAATTTTTAAGTTTATGTCTAAACATTATAATTCAAATAATATAGAAATATTTACATAAATTTATCTTTAATCATTATACTTAAAATAATGCATATATATAACTATTAAAGTAATGCATACATTATATGGATTATTAATTTTGACATACTTCCACAATGACCTTCGTTTGTGTGTGTGGTGTGCCTATCATGTTTAGGTTTGTGAGTTAGGGACTATTTTGGGGCTAGTAAATGCATGTACATATGTGTTTAAGGCTACTATTTCTATGTTTATATGTTGTGAGGTTATAGAAGATAGTTTTGCAAATGTGAAGTCACATGCATATTAATAAAATATGCTACTACTCTAGACCATGTCAAACAAGAGGGTATGGGGGGCTAAGACTCCATAAGTGTGAAATGAGGATAAATGATAAGTGATGAAGAGATTAAGACTAGTTGGCTAAGCTATTACCAAAATAGTCCCAATTCATATAGGGTATGTGTTTTATCCTAACTACATAAAGTGAATTTAGAGAGTGTCATTTGTCAAAAGGAGGAACATACATAAAATATTGAAATGTGTTGGAGTCATTCCAACATCCATTATACCATTTCTCCAAGGAAAGTTGACAAAAATCCCTTAGGGGAAGAAGGGGAAATCATGTGACCTACTTTATCTTCTAGTAAAATGGTGTCATCAATGTTAAAGAAAAGGGGGGACCCTTTGGTGTATATTAAGGTGATAACCCATTGGGTGCGGATAGAATCAAAGGCGTCAAACCCTTATATAATGTGAAAAAGGTTGGAACATGTAAAACACTCAAAATTTCACCAAAAAGAGAAAATGAGGACAAAACCTCAAATATTTGCAAAAATGCCAAATTTTATATAACATGGAATGACCCACAAGACTCATGATTTTGGAACCTTGCCATTAGTTAGTAGATGTAAAAATCCCGTTTTAAGTGCCAATCCATTTATCAAATGCTTGATAGATCAGTAGTTCCCAATGAAAGAGCTCCCAATATTAGTTGATATCTTTGTATACTTCAACCCCCAATTGTAGGTCATAATCACAAAGTGGCATGGGTTAATGTCTATGGGTTAAGTGCCTCTTATAACCTACAGATATTAGAAGTTAGAAAACATATGAGTTTACATATTTCTTGATATACAATTTGAGTTGAAGCCTCTGCTCAAGCCCATGGTCATGGAAGCATTATGGTGTAAGACTTGAGCAAAAAACACTCTTCAAATCTCAATGTTCGTGGAATTTTATAGAGGCACGAGATCATGGATCACTTGATATATGATATGGTTGTTACTTGGTCATAACCCCTAATCACGAGGAACTAAGGAGTAACACCTGAAGGCTAAGAGCCCTCACTACATTACCATATCGAAAATTCAAAAAACCACAAATTTTTATTTCTCCAATAATCTCGTATAACTTAACCATTGGTCATAGTAACATGTGAGATGGGTGCTAATATGTAACACCTAACTAAGTACAGTCCCTAGAATATTGGTGCAATACCATTATGGATAAATAATGCAAAGGATGGGATTTCCTGATAGATTATATATTGACTTTGGTCATGCTCCTATACGTAAGGAGCATAGGTTTAATTCCAAAGTCTTAGAGTTATCTAGACAATGTCACCTTGCAAGATTTATGATGAAAGTGAATGAAAAACTCTTGGATTTCACATATGCATTCCATAGGAAGCATCAATAGATGAGAAGGTAGGTGACATTCATAGATATAATTCTAATTATCTGTAATCAGATGGATAATCTTTGTCAATATTTTTGTGTGTAAGATGGTTTCAATATTTCTTAATATCCCAAGAGAAATGGGCCAGATTTGAAGTTAAGGCCATAACATCCTGGTAATAGTGATAGCTAATATTAAAATTTTGATATGCCAAGTTTGAATCTTAGGGAATATTTGATATCCTGACATGAAACTTCACCCAATCACAAATCTGAGCATATGTAACGTGTATAACTACCTCCGGAAAACAAGGTTGGACAACTGGGAGCTTGAAAAGGAAAGGTGTTGACATCGAGTTAGGACATACAAAACAAAGCCCATATATTAATTACACTATCGAAGCATGTATATTAAGTTATGAATTGAGTTCCTATTAAGAGTGAAAGAATTAATAACATAGAAGATAGAAGAAAATAAGAGAGGTAGAGAAAAGAACATACAACTTGATGTTAAATAGGAAGGAAGGGGCTAGTGTAGAATAGAGATTGAGTAACTTGATTGCATAATTCAAAACGACAAAGTGGACTAGAATCAATACAGTTAAATATTAGAGACAATTGAGGTATGTACAGAGAATTGCTAAAAAATTGAGTGAATTAGAGTATATTAATGATCAAATAGGATTGTGATTATCCCAAAACAAAAGATAAGATTGAACTAGAGAAGAAAATATTGAAAATCAATGATCTGAATGGATTGGGGTGTCCTATATGTTAGTTCCTACAAATATTGTAACAGTAGGTCGATTCCTACATAAAGCAATAAATTAAATTTAGTTTCTAGTTTTCTGACTAAAGGTTTTCCATGTATGCCGCGTGTCTTATGTTGTGATTATGAGATTGGTCTTTAATTATGCTTGGATTATGTAATAAGTAAAAAAATCTCATATATATATTAACCACCCTTTAAACATAATTGTAAATCCAATAATTAGTATCAGAGTAGGTTCCTTCAAAGTTAGTTTAACTACTAGAAGGTATACATCAGAGAGATAAATGGCTAGTGAGGATGGATCTTTCTAAAACATAGCCCCACTCTTTAAGGTAGAAAATTATGAAAATTGTGAATTTTGGAAGATAAGAATGAAGATCTGTATGATGTTTCTTGGTTTGGAAAATTATCTATCTATTTTTCATGGTTATAAAATTCTAGTAACACCTCCAGTTGATAAAGATGAGAAAACAGTCTTTGAATCTAATGAAAAGAAAATGAATTACATTTTATGTGAACTTGTAGAATCTAAATTTTTTAATGTAGTGTGAATTTGCTTAAGATATTTGAAACAGGCCTCAAAACACTTTTTAAGGAGATTGAAAAGTAAAAGTGGATAAGCTTGAAAGTCATAGGAAGCAATTTGAGTGTTTAAATATGAATGAAGAAGAAGATATTATAGGATTCTCCTTTGATGTAGAAGAGATTTTGAATACCTTTAGATAACTTGATGAAAATATTTATCAATCAATAATTGCTCAAAATGTGTTGATATCTCTTACTTTAATATCTACCGCAAATATTTTAATCATTGAAGAAATTATTGATCTGAACTATCTAACGATGGATGAACTAGAAGGAATTTCTAGTTGCATTTGACATGAGAACAGGAAAAGAGGAATCAGGATTAAAGGAAACATGCTTCTTCAAAGGAAACAAAGGGACATTATTCCTATGATTATTCCATCCATGAATCAAATGTTGAAAAAACTCAATTTGTGAGAAATATTAAAAGAGGATATCAAAAATATAAAGGTAAGCTACAATTCTAATGCTTTAATTATGGTAGAATGTGCTACTATGCTTCTAAATTTCCACATGAAAAAATAATAGGATAGTGATATCAAAAAAGAATACAAGGATAGAAGTAAATTTCATAAAAACAAAAAGGAGAAATCTCTCAAGAAAAAAAGCTTAAATTCCAAAGAATATACTATCTCATTAGAAGAGAATGATGAACATGCATCTAATCAAGAAAACTATGAATACCCACTCATGGCCATGGAGACTCTGGAAAACTGATAAAGAGAAAATAGATCCAACATAAGAATAATTTGATGATGAAGTAGATCTTGAGGGAGAACCTATTTATGCATTAGAAGGAATTGATATCCTCAGAAGTAAGAATAATAAAAATAAGGTAGTACTACAAAAGTATGAAAAAAGGATCATGATAGTAATTAAGTAGCAATCAACCTTCTAACGATAAAACTAGAAGAAGCTAAAATAACAAAGAAAATATTTAGAGATCATATGGATGAAAGGGAAAAAAATTGGGAAAATCTAGAATCAAAGGTGGTTTCCCTTAGAGGGGATATATAGAAATCAAATGTCTAGCTTAATCAAAATTTAATGTTTGTAAAAGGTACTTAGGGTAGTTAGACATTAGATTAAATTCTCATTTCTTGAAGATCCCCTTCTATAAAAAAAGGCTTGGATATAAAGAAACCATGTTAAATTCCAAGGAGAATCAAGCTCAACATCATCCGAAAAGGAAAACCCCAAAAGATATGTTAATGTGATCAAATTATCCATTACTAATAAAAGGATCATTAGGAAATAAGTAAAGGAATAGCATAGTTATGAACCTATCAACAAGAGAGTAAGTACCAAGAATGGAGTGAAGAATCGACAAGAATCTAAATCTCCTCACAATTACTATCAGAACATGTTTAAAAGAACTATTCGTACAAGAAGATAATTCATATATAGGTACCAAAACTTATTTTATGGCTATTTATTTTCTTGTAATCATTTTGGTCATGTGTAAACAAATTTTATATGAAATGACTATGTTATAAATAGAAGTAGAGGATTATAAAAAAACTTAATGAATGGTTTTTTAAGCAACAAATCTAGAAGTTATTATGAAGGTGTTGGAATAAGGAATTGCTTGGGATGGGGGTGGGTGTTGGTGGATCAGTAATTAAGGAAATATTTTTTCTTTTTCTTACTATGCTTACAGTTCCTTCTTATGCTAATTAACTTGTGAGAGAATTCATTCATAAAACAATGAAACAATAATATTAAAGACACACGTATTGAAATGCCAATCACAAGATCAACACACATTTGACACAATATTTTTCACATGGAAACCTAGAGGGGAAAAACCACCAATTTGTTGTTTATTTTATGATGTAAATTAAGAGCCTACTTAATTGCATATGTTTGTTTGTGAACAACAACTCATTGGAGGCACCAACCCCCTTTATTTAGAAAGCACAAAATTTCCAAGAGGCTCCAACCTTCCTTTGATTAGAAAACACGTACATTCCAAGAGGCACCAACCTACCCTTGCCATTGTTCTACTATTTCATATAATTTTCAAATTGAAAACAAAGGAACACAATTATACAAGTATAATACCCATAAATGGTTGTCTGCAGATTCAACTTTAGCACTCTTCCTTCTGTTCTCACATGCAGAATACCTCCTCTTGCTTCTCAGAGAAATACTTCCTCTACACTCTGCCTTCATTATTAAGGGTTCTTCACTGACTGCTCCCAAATGCTACCATCACCATTCTCCACACATCACACTCACTACGCGTGCTTCACTATCGGATAAATTCCCTTAGGTGTTTTAACCTCTCTGTCACTATGCATTTCACTCACAGCTCAATACTCACATATGCTTAACACCCACTTAGCTCAGTGGAAGTTCTCAGTTTTGTTCCTGTGGTGCATTGATCTCAGTGTTGTCTCTGTCGCCATCCACACTACCTGAGAGTGTACTCTTGACATGGCATTCCATTCTTTTCTTGCGTCACCATTTACCAATTTTTTCGCTGCATTGAAATATAAGAATGGGATTCGTTTACTTCACCATCTCACTTTGTGACTCTCCATGCAGAGAATTTAATCTTAGTCCACCTACACATTCCCCTAAGACTCCCCATGCCTACTCATGGCTCAAAAAACTTGACTGTACTTCTGCATGGCTTCCCTGTTCTTCATTTATTTCTATAATATGTGCATGAGATATCAGAGATGGCTTTCTTTCAACATCAAAACAAGCCCAACATTTCTTTGACAGTCACCATTTATTCAAGTGACCAACTCCTATGCCTCATTAACTCTTCAGCTACCGACCCATATGCCTTTAACTCCTCTATATTACACTATATCAGAGCTTTTACACCTCAGGACTTTTATTCATAAAGACATATGAAAAGAGTGAGTTCCGATTTGTCCTGACTCCTTCTTGTTTAGCCCCTTTTTGCATATCCACCATAGGACAGGGGTGCATTGACCGTCGACTTAGCCCTAAGGCGCTAAGTCCTTTGGCATTTTGTCAAGGGCCTTTTTCCTTTGTTAATGCTCTACGCCCTTTTTTCTATTGGTTTACTCTTCACTAAGCGCTAACACATTACAGCCCCTTCCATCGGCCTTTTTCAATTGCAAAATATTATAAAGTGCCAAACTCATCAATCCTCTGATTTTTTACCTTCTAATGTCATGTCATCACTGAGTGTGGCACTTCCTGAGTGGTGACACGTGTCACCTAAAAATGGCCCATTAAGCCCCCTCAAAATGCCAAAAATTCCTGCCATGTGTCCTTTTGTACTGCCACATCATGCTAACATCAGATGCCACGTGTGCTTATCAGAGACAATCTTGTGTTACCATGCATCATTATCAGAGCCAATTTTGTGCCACCGCATGTCATTATCAGAGCCAATCTTATGTCGTCACATGTCCTGTTGGGGGAGAGAGAAAAGGGCTCATCTACCCTTGTTTTTGTGATGAAATCCTTTGTAAACTTATATTTGAGTTCACTGACAATTTCACACTATATTGGAACTTTATGTGCATCGCAATATATTAAAGGTTGTCACGTTCAGAAGTTAGGATTTTTGACCACCGATGTTCTCATTGTCGACCGTTGATGTTCCAATCTTCTTAAAGTTATGATTGCCGATAGTCGAAGTGACGATGTTGTGATTGTCGATATGCCATGCAGCTCTCATGTGTGATCGCCAATATGGCTTTATCATCGAGGTTGTAATCATCGATATGCCTAGACCTATGATCTCCGATATGTGATATTCCTTCCTTCTTAAGGCTTCAAGTCCCAAAACTTTATCATGCCATAACTTTTGATTGAGGAGTCCATTTTTGGATTTCCACATATCGTTGGAAATCTTATTCAGAGAGATTTCCAATGGGTGGGTATAATATAGGATTTGACTCCTTCCGCTTCTTCTAAGATGTCTGCAAATGTCTTTGACCATTGACTCTTTGGTCAGTTGAACACCAACTACCATGATGATAATTTTATGGCTTCTTAAGTAAGCCTATAGCTACCATGGAGTTCCATCCAAACACCTAATCATCATGTTGACCCTTGTTTGACATCAATGCCAACACTTACACAACCACCTATACACCATAAAATTTCCAACAATCTCCCCCTTTGGCATTCATGACAACACCATAAGCTCCCTCTCAAGCTTGGCACGATCTACTATGATGCTAATCGTCTCCCCCTTTGACACCAATGGAAAATAATACTTCACAAGCACTCCCGCTGAACAATTGCAGTCTACTCTCCCATGAATTCCACATGCTGAGTAGCTGCCACCACCTGCTAAAATGAAGTCATTTAGAGGGACGAGTCACAACTACTATCTATTTCCTAAGATACTCAAATGGTTCCCTTCCCAATGGCTTGGTAAAGATATCTACTAGTTACCCTTTAGTGGGTACATATACCAGTTTGACAATATTGGCTACCACCAGTTCCCTCAAGAAATGATCCTTGATAGGAATATGCTTATTCGTTTAATGCATGACTAGAATTTTAGATATTATTATCGCACTTGTGTTGTCACACATTATTGGAATTGGATCAGACAGCTCTACCTATATATCTTTCAAGGTTTTCTTCATTCATATAATCTACATACAGTAGGTAGCAACAACAATATAATCTACTTCAACAGTCTACAAAGAGATAGAGCCATGTTTCTTACTGGCCCATGACACTAAGCATTCTCCCAGAAAGAAAGTTGCACTAGAAGTACTCTTCTTGTCATTAATACTTCCAGCCCAATGTGCATATCTGTATGCCTTCAAATTAAAATCTTCACTCTTATCATACCATAGTACATTTTCTTGTACCTTGAAGATATTTGAAGATACTCTTGACAACAATAACATGGCTTTCTCATTGAAAATCCTGAAATCTGGCCACAATCCCCACTGCTTGCATGATGTCTAGTGTTGAAGTTGTTAGATACAGTAAGCTTCCTATCATTGACCTATACTCAATCTGATTTACTGTTCATGTTCCATATTCATTGAATAATTTGCATCCTGTAGTCATGGGTGTGCTTATAGGTTCACAATCTTCCATTTGAAACTTCTTCAGAGTTTCGTTGAGATATTTGGATTGGGATATGAACACTCATGGAGACTGAGTAATTTGCAGACCCAAAAAGAAGCACAATTCTCCAATCATGGACATTTCAAACTCTGTTTCCATATAATTTTCAAATGGATGCCCCAACTATTCCACATCACTACCAAATATTATATCATCCACATAGAAAATCACTATCAGTAGATGGCCACCTTTAGATTTTACCTAAAGATTATTGTAAATTGTGCCTTTCTTAAACTCTTGTTGATGAAGATACCAGTGCATGCTTTCATACCAAGATTTGGGGGCCTATTTCAAACCATGCAATGCCTTATTGAGTTTGCATATGAGCCCTTCATCGGAGGAGAGCAGAAATCATTCTCGATGCTCAATGTAAACCTCCTATTCTAAATCTCCATTGAGAAAGGAAAACTTTATATTCGTCTGATATAACTTCATATTCTTTTGGATGGAAAGAGCGAGAAAGATTGTTATAGCTTCCAGTTGAACTACTGGTGCAAAGGTTTCTTCAATCTATACCCTTCTATTTGGGCATATGCTTCACAGACCAATCAAGCTTTTTTCTTGATAACTTAACCCTCTTCATTCAGTTTGTTCTTGAAAACCCACTTGGTTCCAATAACATTTTTCTCTCTCGGCCTTGGAACAAGCTCCCATGTGTCATTATTTTCAATTTGGTCTAGTTCTTCATTCATGGCTTTCACCCAGAACTTATCTTCACTTGCTTAATAGAGGTTCTTGGGTTCTATCTGTGATAGTAGAGCCAAATTTGCATGACTTGTACTACCCACAAGTTTCCTTCTAGTCTAGACACCCTGTCTTTGATCTCCAAGAATATGACTCTCAAGATGTTCCTTCTGTACATACCTGGAGGGTGTCTCTGGCCTTGAAGACATGCCTGCTTCCTCACCTTCACTTTCTGAATTTGTTTCATTCAGATCGGCGGAGCTCAAATCTGAGCTTTCTTAATCATCTGAGTTCATTTTGCTTTTAGAGTATTTATGTTGTGAACCTACCTCATTGATCTAGATTTAATCAGGAGCACAAAAATTTATAGATAACCATAAATATAGAGATGTAGTAGAAATAACACTTCATTTCATTAATATCAAATACTAAAATATGCTTACAAACATAATGGAAATAAGACTAGCTCGGGCGATGGTAGTGTTACACTAAAAAATGTCACCATGACTACTTACAGTTAGTATGGCTCAAATCAACAGTCATGCTACCCTCTTAGGCAAGTCTTATGCCTCTGCTATCCATCTCAAACTCAAAGTAGAGAGAAATTCTTGTAAAAAATGTGTTTATCTCTGGGGTCGCAGGTTCTCTCTAGCCTTACCTGCGGGGACGCTCACAATGTTCACAAAAGCTGCGTCCTTGGACGCTCTGTATGTTAAGGGACAGGTGCGTCCTTCTGTAAAAGGCAAAATGCGTAAGTTTCATCTTAAAAAAGTTACTTGTGGTTACTTCTAGAACTTTCTAGAGGTCGGTTTGATGAAATGGATGCGCCTCCAGTTGGTTCATGTATCCCTATTAAGGAGGAACTTATCCCATCAATAAGGGAGCTATCCCACCCAAAGAGGGGGATTATCCCATTGATGGTGGACCTGAATAACCTCTTTACAGCACTATAAATAAAGGCATTGAGCCAGAAGGAGAAGAGGTTGGAGCTATACATTTTCTTTGGGTAAATGCTGCAGGAATTAGGACTCCCATTTAGAACCTTGTGAGGAGAGATTGTCTTTGCTTGATTCTACTTGGAAGTGGGTGAGCTTTTTCAAAGTAGAGGAAAACCCTTGATGGACCCTGGAAGGAGCTTGCACAACACCAAGGCCAGGTTGTAAGAGTTTCTTTGTTTCGTTATTAATACAAACTGGTTCATTTTTCTCAATAGCTTGTGTTAATGAGTTATTTCATGTGTTCCTTGGTCTGCATGTTGAATATATGTTTTATTATATGAGATGCAAGTGCTTGGTAATTGTTTGATTGTTTGTGGTTGCAGGAATTGATGTGAAGGAGAAGCTCATCGGGATCGGCAAGGACGGACTACAACAACAGCGTTTTGGAATAAGGTAAGCCTAAACACTTGT
This sequence comes from Pinus tabuliformis, assembly GCA_031772625.1. Classification (NCBI taxonomy): domain Eukaryota; kingdom Viridiplantae; phylum Streptophyta; class Pinopsida; order Pinales; family Pinaceae; genus Pinus; species Pinus tabuliformis. Next base: position 576,186,105 of record CM062818.1, read on the forward strand.
AGTTTTCATGTTTTAAAAGGTGTATTTAGAGAAAGATCGCTCCATTTTGTCTTGTTTGTCGCTAGAGAGTTTAGACTCCTAGGGAGGTCAGTTGTGTCCGCACAAACGACTTTTTCCGCCACGACAAATTGTATATTAAGTTAGTTGTTTCGGGGTTTTGCATAATTTTCTTACAGTTTTAGGTCAAAGTCTTTTAAATGATCTCGTCACTAAACCTTCATTTCATCCAAATGGTTGAATGAAATGAAGCTAGGGGGGCATGCACTCTAGCAGTTATGCTTAGGGGGCATCAAGCACAGTTTTACCTCTGTTTCAAGCTTGTGCGGACACAACTGACCTCCCTAGGAGTCTAAACTCTCTAGCGACAAACAAGACAAAATGGAGTGATCTTTCTCTAAATACACCTTTTAAAACATGAAAACTACAAGTGTTTAGGCTTACCTTATTCCAAAACGCGATTGTTGTAGTCCGTCCTTGCCGATCCGGATGAGCTCCTCCTTCACATCAATTCCTGCAACCACAAACAATCAAACAATTACCAAGCACTTGCATCTCATATAATAAAACATATATTCAACATGCAGACCAAGGAACACATGAAATAACTCATTAACACAAGCTATTGAGAAAAATGAACCAGTTTGTATTAATAACGAAACAAAGAAACTCTTACAACCTCGCCTTGGTGTTGTGCAAGCTCCTTCCAGGGTCCATCAAGGGTTTTCCTCTACTTTGACAAAGCTCACCCACTTCCAAGTAGAATCAAGCAAAGACAATCTCTCCTCACAAGGTTCTAAATGGGAGTCCTAATTCCTGCAGCATTTACCCAAAGAAAATGTATAGCTCCAACCTCTTCTCCTTCTGGCTCAATGCCTTTATTTATAGTGCTGTAAAGAGGTTATTCAGGTCCACCATCAATGGGATAATCCCCCTCTTTGGGTGGGATAGCTCCCTTATTGATGGGATAAGTTCCTCCTTAATAGGGATACATGAACCAACTGGAGGCGCATCCATTTCATCAAACCGACCTCTAGAAAGTTCTAGAAGTAACCACAAGTAACTTTTTAAAGATGAAACTTGCGCATTTTTCCTTTTACAGAAGGACGCACCTGTCCCTTAACATACAGAGCGTCCAAGGACGTAGCTTTTGTGAACATTGTGAGCGTCCCCGCAGGTAAGGCTAGAGAGAACCTGCGACCCCAGAGATAAACACATTTTTTACAAGACTTTCTCTCTACTTTGAGTTTGAGATGGATAGCAGAGGCATAAGACTTGCCTAAGAGGGTAGCATGACTGTTGATTTGAGCCATACTAACTGTAAGTAGTCATGGTGACATTTTTTAGTGTAACAGATTGCCCCCTAAAGTGCGAAGCCTGGAATAGATTAGGGTTTGTAATTCTAGGAAGGGTGAAGCGCTTTATCATTTCAAGGATTGTCTTGTGGATGACCTGGTTGGAACCTGCAATTTTCAACACAAAATACATGTATAAGATTATATCATCACTGAGGTAGGCATTCCCATACTCAGATTCAAAACTTTAACTAATGGACTAACTACTCTGATACAGGGATGATCTTGCAGTACATCATTTTATAGACTTTTGTAGACACAGTATGGACGCAGCCATCTATTTATGATTAGTCTACATAGATAATGAATACAAAACTCCTCACAGCCTGGATGGTAGAAACTAGATCCAGGGTCTTCACTTCTACTTCCCGAATTGGTACGATTCTAGCCATGTGATTAAATGATTTGATGTCAAACATGTTAGAAACCACTTGATTACCAGTCGATGATGTAAACTGTTAACAAGCGTGAGAGAGACCACCAGTAATGTCAATGGTTCTCAAAGTACCAAGCACAACCCGTGAAATGTGAATAGATGTTTTGATGTCGAACACTTCACAGAATCCTTTGATCGAAAGTCAATGATGTAAACTGACGTCAAAGGCGAGAAACCTGCCATTGATTCATGCAGGCTTCAAGGTACTGTCGATTCCTAAGTCATCTTTCTAGATAATGTGTCGATGTCGATAGAAAGCGACCCGTTGCAGGCAAGCCCGCAACACGAAATCTTTGTTCAAGTTGAAGAAATGTTCCTGTAAGGACTGACTCAGGGATGGTCAAATGGATGACAAGTATTTTGCAGATGAAAGTTTTGCTTGCAGACTTCTTGAACACATAACGACACGACAGATGGCTTGGTGATGAATAACTCAAAGTTAATCCCCGGAACCCGGTTAAAGACTTTCAAAGTGGTTTGATCAACTGTGAGGTAAAAGATTTCCCAACCCAGGTGAATGAAAAAGTGTCGTGTTCAAGAGTGGTAATAAAGTTTCTTTTGAGACAAAAGGTAACAAACAGGTTCATTCTTCTCTCTTTTCCCCCACCATTTCTGGCAAGTACCTCTTTATTTTTAACAAGCTTGAGGAGGATAACATATGCTTGATTATAAGCTCATCCTTCGGACGAGTCCAACCTAGTTTAAATTCGAACCCTAGGAAGGAGTGGTTCGTTCCTGTTTGTAATTGAACAGGTCCTCTACTGTAAAAGTTTAACGAGCCCAGTATAGGAGAAACTCGGCGTTTTTCAATTTTAGAGAGTCTGAAAAAACTAAAGGAGACTCCACGTTGAACTTTTTCGTACATTTGTGTCCCTCAAGCCCGAAAAAGTATAAAATAATACCTGGGGGAACCGCTTGATCTTGCGACCAAGGAGTACTTTCATAATAGTGTCGTTGACCTGAAAAGTAAAAAGCGATCAAGGAAACGTCGTTTTATTTCCTTATTGAGTTTGAAACGACAAAAACCCGGCAATCTTTTCCTGATTTTGCGGTCAGAAAAGAGCTAAAAGGGGACCGTCTTTTAATTCCGTTTTAACGAGTGTAAAAGAAACGCTCGGCAATCTTTTCATGTTTTAGGAGTCTGAAAAGGGCTTAAAAGAGAACTCCAAGGTTTCACTTTTTCGTAAATTTTAACGAGTTCGAAAAAGGGATAAAAATGTACTCATATGGCCGACTTTCAATTTAATTTACGAGCAAGAAAAGACGGAAAGAACTCGGCATTTTCATTTGTTTTACGAGAATGAAAAATAGCAAAATAATCTCGGGATTTTCATGAGTTTAACGAGTCTTGAAAATAACTGAAACTGGCTCGAGATAGGTTTCATTTTTACAAAAGCTTGAAACAGAGAAAAACTATGCTTCAGAGTAGTTTCATTTTTACACAAGCTTGAAACAGAGGTAAAACTGTGCTTGATGCCCCCTAAGCATAACTGCTAGAGTGCAGGTAGCTTATCTCTAAGAAGGGATGTGGCAGCTACATGCCTCTGAACTGTGTTAAAATGAGTCTCAAAGGCCTATTTATTATTGAGAAAGAATGGAAAACCATGAACATCCAAAACCTAACCCTAGGAGATGAAGCGCCAAACTATGGGTCCCGTTTGGGTAAATTGGTACATGAACTTCCCTTGGTCGTAACTTTGGCATACAATCTTTGTTTGACAAGAAAAATAGCTCGTTAGAAAGATCTATCCAAGGAATACAAATTTTGAATGGAAAACATTGGTTAATGACCATTGTTGGCCCCAAATTTTCCAAAAAAAGGTCTTTTAGGGCCTCAAAACTGCTCCGGAAGTCCAGGACCTGAAAAAGTGCTAAAAAATAGTAAATTGTGCTACAAATAAGCAAACTAAAAAAAATAAAAGAAACAATGGTGGGGGTGCAAGTGGAATGGGCAGGTGGCCACCAATATCAACATGGATCATTCCCCCTCCCCCCCCAGGAAGCAATGGTCCCAATTGAATTGAGTTCCTCCATGAGATGAGGAAAGTTTTTCAGAAATTGGTCTCTAGTGAGCCACTTTCCCTGGTGAAGGAGTTGTTCTACATTGACAACTTGATATACTTGGATCCTTTGTTATTAGGTGTTCTTGATCTACGTGTCCATGATCCAATCAGTTGTGGATTGTTCCATGCCATTTGGATTTACCACTAGTCTCGGGTGTTCTTGACCTATATGTCCATAATTTGATTAGTTGTGGCCAGTTCCATGTAGTCTAGGTTTAATTTTGTTGGGGTGAGTTGTTCTACAATGTCTGATGTATCCAACAATGGTGGGAAGTATGGTATAAGGCAGTCCACATTGAACACTGGGTGTACGCCAAGGAATGGGGGAATGCTAAGCTCAAAATAATTGTATCCCATAGCCTTGGTAATGGCGTAAGCACTATATCAGAGCGGTTTGGTCTTTTGATGGGCTCTGGTAAGTCATTATTTCTACAAATGCAACCAAACTTTTTTGCCCACCTAAAACTTGTGTGGCACCCAATGTTGATCATGTTGCTCCTTGTACTTGGCATTTGATTTCTCCAAAATATCACAGACCTATTGGCAGATGTGTTGGATGTGCTCAATGGAGTTGTTTTCCCTATCGACTTCAGACTTGACATTAGATGAATCGCCATGAGTAGCTGCAAATGGTATGGCCACATCAGTGGGACTTAGTGGCTGGAATCCCAAGCCCACCTAAAAAGGGTTGTGGCCAGTCGAGCTATGGAGAGCCCAGTTACAGCTGTCCTGGACATAGGGGAGGCTCTCATCCCATGTACGTGGATGGTTTGAGTTGTACATGCACAGAATGTGTATGATCATCCTTTTGAAAAACTCCTTCTGACAATTAGTTTGGGGATGGAAAGTTGTGGACTTAGTGAGCTTGGTGTCCAGCATCGACCAAACACTGGACCAAAATGTACTGAGGAACCTGTTGTCCCACTCTAAGATGATAGACTGTGGGATCCCAAAGTGTACCCTCACTCATTCAAAGAAGAGTTTCGCAGTGGATTCTACTATGATATTCATCTTGCGGGCTGCCAGAATGGCCATCTTCGAGAATCTGCCGACGATCACAAAAATGTAGTCGTTGCCATTCTTAGTAGAAGGAAGGCCCGACATGTAATCCATCGAGATGGATTCTGAAGGTTGAATTGGGGTAGGCAGTAGAATATAGAGGCCTTGCTTCTTGATGGCTAGTTTGATAATAGCACAAGAAGTGCAGGATTTGATGTACTTCCCGACATCTTGTCGAAGATTCGACCTATAGAAATACTTCTCCAGTGCTGCCACCATTTTATCGGTACTGAAATTCCCAGTGGCCTGACTGTAGTCCACTTTCCAAATCATCTTGGCATGCTAGCTTGAAGGAACACAAAGATGTCCTAGTTGGCATAAAATGACATCCTAGAGGTGAAAATATGGAACTTGTTGACCCTCCAGTAGTGTCTGGTATGTGTGGTCGATTTCTAGGTCACTTTTCTAGAGAAGGCCAATAAGAAGTCTTGTGCCCACAAGAGTTGATCATGGTGGTTAACGCCATGATTGGTGGTTGGATGAGGGATTTTGCAACATTATTGGTGTTTCCCTTCTTGTACTTGATATTCAAATGGAACTGTTATAGGTATGTGGACCACCTCTGATGGCGATCATTCTACAAATTCCTTTGTGTCTCTATGAATTGCAGGGTTCGGTGGTCTATGTAGATGACTGTTTTTTCCTTCCCGAAAATGTAATGCTTTCTTTGTTGGCATGCCTTCACAATGGAATACATCTCTTAGTCATAATTGGGATACTTCCAAACTGTGTCTGAAATTTTCTCATTGGGGTATGCCATTGGATGCCCTTGTTGAGAAAGGACTACCCCAATAGCATAGTGAGAGGCATTTGTCTTGATCTCAAATGGTTGTTGCAAGTCTGGTAATGTGAGCACTAGTGCAGAGAAGAGGTAATGTTTCAACTCTGCGAATGCCTTCTGTTGAGATTCAGACCAAAATAATTTTTCTTTTGCTCCTCCCTTGGTGACATGACTCAAGGGAAAATTTATATGAGAGAACCCCAACATGAAACTATGGTAGAAATTGGCAAGAACCAGAAAGTTGCGGAGCTCTGTCAGAGTTGTTGGGGCTGGCCAATCCCAAATGAATTGGATCTTGGTTTGATCCACATGCACGCCCCATTCATCAATAATGTATCCCAAATACTGAACCTGGGTAATGCCAAAAGTGCATTTCTCCAAATTGGCACGCATCTTGTGTTGTTGCAATGTCTAGAGAACCTGTTGGATGTGGTGGAGTTACTCTTCACAACTCTAGCTAAACATCAGGATGTCATCCAAGTATAACACTACAAATGAGTTAGTGAATGGTCACATGATGTCATCCATCAACCTCATGAATGTTGCAAGAGCATTCGTCAGCCCAAAAGGTATAACAAATCATTCGAAAAGGCCCTCCTTGTCTTTGAAGGCAGCCTTCCACACATCAGAGGGTTCGATTGTTACCTAGTGATATCCGGACTTCAAGTCAATCCGTGGGATCGGGTACTTATTCTAGAAAGTGATCTTGTTAAGTGCCCAATAATCAATATAGAGTCTCCAAGTCCCATCCTTCTTCTATACCAACACGATTTGGTTCCCACAGGGTGATGAAATCTGCCCGATGTGACCTTTCTATAGTAGCTCCTAAATCTGCCTCTTCATTTTGTCATTTTCCATAACAAAGTACCAATAGATTGGTCCATTGGGTAATGACACACCTAGGGTCACATCAATGGAGTGGTTGACCTGAAAGTGTAGAGGCACCCCTGTGGGGGAGGTGAAGATGTCCTCATACTCCTCCATCACCTTGTCCATCTCTTGTTGTCATGTACAGGGATCATGTGTAGAGGCCATGGCCACTGTCTTCTTCATTCTCTGAGTACATGTCATCAAGAAAACAAATTTCCTAGTTTTTGAAATGATCTTACTGCATTTTTTATAGTAACCAAAGAGATGGTGGTAGGCGGTGCTACCTTCAGTACCTTGTGAAACTTATTTCCCAAGGTAATAATAATAGCGCGAGGCTTTGACTCATACAAAACATGTTACTTCAAGGGGAGAAACATCACATAATACCTCATCCATGAAGGGATTGATGCTATATGGAAGGTGGAAGTGTTGGCTCACGCAAATATCCCGTCCTTGGTGAAGCCACCTGATGTTGTACAGTTGTGGGTGTGTTGTGGTCAGTAAACCAAACTGCTTCAGGTCCTCTACTGAAATGAGGTTCTTTTGGCTCTTGCTGTCGACAATGAACTATAGTGGGGAACTCTTTACCCACATCTCAGAGTGGAAGAGGTGCTCCTCCTCCTCTATATCTTCAATTTCCTCCTTCTGGATCTTCATGGTGTCAATGGTGGCATTGCGATCCACATCGATAATCTTCTTCCCTTTGTCATTCCCTTTAACATGCATTTGATTCTGAAGCCTTCAACTCGGCCACTAGTGACTTCTTAGCCTAGCACTCACTTGTGTTGTGAGTAGATCTCTTATGGAACTCACACAACTTTCTCGTGTCCCTCTTTAGCTTCACGATGTTGTTCTTTTCTTGCAGCTTTGGCGGGTTGTCTTGGGTTGCCACTCCTTAGCTTTGTCTTTTGTTCTATGGTTTCGGGGCACCTTTCCCTTGCTTTAGATTCACATATCCAAAATATCAGTTCCTTTGTTTAAACTTCTTCTCGATATTCACAGCATATTGGTACACCATGTCGAGCGAGGATATGTCTAGGAACTCCATCATGTCTTGGTTGTACTTGTGTAGGCAGCTGCGGTATGTGGGTACCAAATGTTTCTCATAATCCTTGATACCCAACTTCGTGCAAAGGGTATGAAAAAAATTAGTAAACTTTGGCACATCTTGGTCCCTTCCCTGCTATAGCATGGTCCACTTTATGTATTTATCCTCATAGCTCTTGACAGGGTAGTACTTCTCCTTAACGGCACCCCAGAATGAATTCCAAGTGGGTGCGCTAAAACTAGTGAGGTCGTACTTTCATCCTTCTGCTCACAATAGGTTTCCCACCAGTCCTTGACATGGGGGGTGGCTTTAAGAAGAGAAAAAGTAATATTTTCCCGGCTTTAAAAGTCATGAACAAAAAAATATACTTCTAGCATATTTAACCATTTATCTATGGTTTCTGCATCTATTCGGCCCTCAAATATGGGAATGTCAAAGTTTACTTGTATGTTAAAAGGAGTGAACCCTCTAGGGTGGCTATTGGATGTGGATGCGCCACCGGTGGGCAATCTTTGAAGGATCTCGGTAAAGTTATCCATCATCGTGTTCTTTTATTTCTCGAGGGCCTCCAGGAGAAATATTTTGATAGGACCTCCTACTCCCTCATATTTCTTTACTTCCCCCATGGGTGGTTTTCGGGGTTTGTGAGGCTGATCTTGCAAAGGTTCAACCAGATGTAGCCCTAACTCCTTATATCCTAACCTCATTGGGGACATGTAAAGAAAAACAGAGAAAGAGCAGACCGCTCTGATACCACTAATATTAATTTAGATAGGAGCACAAAAAATTAAGAATATAGCCATAAATACAGAGATGCATCATAAATAACACTTTATTTCATTAATATCAAATATTGAAATATTCTTAAAAACATAATCAAAATAAGACTAGCTCAGGCGATGGTAGCTTCTCTCTGAGAAGAGATGTGGCAGCTACATACCTATGAACTATGTTACAATGAGGCTCAAAGGCCTATTTATTATTGAGAAATAATGGAAAACCATAAACATCCAAAAACCTAACCCTAGGAGATGAAGCGCCAGACTATGGGCTCTGTTTGGGTAAATTGGTACATCAACTTCTTGGGGTCGTAACTCTCGCATACGATCTTTGTTTGATGCACACACAACCTTGTTAGAAATATCTATCTGAGGACTATAATGTTTGATTACCAAAAAATGGTCAAAAAGCCATTGATGGCAATAATTTTCCCAAAAAAACATTGTTTGGGGCCTCAAAACGGCTCCAGAAGTTTAGGATTGTAAATAATGCCAAAAAATAGTAAATTTTTCTACAAATAAGGAAACTGAAAAACTAAAAGAAACAATGTTGGGGGTCCAAGTGGAAGAGGCGGGTGGCCACCAATATCCACCTAGATCACTCATCTACTATTACGTCGATGCAATCTTCAATCTTCCTCATCGACTTGTTGTAGAACTTTTACCCTTTGGTTCGAATAGAGTATCCAAGTAATATTCCTTCGTCAGCACATGAGTCAAACTTCCCAAGTTTCTTTTCATTCTTTTTAATGAAGCACTTGCTCCCAAATAACTTGAGGTGTTTAACTAATGCCGATCTTACTTTTCATAACTCATAGGGAGTTTGATGACTATTAGGCCTGAGTTGAACTGTGTTTGACATATATATTGGTACCTGGGATTCTTCTCCCCGTAAGTTTTGAGACACTCCTACTTTATCTAACATTGCTCTAGCCATTTCCTAGATTTTTCTGTTCTTCCTCTCTACTACTCCATTTTGTTGAGGAGTTCTAGCCACTGAGTATTTCCTCCTAACGCTATGCTCTTCACATAATTCCTCAAACTCTCTTGAGTTGTACTCTGCCTCTTTGTTTGATCTTAAGCATTTTATCTTTAAAACTTTCTCATTTTCTACTCGAGCTTTAAAATTCTTGAAATTCTTTAATGCTTTCGATTTTTTTTTTAATAGAACAATCCAAGTAGCCCTGGTGAAATCATCAATGAGAAACATGAAATACCTTTATCCTTTTGAGTTATTTGCTCTGGTTGGGCCACAAATATCTATGTGAATGACTTCCAAAGGTCTGTATGAGGTGAACTCTTTTGATTTGAAATGAGTTCTAGTCTGCTTGTCAAAATGACACGAATTGCAGATTATGTTGTCAAGATTTGACAGTATTGGTAATCCTCTCACTACTCCCATATTGCTTATTTTTATACAATTTTCAAAATCCACATGCCCAAGCCTCTTGTGCAACAACTGTTCTTCACTTGTATTTTTGAAATAATAGTTAACCCTGGAATTGTCAAACACATATACATTATTATGGGTTTTGATTTCTTTTACCACTAGTTTTCCATTCTTTATGTTGCGGATCTCACAATAGTTAGATCAAAAGCTGACATCATAGTCATTATCACACATTTGGATAACACTAAGTAGATTGTGCTTGAGACCTTTTACATATAGTACATTCTGCTACACCTTTACCGTTGATTATTGCTGGAGCATTGTTTCCAAAGGTGATATTACTTCCTCTATCATTTTCCTTAAGTGACAAAAAATTCCTTTTGTCCCGAGTCATATGTTTGGAACAATCACTATCCACATACAATTTGTTTCATTGGTTAGGATATGATAAGGAAAGTCCACACCGCATGCCTTCTTTAGTCTTCCATTTCCATCTCCCATTATCCTTTTGGATAGGTGACTGTCTATCATATTGGGACTTAGATAGGTGTTCAAACCTACATCCGCACTCACTTTTTTTGTGCCCAAAATTATTACATTTGAATCATTCTAGTTCACTTAGTAGGGGAGAGAAGACATTCTGATTTCTAATAGAGGAATCTTGAGACCTAGAATACATGTTATATCTAATATTTTCATCTCTTTCAACTTTGACCCTTCTACAATAAATGGCTTTATGTCCAAATATATGACACATATAGCAGTGACCATAAAACAAATACACATCCATATTGTTAAAATAATCTCATTATGAGATTGAGCAGGAAAATACCTCGTTCGAATGATAGATTGGTTCATTCTCCACTGACGATCTCGTCTTTTTCCATCTGCTCTTTTGTCTTAATTAATTCTTTCATGATGCTTCTTCCTATGACTATTGTTTTTCGAATCCTCCGAACATGAAGTTTATCTTCCCAGTAGAATATTCTCGTGTCTTAGAGTATCCCAAACCGGTTTCAATTCCTGAATGCCTTTGACTATTCAAAATCTGATCTAGTTTCCTTATCTCTTCAACAAAATTTTCTTTTAGAACCTTCTCAGTCTTTATTTTCTGAATATCGGTTCTTAGAGAGACAACCTCTGCTTCAAGACTCTCATAGTTCTCTTCCCATTCTTGAATAAGATATTGAAGAACTTCTTCTCTTTATTTGGCCTCCTCCAGCTCTACTTTCAAAGACATAATATCATCTTTGCATATATGTGACCTCGTATCCATTTTTGACTTGAGCACCCCTGGTTTCAACTGCTTGTTATCCTCTTCCAATCTCCCATAGTTTCCTTGACTTTCTTTCAGTAAAAGGACTAGAAATTCATTTCTCTTGATATCTTATTCAAGATTTTCCTTTATATAAGCATACTCCTCATTATCATATTTATACATACCTTCCTTTGCATGCTGTAATTGTTCCTTCAATTGCATATTCTTCTTCCTTTATTTATTTAATTTATCAAGGGTAGTGATAAGTTCCCCTTCAAGGTCTACTAATCCTTCTTGTTCTTCTTCTTCAGAATCCATAGTACCTTGTTTCTTGGAGTCTGTTTCAAAGGGCATAAGAAGATACTTATTTGAATCATTCTCTTGTGAGTCTTCATAGTATGACTCTAATGTTGAGCTATCTTCTTTGGAGTAGAAACCCTTCTTCTTATAGGGCTTTTTCTTCTGATGTATCTCAGAGTTGTTTCCGAATTTCAGATCTTGTTCCCTTCTAGAATTTTCTTTATAAGGTAAACTGGAAGAGAAATGTCCAACTTTTACAAAGTCAAAAAACTTAAAGGGAAACTTCCATTTATGTTTTCTTGAGCCACACTTCAGTCTTCTAGCTAATTGAGCCATCTCTTGATCAAATTCACAAATGGATAAATCTTGATGATCTTTGCACTCCTTTCCCTTTCTGGATACTTTGAACTCCACTTCCTTTGGTTAAGCCTTTTCTATTCCTACTCTCATCTCATAGGTTATGAGAGTACCATGCAGCTGATCCATCGTGAGATCCTTTAAATTAGCCATTTCCTCAATAGCTGATATTTTGGCATTAAATCGCATTGGTAGAGATCTTAATATTTTCTGAATGGTCATATCCTCCTTGAATTATTCACCAAGTCCTATAATCATATTAATCACTTCATCAACTCTGAGGAAGTATTCTTCCATGATTTCATTCTCATTCATTTTCAATATTTCAAGCCTCATTCTAAAAGTTTGAAGTTTCACTTTCTTGACTTTGTCATCTACTTCATGACATTGGTTAAGTTTTACCCACATTTCATTAGTATACTTAGAATGCATAACTTTTACAAGTTCTAATTGAGTAAGACCAATGAGAATGGAATGCTTGGCTTTACCATTGTTTAGATATAATTTTTTTCCATCTGCATTAGTCAGAGAGATATCAGGGACATTGTAGTGTACTAGTATTGAAGTCCAAACATATACTCCAAGGTACATAATATATGCTTCCATTATTACTTTCCAAAAAGCATGGTTGGTCCCATCAAAGATTGACACTCTACTTGAGTAAACTTCTTGATTCTCTTTCCTAGACATAATTCCTTATAGATCTACCTTCCAATGTTTAAGCTATTGTTGAAGGAAGCTAGACTCTGATACCAATTGTTTGAATAAGGAATTGCTAAGAGGGGGGGTGAATCAGTAATGAAGAAACTTTTTTTTATTTTTCTTACAATGCTTATATTCCCTTCTTATGTTCTTTAACTTGTGAGAGCATCCATTCATAAAAAAGTGAACCAATAATATTTCAGACACACATATTCAAATACCAATCACATGAGAAACACACATTTAACACATCATTTTTCACATGGAAACCCAAAGGGAAAACAACACCAATTTTTTGTTTGTTTTATGATGTAAATTAAGAACCTAATTAATTACATCTAATGGTTTGTGAGCACCTACACATAGGAGGCAGTGACCCCTTTTCTGAGCAAGCACCAACTTGACAAGAGGCACCAAACTCTTTAGTATACAGGAACCAACCTACCTTTGGTTAGAAAACACCTACTTTCCAAGAGGCACCAACCTCTTGAGTATCAAGGAATCAACATGTCCTTTCCACTGTTCTACTATTTCATACAATTTTCAAACTGAAAACCGAGGCACACCATTATACAAGTAAAATACCAATAAGCGCCTATATGCATATTCAACTTTTTCACTTTCCTTTCTTTGTTCACTTGCAACAGACCTCCTCTTACTGCTCACAACATCACCTCCTTTGTGCTTTTCCTTCATTATCAAGGGCTCTTCACTGACTTCTCCCCAACACTACCCTTGCCTTTCTCCACACAACACACTCGTTGCTCTTGCTTCATTATCAGATAAAGTACTTTTAGGTGCTTCAACCTCTCTGTCACTATGTGCTTCACTGACATATCAATACTCTCAAACATTTTCTCAAAACCCACTTAGCTCAATGGAATCCTTGAGTTTTGTTCCTATGCTGCACTAAGATCAATGTTGTCTCTGTCACCATCCACACTAGCCAAGAGTGTACTCCTGGCATGACACTCCATTATTCTATTGGATCACTCTTTACCAATTTTTTCCTTACGTTAAAGATAAGAATGGGATTCGTTTACTTCACTATCTCACTATGTGACTCTCCATGATGAGAATTTAATCTCAGTCCACCTAAACATTCCACTAAGGCTCCTCATTCCTACTCATGGCTCACAGAGCTTGACTATACTTCCGCATGGCTTCCCTGTTCTTCATTTATTTCTATAATACGTGCACAGGATATCATAGATGAATTTATTTCATCATCTTAACAAGCCCAACATTTCTTTCATAGTCACTATTTATTCCAACAACCATCTTCCATGCCTCATTAACTCTTCATCTGCCAACCCATATGCCTTTAACTCCTTTGTATCGAAAAAAACGAGTTCTAATTTGTCCTTGGTCCTTATTGTTTAGCCCTTTTTTTCATCCCCACCATAGGGTCGGGTGCGGTGAATGATGTCTTAGCCTTAAGGCACTAAGTCCTTTAGCATTCTGTCAGGGGCCATTTTCCTTTGTTAATTCTCTACGCCCTTGCTTCTATTGGTTTCCTCTTGACCAAGCGCTAACACATTGGAGACCCTTCCATCAACGTTTTTCCATTGCAAGCTCTTATGAAGTGCCAAACTCATCAATCCTTCGATTACCAACCTTCCGATGTGACATCATCACTAACATATGGCACTTCCTAAGTGTTGAAACATGTCACTAGAATATGGCACATTAGCCCCCCTCAAAATGCCAAAATTGTGTACCAAGCGTCATTCTATACTTCCACGTCATGCTTACGTCAGATTCCATGTGTCCTTATTATATCTAATCCTATTATGCCACACACCATTATCTGAGCCAATCCTGTGCAACCATGCATCATTATCAGAGCCAATCCTATGCCGCCATGTGTCCTGCTGGAGGACAGAGAAAAGGGCTCACCTACCCTTGGTTTTTTGATCAAATCCTTTGTAAACTTATAGTTGAGTCCCCTAGTGATTTTACACTATATTATAACTTTATGTGTATCATAACCATTTAAAGGTTGTCATGTAAATTTTTGGTTGACGATTGCTAATGTTCTGATCTAATTGAAGTTTAGATTGCCAACCATCGATGTTCCAATCTGCTTGAAGTTTTGATTGTCGACCATTGATGTGCTGATGTTGTGATTTCCGATATGCCATGCAACTATGATATGCGATCACTGATATGGATTTATCGTCGGGGTCGTGATCGCCAATATTTCTGGACCTCTGATCTTTGATATGTGATATCCCTTCCAAGCTAAGGCTTCAAGTCCCTGAACTTCGGCAAGACATAATTTTTTTATTGAGGAGTCCATTTTTGGACATTCACATATCCTTGGAAAGGTTATTCAGAGAAATTTCCAATGGGGTGGGTTTAATATAGGCTTTGAGTCCTTCTACTTCTTACAAGGTGATTGAAAACTTCTTTGCCAATTGTATCTTTTGTCAGTTGAACACCAACTACCATGATGATCATTTTATGACTTCTTTAGTAACCCTGCAACTACCATGGAGTTCCATCCAAACACCCAATCATCATGTTGACCCCTATTTGACATCAATGGAAACACTTACACAACCCCCTATACACCATCAAATGTCCAACATAAGGTAGTGTTACAGGATCCAAGTCATTTTCTCACATGTTTGATCATATTGAATATTACAAATGAAATAACTTTTGGCAGAAATAAAGTGATTGTAGAACAAAATCAATAAGACTTCCCAAGGGAAAAAAATAAGAAGAATACTTTAATATTTTCAAGAGAAACAAAGAAAAATAAGAGTATGGATATCGCCTACATGCCCAAACAAAGGAATTTAATGGTCTATTGATAGTGGATACTCAAAACATATGAATGGAGATATGAAAAAATCTCTCTATAAATGAGCACAAAGGAGGGAGTACTGCTTTTGAAAGTAATTTACCAACCATAATAATTGGTGAAGGGATACATATCCTTGACAATGGAAAACGTAAAGTTCATAATGTTTTCTATGTTGATGGCATAAACAATATGTTTCGAGTGTTATTCAAATGTGTGGTAAAGGTCATTCTCTAATATGAAAGTTGTTTATGGAACAAGTGGATAGGTCATATCATTTTTTACCATCTCATAAAACTCAAAAAAAGGGAATCATTAAGAGACATGCCCAGGATTTCATAGCAAAAGGATACAATTTGTGAATCTTTTTAGCATGAGAATCATACCTGAGTCCACTTCAAGGTAAAAAACATTCATCAACAAGGGAATTGGAAGTTTTCATACAAATATTTGTGGGCCCAGATGATCCAAATTTAAACAGGAATGCAACAAATTACAGATATAACCATAAATGAAAAGATGCAGCATAAATAAAACTTCATTTCATTAATATTAAATACTGAAATATGCTTACAAATAGAATGGAAATAAGGCTAACTCGAGCGATGGTAGCTTATCTCTGAGAAGAGATGTGGCTGCTATATGCCATTGAACTAAGTTACAATGAGGCTCAAAGGCCTATTTATTATTGAGAAATAATGGAAAACCCTAAACATCCAAAATCCTAACCCTACGAGATGAAGTGCTAAAACTATGGGCCCCGTTCTGTAAATTGGTACATCAACTTCCCGGGGTTGTAACATTGGAATACGATCTTTGTTTGATGCATAAAATACCTCGTTAGAAAGATATATATGAGGACTACAACTTTTGAGTGGCCAACATGAGTTCATGGCCCATTTTGGCCCTGGTTTTCCTAAAAAAAAAAGTTGTTTAGGGCCTCAAAATAGCTCTGGAAGTTGAGGACATGAAAAATTGCCAAAAATAGTAAATTGTGCTACAATTAAGGAAACTTAAAAGTTGAAGGAGACAGTGGCGGGGGTCGAAGCAGAATAGGCAGGTGGCCACCAACATCCACCTGAATCATTCCTCCCCCATTAGGAATCAATTGTCCATGTTGTCCTGAGTGCCTCCATGAGATGGGGAAACATTTGTTGAACTTAGTCCCTGGTGGGCCACTTTCCTTGGTGCAGGAGTTGGCCAGCTTTGACAACCCGATATAGTTGGATCTTCTGCTATCGAGTTTTCTTGACCTGTGTGTCCATAATCTGATTAGTTTTAGCATGTTCCATGTAGTCAGGGTTTAATTCTATTGGTGTGAAATGTTTTGCAATGTCTATTGTGTCTAACAATGGTGGGAAGTATGGTATAAGATGATCCATATTGAACACTGGGTGTAGGCAAAGGAATGGGGGAATGTTGAGCTCAAAGGCATTGTATCCCATAGACTTGGTGATGGTGTAAGGACCATATCAGAGTGGTTTGGTCTTCTGATTGGCTCCGGTAAGGCGTTATTTCTACAAATGCAACCAAACTTTGTCACCCACCTGAAACTTGTGCGCCACCCGATGTTGGTCATGTCGCTTCTTGTCCTTAGAATTTGACTTCTCTAGGATGTCATGAACCTTCTAGAGGATGTGTTGGATGCATTCAATAAATTTGGTCACTTTATCAACCTCATACAGTGCATGTGTGGATTCTATCTACGTAGTCGCATGAGGCATGACAACATCAATTAGACACAATGGTTGAAATCCTAGACCAACTTGAAAGGGACTACAACCAATTGAGCTATGGAGACATCTATTATAAATCTGATACACATATGAAAGACTCTCATCCCAGGTTCAAGGATGCTTGGAGTTGTACATGCGGAGTATGTGCAGTATCATCCTATTGATAACCTCCGTTTGGCCATCACTCTAGGGATGGAAGGCAGTCGATTTGGTGAGCTTGGTGTCTAATAGTGTCCATAGGCATGATCAAAATGTTCTTAGGAACATGCTATCCCAAACTAGTATAATGGTCTACAAAATCCCAAAATGTACCCATACTCATTCGAAGAAGAGTTTTGAAGTGTCCTCTACTATGATAGTCTTCTTGCAGGTCGTTAATATAGCCATCATAGAAAATTTGTCCACGACCACAAATAAACATTCATTACCATGGTTGGTAGAAGGGAGGCCAGACGTATAGTCCATGGGGATGGATTCCCATGGCTAGCTGGGAGTAGGTAGAGGAGTGTACAGGGCTTGCTTCTTAATTGTTAGCTTGGAAATGGCACAGGAAGTGCAAGATCTGATATATTTGCCAACATCCAGTCGAAGTTTGGGCCAATAAAAGTACTTTTGTAGTACAACCATAGTTTTCTCCAAACCAAAGTGTCCCGTGACCCAACTTTAGTGCGCCTCCCTAATTCGTTTGGCGCACTTTCTTGAAGAAACACAAAGGTGGCCCAAGTAGCATAATAATCTATCCTGGAGGTCGAAATCATGAACTTGCATTCCAGCTACTAGCATCTAGTATGTCGAGGCGAACTCTGGATCATTTTTGTATAGTTTCATCCATCGAGAGGTCTCAAGATGTCAAGAGTTGAGAACACTAGTCAATGTTGCAATTAGGGGTAGACTAAGGTAGTCTGCAACATGATTGGTGCTACCCTGTTTGTATTTAATGTTCAAGTGGAATTGTTGCAGATATGTGGAACACTTCTAATGGTGATCATTCTATAGCTTCCCTTGTGTTTGTATAAACTAGAGAGGTCAGTGATTGGTGTGGATGATCGTCTCCTTCCCCTGAATGTAGTGCTTCCATTGTCGACAAGCCTGCACGATGGAATACATCTCTTCATCATAAGTGAGGTACTTATGAATTGTATTGGGAACTTTCTCACTATGATAGGCCACTAGATGCCCGTGTTGGGTGAGGGTTGAACTAATAGAATATTTTGAGGCATCTGTCTCGATTTCAAATGGCTACTGTAGGTTTGGCAATGTGAGTATTGGTGTAGAGCAGAGGTAGTGCTTCAACTTAACGAATGCCTTTTTTTGGGATTCAGAATAGGAAAACTTTGCTTTCACCCCACCCTTAGAAATATGACTCAAAGGCCAAGCGATATTGGAGAATCCCAATGAAAACCTTTGATAGAAATTTGCAAGGCCAAAAAGGTTGTGAAGCCCCGTTAGAGTGGTCGTGGCTGGCCAATCCCAAATGACTTGGATCCTGGTTGGGTCAACATGCATGCCACACTCATCTATGATGTAACCCAAGTATTGGACCTAGCTCATGACAAAGGTGCATTTCTCCAATTTGGCACACAATTTATGCTGTCGAAGGGTTTGAAGGACATGTCGAATGTGTTGTAATTGTTCTTCCGAACTCTTGCTGAAGATGAGGATGTCGTCTAGGTAAGAAGCCACGCATGATTTGGTGAAGGGCTGTAAGATGTCACCCATTAGCCTCTAAAAATAGCAGGGGCATTTGTCAATGCGAAGGGCATAACCAACCATTCAAAAAGGCCTTCCTTTGATTTAAAGATAGTCTTCCATACATCTGTGGGCTCTATTGGAACCTGGTGATAACTAGGCTTCAAATTGATCTTGCTAAAATACTTGGCCACCTTGATTTGTCCAATAGGTCATCAATCCATGGGAGTGGATACCGGTTCCTAACAGTGATTTTGTTTAGTGCCTAATAATCAATATAGAGCCTCCATGTCCCATCCTTCTTATGTACAAGTACAATCGGGCTCCCACAAAGTGAGGAACTTGGTCAGATGTTCCCTTTTTGCAACAACTCATAGATTTTTTGCTTGATCTCTTCCTTTTATAGAATAGAGCAACGATATATCGGCCCGTTGGGTAGAGGTACTCCAGGATTCAGATCGATTGAATTCTTGACTTGAGAATGCGAGGATACCCTTTTGGGTGAGGAGAAGATGTCCCTGTATTCTTCCATGACCATATCCACCTACTTCTCCTACTTGGAGGAACCCTTCCCAGGGGCCATGGATATGGCTACGATATTCCCCTTATTTTTAGTACGAATCGAAAAGAAAACAAATTTCCTAGTCTAGGAGATGACCTTACTGCATTGCTTAGTAGAGACCAAGGAGATCGCAGTAGGTGGGGCTACCTTCGGTATCCTATATAACTTAGTATCTAAATAAATAATAACAGTGTGAGGTCTAGACTCATATAAAACATGTTGCTTCCATAAGTATGGTTTTCCTAATAACACATCACAAACTTCAAGAGGAGAAACATCACAAAATACCTCATCTGTGAAGGGCTTGATGTTGTAGGGAAGGTGGCACTGGTGTCTAACGAGGATATCTCGTCCTTAGTGAAGCCACCCAATGGTATATGACTACAGATTTGTTGTAGGCGGTAGGCCCAACCACATTAGGACCTCTACTAAAACGACGTTCTTTTGGTTCCTATTTTTGACAATCAATTGCAGCGAAGAATCCTTCACCCACATTTGTGAGTGGAATATGCGCTCCCCCTCTTCTGGATCTTCAGGCTCAATCTTCTAGATCTTGGTGGTGTCCAAAGTGGCATTTGAATCTCCGTCAATGATCTCCTTCCCTTTGGCATTCCCCTTGTTGGGTTCTGACTAAAATTTGGAACATGTGTTGGACTCTGAAGCCTTTAGCTCGGCCACAAGTGATTGCTTGGCCCGACCTTCTCGTGTCCTTGTTTTTCTTCGTGGTCTGGTTCTTTTCTTATGGCTTCAGTGGGATATCATGGGTCACCCCACCTTGGATTTTCCCTTTGCTCTATGGTTTGGGGGCACCTTTTCCTTACATTGGATTCACATATCCAAAGTGTCTCTTTTACTATTTAAGCTTATGCTTGATCTTGACAGCATATCGGTACACCCTGCCGAGTGAGGAGATGTCCAAGAACTCGATCTCATCCTGGATGTACCTGTGTAGGCAATCGCAGTACTTGAGTACCAAATATTTCTTAGAATCCTTAATACCCAACTTCGTGTCAAGGGTATGAAATACATTTTTAAACTCTAGCATGTCTTGGTCCTTTCCCTGTCACAGTGTGGTCCACTTTATGAATTTATCCTCATAGCTCTCGATAGGGTAATTCTTCTCCTTGATGGCATGCTAGAACGAATCCCAGGTGGGTGCAACCGAAAATAATGAGGGCATACTTTCATCCTTCTACTGAAGGTAGGTTTCCCACCAGTCCTTGACATTGGGGGTGGCTTTGAGAAGAGAAAAAGTAATCTTTTCCTGGCTGGAAAAATCATGAATAGAAAAATATCTTTCTAATAGATTTAACTATTTATCTACAGCGTCTGAATCTATCTAACCCTCAAATATGGGAATGTCAAATTTAACTTGTACCTTAAAGGGTGTGTCGCTTCCAGAGTAGATGCTCGAAGTAGATGTGTCACCCTTTGGAAGCCACTGAAGGATCTGGGGAAAGTTCTCCATCATCACGGTCCTCTGTCACTTGAGGGATTCTACGAGCAAGATTTTGGAAGGATCTCCTAGCCCCTCATCTTTCTTTTGTTCCCCCATGGGAGGCCATAGGGATTTATGAGGCTGGTCTTGCAAAGGTTCAACCAGTTCAAGCCTTGACTGCTTATATCCCAACCTTGTAGGAGACATTCTAAGAAAAATAGAGAAAGAGCATACCACTCTGATACCACTGATCTAAATTTAAATAGGAATGCAAAAAACTACATATATAATCATCAATGCAAAGATACAGTAGAAATAGCACTTGTTTTCATTAATATCAAACGCTGAAATATCATTACAAACAGAATGGAAATAAGACTAGCTTGGGCGATGGTAGCCTATCTCTAAGAAGATATGTGGTGGCTACATGCCTCTAAACTATGTTACAATGAGGCTCAGAGGCCTATTTATTATTGATAAAAAATGGAAAACCGTAAACATCCAAAAACCTAACCCTAGGAGATTAAGCGGAAAAACTATGGGCCTCGTTTGGGTAAATTGGTACATCAACTTCCTTGGGTCGTAACTTTGGCATACGATCTCCGTTTGACGTGCACAATACCTCGTTAGAAATATCTATCTGAGGACTACAACTTTCGAGTGGCCAACATCAATCTATAACCCATGTTGGCCTTGGTTTTCCCAAAAATGTCGTTTAGGGCCTCAAAATGTCTCAGGAAGTTCACAACCTCAAAAAATACCAAAAATAGTAAGTTGTCATACAATTAAGGAAACTAAAAAACTAAAAGAGAAAGTGGTGGGGGTGAAAGTGGAATAGGCGAGTGGCCACCAACATCCACGTGGATCACCAGAAGAGAACAAACTCCAGATGGTGATAGACACTTTATGCTCGTAATTGATGACTAAATCAGAATGGCATGGCTTGCTTTACTTAGAGAAAATATAAATCATTTATCGAATTTTATATTTTCAAAGCCCATGTTAAGAATGAAGATGATGTAAAGATCAAGTTTGTCACATACCTTGCTAAAGATCAAGTTACTCTTCCTCCCACTGGAGGGAAGTCTTCCTGTGTAACTGATAAATGTCCAATCTAGCCTTTAAATTACTCACATACTCATAGACTTGGAAATACTTTTTCATGTTGAGGAGCCATGCTTATGCATCCTCCTCCTTTTCACCATCAAACGTAGGGGGTTTTATTTTTCTAAACTCCCCTTGTAGCTTCATTTTCTTCTTCCTTTCCTATGTTTTTGGAAAAAAAAAATCTTAATCATCTACACTTTTCGGCTTTTCTAATTATGTATTTACATTTTTTCTTTTCAGTGTCTCTGTTTCTACCATTTTTTTACTAAACTTATTCAATTATGTCTCTTATCATCCTCTTTTTCTCTTCACCAGATTTTAACAGACGTTAATTGTTGGTTCTGGGGTGAGCTAACTCTTGTTGTAGATTTCTAATAAATCCATAAACTATGTTCTGAGTAGGGTATTTCCTCTCTCGAACTCCAGATATAGTCCATATCCCTTTTCCATCAGTGGAGTAGGGTCATTAGCCATGTTGCGCTATAACCTTACTACACTTGAGTACCTTTTAATCAACACAAACTACTATTAGCGTAAAAATCCTTAAATTAGATTCCTAATTCTACACATAACCATATTTTAGTGTGGTAATTCCTTGTAACCCAACGTTGAAATTGGGGCTCTAATACCATATGTCACATACCTAGGGTGGCCAATTTTACTTATTTATTTTTATACACATCTACTTCTACTTAAAACTATGCCTTCATTCACACGGTTATCTTAAGGTATCCTTGGTATAATTCTTGTCTTGTTTCAACGGTGTCCACCCACTCACCTTACGTAAAGGTATCCACTCCAAATTTTTTATGAAATTTATTATCCTTATTGGGTGGTTAGGTGGTTATAAGGTTTGGTATACATTGAAAATTCTATATTACTATATAGGTTACCATGGATACCTTATGCTCTAGAAGGGTGAGATTCTTTCAACCTTGACACAAAGGAATTAACCTTAATAAATAAAAAATTCCAAATTAGAAGGCTCTGCATTTTTATTGAATGCAAGTGAGTTTGGATGAACATGAGTGATGGTTTATAGTATTTCGTGAATCACACCACTCGCCCTAGCCAATGTGATCTTCATGTGGGTGTCAGTTTGGCTTTACATGGACGACCAAAATCTTCCAAGTCCAAATGTACGGTATAAAATCACTCACTAAACCTTAATCTTAGACTTTCCTTGTTTCCATGCTCATTTGATTTTGTTTCTGCTAATCACATGGTTTTTCTTTCAGAGTGCCGCTATGACGGGGGAGAAACAAGGCAGTTGTAGTCCCCTTAGTGGGTGCATGGCTGCAAATTTATTTCCTAAATTTTTGCTTTACCAATTTCCAGAATGCAGGTAAGGTGATAAATGGTTGCTACGGTGCTTTGTTTTATTCTTGTTATTTTGACCCACTATATTGTTACTTTACTACCTCAAGGCATGCTTTGGATTTCAATGATCGAACTCTCTTTGCGTCACTTAGTAGCACCTATGAAAATTCCTTGGGTGTTTATCACTGAGTCTTGGAATGTAACTTCGTCTTTTCCTCTTGTAATCATTATTTCCTAAGTAGTGTTTCCATAATACTATTTGGATTCTTCTCCTAACTTCCTAAACATAATTTCCCTCACATGATATCACTTTAATGTGCAGGGTCACTCCACGTTACATGGCCACTATCTTTGCTTTGTGTTATAGGTATGGCTTGCATAAATTTTTTTTTATTGGTCTAAGGATAGCCTCTGCTCTCCTGCGTCCTCCCCAATTGTTTTTCAGTACTCATAAATCTAATTTAATTTCCCAAGCATAGACTCGTTCTAATTTATGTTATATATAGGAATGGGTAGGAACTCTAGTATTGTTGGTACTGAAGTTTAGTATTTTTCTGAATCATTTCCAACAGGGACAAGTCATAACCATTTCAACCCATAATTTATCTGAACATGTTTGGCTTTCAAACGTTCGGAGAAGCTACTGGCTACCCATTCTGGTTTCAAGTCTTTAATGTTGGTTTTTATTCCTTTTTATGACATCTATAAATGTGTTCACTTTATCTATATCAATGATTCTTATGGGTATTGTGAAACTTCAGATTTACACGTATAACCTTATCCTGTCACAAGTGTTCTTTTTTTCCTTTCCATTTCATCACGATCTAGCTTCAAGACTCACTCCTTTTTTTTTTTTTAATTTATGGCAATAGGTATAATGTTTTAATGACCGTCTCAATTCATAAAACAAGGAAATCCGCCTCTAACATCTTCCCATTGTGCCTATACATCATATTTCCATATCCTCCCCATGGATTCGTTTGGCGCAAAGGTCAATTGAACCTAATTTTTGCTTTTGATTATTCAATGTAAAATAGCCTCTCTTAGGGAAAGAAATCAATAGATAAATTTAGAGAGAATTGTCCAGTTGGAATTCACCCTATCTCAAGACAGTTGATGTATCAAATTGTGTTTAATCATGACATCCGCTATATAAGGAGGTGTTAAAACACTATATATTTATTAAAAAGAGTGTTTTCTTTAATAATGGGTATAGTAGACACCAATGTACTAAGGCTTTCCTTAGAGCTGAAAAAGGTCCTAGTACTAAGAAAGATACCAAGGATCGATTTTCTGGTGCTCATCCTATTTTTATCCAAGGGACCACTGACAAGATTGCAAGGATCCTAAGGAAACATAAGGTGGCTTCAACCATTCGTCCATTAAATACCATACAGAGCTCCCTTAGATCTGTAAAAGACCCAGTGGACCCCAAGAATATGAAGGATGTTTATGTTATCTCATGCTCTTGCGGGACTCCCTATGTTGGTGAGACTGGTCGCTCGATTAATCAAAGGATTCATGAGCATACTGTCGACATCAAGCATGGCAGGACCCACTCCTCTGCTTTGGCAGGGCATGCAGATAAATCTAAGCATCACATCTGCATTGAGGAGGCCCAAGTCATTGCTAAGGTTAGTCATTTTCATCATCGAAAATTAAGGGAGGCCCTAGAAATTGAAAAAAGACCCAATAATTTGAATAGAGATGATGGTTGGAATATTAGTAGAAGTTGGGTCTCTGTCTTGTCCTCCTAGTTTTTTTTTTTTATCTATGTAGGTATTGGCATCCTTTTTATAGTATTTTTTGTTGATTTATTCTTCATTAGAGTTTATTTTCTTGATCCTTCGTGTTTTTATGTATTTTATCACCCTATTCGTTCTTAACTCCTTTTAGTATTTTTGTTATTTGTTTAATGGGCCTGAGCCCCATATTTTATTGTTGACCCCATTTTATTTATTGATTATTTTTCTTTGGATATATATATATATATATATATATGTTTCTGTTTATTTCTTTTTATTTATATATATTTTTTGACTTCTATATATTTTTGTTTTATTTTATTTATTTTTCCATTAATTATTTTTAACTTATTTTATCTTATTTCTTTTAGTTATTTTATTTATCAAATGATCTTGTCTCTATTAGGGCCTTTACTCGTTTTTATAATTTTTGACTCCCCTCCTTTAAAGTTTGACTTTGATTATTTATTTATTTATTTTAAAAACTAGCTGTTTAATATAATAGTTACTTATTAATATTTTTTAATAAACTAATATCGCAGTTTAAATATTATTTTTCAAAAACTAGCCATTTAATATAGCCATTACATATTAATATTTTAATAAATTAATAAACTAATATCATTATTTAGATATTATTTTTCAAGAACTAGTAATATTTGGTTTTAATAAATTAATTTAAATATCATTTTTCAAAAACTCACTGTTTAATATAGTTGTTCCCTATTAATATTTTTAATAAATTAATGAAATAATATCATTTTTTAAATATTTTTTCAAAAACTAGTCATTTAATATAGCCGTTACATATTAGTATTTTAATAAATTAATAAACTAATATCATTATTTAAATATTATTTTTCAAGAACTAGTAATATTTGGTTTTAATAAATTAATTTAAATATTATTTTTCAAAAACTAGCCGTTTAATATCGCTGTTATCTATTAATATTTTTAATAAATTAATGAAATAATATCATTATTTAAATATTTTTTCAAAAACTAGCCATTTAATATAGTCGTTACTTAATAATATTTGTTACTAATATATTAATAAATTAATATTATAATATAAACAATATTGTTCAATATAGCCATTACTTGAAATTATGCCTCTATGTTGCTCTCTATTTAAGCCTTTGCCATGGTCTCCCTCTTCATCTGATCCTGATGATGAACGACACTTGTTGGTTCGAAACACGTCGGAAAAAAAAAAAATTTCTCTCATGTGATTTCTACCGAAAGATTTTGTTTAATTCATTATGGATCATAGAAGCTTGAATACTGAAATTACTACCCTATATGGAAGGGCCACTACTATTAAAGTCCATCACTTTGAACGGTCTTGTGTAAGGGTTTCCTAGTTGAAGACAAATCTGGCTTTTCTAAAATGATCTAGAGACTCTTCCCTTGTTCCTCCATTCACTCAGATCAAGCACTCTCTTAATAATTCTAGTGGCTATCGTATTTTTCTTAATGCTAGCATGGCATTGGTTCGTTTGGAGATTGGCAAGGTGAGAAAGATTTTGGATTTCATTTCTCGTAATTTGTTGTCTCTCCATTTGGAACATTCAAATCAGATCTCTTCTCCCCTTTGGTCAAGGATCAAAGCATGCTCGGCTCTGAAATCTTCTCAACTAAAAGAAATATGGAAAGTAAAGCAGTCCAAGAAGTTCAGTAAGCTCTCAGAGAAATTCATCTCGCAGCCTAATGAGTCTAGTTGCTTTCATGGTCCTTCCAAAAGAAGAATTAATTCTAATCAAATATCTACTCTACGATCTTGGGTTGATGGTCTTTCTCACCCTTCTGCCATTGCAGGTGAAGCTGGAACAATCTCATATTCACTGGGTCAGATTCCCTCAGGTTCGTTGTTTGTTAATTCTTCTTTGGTTTCTGTTGGTTTCAATAATAGTGGAAGTGGTTCTATTAATAATAATAATAATAATAATAATTGGTTTAATATTAATACTAATAATAGTGATTATATTTTCACCTCACATAGGAATAATAATATTAAGAATAGCAATAATAATTTATGTTTGGATAATAATAATAATATCACTCGACATAATAATAATAATATTAATGAGGTTAGTGAGTCTGTTTTCAATTCTGATAATTGTAATAATAATAGGATTGGCAATAAGACTCTAAGTTTGGATCATATTGGTTGTTCTAATTTTCTTTCCTCTTCTAGTAATAGGGTTGTCAATCTCTCTAGCTTTTCTTTTGATCCCCCTGTCTTTAGTCTTTTGGAGAAAGGTTTACATTTTTCTCTTTCTCCTAGAAAGATCCCGGTCGATGATATCATCTGTGACATTGAATATGGTATTAGATACTTACTAGACATCACTAAAGATGTCAATCGTCAAGACTGTGCAGCTGTCCTTAGAAAGGCAAAGCCCCCTAAGAATAACATCAACAAACCTAAGTTTGATGCTCTCAAATTGTTAAATGATAATAAGAATATTGTTGTTCTCAAAACTGACAAAGGTGGTGTTGTGGTTATTCTTGATAAAGATGATTATTGTCGTAAGATGTTGGACCACCTCCATAATAGTGGGAGCTACAAGAAACTCAACAAGGATCCTCTGAAGAATTTCCAAAAGTATTGCTCTTGCTATAAAGGCTACTAGCTCGGTCTGCTTGTTCAGTCATAAGCTTATTGAAAGTTGCCCTCTTACATTCAGAATATATGGTCTGCCAAATATTCATAAGGAAGGGGCTCCTTTGAGACCCATTGCCAACACGATAGGAGGGCCAACTTATCTTCTTGCTAAATATTTAGCCCAGAAGCTTAAGCCCCTTATTGACCATACAGAATCCTTCGTCAAGGACTCTGCATCATTTGTTGACGGGTTAAAAAGTTTCAAGCTTAATCTAGATGATAATATTGTGAGCTTCGATGTGGTCTCTCTCTACACTAATATCCCTATCAACGAGGCCATCAAAGTCATCAAGCGCATCACAGATCCTGATACGGCTTATTTAGTTGGTATATGTCTTACTTATACTTTCTTTTGATTCGATGGGGAATTCTATGAGAAAACTTGCGGTGTTGCCATGGGTTCCCCCCTCTCCCCTGTGGTAGCTAATCTATTCATG
The DNA here is from genome assembly GCA_031772625.1 of Pinus tabuliformis. Classification (NCBI taxonomy): domain Eukaryota; kingdom Viridiplantae; phylum Streptophyta; class Pinopsida; order Pinales; family Pinaceae; genus Pinus; species Pinus tabuliformis. Next base: position 576,214,014 of record CM062818.1, read on the forward strand.
GAGGATTTTGAATCAAAGGCCTTAGCCTCTTCTTGTCTTCTGCCTAAGTTCTGGAAGAGGTTTGTGGATGACACTTTTGTCATCTGGTCCCATGGTAAGGAAAAGTTGGAAGTATTTTTCCTCCATCTTAACAATCAATCTAGTTCTATAAAGTTTACCATGGAATTTGAATGTAATGGTTGTCTTCCCTTCCTTGATGTCCTCCTCTCAAGGAATGATAATGGCTCTTTCTCTCATCAGGTATATCATAAGAAAACTCATATGGAATAATATTTTCATGCTAATTCTCATCATTTCCTAGCTCAAAATCTTGGGAGAAAGAACATCTCCTAAGTGTTTTCTTTAATATCCGGTATAGTAGACACCAATGTACTAAGGCTTTCCTTAGAGCTGAAAAGGGTCCTAGTACTAAGAAAGATACAAAGGATCAATTTTCTGGTGTTCATCTTCCTTTTATCTAAGGGACCACTAAAAACATTGCAAGGATCCTAAGGAAGCATAAGGTGGCTTCAACCTTTCGTCCTTTAAATACCATACGGAGCTCCCTTAGATCTGTAGAAGACCCAGTGGAACCAAAGAATATGAAGGGTGTTTATGTTATCCCCTGCTCTTGTGGGACTCCCTACATTGGTGAGACTGGTTACCCAATTAATCAAACAGTTCGTGGGCATGTTGCTGACATCAAGCACGGCAGGACCCGCTCCTCTGCTTTGGTGGAGCATGCAGATAAATCTAAGCATCACATCTACATTGAGGAGGCCCAAGTCATTGCTAAGGTTAGTCATTTTCATCATCAAAAATTAAGGGAGGCCCTAGAAATTGAAAAAATACGCAATAATTTGAATAGAGATGATGGTTGGAATATTAGTAGAAGTTGGGTCCTTGTCTTGTCCTCCTAATTTTTTTTTTTAATCTATGTAGGTATTGGCATCCTTTTTATAGTATTTGTTGTTGTTTTATTCTTCACTAGAGTTTATTTTCTTGATCCTTCGTGTTTTTATGTATTTTATCACCCTATCCGTTCTTAACTCTTTTTAGTATTTTTGTTATTTGTTTAATGTGCTTGAGCCCCATATTTTATTGTTGACCCCATTTTATTTATTGATTATTTTTCTTTATATATATATATATATATATATATATATATATATATATATATATATCTTTATTTATTTATTTAATTTTTACTTTTATTTATTTATTTATTAATATATATATATTTATTTTGACTTGTGTATATTTTTGTTTTATTTTATTTATTTTTCCATCAATTATTTTTATTTTATTTTCATTAGTTATTTTATTTATCAAATGACCTTGTCTCGAATAGGGCCTTTACTCATTTTTATAGTTTTTCACTCCCCTCCTTTAAAATTTGACTTTGATTATTTATTTATTTATTTTAAAAACTAGTTGTTTAATATAGTAGTTACTTATTAATATTTTTTAATAAACTAATATCACAGTTTAAATATTATTTTTCAAAAATTAGTAATATTTGGTTTTAATAAATTAATTTAAATATTATTTTTCAAAAACTAGCGGTTACATATTAATATTTTAATAAATTAATAAACTAATATCATTATTTAAATTTTATTTTTCAAGAATGAAGTTGTCTTTAGTGCAAGTTTTTGGAGATTCCGGTGACGGAATCCGGTGGAAATAATTGAGGTTAAATCTTGATTTGTATTATTTAAAATGGTTTTTTAACTGCATATTTGGATTCAGAACCCTGAAAAACCCCAGGACACTTTGATTGTGCAGAAATTAGCTATCAAACTTGCGATTTCAATAAATTGTTGCCGGATTTTGACCGAAAAACCCATCGGAAAAGCTTCCAAAAAGTCTCTTTAAAGACAGCTCTTTCAAGAACTAGTAATCTTTGGTTTTAATGAATTAATTTAAATATTATTTTTCAAAAACTAGCCATTTAATATAGCTGTAACCTATTAATATTTTTAATAAATTAATGAAATAATATCATTATTTAAATATTTTTTCAAAAACTAGCCATTTAATATAGCCATTACATATTAATATTTTAATAAATCAATAAACTAATATCATTATTCAAATATTATTTTTCAAGAACTAGTAATATTTGGTTTTAATAAATTAATTTAAATATTATTTTTCAAAAACTTGCCATTTAATATAGTTGTTACCTGTTAATATTTTTAATAAATTAACGAAATAATATCATTATTTAAATATTTTTTCAAAAACTAGCCGTTTAATATAGTCGTTACTTAATAATATTTGTTATTAATATATTAGTAAATTAATATTATAATTTAAACAATATTGTTCAAATATAACCGTTACTATAGATGTTTTTTTACTACATGTTTTGTAATTCCTTCCTACATTACCTATCCTCAGCATGCTCAACGTCAAGAAAATGGTTATCCCAATTTCTCTTTGTTAATTTCGTAATTGGAAAGTGCATTTCTTCTATGGTGAGATCACAACGCTTCTTCATTTGGTTTTATTCACTTTTCGTAATTTATAATTTATAGATGGAATACCTATTTAGGCATAAGTCATGTATAACAAATTTGTTTGACTTGTAATTTGAAATGATATATTAAAGGCGAAACTCCATATGAATGAGAATAACAACGTTCACTAAATTTACTATTCTGCAAGTTCTTCCGAGTTTATAATTCATTACCTATTCATCCCTGTTTCATCATTATTTTTGTTGAATAATGGCTTTAGTTTTTCTTGTATAATACTAGTTTCGATTCTATGAAATTCCAGAAGTAGAGATTATGAATGTGTTTGTTTAAGACTATGTCTTTGAAATTATTTCCTCCACAGAATAGGTGTGTTTCCTTTATCATTTAATAATATTTTATTTTTTTGTCGTTTCTTAAATTATGTTTTCTTTATGTAAAGTTACAATATCTTGTTTTCCTTAACATTATTTACTAGCAATTGTCCCAAAAGGTACAAAGAGAGTCCAATAGGATTATTAAATTGGAAGAAGAGTTAATTGGTTTGTGGAAAGCCTTGTTTTCTTGCACCGGATCATTGTGCAATTACTTTTCTTTAGATGTTTTGTTTATATCTATATTACAAGGAACACATTGAATATCTTATTTCGTTTTAGAGTAAGTTAATTACCCAAAATCAAGAAACCTCTATAGATGGCCAAGAATATACGAAGAATACATCTCATTCATATGCAGTACCAAATCCATCTTTTCTTTTCTCTGAGTAAAATTTCAAAAGCATGAACACATGACATTTCATATGCACAATAAACCCAACTTCTGAAATGGGATGCTTGGATGCATCCTATTCATATGCTATAGTAAACCCATATTTTCCTTAAATTTCAATCCATAAACACATCCATTCATGAGCCATAATAGAACCACAAAAGACAAAACCCCCTGACCCGTTAATACATTATCTACTCAGAGAGAGCTAAGACGAAAGGACAACACTGTCTACGGATCCTCCATGTCTTCGAAGGAGATGAGGAGTGTATCATGACCCATTAATGCATTGTCTTCTCAGGAGTTCGAGGTAAGACTAAAGAAAATCACTAGCTATGGATGTTTCATGTCTCCATAAGGCCTTGATAAATCTTCGTTTATTTTGTAAATACAATAATTTGATTGCATTTTAATACAGTAAATACTAAAAATGAGCCCATAAAGAGTAGATAATCAAGAAAGAAACGCTTCAATCACAGACTCGAAATCAGGAACGGTGATTATTTTATAATGACTGAATCCACCTTCTAATAAAATCTTCTTCCATTCTTTCTCTGTTCTTTCCTTCCCACGAGAGCAGTGCGCCACCATTACCAGATCAAATACTAAAACTAAATTAGGATCTAGAACTGGCTTCTCTTTTTGGCCACCATTATTATTATCGCTGCCTCTGTTATTAGAGTCCAGTGCCACTACGTTAACAATAATGAGCTTCCCCATCTCTGGGATCGCCTTCCTGCAGCTCTTCAGTATCTTTATACAGTCCTTGTTGCCCTAGTCATGCATGATCCACTGATGACATCGCACAAACAAATTTTATAGTAAAAACATGCTCTTAGCTCATTCTAATTGAATTACATGACACCTCATCAAGTTCAAGACTTACCTTCATGAATATGGCATCCACAGAGGGCACGGTTTCAAACATGTCTCCCCCCATGTGCTCCACACCTAGTTATATACATGTATATGTTTCTAACATTTTTTTACCATTAAGAATATTGAATTATATACATGTATGTTTGACTCAAGATGGATTTAAACTTTGAGTTTCATAATTTATATAATTCTTCAGAAAAAAAGAATAAAAAAAGAATAATAATAAATATATATATATATATATATATATATATATATATATATATATATATATATATATATATATATATATATCAATTAAATTTTCTCATAAATATTAAATAAATATATTTTATTCAAATTATAATTTTATATATTATAACATTATTCTTTTTAATAAATAACTTTTAATAAAATTTATAATATATTTTTTTTATTACCTTATATGTAAAAATATCACTCTGCTCCCCCATCTAGTAAATAACTATAACAATTATCCATACATTTAATCCATTATCATTAATTAATCAACCATATTTAATCCACATATTATTATTTTATTCATATAAACGTTAATTATATTTTGGCATTACATTTTCTTAATTATCAACTTGATTGTTTGACTTTCTTTCCCACCTTTTTGAAGAAATAAAATTCTTCACAACACTTCATAACCCTTCACGCATAAATGGTGGTTTTCTTAAACAAATCAACCAATAAAAAAATATTAAAGTTGAAGATGCACATCGGTTGACCAGAGAAATATAGCTCATTAATTTTTGGGCCACATTTTTGAATTGGCTTTTCCTAGAAAAGCTGTATCTCGATTTTTTTGTTTGATGAATCCTGGAATTGGGATGTATGACAACAAATCCTGATTTTTTTTGGGGGACGTAGATCTTGATTTGTATCTCTGCTCTTGTTGAAGATATTATAACTCATTTTAGGAAGTCATTTCCCATGCAATTAATTTGGCCCAACAATACAGAATCTGTTTAGAAGGCTCAATCAAAATAAATCTTACAATTGCCAATTGCCTTAATGCTCTATGAATGGCAGAAATCTCTGTTATGGGAGTCGAGATATCTCTGTTATGGAAGTCGTCTACCGAGGCGGAGGAATGGTCCGAATGGTCAAAAGTGGTCAGAATTTGGGCAAAAAAAATTTCAAAACATCTTGTAGAGGAAGTGCTTGAATAGCATTTTTGACAGAGGAAATGGATTCAATGCCATCAAAAATGTCTAGGACTCCTCAAATTTTGAAGTTTAACAACTATAACTTGGATTTACAAAAATCCTTGCCAGAATTTCTCTAAATATAACTCTAATTTCCATAACTTTCCAGCCAAATCCTTCACTTCGTTAGACTACTCTTTATTACTGTTCAATACATTATAACTCATTTGATAATGAGGAAGCCATTTCCCATGTAATCAATTTGCTGGCCGTGACAAAGGATGTGCCATTGTTGAAGACGTAGAGATGGGCGTCTTTGCCAATTGCTAGGGTGGGGTAAGTCCTAGTCATTATGCATTCCTTCTCCCTTCTGCAAAGCTCTCCACGCTGGAACCGTTATTTCATTTCATTTCCATTGTAACGTTATCTGGACCTCCATTTTCCACAACCACAAAAAATTGCCAACAAATTAACTAATATTATGCAGCTTACCAGGATTCGCAGTGAAAGGGTCTGCCCCTTGAAAGACCCCACATGATTCAGGAAGGTACCATATGTTGTCTTATCAAGGTCGCTCGCTCAAGACGATATGCAAGCATTAACACAATCTGACAGATTAGTGTGCTTCTCTTCTTCTTTTTCCTGGAATGTTCAGCCGATTAATAAGTTACAGTGTTCATGAATTTATACTTGCTCTGGTCGCTGCACATCGATATCTTCAATTCATTTCGATATCAAACGACCTGAAAAAACACAACAATGTGTTCATTCAATTCCTTGGAAGCCAAAACAAGCAACCCAAATGGCCCAACAATAGTCCTGGTAGCTGAGCCAATCCAGTTGCATAGATTTTGAGGTGTCAAATTCACTCCCATCTCTTCTTCGAACTCTGTGATTTCCAGCCTTGGGAGATCGAAGGAGACCTCCACGTTAGCCTAATAACAAAGACAAATTCACCAAGTAAGTTAATAAAATGAAACCACAGCCACAGAAAAAGGAAATAATTTCTTAAAATCTGTTTAGTCATGAAAGTGATCTTTGGTTCAACTAAGGTCATAGACAGCCTGTTCGATTTCCCTCCTATAAGAATCTTAAAAACTAGCAAAAGAACTACTAACTCGATACCTAAAAGCAATATTGGGACAATTAATTAGCTTAAACATTAAAACAAACCATTGAGATGTTCTGAGCAAACAATTGTTAGGTAAAATGTACTAAATTAGAAGAAATTTATTGGTGTAGTAAGTATCTATGCTACGTTTATGCCTGCAATTTCAACAACGGATCCACTGTTGAGGTCAATGTTTTGTCTGAAAGTTTTGTTTCGATGAAGGGATTCTGCTTTGGAAACTGGCCACTACAAAAATTGTGTTCTAGTGATGTTGTATAGCCAGATGGTTCTTGGAATGGCCTTAACAAAACACAAACACATGCATCAAGAAGTAGAAGAAATAAAAAATGTAAACAAAATATAAGACTAATAGGTGTGATTAGACTGACTTTACCTGAAGACAGGACCAACCCTTGGTAATATCATCGGAGATGTTGACTGATTCATTCACCCATCCCCATAGAATTCGTTTCTACTTATATTGATCAAAAAAGGACTTGGAGGCATTTGCCATAGTCATATCTCAACCCATTTTTATCGTCGTTGCTGGTGTTGCCAGGCACGTATCAATCCTGACCATAAAAGTAAGTTCTCACTGTATAATAATCGATCATGTTATCGCCCAGACTCGCCTTCAAAACATGTTTGAGAGAGGGCCTAATTGCGGAAGTGTTTAGCCGTTTCATCCCAGTAAGAAAAATAGGTTAAAAATCAGGACACTCCCACATTCCTGTCAAGTTCGACGAATGTAGAGGATGCTCGGCCTTCACCCAATTGAAAAAATCCTTGCTTTCGTATAACAGAGCCACCCTGCTACGATTACTCTTATTTCCAACTACAATCCTCCATTTGTCGTCTGTGTCCAACCATCCAGTGGTGGGATCCCTAAATAAAGTCCCATTGATTCCATTGCTTGGAATCAGAATAGGATTCTGAGGTATCTTCACCCATTCCCTCAAAAGAGGATCGTAGATATTCTTAGGAACGACCACATTTTGCACCTGTTGGGATGAATTGGCCCATCCAGTATAAAGAATTACAGGCTTGTCTTCAAGTAGTAACGTTGTCGAATCGGACCAGCAACACTTTATATCATACCATTCACTCGAAAAAATGGCAGGAACCAGTGAATGCCAGTTAATGAGATCCTTAGAAGCAACATGCCTCCAAACAATATTTCCCCACACCGCTCCTTGAGGATTATACTGGTCGAAGAGATGGTAAAACCCTTTGTAGAACATGGGCGTTGTAAAACAAACCCAGTTCGATTTCATCACATAGAATTTTAAACCTGAGAACTATTGAATGAATGAATTGAAGAGGAAGGAAAAGGTCACCATTTGGGTCTGTTGGAGGTTTGCGACATAGTCATGCAGGAAAACACAAACATAACAAAATAGGGTTAGTAGATCGGCAGTAATGACAAATACAGAGTTGTTATGAAAAATCTGGAATAATATGGACTGTACACACCATTCATCCAATTCTTTTGAGGCTGGAAATAGTAGGCTATGTGATACCGGATTTGAACACTTTTTCCTATTGTGTTGATAGTACATTCCAGATGAGAAACCCACATAACAACGTAGATGCCTAAATAGAGCCTTGCCAGAGCTATGAGATAGAGCCTCGAACCCATGACCCCATTTTGTGACCAGAACTGAATACACCAAATGCTATCGTTCACATGCTCTTTTATTTTATAGCACCAGCCATTAGATTTGCAATCGAGCGAAGGATGAATGTTACTAATCCGTGCTTGCCAAAACTTAGGGAAGAAGAAGAATAACAGCAATTTGCAGGGAAAGAGTAGTAAAAATATCTTCAAGAGTGACATAAAAGAATGGGAAAGAGCAGTAAGGCAACTCAATCGATATTTTGAAAAAATAGTCACACTTCAAATCAACCGTTGAAAGTGTCTCACTTGATCCAATGGCACAGGATAAAAGTGTTGATGATTGTTGATGCATAGGAAGGCCTATCAACCTAAAAATAATACTCTCTTGGATACGCTACATATTAACTCTCATAGATCAGGATATACTATACCAAATCATGGTTGTTATAAATTCTCTCCTCTTCTCTTTACCAAAAAAACGATACAACCCTACTTTCTTAGAGAATACCCATTTGCATATCATTAATTCTAAATTTTACTTCTAAACACATTTACTTTTCATCACCATCTCTAACATGAGAAATCATAATATATTTAAAATACTGGTCTCTACGCACATACAAATATAGCTTTTTCCAATCATATGCTTAAATCAATAAATGATTGAGAATTAACATAATCCTAAGCATATTATATAACTATGACTTTAGCTAAACCAGTAACTAAATATTAGTGGTATGGTGCTTACATGTATATGTCATAAAAATTCATATACACCATTCATTAAAAAAAAAAAAATGAATCCATATTTTCTAACTGTGTCTTTTACAGGCAATCCACTTGGGAAAGCACACTTTCCTCTTAACCATGAATTGAATCCACCAGTTCCCCCGAAGCTAAGATATGATTTCCAATGGAAACAACATCTTTGATTCCTCAGTAATCTATTTTATAAATCTCCTTCCTTAGCAGATTTTAGCATCCTCCCCCTTTTGTTTTTGGTGACCCACTTGTCGAGGATTTCCTTTTTTTGTAAAATGGTGGTTTTTTTCTTCTTTTTTTTCGCTTTAAATCCTACCTTTCTCTCTCTACCCATACTTAGTGTCTTTATCCAACTAAGTGATTTAATAGACCTTTCCCTCCCTTCATATTAAATCATTTTTGTTTCCTCATAGAGATTTTTAGGAGCTATTTAAGGGAAGATTCATCTTAACTCATCCACCAATAATGGTTTTCAAATCTTGGCAGGAATTTGTTAACTTTAGAGTTTGTTTCCCAAGTAATTTCCAGCTTTTTATTTATTAAAAAAAAACTATTTATTAAATGACAATAACTTTATTGTTCACATCCATTTAGAATCCAGCATGGCTTTCCAACTATCAAACCTAAAAATAGTCCAATTCTAAAAATAACAAAACATTAACATAAGGAACATAGGGGTATTACAAAGTTCTTGAGATACAATAGAGGAGGAGAATTTATTTTTGGTGAATTCAATGAACGTTGTGAAAACCATAGAGTTATAATACCTTCCTCAGTAGGAATAACTCCTTAGCATATTTGACTTGTTGAAAGATATAACAAAATTATGAAAGAACAATGCTTAACAAAGAAAATTATCTAGATACCTTGTCTGGAGAAGAATTATAGACAATAGTATAGATCTTAAATAAGACACATATTAGAGTGAATAGAAACAATACCGCTTATGAATTATGGAATGGTTTCCCTTCCCCAATCAAACATTCCAAATTGTTTTGAAGCAAGTGCTACATCAAGATAAATTAAGGAAATATTGGGAATTTTGATTCTAGAGTAGATGAAGGAATCGTTATTAGTTATTGATCTAGGAGAAAAGGTTGCAAGTTCTACAACAAATGGTCATATATGATAGTAGAAGGAATTGATGCGATAATAGACAAATCACTAACCCATAAAAGAATAAAACAATAAATGAAGATTCAAATGAGATAATCAACAACGAGTATGAAGAGTAATAACATGAAGAACAAGAGGAAGAAGATGATGAGATAAAACTTCCACATCCAAACAATCAATTAACATATGTTCAGAAATTTCATCCATAAAATTAAATCCTTTGTAATAAAGAGTTGGGGTTCACAGAAGAAGGAAATTGATAAGCACACCAAGGTATGCAAACTTTTCCTTCTTGTCCAATTTGTAATGAAAGCACTTTATTGAAGCTAGTCAAGATGAGCATTGGATAAATACTACGGAGGATGAACTATATCATATTGAGAAAAATATGATGTGAAATATCATTCAAAAACTAAATGGAAAGAATGTAATTGGCACCATGTGGGTATTGAGGATCAAATTGAAGGAGGATGGAAAGGTAGTGATGAATAAGGATAGATTAGTTTTCAAAGGGTATCGTCAAATAGATGGTCTTGATTTTGAAGGTATTTTTTCTCATGTAGCTAGACTTGAAGTAGTTGTAATGCTTTTTGGATTTGCATGTTTCGGAACTTCAAAATATATCAAATGGATGTCCAGTTAGCTTTCAGAAATGTTGAATTAGAAGAAGTGTATGTTGAAAAACCAAGGTGATTTCTACTATCTAAAAATGGAAAGTATGTATTGATCATAAAAAGAGATCGTTGTGGATTAAAGCAAGCTCTTAGAGACCTGTATTCAATACTTGATAAATATTTACAACAAAAAAGATTCAAAAGGGGCACAAATGACAATCATATTTACACCAAAAATGATAATGAAAATTTATTAATTATTGTTGTATATGTGGACAACATAATTTTTGGAAGTGATATTGATATATAGAGTCAAAACTTTGTTACAGAGATCTAGAAAGAGTCTGAGATTTTAATGTTGCGAGAATTTTCAATCTTATTAAGACCATATGTTTCTCAATCAGACAAATTTATGTTCATTGATTTCATGAAAGCTCTAAAGGAAATGTTGAACAAAATTGGAATGGAAAATTGTACACTTGTTAGCACTCCAAGATTAAAAGGATGCAAAATTAACAAAGATGATAAGTGTTTATAAGTGAGTAAAAATTTTGTAGAAATAAATAATTGGCAGATTGCTATATTTAATAGCATCAGAAAGTGATATCATGCATGTTATAATATTATTTGCAAGGTTTCAATCTTCCTTAATGAAGGCGCATGTGCAAGAAGTCTAAAGCATTCTCGGGTATTTGAACGAAGCTATAGACCTTGGGATATTGTACTCAGGAAGTAAAACCTTCATGTTAACAACATATATAGATGAATATTGGGTTGGAAGTGTTGATGAAAAGAAAAATAACAATGGAAGAGCATTCGTTTTAGGAAATTTATTGGTATCATGGTTCAGTAAGAAACAAACCTCAATTTCCTTTTCTATAGTTTAAGTGGAATATACTGCAAAAACTAAATGTTGTACTTAGTTTATACAAATGAAGAAGGCTATGGAGGATATGAAGGTAAATCATTATAAACCTATTATGTATTCTAATACAAAGTATATTCCTATAAAGTATCATTTCCTTAGGGAATATCTAGCTAATCAGATTGTTAGGTTAGAATATAACACATCTAAAGGGGAAATTGAAAATGTATGTACCAAATCTCTTCCAAGAGGGACTTTTGAATATCTATGACAAAAGTTAGGGGTGATATCTCTCCCATCTCCTCGGTAAAAGGTAACTACGATGAGTAGTGAGAGATGGAAGCTTTTAATGGTGATAAGCAGGCGAAGAGTAAACCACATATTTCAATAAAATTGGAAAAAATATATTACAATGACCTATTACAAACACATTTTATTAAATTTGGAATTATGAAATGAATCAAGAATTTAAAACTTTAACTAGATTAAGTTTGAAAATCAATTAGTTCACTTCTTTGAATGTATCTATTCACCATTTTTAGCAATAAAATTATCATGATAAACTATATAAAATAAATTTATATAAACTTGCAGAAGAAAATATTTATGACATGAGATTATTGCAAATGCGGGTTATTGATTTAATAATTTGTAGTCAGAAAAATATATGGATTAAAACTCGAAGCAAAACATTTAGAATGCATTGTCAATTAATTATAGTTTATTTTTTGTAAAAGTTGTATCTTTACTGCCACGAATCTAGGTGGAAATCATGATGACCCTAACGTCCATGCACATAGATTTGGTAGTATCTCCAATCTATAAATGGAATTTGGTGCACACTCAGCTCGTATTTTACTGTGCCTTGAGGAGGGAGAGAGGGGGTGGTGTCAATTCCACCCCCTCTTATTTAAATAAAATTAAGCACTAGCCTTCTACACTTTCCCTTTGCATCTACTAGCTACCATTGAAACAATAGTTGCTCTCACCCTACAATTTAATTATGATGCACTCAGATCATCTTTCACTGTGCCTTGAGAAGGGAGAGAGGGTATGGTGTTAGTTTCACTTGCCTCAAGCATTTAAAGTACAGTAGGCATTGGCCTTCTCCACTTTCCCTCCCCGGCTACCAACTACAAATAAAATGATGGCTTCTCTCACCTTGTAATTCAATTCTATCTTTCAAGACAAAAGTTTGTAGGAATATTCTCGTTGATTCAGACCCTATTTCACCTCTCGGCCTCATCCTGTAGCTCCTCCTTTGCAGTCTTGTAACAATTCTGGTAATCCTATAGCAACTATATCTGATCCCATAACACTTACTCCCTATCTTGTATCACCTAAAAATCAACTCTGTTCCCCCTTTGTAGCACCCAAGGTAACCTTTGGTCATATCTAGCTCAACCTTTGATGTCTTAGTGGGTCTTTCTAATGGTTTCAGGAATAAGCTTCGGTACAACTAAAGTTGGTGTATCCTTTTATTTCCTTTTTTGGTAGTCGGATCAACTTTATTGGTGAGTTGGCCCCTATATGTATTTCATTTTTTAACCATTGGCCCCACTCCTCGTAGTCATCACCCTCTTGCTCTGACTTTTCCTCGTAGTGAACTATACTTTTACTATTCGAGGGTGGACAATTTTACTGGCCACCTCTAGCCCATAAAAACTGATTGTCGTTCATTAAAAATATTTTTTGTACCCTTTCAGCTTCCTCTCAAGGTTGGTGTGGCTTCCTTATATCTCATTTATGGCCTCTTGATGCTTAGGGATGGTGAATTCTTCATTCTGGAGCTGCAAAGGTTCTTTGCTTCTAGTTCAGTATGCTTTGTGCACGCTACTATAAGATTGGTTTCTTTCCTATAACAGTCACATAGCCTCTTCCAAAACCATGACTACCTTCATGAAATTCACTTAGTGACCTGGATAATTCATGGTGTGCCTATGGACAATTATTGGAAACACTCATGGCAATGAAAAATTGTGAAGAAGGGGTGAATATAGGGTCATTTTATGAACAAAGGAATAGTTTTGGAACGAAAATTTGTTAACTGGTGTGGTTGAGAGGCGAAGGAGGTGTGGTGAACCTATCATGTCATTTATCCAAGGAAAACGTGACTTTTGACCCCTTTCCCTAGGCTAATCTCAATCAGGATGCAAGTTTGGCCAATCTCGTAGCAGTTCAGGACAATCTTGTAGCATTCTAGGATTGAGTCCGAAGTGAGTGTATTTTCTGACTTGATGATGGAGGGGTGTAGCGAAATGGGTGGTGTTATGGAGGAAATGTAGGATGCTAGTTTGGGATATGGAGAAATGGGATTTGGAACCCTTTACTTTGATTTTTTTTCCCTCTGACTGTGGTTGGAACCCTGCTAAAGAAAATTGTTATTGGAATTTGTGTAAGGTCTCCTTTACCTCTGTATGCTTCCTCCTTTTGTTTCCTTCTTCTATTTTTTTTTTTTTGTTTGTTTCTTTTTTTAGACCTGTAGGTTGCCTTTGAGGAGGTTTTCAATCTGCATGTCACCCCAAGCATCTTAGAGGAGGTTTTCACCTAGGGATATTTTAATTATATTTTTTTATTTTTCTCTTGGGCTACGTCATGGAGGATTTCAATCCTAGATTTGGCCTTATATGCCTTGTGGATTTTTTCACCCAGGCCCTTAATTTTTTCTTTTTTCTCTATTTTTTTTTTTTATCAGAGGTTGGATGAACTAAGGGTTGTGAGACCCACAATTACGTTCATCTCCTTGCTTATTGAACTAGTAAACTCCTTTTTTTAGATATGACTTTTTTATACATTTAACCAGTAACCATTGACCAACAATGAAATTCCTTCCTCATTAATTATTCTTGGTTGCATAGATCCATTCTCATAAGATATTTCCACTAGATAGGTACCCAAATACGTTGTCATTAATTTCCCTTTGAAATCCTTGAATCTTGAATCATAAAGGAGGGCCCAATTTCCCTCTTGAAAAGCTCTCTCCCTAATTGTTGACAATTTTATAATTTTTTGTGGTTCCTTTTTACGTATTAACTCTATTCCTTATTATTATATGTGTGAAGCAGTGAACAACTACCATAAAAAAAGGCACAGTGACAAAGTATATAGGCTGCAAGCTAGGGGAAATCCTCTCGTCTTGAGAGGAAAACTCTTAAATCTCTTCTCTTCCTTATAGATTCTTCAAATGACAAATTCCAATACCTTAAGATTAAGACTAATACCATCCAAGACCAAGACCAACATCTTTGAGTGATGTTCCAACTTTGATAGTCAAACCCAGTCAAATATATTCTATTAGCACCTTCTTGACCTCCTGCTACAAATGTTTTTGCCTCCTACCGTAGATCTGAAATCTCGACCCCCAGTAATTGTTGCTTCCACATGTGGGAACTTCGATCTTCTTGTAGATCCCTCATCTCACCTTTGCTTGCCTTTCCTTGGCCTCTAGAGCTTTAGGGAGACCCTTGGTATCCTTAACTTGATCTCCTGGCCTCCATTCATCCAGGATCAAACTTGTGGAAGGAAGCTCTAGGTCAAGGAAGAAACCCTAATCTTCTCTAGCATGTGTGAGAGAGAAAGATAACCCAAACACGAAAAATTCTTCATCCCTCTTCTCCTTCGCTGCCTCTTCCTTCTTCTTCCTTCACTAGAATGAGAGATGAGTGAGTGTCTTCAAGGAGCATGAGTCCTCTTCTATATATAGGAGTTTTCAAGGGTGGGCATGGCTCTTCCTTTAGGCGTTCTTGCCAGCTACAAAGCTGACTTGGTCTTGGAGCGTATTCAGACACTTTTAAAGACAAAAATACTTTTATTTAAAAGGTACAATGTGCCTAGTGGGGTCCTCAACATATGACAATGGCTCTTTTGACTTCTTGAAATAGGAAAAACCTAGAAGCACTCAATGGGTGCTTGACCTATAAAATAAAGGATTTTGAGCATGAAACCCCTGCTCCAAAAATAATAATAATAATTGTCTTTTATTTGATAATTTAGAAGAATAAAAAATACATTTCATACTTGTGAAGACCAAACCTACTTACACATTTTTCAACACTCTCTCTTAACTAGGGAGGTATTCATAAGAGGTACATGGAAATTCTCAATCTAAAGAGATCTCAAAGGAAGAGTCAGATTGGTAACCCATCTATTAGCATCATATCAACTAGCATTGTCACATAGAAATGCCTTGACTAACAAATCTATCTCTCCACAAGATTAGAGCATAATACTGGCCATTTAAATTATTTATAGAAATCATCATGATTTCCTCTCAAGGTACATACTCCACTCGAGTGTTCACCGACTATGACCTTCTTTGGACTATTCTTTTCTTAGATAGCTAGTCCTCTATGAATATAAATCCATGACTACTCTTATCTTGAATTTTGTACCACATCCCCAAAGAGTATTGAATGACATATGGTTACCTAGTCCTCCATTCTGTCTTCCCAAGTTAAGACAAGAATGATGTGCCTATATTTCCCTCTCAACTAGTGAGGATATATCAACCAAGGAAAGCTTGTCTCTCAAGTACACAAGCTTCTTATTAGGAAGAGATTTCGTCAATATGTCAACTACCTGCTCATCAGTGGAGAAATATTGTAGTTGCAACAAACCATTTTGTATTAGCTCTCGAATATAGTGATACTTGTTGTTTATATGCTTTGTCTTTCCATGAATTACTGGGTCCTCAGAAAAACGTATACAATTGGTGTTATCATAATGTATCACTATAGGGTCAAATTATCCTTCGAATAGGTATAATATAAACTTCCTTAACCAAACCACTTCTTTGCTTACTTCACACACTGCAACATACTTAGTGTTAACACTACTCAAAGCAATTGTTTCATGATTTCTACTCATCCATGAGATCATAAAGGATCCAAAACTGAGACATCCTCCCATAGTAATTCTTCCATCTTGTTCACTACCTCTCCAGGTAGAATTTGTATACCTAATAAAGGGGACATCGTTCCTCTTATCATATTTTAGGAAGTAGTGGATAGTTCATCATAGATATATCAATATATGTTTTGTTTCTATCCAATGATCATTCATTGGCTCCACTTGGAATTTTTTGAGAACATTTATTGCAAGACATATGTTAGGTTGAGTTTTCACCAAGTACGTCATTGAGCCAACCAGTTGTTTATACTTGGAAGGATGCAGAGGGATTGATTCAGAACTCCTAGTCTTTTCAAGTTTGTGATCATCAAAGTGGTCATAGGTTTTCAATCATTCATGTTAAACCTCTTCAACATCTTGATCACATACTTTCCTTGACCGAAATAAACTTGATTAGGTCTTTACCAGAATTCTAGTCCCAAATAGTAATGCATCAGCCCTATATCCTTCATGTTAAATTCTGCTACTAGTTTCTTCTTACATTCTTCAATTTGACCTTCTACACCTCTCAAGAGAAGATCATATACATACAGAATAATAATTAAAAGTTCTTCATATATAACCTTGATATAAAGGTTCAGAATAGCATAATTTTTTGTGAAGCCTATTCTTTGAAGATATGCATCCATTCTAGCATACCATGCCCTTGGTGCTTTCTTGAGGCCATATAATGCTTTCTTCAATCTGCAAACATATAAATTTTCGTTCTTAACTTCAAATCTCAAGGGTTGCTCTATATAGAATTCCTCATCAATTATGTCATTCAAATATGTAGTCTTGAAGTCCATTTGATGGATGTTGCATCCCATCGATTTTGTTAGAGAGACCAATGAACGAATCGTCATATACCTCGTTGTTGGAGAAAATGTCTCTTCATAGTCAATGCCTTCTTGGTGGGAGAAGCCCCTAGCAACAAATCTTGCCTTATACTTATCTATACTTCAATCTACCACATGTTTGATATTGTAGATCCACTTGCAAGTTACCACAGATTTGTCTTCGGGCCTAAGTATAATTTCCCAAACCCCATTCTTCATTACAAATTGATTCTCTTCATTCATGGCATCCTTCCATTCCTAATGGTTGATAACTTCTTCAAAACTGGATGGTTCTTCTTCTATTAAATTTTTCATGTAGGAAGCATACCCATAATATATTTTTGGTTTCTTTCTTTCTCTAAATGAACCTTTCGCTGCCCCATGACCTTCTACATCAAGTAACATATAATTCAACCAATTTGGTCTCTTTCTTGATTTGGAGAGGACCATAGATTGAATGGGTTCACTAGGACTCTCATCTTCATTGTGAGATTATTCTTTTTCCTTGCTAACTTCTTCTTCAAATAATAGAAGTTCTTTTTCATCAGAGTCCATGGGAAGTTCCTTAGATTTCTTGCATGTGACACTTTCATCAAATATGACATCTCGACTTACTTCAATATAATTTCCTTCCTTTATCTATATTTTATAAGCCTTAGAGGAGTGTTACAGAACATTTTGTCACTGTCCCTGTACTCCCCGTTCCTTGATCCTGGAGGAACTCTACAGGGAACCTCACATGCTTTTCCTTCATGAAGAAACTCCCATTGTGTCCCTCTTCATGAGTAGATAAATTCCCTTTTGCACCATTTCCCCTGAAACTTCTGTTTTTCCCAATTTACAAGACCATCGTTAATGGCCTTTGTCTCCTCCACACCAATGTGCAGAGGTTAGCACTACTCCTCGCGCTAACCGGAGTGACTGAGTTGTGTTCCAGTCGTGTCGTCCTGTTATGGAATTTTTTTTAAATTAGAGCCGAAGCTTCCAGCTCTAGAAGCTTCGTAACGGAAGTCTAGTAAATGGTTTGGCCAGATGGGTTTGAGGATGTCAATTTAGGCTCCTTTCCCCTATAATGATGGAACTACCTCAAGGGGATGAGTCCTTTTCCCATGGGAGGAGGATCCATCCCCCATCCATTTTCCTATATAAACCTCCCTTCTTCCCAAGCACAAACTAGTTGTAGTCATAGTTTTTGGTTGAGTGTTGATGTTATTTTGGTTTGGAGTAGACAAACAAGCTATTACTACTTGTAGCTATCTAGTTGTGTGAAGGAGAAGTGTGATTTGGTTTGGAGTTAAGCCTAAAGGGAAGAGCTTTAAAAGTATTGTTGTTTGAAGCTATCATGAAATGCTAGTAGAAGTGTGTGGGAACCTAGTCTTGTCAGAGGAAGACTGTAACATCAGGATGAATGGTTGTATACTCTCTTAGATATTAATATATGCAAATATCAATTGGTTTCCTACATGTTTTGTAATATTACATATTCATGACTTGATGTTTCTTGGCTTGTTAAGTAGGTTGAATTGCAATTTGTCTATTATTATGTTTGTTGTTTGTTGTTGTTTACTTGTTTCAGGTGCTTGAAGAAGGAAGTGAGAGATAGCTAGAGCGAGCAAGCAAGGACATCATCAAGCAGGATAAGCGGACCAAGAGGTAGGCCCTCTTGATTGATTCTAACCTAAGGAAATCTTCCATAGAATGTATCTGTTGTGGCTAGACCTATCATCGGGCTAGAGGAATTCGTTCGTGTCCGCACTTATAATTTCACTTCACCACAAATTGGCGACTCTGTTGGAGACCCTAATCCTTTTGTTTGTCTTGGATTTCATGATTTCGTGAGAACTTTTCTAGTTTCAAGTTTTCCATTTGGTTCTGTTTCTTTTCTCCTGCTTACTGGTTTGAGTCTAAAATTCATAGTATCAGATCTGGTCCCTATTTCAAAAAAAAAATATTTTTTTCCTTAGCTCGCTTGATCAGTGCGCTTAATCCACTGACAGTCACACTGACCAGTGCGAGTTGCTGAGAAACAGTCGTGTCGACCAGCCTCTGGCACTTGTTGCCAGTTAGGCAGTCGCGCTGATGCCTATAAGTGAAGATTAGGGCTTGACCCAAATCTTGGCCATTGTGTTATGCTCTTGTGGTTTTGACCACGTAATCCTTTTGGACCATTTTCTTCCTGACTAGAAAGCTTCATTTAGCTTGCTTTGTGTGCTTGCTTGGTTTATCCCACCCTCTGATGTGTTAAGTCTAGCCCTGTGTAAAGTTATTTTTTATTTTTTCTTTGAATCCCTCAATCGGTGCTATTTTTGGCCAAAAATTCACACCGATCAGCCATCAGTGCTAGTTGTAGTACTAGTCAGTCGTGCTGATTGGCAGTACTTTTGGCCCAAAAGTCACTCCAGTCTCAAGGGTAAGAAAAAATCAGAATTTCTCCCATCCTAGTGCCAGTGTGTCTTCACCCTCAAACTCTCTTCTTCCTCCCAGAAGTGACTAGGATGCTTTGTTTTCAATTGAATGAGTAAAAGAGTCTCATTTGCTCTCTTATTTTGAGTGTCTCTTTTCTATTTCCAATCATACATTACATTGCTTGGTTTGTCGATTGAAGCATTTATGTGTTTGGTTTGTTTGATTCAGGGAAGAAGTTGTTTTTAGTTTCATTTATCATGCTTTGGATTTGATTGATGCTTGTTTGTTTGGAATTGTGAAATTTTTCATTAAAGTGCTTTATGTGAAAGATTCATTTTGCATTTTATGAAAAGAAGAACATCATTCTAGTTTACTTAAGCGAAAATATTGCATTAGTAGCATTATTGAGAAGCTAGAATTGCATCATCATAAGCATTGGAAATGAAATGAAACTTCTTATTTTGTTATAGGAAGATTAAGTGAATTTAGGAGATTTATTAGAGAAATATTTCATTCTTTGATTGTTGCATTGATTTTGTGTTCTCTATCTCTCAATTAGTGATAACTTTCATCGAAGACAAAGATCTCTTTTCTCATATAACTGCATATAGGAGTTTTCAGATGACAGTGGTAGGGCCTTGTAATTGAAACCTAATTCAAGATCAACCGTTAAAATTTATTGAATTAACCTAAGGAAGCATTGAAACTTAATGCTCACATTTAGTGGTCTAGGCTAGAGATGTGTTTCGACGTCTTTAAACCTAGCAGTTGTCATTAGCTTAACTTCAGCATTAGACAATGCTAGTACGGATTTGTGCTCCCTGTACTATCAAGTATATAATGGGAGACCTCTCTAGGCTACAATCCTTTATCCATAGGAAGCCGAGTCGGCCGCCTTGCAAATGTGATACACCGAACACAATATTCGGGGAGATTTCCCGCCCATACTTCTTGGTTTGTCAGGAGGTACTCTGTAGTTCATGGTTGCCTGGTAATCCTTTTTACCTAGATCATCTAGAGCAGTGATTTTTGATATTTACTGACTCTTTAAATTTGAAAAGATCATCGAGCACTTGTCCTTTCGAACTCGTTAACTTCGAAAGCGACTAGAGTCACCTTTTTCCCTTTTCTCGACTCTTAAAACATGAAAAGGAAAAGTTTTGTTTCAGTGTTCTAAAATTAACTTCCCACGAAATATTCCTGGTTAAAGTTATCTTCCTTAGTGATTCTTTAGGGTCATTTCCAATGGCAACATTTCCAGAGTCTACCAGTCAAGGATTCCCCTCAGATGGGAATCCTGGTCCTTTTCCTTCTTTTGGAAATGTTGATGCTCCTTATATGGCAATGTTGTCCCTCCCTAGGTTAACCATTGGTTTACCTTTCTAGTTGTTTTCGACTTCAGTGGTCCCAAGCGTCTCGACTCCTGTCCAAACGTCTCCCTCATTCGAATCATGTCACGATGATTCTAAAGTTGACCCCTCGCCTTCTTCCCCCATTTCTTCCTCTTCCTCTTCTACTTCACCTAGTGAAAGTTTGAAATCCAATAATTACGAGGCTAAGAAGAAGAAGAAGTTAGATAAGTGAGAGGCCAACCATGTAGCTATTACTCCAAATGCACCTCCCATTGAGAAACCTTCTGATCCTACATGGAAGGTCAAATTCCCTTTCAGGTTATGTAAGGGAGACCATCTCCTTCGAGACTTTCCTGGCATTCCCAGAGTCTTGGAGGTATGGTCTCAAAATCTGGATCAACCATCCCCATCGACCTCTGGAGATCATTTCGATGCTCCATCCTCAGTTAGCAATGGTAAGAAGAAAGGGAAGACTAGATTCCCCTGTAGGTTATGTGAAGGAGAGCATCTTCTTCACCTTTGTCCTCTTATCGATAAAGCTTCCAAAGTTTTGGAAAACCTTGCAGCTCCTCAACCCCAACTTCCTATTGGTTATCGAAGGCTTTCTTCTGACCCTCTCCCGGTTGGTCAAGAGATTGACTTAGGCTCATCTCTTGCCCATCCTACTCTTCCTGAGCAAGACTCTCTTGTGTCTATTCCCGACCAACCATTGGTCAAAAAGAGTGTTGACTTGGCTTTGCCTTCCGTTGTTCACACTGTTCCTGAAGAGAGTGGTGATCATATTGCTCATGTTCTTCTCGTTTCCTTAGATTCTCATGAATTGAAGAGTGACCCTCCCATCCCAATTGTTCAGGACATTCCTTCTCCTATTCCTTTATAGCATGGGGGAATCATATGATGTCCCCACCAAGTAGTTCTATCGTCTCTTTCGATTGGGGTCCATTGACTGCTTTCCACCTCCCATCTTATGTGCCTTTCTAGATCATAGTACAAGACTATAATATGGTAGTACCTGGCACTATCTTAGATGAAGGTGTGTCTGTTAGCATCATGTCTTCTAGTACTTGGCAAGCTTTGGGCTTCCCACAGCTTGTGCCTATCACTCAAAATCTGTTGGCTTTCAACAGAGGAACCAGTCAACCGTTAGGGGTCCTTCTGAAGTTCCTTATTAATTTGGAAGGGAATACCATCTATATAGACGTGATGGTAGCCCAAGGTCCATTATATTTAAACTTTCTCCTTAGATGCGACTATGTTTATGTCATGGGAGCTCTTGTTTCTTCACTTTTCTGTGTGGTTTGTTTTCTGCACGAAGGGAGAATTGTGACTCTTGATCAATTTTTGTTAATTAGTCACCAAGCGCCTCCTTTGCAACCATCATCCCCTATCAGCTCTTGTTTGCAAGCAGTACCTTCCCCGCCATAGGTCAATTATTTGGCTGCCCTTTCTATCTCCGCATCTGCAGATGATCACACATATGGTATTGTATATTATGTACTGGGGGCATTGGAACCTGATTTCTCTTTGATACCAAATGACATGTAATCCTCCCAGAGCGTGGTTCCTCCATCTAATGAAGACCTCTTAGGCGCCATGTTCTCATATGGTTCATGAACAAATGGATGAGGAGAGTTCTTGGTCTTGTGTCAACCTTGTTAAAAAATGAAACAAGGAGTCATGAGGAGAGCTCATGCTCTTATGTCAACCTAGTTAAAAAATGAAACAAAGGTAATGAGCATAGTTCCTTGTCTTCTGTCAATCTCGTTAAAACATGAAACAAGGGGTTGGAGCATGGTTCTTGGTCTTGCATAAAGCTCCTTAAAAAATGAAACAAGGAGTCGCGCGGATAGTTCCTAGCCTTGTGTCAACCTCGTTAAAAAATGAAACAAGGGTCATGAGGATAATTCTTTTACTGTGTCAACCTCATTAAAAATTGAAGCACCTCCCTTTTCCAAAATTGAGCCTTTGATTAAGATCTCGTAAAATCCTAGTCGAGTCTTTCTAACATCTTGAAAGTGAACCTTCATTCCATCCACCTAGTTGATTGAAATGAAGCTTGGGGGGCATGTACCTCAATTGACTCATTATGCTGGGGGCATGCAAACTTATAGCAAGCATAGTTTCTCATTTCAAGCTTGTGTAAACATGAAAGCAAATCCAAGCAGAGTTCTCCATGGTTCAAGCTTGTGTAAAAATGAACCGATGCCCTATTTACATCTAGTGATTTCCATTTTAATCAGCTAATTTTTGCTAGATGAGGCTTGGTTGTTTCATTCCACTGCCACCATCTCTTTGGTTGGTCATATGCTTTCACTTGGTTGCTTTTCCTTTCTTGAGGAACCACAACGATGAGTGGTTTTATTAGCCTCTTAACCATTACATGTTCTGAGTAGTTCCTCCATTGCCGGAAGCAGTTGCTACCCTTTATACCACTTGTTCCTCCAGGACGAGTCACCTTTAAGCTCTTTTCTGACTCGTAAAAAAATGAAAATATTGTCGAGTATTTTTCCCTTTTGACTCGTAAAAAAGAATAAAATAGGGGGTCTACTTTCAAGTTATTTTCCGACCCTTTAAACACGAAAAAGTAGCCTAGCCCTTGTCATTTCAAACCCATTAATGGATGTGAAACGTCATGCACCTAGTATAAGTTTACCCCTTTTTCGGGGTGGGAGGCACTATTTACGAAAAAGGTACTCCTTGACTGAAATGGTCAACCGGTTCTCTCAAGTATTGTTTTCTACCTTTTCGAGCTCGAGAGACACAACATGCAAAAAGGGACCATGTGGAGTTTTCTTTTATGTGTCTTTTCAATCTCTCTAAACATGAAAAAGATATCGAGTTACACCTTTGTCGAACTCGTTAAACTAGTAAATGACATCGGAATCATTACCATGATGAACATGAGCTTCTCCTTCATAGGGCTCGTTAAACTTACTAGGTCGGATTCACCCGAAGGATGAACTTACAGTGCAAGAATATGCTATCCCCTTCAAGCTTGTGATTAAAAAATAATTGGGGTACCTTCCAAAAATGGTGGGGGGAAATTTGGAAATCTATCAGTTGTGTCGACAGCTCACTCTTGAACATGATACTCTCTGCTTTGTGTCGAGTTGGTACATCCTCCTTTGTATCGTTGACCTTCCTGGGTTGGGTCATTCATGTTTTCCTTCCGTTTGGTCTCTTCTACGTCATCATGACCACTGATCATATGGATCCAAAAACTGCCAAACATCTAGTTGTGTCGCTGATATGTTCAAGAGTTGTCCTTCTGTAGTTACACTTACCTCTCATTCTCTGTATCATCCAAAATCATTTTGCATCCTCTTGTCTCGAGTCGATGATGTGGCATTCATTATGGCCCTCCTTCGAAATGGTCGCTTTCTGTCGACTTCAACTCATTATCCGAAAAGTTGACAGAGAGATTCCCTTCCAGTACCTTAGAGCTTGCATGCCCTAACGGCAAGTTCTTCCCACTTGACGACAAGTTCACATCATTGGCTTTCGATCGAGTGATTTCAAGGGTGTTCGACTTTGGTTCCTCTATTCACATTCTGGGGATTGTGCTAAAAGTACCTTGAGGACCATTGTCATTATTGGTAGTTTCTCTTGCACTTGTTAAAAATTCACATCATTGACTGGTAATCAAGCAAATTTCTAGCATGCTCAATGTCAACACATCTATTCACATGTTAGAATCTGTACTTTGGTCGGATTGAGTTGGAGCGCAAGAACCTAGACTCAGATCACAAAATTCCAGGTTGCGAAGTGGTGTGACATAGTTATGATTATATGCACGTCTGTTTCAGATGGATGGTTGTGACCAGACCAAGATTGATCATATGTGATCCTTCTTATTATTGGATGGTTGTGACCATACCTTGGTTTCGTTATGATCCTTGTTGATGGATGGTTGCACCCATACCTAGATCCATTTACATGATCATTCTCTTGATGGCTGCATCCATGCCACGATTCATGTATCATTTGATAAAGATCTCAGTTTATGTATATGTATTTGTACTTGCTTGTAGGTTTTTTGATGGCAGACTGGTTCCCCACATTGATTTATAATTTAATCCCTCTCTCCAACACAGCCTTAACGCTTTAGGGGGCATCTATTACACAAAATTTTGTCACTGGCCCTGTACTCCCCATTCCTTTATCTTGGAGGACCTCTATAGTGAACCCTGCATGCTTTGCCTTCATGAAGAAACTCCCATTTTGTCCCTCTTGATGCATAGATAAATTCCCTTTTGCATCATTTCCCCTGAAACTTTTGTTTTTCCTAGTTTACAACACCAATGCTAATGGCCTTTGTCTCCCCCATGCTGATGTGCAAAGATTAGCACTACTCATCGCGTCGACCAGAGTGACTGAGCTGTGTTCTAGTAATGTCGGTCCTATTATGGAAAGTTTTTTGAATTAGAGATGAAGCTTCTAGCTCTAGAAGCTTCGTAACAAAAGTCTGGTAAATGGTTTGGCTAGATGGGGTCGAGGATGTTAGTTTGGTCTCCTTTCCCCTATAATGATGGAACTAACTCAAGGGATAAGTCCTTTTCCCATGAGAGGAGGATCCATCTCCCATCCATTTTTCCTATATAAACCTCCCTTCTTCCCAAGCAAAAACTAGTTGCAGTCATAGTTTTTGGTTGAGTGTTTATGCTATTTTGGTTTCAAGTAGACAAGTAAGCTATTACTAGTTGTAGCTATCTAGTTGTGTGAGGGAGAAGTGTGATTTGGTTTGGAGTGAATCCTAAAGGGAAGAGCTTTAAAACTATTGTTGTTTGAAGCCATCATGGAATGCTAGCAGAAGTGTGTGGGAACCTGGTCTTGTGAGAGGAAGACTGCAATGTCAAGACGAATGGTTGTAATCTCTCTTTGATATTAATATATGCAACTATCGATTAATTTCCTACATGTTTTGTAATATTACATATTCATGGATTAATGTTTCTTGACTTGTTAAGTAGGTTGAATTGCAATTTGTCTATTATTATGTTTGTTGTTTGTTGTTGTTTACTTATTTCAGGTGCTTGAAGAAGGAAGCGAGAGATAGTTGGAGCAAGCAAGCAAGGACATCATCAAGTAGGATAAGCAGACCAAGAGGTAGGACCTCTTGATTGATTCTAACCTAAGGAAATCTTCCATATAATGTATTTGTTGTGGCTAGACCCATCATCGGGCTAGAGGAGTTCATTTGTGTCGACACTTATAATTTTACTTCACCACAAGGAGTTGTTGTAGCCAACAAATACTCCTCTCATGTGTGAAGGATCTAGCTTCTTTATTTTATCCTATGATATATGAAAATGTACAGGGCATCCAAATATTATGAGATGATCTACAGTAGGCTTATTCCCAGTGAATAATTTTTCAAGAGTCCTATTGTCTAGCGACTTCTGGGGAATTCAATTTTCAATATATATTGTAGTCTTTGTGGCTTCTCCCCACATAAATTTTGGTAGATCTTGATCATGTAGCATCACCTTTACACTTTCTTCAATGTTTTAGTTCTTTCTTTCTGCAACTCAATTTCGTTCAAGATTATATGGGACTATCAACTCCCTCTTAGTCCCTGATTCTTTATAGAATGCTATAATCTATTTTGATGTATACTCTCCTCCATTATTGGATCTTAGTATCTTGATTCTTCTTTCTATACGGTTCTGCACTCTAACTTTGAATTCTTGAAATTTTATAAATGCGTCATCCGTGGTTTTCATTAAATAGACCCAGGTATTTCTTGAATGAACATCTATAAATATGGCATAATATAGATGACCTCAAATATATTTGAGATTCATAGGGCCACATACATCGGAGTGAATGAGATACAAGATTTCTTTTGACCATGAAGCACTACTTCCAAATGGTCTCTTGGTGTTTTTACCCAATGCACATCCCTTACATACTCCTTCATGGTTTTTTCTTAGTTTAGGTATTCCATCCACTATGGAACTTAGATTTGGGAGGATCTTGAAATGAAGATGACCAAATATTCTATGCCATAGCTCACATGGGCTGAATTCAATGTGAACCAATGCTTGAGGTAGAGGTTATATCAACCTGTAAAGGCTTCCTTCTCAAATACCAACTACTCTAGCATCTTTTATGCTTGAGTTTTTACTCAATACAACAAATTTCCCATCAATGAAAGCTAATCTAACACCCTCATCTTCTAGACTATAAACAGAAAAAACTTCTTATGCAAACTTGGAACAAATAGGATGTTGTTGAGATGATTGTTGCTTCCATTCTCCAACTCTATAAGGGTTGATCCAATGCCTCTCAGGAGATAGATTTTGTTATCTCCAAGTTATACTAAATAAGAGGACTTTCCTTTTGATAAGGTCTTCAATTATTTGTGATGACCTCTCATGTGCCTAGATGCACCACTATCAATTACCCAAATCCTCTCATCATGGAATGTGCTAGTGAGTGCTAAGAAGACACCTTCATCATTTTCTTTGATTACCTCCTTCTTTGTAGAGAATAAGAGACTCCATGCTTCCTTGATATTTTTCTTGAGATAAATTGCTACCTTCGAACACTCCTTGATGAATTTCTTCATGTGTTGGATATCTTCATGATTCCCTTAGCCAACCTTAGCTCTGATACCATGTTGAGAATTTAATAGGGAAATGATTATGATTAATTTTCATTACTTGATAACTACTTGTGCTTCCTTTTTACTAATTGAATTTGTTCCTTATTATTATTATATGTGTGAAGCATCAAACAACTACTTAAACAGAAAACACAATGACATAATATATAGGCTGCAAGGTTGGGAAAACCTCTCCTCTTTAGAGGAAAACCCTTAAATCTCTTCTCTTCCTTATAGATTCTTCAATTAATGAATTCCAAGAGCTTAATACTGAGACCAACACCCTCCAGGACCAAGACCAACCTCTTTGAGTGATGTGACAACTTCGATCTAGTCAAGCCCCGTCAAATATCTTCTAGTAGCTCCTTCTCGACCTTCTATTGCATTTTCGGCCTCCTACTATAGATCTAAAATATCAGCCCCTGGTAACTACTGTTTCCACATGTGGGAACTTCGATCTTCTTGTAGATCCTTCCTCTAGACTTATCTTTCTTTTCATTGAAGTCTTGAGCTTGAGAAATACCCTTGGTAGCCTTCACCTGACCTCCTTTCCTACTTTCCTCTAAGATCGAACTTGTGGAAGGGTGCTCTAGGTCAGCAAAGAAACCCTAGTCTTCTCTATCACATGTGAGGGACAAACATAGCCCAAACATAGAAACTTCTTCTTCCTTATTATCCTTCGCTACCTCATCCTTTTTGTTCCTTCTCTAGAATGAGAGATGAGTGAGTGTCTTCAAGGAGGATGAGTCCTCTTGTAGAGATTGGTTTCTTCAAGGGTGGAAGTGGCTCTTCCTTTAGGATGACTTTCCAGCTACCAGGTCAACTTGGTCTTCAAGGGTATTCCAACACTTTTAAAGACACAAATATTTTTATTTACAAGTTACAATGTGCCTAATGTGATCTTCAACTTATGACAATGAATATGTTGACTTCTTGACCTAGGAAAAACCTTAGAAGAACTCAATGGTTTCTTGACCTATAAAATAAAAATACTTTGAGCATGAATTCCATGCTAAAAAAAGAAAATTTTATTTTATTTTATTTCATAATTTAGAATAATCAAAAACACATTTCACACTTTTGAAGACCGAACCTAGTTATACATTTTTCAACACTAATATGTTTATCATGTCAGATCTTCCTCTATAGTTGAACTACCTCAGTGCGAAAGATATCCTGCAATATGAACTCATCTAAGCTATTGAACTAAATCAACCTTTATTATTGTGTTGTAGAGAGGTATAAATCCAACTGTGATACCATCCTCAAGGCATTATACTCGAAATCAATGGAAAACAAGGATTTATTTCCATAGACCAACTTACATGGGGCGAAGCTAGTAGTGGTTTTCTAGGTGGTATTGTAGGCAAAAGTTCCCTCTACAATTTGGTATGCCCAATCCCTCTTGTTGTTGTTAACAACCTTTATTCAAATTCTCTCCAAGACTTTATTTGTGAGCTCCACTTGCCAATTTGACTAAGAATGATCGGTAGTGGATTTCTTGTGCTTGATATGGTGCTGCTCCAAGATGTATTTAATCAAGTTTGAGGTGAAATGTGCCCCTTAATCATTGATGAAATCCCTTCAAAAATTTACCTTGTAGAAGATATTATCCCTTATAAATTCAACCACATTGTACTCAATTGTTGCCTTTTCTTCAACCCACCTGCTCAAGTAATTAGTGAACACAATGATGTACATATTTTGCTCGGATGGGCGATCAATAGGCCCAATGAAGTCCATGCCCCATTTGTCAAATGGATCCAGAGTCACTTGAGTTTGTAGGGGAATTTCGTCCTTGGGTGTATGCTTTCCCATCCTTTGGCACTCATAACATCTATTAATATACATATTTGCAACTTGATATAGAGTAGCCATTTTTAGAAATCTTATGAAACCTTGAAGGCTATCCTTTTAGTAGCAAAATGGCCCCCACAGGGTCTATCATGGTAGGCTAAGAGTATGTAAAAGACCTCCTCTTCGCTTACACATCTCCTCAAAATAGGATATGGCCCCAACTTGAAGAGATTTCCCCCAATCCAAGTGAATGGGGCACTCTTCCTCATGATATTTCTATTCCCCTTGGAGGATACATTAGGAGGGAATCTACTAGAATCCAACTAGTTGGCTATATCATCAAGCCAAGGAGATAACACCAAGATGGAAAAGAGGTGTTCATCTAGAAGTTGATCATCTACCATCTCCTTATCTGCAGGAAAGGTTAGTCTTAAAAACAAATCTACAATCACATTCTCTTTCCTTGGTTTTTCAACAATAGTTAAATCGAATTACTTTAATAGTAAAATCAATCTAATGTTTATATAATTGAAATCATATTCATTCACTAAATACTTAATGGTTGCATGGTCAGTGTGAAAAAATGTTTGATATCTAGTGATATAGTGCCTAAACTTATTCAAAGAGTGCACCAAACCCAAGAGTTCATTTTCAGTGACCATATAGTTAAGTTCATCCTTAGAAAGGTTCTTACAAATGAAATATATAACATAGGGCATTTTTTATTCCACTTTTCCTAAGGATGCTCCTACAACTTTATCTGATGCACGTATGTGGATATGGAAAGGCAATGCTGAATTGGGGCCCCTAAGGATGGGTGCAGTGGTCAACTTCTCCTCCAGTACTTCAAATGCCTCTTAACATCTATATGTCCAACAAAATTATGAATATTTAGCCAGTAATACAAACAGTGGTGAAGCCCCTTTACTAAAGTCCTTAATGAACCTTCTATAATATCCAACGAATCCAAGGAAACTTATGGCATCCATTTTTTTGGTAGGGACCCTTTTAAAGATGGAAACATTGTTGAGGTCAACCTGCATCCCTTTCTTGGATATGGAATGACCTAATATAGTCCCTTCATTCATTAAAAACTAACATTTCTTAGGACATAATGAAACATTCATCTAAATGAATTTCTTTAAGACTTTACATAGATTAGAAAGAGCTTCCTAGACTCACATCCATAAGGGGTGAAATAATCCATGTACATCTCAAAAGTGTCATGAAAAAAGTTAGCAAAAATGCTCAAAAAATCCCTTTGGAAGGTAGGAGGTGCATTACACAAACCAAATGGAAGGACTCTATAGGAAAAGGTTCCCCAAGGACACGTGGATGTGGTCTTGTCTTCATCCTCAAGGTTGATATGTATCTCGTTATAACCACTAAATCCATCTAGGAAGGAAAATAATCTCTTGCCTGCAAGACCATCTAGGACTTGTTCAATGAAAGGAAAAGGGAAATGGTCCTTAGTTGTAGCCTTGTTAAGTTATGGGTAATCAACACAAATCCTTCACTTCCCATAATTTTTGGGGACTATGACAAGAGGGGACACCCATTAACTATCTAAAATGGGCTATATGAACCCTACATCCAACAACTTTTGGAGTTCTTCTTTTACAATGTCTTTAAGGATGAGATTCGTCCTCCTCTGGGGTTGGTGTACAAGTTTTCATCCTTTTTTGATGTATATATGATGAGTACAAATTGAGGGATTCACACCTTTCATTTCCTTATAGTCCTAAGCATAAGCATCAAGATGTTTCCTCAACATAGTGCATAATTTCTCTTCTTTCTTGATTGAGTGAGGGGGGTTGATATTTAGAGTTCTAAATGGGCTAATTTCCACAACCTTAGCATGATATAGATGAGGAACAACATAGGACATATCAGTCCTTGAATTTCCCTAATATTGTTCCAAGGATTCTTCCTCTAGTTCATCAATTGGC
Source organism: Pinus tabuliformis (assembly GCA_031772625.1). Classification (NCBI taxonomy): domain Eukaryota; kingdom Viridiplantae; phylum Streptophyta; class Pinopsida; order Pinales; family Pinaceae; genus Pinus; species Pinus tabuliformis. The sequence continues at coordinate 576,245,200 of CM062818.1, forward strand.
ATGGTAGTGGGTGGTTGATTTTGTAATAGATGGTCAATAAAGTCATCTTCTTGAAGTGACTTACCTCCTACAATAGTGTCAAGTGTACAAACTGGGTAAAGGGATGTCTAATAAAAGAATTATTCCTCCTTGTCCTTTATCCACAAGGGTAAGCCATGCTCAATAGAAGGTTGAGCAGCAGGATACAATACGACCTGCTTTGAGAGGTGCCCATTCTTGATCATCATGTTCCTATCCTTGCAAATAATGTAGGCATCAATAGTGGCCCACCAAGGTCTCCCTAGGATGAGAGGGTAACCATTAACCATGGTTTTGGGCTGGAGGATAAGGAAATCTATGGATACTCCTAGGAGTAGATAGATACCATCAAATCCTCAATAACTCCTTCATAGGATACAATGGAACTATATGCAAGCTAAAGTATTGTGGTGGTCTTCCTCAAAGCTCCTTGGAGCTTGAGCATGAGCATAATATCCTTGTTCATAAAATTTATTATAGCCACAAGGTCAATCAAGGTATTAGGGACCATAATGTTATTATTGTACACATCCACTACTAGGCTACCAGGATCCAAGTACTTTGGGGAGATCACCCTCCCAAGCATCAGATGAAATAGTTTCCCAAAAACATAGATAGTGGGGGAATCTCTTCATCTTCTCCAAAGACTTTTGAAACATTCTTCCTTGATAAGCTTGTTGTAAATGGAGACATCCTCGATGGCCTAGAGAAGGGTATTTTGACACACAATTTTTTCAATTATCCCAGAAGTTCAACCTCTTCTAGGGTGTGTTTTTTAGGTTCAACCAACCTTCTGAGATATGGAGGTGCATTGGATTGACGGGTATTTCCTTCCTTCTATTACTCAAGTTCTTCAAGTGCAGAAGGTGGCTAGAAGTACCTTCCTAGACCAAACTTTGATCTCTTAGATTTCCACAACATAAGGAGGATATCAAGATTCCCCATTATAAACTTGTTGTGTCTTCTTATTTATTGGGTTTAGATTGGGTTGGGTAGAAACATGAGCTTTCTTAGGTGGGTTATGGTGAGGAATTTATGGTTGAGCTAGAGGATGAGGCATTAAGGGAGGAGTTTGGGTTGCCTAAGGCATCCGTCCTTATGAGGAGTTGCCCCATTGAGGAAGTTGAGATTGATATGGCTCGAAAGGTGGGTTGACAGGATAAAGATGTCACTAAGGATCATTAATCCATGTGGATATTGGTGGAAACCCGCTATTCCACTAATACCTCAAGTCAGTCTCATCTGTTTCCTTCTTTATTGTAGCATTTACTATCTTTAGCAGATTTTCAGGTCGTGAACTTCCCGAGCAGTTTTGACCCCCTAAACGACATTTCTTTGAGGTCTGTAATGGGCCCAAACACATAGGCAAGGGCCTACCGCAAATCCTATATTACTTTTAGAGACCTTTGCAACAAGGTATCATACATGATAAACATAGATAATATGACCAAGTTACGACCCCGGGAAGCTGGCTGCCCAACTAACCCTAATGGGGCCCACAAACTCTTGGTGTTCTATCTCTTGGGGTTAGGGTTTTAGTTTTTTATGGTTTTCCCTTCTTGTTCAATAATAAATAGGCCCTTGAGCCTCATTGTAACATAGCTCAGAGTCTTGTAGTCACCACATCTTCTCAAATATAAACTACCATCGACCGAGCTAGTTTATTTCCATTCTATTTGTAAGCATATTTTAGTATTTTGATATTAATGAAATGAAGTGTTAATTATTCTGCATCTCTATATTTATGGTTATATCTGTAATTTTTTCATTCCTATTTAAGTTTATATTAGTGGTATCAAAGCAATCTTCTCTTTCTCTTTTTTTTATTTGCATGTCCCCAACAAGGTTAGGGTATAAGGAGTTAGGGATCGAATTGGTTGAACCTTTGCAAGACGAGGCTCACAATCCCTAATGACCTCCGTTGGTCAAAGGAAAGAAAGATGAGGAGGTAGGAGATCCTTTCAAAATATTGTTGAAGGAAGCCCTCAAGCAACATAGTAACATGATGATGGATAACTTTTCCTAGATATTTCAACAGCTACCCACATGAAACGTGTCTTCATCCAGCAGCCACTTTAGAGGTGCCACTCCTTTTAAGGTACAAGTTAACTTTGTGATTCCCATATTTGAATATAGATGCAAACATCGCAAATAAATGGATAAATATGTTGGAAGGATATTTTTTAGTTCATGACTTTTCCAATCAAGAAAACATTAATTTTGTACTTCTTAAAGTCACCCCACATGTCAAGGATTAGTGGGAAACCTATTGTGAACCAAAGGATGAGAGAGAATCCTCACTATTTTCAGCTGCACCCACTTGGAATTCTTTCTGAGATGCCATTAAGGAACAATATTACCCTGTTGAGTGCTATGAAGAGAAATACATAAATTTGATGATGCTACGGCAGGGAAGGGTCCAATATGTGTCGGAGTTCACAAATTTTTTCCATACCTTTCACACGAAGCTGTGTATCAAGGATTCTGAGAAGAATTTAGTACTCAAGTACTACGACTGTCTACACAAGCACATCCAGGAAGACATGGAATTCCTGTACATCTCCTCACTTGGCACAGTGTATTGATACACTATCAAGTTTGAGTAGAAGTTTAAACATAATAAGCGAGACCTTGGATCTGTGAATCTAAAGCAAGGAAAATTTGCCCTGAAACAACAGAGAAAAGGAAAAATCCAAGGAGGGGTGACCTAGGACAACCCGTCAAAGTAGCTAGGAAAGAACAACAACATGAAGATAAAGAAGGGCGCGGGAAAATGGTGTGAGTTCCATAAGAGCTCAACTCACAACACAAGTGTGTGTCCGACCAACTAGTCACTAGCAGTCGAGCTGAAGGCTTTTGAATCAGACACATGTTCCAACTCTGAGTTAAAACCTGGCAAGGGGAATGAAAAATGGAAGAAGATCATTGAAGTGGTGCCCAATGCCACTGTGGCCACCACCAAGATTGAGAACAATGATCCTGAAGATTCAGATGAGGGGGAATGCCTCTTCCACTTACAAATGTGGGTGAAGGATCCTCTAATGGAGTTCATTGTTGATAGCGGGAGCTAAAATAACCTAATTTAAGTAGAGGTCATGAAGTGGCTAGGCCTACTGACTACAACACATTCACAGTTTTCAACCATTAGGTGAATTCACCAAAGACAGTGTCTCTACATCAGCCAGCAGTGTCACCTTCACTACAACATCAAGCCCTTCAGGGATGAGGTACTATGTGATGTTTCTCCTCTTGAATTTTGTGATGTATTGTTAGGAAAACTATACTTGTGGAAGTGACATGTTGTATATGAGTCTAGATGTTGCTCTGTGATTATTACTTTGGGAAATAAATTGTATAGGATATTGTAGGAAGCCCCGCCTATCGCCATCTCTTTGATCATTACAAAGTAATAGTGTAAGATCTTTTCCCAAACTAGGATTTTTTTTCCTTATGATTCACCATTAGCGAAAGAATAAGGTTATGGCCATGCCATCCAAACAGGGCTCCTCCACACAAAAACCCAAATGGACAAGGTCATGGAGGAGTACAGGGATATTTTCTCCTCACCTATAGGGGCATCTCTACAATGTTAGGACAAGCAATCCATTGGTCTGACCCTGGGAGTACCGCTACCCAATGGAATGATGTATCAATGCTATGTTCTAGAGAATGATGAGATCAAGACATAGATTCAGAAGCTGTTGCAAAAAGGGAACATCAGGCCAAGCTCATCACCCTGTAGGAGCCCAATTGTATTGGTACAGAAGAAGGATGGGACCTAGAGACTCTGTGTTGACTATCACGTGCTAAACAAGATCACTGTCTAGAATAGGTACGCAATCCCACATATTGGTGACCTTCTAGACCATCTCAAGGGGGCCAAATATTTCTGCAACATGACTTGAAGTCTGGTTATCACCATGTGCATATTGAACCCTCTGATGTGTGGAAGACTGCCTTCAAATCCAAGGAGGGCCTTTTAGAATGGTTGGTCATACCTTCATGATATTGCTAGATGACATATTGATACCCTTCACCAACTCATTCATTGGTGTTTATTTAAGTGACATCTTGATCTTCATCCAGAGTTGGGAAGAGCACCTTCACAATATTTGATAGGTCCTCCAAACCCTACGACAACACAAGTTGTGTGCCAATTGGGAGAAATGCACTTTTGACATTATCAAGGTTCAATATCTAGGGTACATCATTGATGAGAAGGGTGTGCATGTGAACCCAGCTAAGGTAGAAGCAATCTATCATTGGCAAACCCTACCCACTCTAATAGAGCTCCGCAAGTTTCTAGGTCTTGCTAATTTCTACCGCAGGTTTGTGTTGGGGTTCTGTCATATAACTTGGCCTTTAAGTCAAGTCACCAAAAGCAGAGTGAAAGAAAAGTTTTTTTTTTCTGAATCCAAATAGAAGGAATTTTCCGAGTTAAAGAATCACCTCTCCTCTGCACCAGTGCTCACATTAACAGACCTGCAACAACCATTTGAGATTGAGACAGACACCTCTGACTATGTTATTGGTGTAGTTATTACTCAACACAGCCATCTAGTGACTTAACAAAGTGAGACACTTTCAGAAATAGTCTGAAAGTATCCCACTTATGAAAAAGAACTTTATTCCATTTCGCAGGCATGTCGTCAATGGAAGCATGGCATTATGGGGAAGGAAATTGTGATTCACACAGACCACCGACCCCTGTAGTTCATATAGACACAATGGAAGTTGTAGAATGATCACCATCAGAAATGGTCTAAATACCTTCAATAGTTCCATTTGAAAATTAAGTACAAGAAGGGAAACACCAATAATGTTGTAGACTACCTTAGCCGACCACCAATAATGTTGCTGATGACTCTGCTCAACTCCTATGTGCACGAGACTTTGGGGTGACCACATCTTTACAAGAGTGATGTAGAAATAGGCAACACATACCATACACTCCTGGAAGGTAACCAAGTTTCAAATTTTCACATCTAGGTGGCATTGTTATGCCACCTAGGACACATCTATGTTCCTTCAAGTGAGTGTGCCAAGCTGATTTGGGAGGCGCACTACAATCAGGTCGATGGACATTTTGGAGTAGAGAAAACAGTGACAGTACCACAGAAGTATTTTAATTGGCCGCACCTTCGTAAGGATGTTTGGAATTAATTAGATCCTGTAGCGATTGCGTCACTGCCAAACCAACCATCAGGAAGCAAGGCCTACATACTCCTCTTTATACTCCTAGTTGACCTTGGGAATCCATCTCCATGGATCACATGTCGGGCCCTTCCTTCTAGTAGCACAACAACGATTGTATTTTCATGGTCGTCGACAGATTCTCTAAGATGGCCATCACGACGGCCTCCAAGAAGAGTATCACACCAAATGCCACTACTAAGCTCTTCTTTGAGTGAGTGTGAGTAGACATTTGGATCCCACAATCCATTATCTCAGATAGGGACAACATATTCCTAAGTGAATTTTGGTCAAGTCTCTGGTCAATGCTAGATACCAAACTTACTAATTCAACGACTTTCCACTCCAAAACTGATGGCCAAACAAAGGTCATCAATAGGATGATCGTACACATTATGCACATGTACAACTCGAAGAATCCACGCGCATGGGATGAAATCCTCCCCTATAACCAACACAACTACAACAGATCTCTCCATAGCTCAATGGGCCATAAACCCTTTCAGGTAGGGCTGTGATTTCAACCATTATGTCACATTCATGTTGCCATTGATCCGAATTTAAACAGGAACGCAAAAAATTACAGATATAAACATAAATACAAAGATGTAGTAGAAATAACACTTCATTTCATTAATATCAAATACTGAAATATGCTTACAAACAAAATGGAAATAAGACTAGCTCGAGCGATGGTAGCTTATCTTTGAGAAGAGATGTGGCGGCTACATGCCCATGAACTATGTTACAATGAGGCTCAAAGGCCTATTTATTATTGAGAAAGAATGGGAAACCCTAAACATCCAAAAACATAGCGCTAGGAGATGAATCGCCAAAACTGTGGCCCCTGTTTGGGTAAATTGGTACAACTTCCCGGGGTCGTAACTTTGGCATACAATCTCTGTTTGGCTATCATAATACCTCGCTTCGAAGATCTCAAAAGGTAAGTCGAAAGAAAACTAGTAAGCCAATTTGATACATTTTCGGTCTCTCTGTTTTCCCTAAAAATGTTGTTTAGGGCCTCAAAATGGCTCCACAGGTTTAACGCCCACAAAACTGCAAAAAATAGTAAACTTTGCTACAATTAAGGAAACCAAAAAACTAAAAGAGACAGTGTTGGGAGTCCAAGTGGAATAGGCAGGTGGCCACCAATATCCACTTGGATCAATCCTCCCCCCTTAGGAAGTAATGGTCCCCATTGCACTGAGTTCCTCCACGAGATGAGGAAACTTCTGCTGAACTTGGTACCTGGTGAGCCACTTACCCTAGTCAAGGAGTTAGCCTACTTTAACAACTCGATATAGTTGGATCCTTCGCTGTCGGGTGTTCTTGATCTGTGTGTCCATGATCCAATCAGTTGTGGCTTGTTCCATGTAATCTAGATTTAACTGTGTAGGTGTCAGATGTTTTGTAATGTTTGATGTGTCTAGCAAAGGTGGGAAGTATGGTTGAATGTGGTCCACATTGAACATTGGGTGCAGGCCAAGGAATGGGGTAATGTTGAGCTCAAATGCATTGTCTCCCACTGTCTTGGTAGTGGTGTAAGGACCATATTAGAGTGGTCTGAGTTTCCAATAGCCTCCAGTAAGGCATTCCTTTTGCAAATGGAACCAGACATTGTCACCCACCTAAAACTTGTGTGGAACTCGATGTTGATCATGTCGCTACTTGTACTTGGCATTTGATTTCTCCAAAATTTCGTGGACCTGCTGGCAGATATGTTGGATGTGCTCAATGAAGATGTTTGCCTTATTGGTTTCAGACTAGACATGAGCCGAATCTGCATGAGTAGCTGCAAATGGCATGGCCACATCAATGGAACATAGTGGATGGAATCCCTAGCCCACTTGAAAAGGGTTGTGGCCAGTCGAGCTGTGGAGAGCCCCAGTTATATTTGTGTTGGACATAGGGGAGGCTCGCATCCCATGTGCGTGGATGCTTTGAGTTGTATATGCACAAAATGTGTACAAACATCTTGTTTACAACCTCTGTTTGGCCATCAGTTTGAGGATGGAAAGTTGTGGACTTAGTGAGCTTGGTGTCCAGCATTGACCAAAGACTGGACCAAAATGTACTGAGGAACCTGTTGTCTCGATCTGAGATGATAGACTGTGGGATCCCAAAGTGTACCCACACTCATTCAAAGAAGAGTTTAGCAGTGGCTTCCACTGTGATATTCTTCTTGCAAGCCACCATAATGGCCATCTTCGAGAATCTATCGACGACTACAAAAACATAGTCATTGCCATGCTTAGTAGAAGGAAGGCCCGACATGTAATCCATGGAGATGGATTCCCAAGGTCAACTAAGGGTAGGCAGCGGAGTATAGAGGCCTTGCTTCTTGATGGTTGGTTTGGAAATGGCATAGGTAGTGCAGGATCTGATGTACTTCTTGACATCCTGTCGAAGATTCGGCCAATAGAAATACTTCTGCAATACTGCCACCATTTTCTCAACCCTGAAATGCCCGGCGGCCTGGCTATAGTGTGTTACCCAAATCATCCTAGCATGCTCTCTTGAAAGAACACAAAGGTGTCCTAGGTGGCATAATAGGGCATTCTGGATGTGAAAATCTGGAACTTGCTGACCCTCCAAGAGCGTCTGGTATGTGTGGCCGAATTCTGGGTCGCTTTTGTAGAGAAGTGGCCAATCAGAAGTCTCGTGCCCACAAGAGTTGAGCACAGTGGTTAGCGCCATGATAGGTGGTCGGCTGAGGCAATATACAACATTATTGGTGATGTCCTTCTTATACTTGATATGCAAATGGAACTGCTGCAGGTATGTGGAACACTTCTAATGGAAACCATTCTGCAACTTCCCTTGCGTCTGTATGAATTGCAGGGGCTGGCGGTTTGTGTGGATGACCATTTCCTTCCCCAAAATGTAATGCCTCCATTGTTGGAAAGCTTACACAATGGAATACATCTCTTTGCCATAAGTGGGATACTTCCGGACTGTGTCTAAAAGTGTCTCGCTGTGATATGCCACTGGATGCCCCTGTTGAGTAAGAACTGCCGTAATAGCATGGTCATAGGCATCTGTCTCGATCTCAAATGATTGTTGCAAGTTTGGTAATGTGAGCATTGGTGCAGAGTAGAGGCAATGTTTCAACTCTGTGAATGTCCTTTATTGATATTCAGACCAAAAGAATTTTTCTTTCGCTCATCCCTTGGTGACTTGACTCAAGGGCCAAGTGATATGAGAGAATCCCAACACGAACCTGCGGTAGAAATTGGCAAGACCCAGAAAGCTGCGGAGCTCTGTCAAAGTGGTTGGAGCTGGGCAATCCTGGATGACTTGGATATTGGTTGAATCCACATGCAACCCTTGTTCATCAATAATGTATCCTAGATACTAAACCTGGGTCATGCCAAAAGTGCATTTCTCCAAATTGGCACATATCTTGTGTTGGCATAGTGTTTGGAGAACCGATTGGATGTGGTGGAGGTGCTCTTCCCAACTCTGGCTGAAGATCAGGATGTCATCCAAGTATACCACTACAAATGAGTTGGCGAATGGCCACAAGATGTCATCCATCAGCCTCATGAAGGTTGCAGGAGCATTCATCAACTCAAAAGCCATAACCAACAATTTGAAAAGACCCTCCTTGGCTTTGAAGGCAATCTTCCACCCATCAAAGGGTTCAATTGGTACCTGGTGATATCCTGACTTCAAGTCGATCTTGATGAAATATTTTGCCCCCTTCAGTTGGTATAGAAGGTCATCAATCTGTGGGATCGGGTACCTCTTCCAGACAATGATCTTGTTCAACACCCGATAGACAATACAGAGTCTCCAAGTCCCATCCTTCTTCTGTACCAACATGATCGGGCTCCCACAGGGCGACAAACTCAGTCGGATTTGACATTTCTACAACAGCTCCTGAATCTACCTCTTGATTTCATCATTCTCCAGAATGGAGCAGCGATAGATTGGTCCATTGGGAAGCGACGCACTTGGAGTCAAATTAACGGAGTGCTTCACCTGATAGTGTGGAGGCACCCCTGCAGGGGAGGTGAAGATGTCCTCGTATTCCTCCATGACCTTGTCCATCTATTTTTGTCATGCAGATGGGCCTTGTTTGGACATCGTGGCAACCGTTTTCTTCTTTCCCTAAGGGTGTATCACCAGGAAAACAAATTTCTCGATTTTGGAAATGAGCTTACTACATTTTTTTGCAGTAACCAAAGAGATGGAGGTAGGCGGTGCTACCTCTCATACCCTATACAACTTATTTCCCTAAGTAACAATAACAGCACAAGACCTCGACTCATACACATAATGTCGCTTCCATAAGTATGGTTGGCCTAATAATACATCACAAACATCAAGGGGAGCAACGTCACATAATACCTCATCCATGAAGGGCTTGATGCTGTATGGAAGGTGACACTTCTGGCTCACACGAAGATCCCATCCTTGGTGAAGCCACCCGATGGTGTATGGTTGCGAATGTGCTATGGTAGGTAAGCCCAACTACTTCATGACCTCTGTCGAAATGAGGTTATTTTGGCTCCCACTGTCGACAATGAACTGTAGCGGAGAACCCTTTACCCACATCTGGGAGTGGAAGAGGTGCTCCTCCTCCTCTAGATCTTCGGGTTCCTTCTTCTGGATCTTCATGGTGGAAACAGTGGCATTGGGATATGAATTGATAGTCTACTTCCCTTTATCATTCCCATTGTCAAGATCTGACTCAGCGTCAGAACATGCATCTGATTCCAAAGCCTTTATCTTGGCCACCAGTGATTGCTTGGCCTAACACTCACTTATGTTGTGAGTGGAGCTCTTATGGAACTCACACCTCTTTCCCATGTCCTTTTTCGGATTCGCGATGTTGTTCTTTGCTTTCAGCTTTGGTAGGTTGTCCTGAGCTGTCTTGCCTTGGATTTGTCCTTTGTTCTATGGTCTGGGGGTACCTTTCCCTTGCTTCGGATTCGCAGATCCAAAGTCTTACTTCTTTTGTTTAAAATTTTGCTTGATCTTGGTGGCATATCAATAAGCCATGTTGAGTGAGGAGATGTCAGCAACTCCATCTCATCCTCAATGTACTTGTGTAAGTAGCCGCGGTACTTGAGAACCAAATGGTTCTTAGAATCCTTGATATCCAACTTCATGCCATCTTGGTCCCTTCACTGTCGTAACGTTGTCCACTTTATGTATTTATCCTCATAGCTCCTGACAGGGTAGTACTACTCCTTGATGGCATCTCAGAATGAGTTCCAAATGGGTGCAGTTGAAAATAGTGAGTTCGTACATTGATCCTTCTACTCACAGTAGGTTTCCCACTAGTCCCTAGCATGGGGGGTTGCTTTGAGAAGTGAAAAAGTGATATTTTCCCGGTTGGGAAAATCATGAACGGAAAAATATCCTTCTAGCAGATTTAACCATTTATCTACAACGTCTACATCTATCCGACCCTCAAATATGAGAATGTCAAAGTTAACTTGTACCTTAAAGGGTGTGGCATTTCCAGAGTAAATGCCAGAAGTAGATGTGTTGCCCTTGGGTAGCCGCTGAATGATCTGGAAAAAATTGTCGATCATCACATTTCTTTGTCACTCGAGGGCTTCTTCGAGCAAGATTTTGATAGGATCTCCTGCCCCCTCTTCCTCATTTTCATTCGCCATGGGAGGCCGTCGGGATTTGCGAAGCTGATCTTGTAAAGGTTCGACCAATTAAAGCCCTAAATCATTATGTCCTGACCTCGTTGGGGACATGCAAAGAAAAACAAAGAAAGAGCAGATCGCTCTGATACCACTCATCAAGATTTAAAAAGCAATGCAACAAATTACAGATATAACCATAAATACAAATATGTACTAGAAATAACACTTCATTTCATTAATATAAAATACTGAAATATGCTTACAAACAGAATGGAAATAAGACTAGCTCGGGCGATGGTAGCTTATCTTTGAGAAGAGATGTCGCAACTACATGCTTGTGAATTGTGCTACAATGAGGCTTAAAGGCCTATTTATTATTGAGAAACAATGGAAAACCCTAAACATCCAAAAACCTAACTGGTGAGTGCCAGTATTGTAGCAAGAATGTGTTAACACCGAGGTTGTTCCCTATGACTCCCAAGGGAATACGGCCGGGGTAAGCACTAACCAATCTTTGGGTTACAGTTTCTAGCCAAACTGTAATCAGAAAGGGATCTCTCTTTATGATTTGTTTATGTTCTGATAGTATTTTAGGCTAGCTATGATGTTCAAGGTTTTGTTTTTGGAATGTGTTTGGTGATGATTCCAGTCAATATATATAGGTGCTTACTAGCATGTCTTAGTCCATTGGGCATGGAGTTAGTGGTCCTTTAGTTGGTTTGATGTGCTGTGTGATAATGAAGTGATGCTGCAGAGCCAGATTAGTGTCTGAGAAACAATTTTTTGAAATGGTGACTGAAGATGGTGTATCCAGTTTATGCAAGGCAATTAAGAATCTTACAATAAACTGCTAAAGAAAGACAGTGAGAATATTATTCTGGAAGCAATGAAGAATTTCTAGATAACATTCATACCTATAGAATTAATAGAAACATGAGCAATTAAGAATTCATGTCCATGGTTAATTCTGAAAACAAACATTTACAGCAGTAAAAATTGAGTGCAAGGTGTAATAAAACAAATCCTGCGCCATTCTTTTTCTCTACTGCTAGTTTAGTGTAACATGAGTATGATTTAATAAACATAAGAAGACAATAACAGAGATTGAGGAAAACTTGTTATTTCATCAGGCAGCACAGGAATTCTGAATCATCACACATAGCATCATCCAGACATCAAATATTTCAGGAAATCACTGAGCTGGTCCAACCCTTTGTATTAGATAAACTGAAAGCATACAATAGATTTGCCTTAGAGTCAAAATCACCAACCCCTAATGCGTTGCCAAGGGGGGTATATATACAAAATTTACAGGAGAAAAATATCAGAGAATGAGTTAATGGCTCATTTATGTTATGCCAACTCCTCGAGCATTGTAGCTGAGAGAGTTAATGCTGAAATAACTCTTTAGTGCCTTAGCTGTCAAAAATAGTCAGAAGCAGTTGGTTTGGCGGCTGTTGGAGTCGGCTGAGGATACGCTGTCAAAATTTGCGTATTGTCTTATCCCTTAGGCTAGCTGTCATTGTCCATGTGCTGAGTCACCTTTCAGCTGCCTTTAATGCTAACCTTTTTCTGCTGTTTGTTTTGTAGTGACCTGGAGCTGGCAGTGGCCGAACAACTGAGGCTACCGTGGAAAAATCTGAAGCATTGCTTGCCACCAATCCTCCTTAGGCATTTGATGTCTCCGAATCTTTATCAAGGTCTCATCGGCTTCTGTATATCTATAAAAGTTAGGAGGAGTTTCAAAAAGATGATTTACCTCATTTTCAATGAAGAACAGGCCTTCAAGTTTATCATATAAGCTCTGTCCCGTGGGAGGCACTGTTTGCTCAGATGTACTGCCAGATGCAGTAATCTGATTTTCAATATAGGTTGCCATTCTGTTGGCAAATTGATCTCGGGAGATCAGTCTTCCTGCACCGCTTAGGAGGCTGGGCAGTCCCTTTGCTTGCAGCACTGCCATCTTGACTTTATATTCCTCCACATCAGCTTGTATCTCATAGCACTTCCTCTCCACAGTTTGTACATAGTTCCTGAGAGTTAGTACCTTCTTAGCAGTGAGGATAGCCTCTGTTCTGTTGACAATGCCTATGGCTGCCAGTTCCTCCTTTTCTTGCCTGTTCAGGAAGTCTATCATTCTGTTGGCATGTTCAGGTCTGTCTCCCAGTAATGTTTTGGCCTTATGAATTTCTGCTTGTGCTTGGCCCATTAAGTCCATCTGCTCATGTATTGTTTTGATTGACCTCCATTGTTGAGTGATGGATTGGCCAATTTTGGCCCATAGAATCCTTTTTGTGTCGGCCATGGCAGTCTCTAGATTCAGCTCCTTCTCTAAGGCCTTTATCTTGTCTTTTAGGGCCTTTATTTCTCTGCCCTGTTTTGCTACAGTTACTCTTGATTTGTCATACTTGTCATCCAGTTCTGCCAATTTTTCCTTGGCCTTCTTTATCTCATTTGCCTGGAGCTCCATTTCCTTGATGGCCTTAGTCAATTCTTCTACACTTGTGCTGGCATCTGGAGCTGTTGTTGTTGTTCCTGCTGCTTCTGTTGCGGGGGCCACTGCTGCCCCTGTAGTTGTTGTTGTTGTTGAAGTAGTTGGAGGAGCTTGGGATGTGGACTCTCCCTGTTTATCTTGTAATGCTCCTTCCAGCTCTTTCTCCAAATCCAGGACTCTCTGGTTTAGCTGCATTATGAGGTCCAGTTGGTCATCAACCTGTTTTTCCTTTTGTAGCTCTGTTGTTTGAGGGTGCTCTGTGGGCAGCAGCTTTAACCTCTTCTTTAATGCATTTAGGTCATCTTCTTTCTTCTTCAGAAGGGCCTTTACACCCTTTGGATCACTAGGATCATGTCCTAGATCAATAATGATGTCCTCAAGTGACTTTATTCTATTGTCTTTGGCCAGGGAGGACATTTCTCAAAATCCAACTGTGTGTTGGTATTTTTTAGGGACTCCTTTAGCTCATGCGCCATGGTTGCCCTCTCCACCAAGGTTGCATAAACCATCTCTCCAGCTTGCTTGTGGAGTTCAATTTGGTCAATGAGATGGACGTCTTTGGCCATGACCTCCACCCTTGTCTTCACAAAATCTGCAGCTGACTTAGGCTGCGGTATTGTAGGCTTAAAGTGACTGAGGATGATTTTTTCCTCTTTAATGTCATATACAGACATTAGCCTTTCTTGTTGGGCTGGTGTTGCATCTAGAAATTGTTTGTACACCTCTACCCTTAGCAAGTCATTCTGTGCCTTTATTTGCTTGAAAGAAGCCTTAGTGCTTTTAGGCTTCTTGCTCTGCTGAGAGGAGGAAGACACCTCCAAACCAAGTTGCAATCCTTGCTCCTGCTGAAAGGAGCTTGTCCCTGTGTGCTGGCTGCCCTCCCTGTTTTTCCTTGAACTGTCAAGGAATTCTTCAGTGATGTCTTCTACCTCCGGGGAATCAGCTCTTGGCCTCTTGGTCTGGGGTTGCTGGGAGGATCCACTAGCAGGAGTGGACTCTTCTCTGGCTCTTTTCGTACCCCTCTCCTCATGTGCTGGGGTCTGCAAAATTGGAGTAGTCAATGGCTCAGTTTTTGGAGGTGGAGTTTGCATTGTTGGAGCTGTCGATAGCTTCGTTTGTGGAGGGGCAGTCTACTCCTGTTGCTGTTCTGTTTGCTACCCTTGTTGGGGCTCTTGCTGCTGCTCATTTGAAGGGGCATGCTTTTCTTTCACTGTTTCTTCTTCTGCACCCATTATCCCTTTGCCTTTGTCTGTGCCTGGTGCTGTTGTAGAGGGTATCCGTGTAGTTGGTGCAGCTGTTGAGGCTGAGGTCCCTTCTCCTACTGAGTGCGGTCATTTGAAGCGTACTTGCTGCACAGAGTCTAGGTCAATATATTTTTCAAGCTCCTTTACATTCTTTAGCATTGTCTCTTCTTCAGTTAGTTTTTCAACTAGAGTACCCTGCTGCCATTCTTGCTGGTTGGCATATCTTTCAATGTGTGGGTATTGACAATGCCTATAACCTAGAAGCCTATACTTGGTTCTTCTAGCAGTAATGAAGCCTTGAGGGTCATAAGGGACCCACCGAAAACTATATGACAACTTGTATTTATCTTTGAGGATTAGGTCGGCATCTTCCCATCCTTCTTTCTTATTCATGATGAAGGGGCCCAACTGGTGTTTGAACTTGAGGTGGGCCTTCTTTTTGGAGCTGTGGAAGTGGGTGAGGTCGGACTGAATCAACTGCCTGTAATACTCCAAGGCAAATAACCTCATAAGCACATATTTTGGGAGCCTGTATGGACAAAGCTCACAGCCATAGACTCTGATGACTGTATGATTCTCATATAGGTACCAATCACCTATTTTGTATTTTTTGGAAAGCTGTAGAGCTTTCTGTATCTCAGTTGATATTCTGGGAGGAGGGGACCTCATCAATGGGCAAGAGACTAGGTATATAAATTGGTCAACAAATTCACAATAGGAATAGGGTGAATTTGAGACTTTGTGATAGACAGAGGTCCAGAAGATAACAGATCTTCTTTCCCCTCTATAATCCAGCTTTTTGATGTAGCATGGAAAAGCCTCAGACTGATAGTACATGAAAAGGTGATAGATATAGGCCGAGTACTTGAAGACACCTTGTCTGTCCACTCTGCTCAACTGATCATGAATCTTGTTAGCTATGAACTTAGCAAAGTTGTACTTGCGGGCAGGGGGCTGGCCTAGGCTGTAAGCAGCTAACAATACCAGCATTCTTGCATCCACGTGCTCACTGGTTATGTACCCCAACACATAGGCAATCATGTCCAGCAAAAGCCTGCCTACTTCAGTAAAATAGACATCCAGGTAGGGAGGTGGCCCTGTGGGCTGGCACTCAGGCCTCATAAATGTCTTGGTGATTCTTTGGATCTCTTCACTGGTCATCTTGGCACCATTGTCCAGCAGATAATTCATGGAAAATGGGAACAACAGCTCAGTTTGATCAAAGTGGAGCATCTTATTGATGGTTTCAGGATTGATGTGAAAGAGGATGCTCCCTGATGGAGACTTAATAGCTCTTTGTTGCACATCATAGTTCTCAGAACATAGGCGAATGATCTCAGGAAAGACATTGACAGAGGGGAGACAATAGTATGGCAGGTTTGACTCCCATATCCCATATGTATCATGACCATTCAGGTAGTCCTCTCTCAATTGCGTGAAGGTCTGCAGAAAGTCCATGTTACCCATAAAGTCTTCAATGAGGTAGTCCTTGTCAGCAAAGGGCAAGGCCTCCAGGTCTTTATTTGGTGGATTTAATGGAGCTACACTGAGGGCTGAGGGTGCAGGGGCAGCCATTGTATAATCTGATTTTGAACAAGGTGAGTGCAAAGGATTGCAAGGTTCCTCAGAGCTTAAGTGATAGACTCACTGTAGACAATGTTTGAAATGTTTTTCACAGTGGAAAAGGCAGGCTGGTTTCTGCAGTTTTTGGTAAATTCACAGGAATTGTGAATTGCTAGGGGTAAATTGCAGAGGGTATGTGTGGTTTACTTTGGTAAGAAGCTGCAGCTAGTCTACACCCGGCAAAAGGGAACAATGCCGGGCACCTCGAGGACAAATTCACAGTTTTGGTCCACGGATCGACTGTTTCAATGTTGAATTATAGTGCTGGGGCAATGCAGGTTACTTTAGCTCTCATTTAAGTAGTAGACAATGCTTAATTGTGGAACTTGACAGGTGTTATAATGGTGAATTTTGCAGAGAAATGGTATGTATGGGCGAAATGGGAGAATTATGGTGAATACCTAGATAAAATCGCTTAGAAAGCCTGCGGGCCGAACTGTGAAGGTTGAATGTAGCTGAATTGATGAGTTGGCACGGTCGCAAATTGAATTTGGAGGTCTGGAGGCGATTTGGCAGTGAACCAGCGGCAATAACTATGTCTTCTTCGCTTGAAAATGACATAAAACGGCCCAAACCATGACTTTTAACGACAAATTCGGAAAAAATGAGTAATTGGCGCCTTTCCCCCGATGACGTCAGCATGACGTCATGGCGGGCCCGGGTACGGTGGGTGACGTGGCTGCTGAGGTGTAGGCCAGCGTGGCCGGACACGATGGCGGGCGGATAAGTTGGCAGGGCTACGTGGAGGGCCACGCGGTGCGGGGGCGGGAGATGGTGCTACGTCATGATGACGCATGGATGACATAAGGGGGAGGTGGTAACGAGGAAGGTGGTAAGCGGTTTCCCCGCACCACCTTTGGGCAAAGGCGGTATCGGGGAGGGGGGCTCTGAACAACCCCGCCGCCTGCCACGCGTCCCATGTACGAGGTGGAAAACCACCGTTCCCCGGACGCTAAACGTCGGCAGATCCAGATCTGAAAATACCCGCCCACCATTGGATCGGGGGTGGCAGACGATGGACGGCTGGTGGGCCTCCCGACGGATCGTGCATGTTGGGGGGGTCCCGCCGGCATATTAAAATATTCAAATTAATATTTTGGGGCGGAGAACTTTAGGTTTAAGGGTTTTTTGTGGGTTTTTCGGGGCAAGGGTTAATCTGAAGGGGGAAGAAGGGTTAAAAAGTGGGTTTTAAGCAGAGGGAAGGGGTTTTTGTGGAATTTCTTGAGCAGAGGTGAGGTGAGGGCTTAGAGGGAGGTTATCACTCCAACCAGAGGTTAGAGCAATCCCATGACAGGGTTGACCTTGGTCCCTGGTGGACCAATGTCTCCCTCAACAAACTTATTTAGCTATAGTGCTAAAAGGGAGAATATTTATACAATGCTGGGGATTTATACACCATGGTGTTATAGTAGTAGGGGGAAGGGAATCATAAGGGATTTAGATAATAAGAAGTTAGGGGTTAATATGAGTGAGAAAAGTGAATGAGGAGTGATATCACTAAGTTTATATGAAAACAACTTAGATTAGGGAGTAGATCAAAATGAAAAGAATTTTAGACAAGAAATGTGGCTTTTACAGGAGCAAGAACCAACATAAAACCTTAAATTCTTCCATGAATCTGTACTGATGAAGGGATGTTAGTAAATGAATGTGAAAGGGGAAAATGGGAAGTTAGACATGCTCTTTTGTTTTGCTGCAACATGATGGAGAAGAGAACCTTCTCAATCCACTGATATTCCTTAAATGCAAACATGTTATCAAACACTCACTTGAAAGGAATGAGATTTCTGCAACCCCATTTACTTACCCATCTATTTCCTAGCATTTTTTGTTACTTCCTGGAGGGTGCACTTAGACTTGCAGACCCTTATGTGCCTTTTCTTTTCTTTGGCTTTTTCTTTTGATTTTCTATCTAGAACTACCCTTATTACTTCCAAGGTCCCAGATTAAGCAGTTGGGAACCTTACTTCTCTACCTAAGCTACTTGTCTGCCAAGGTTAAACAGTTTGGACAGACTTCTTTCTCTATTTTACAACAAAAAATTGAAATATGGTATGATCCAGATTAGGCTGTTGGACCACCCATCAAAATTTAGTCAACCTCAAGCTATGTACACACATTGTTTTCTCTTGGAAATATGGGATCTTTGCATCACCAAAGCAGAGCATATTTGGACCTTTCTTTGCCAATCATGAAATATGAAACCTATTGGTATAGGTAGCTAACAGTGGCTCCACTTGGGGATGGTTTTTCTTCTTGAAAGACCAAGAACAGCAGGTCAGAATGCCTTGGCCCTTGATCTATTCTTGCCAAAATTTGAAAATTCTCTCTTTGTATTTCAAAACTAGAAGCTATTACCTCTGTGGACTTTCTGGCATGTAAAGCCCCCTTTCTGTTTATTTATAGTGACTTCTCAAACTGAACTATTTATCTGCTGAAAGAAAATATATACAGCTGATTATGTACAAAGGAAAATTAGGCTGCACTCATGGATGGTAGTCAAAATAGTGCTTCAGCATCCTGCCATTCACAGGACCTTCACCTAAGTCAGTGCCATCCAAATTTTCCAAAAAGTAAGTGTTATTTCCCTGTATTGCTTGTATGACAAAAGGCCCTCTCCAAAGGGAGTCAAATTTTCCATGTTTTCCCTTATCCTCTCTTCTTGAATCCCACTTGAGGACTTTGTCTCCAATATTGAAATCTTCTGCCTTAGTCCTTCTGTCAAAAGCTTTCTTTAATTTTTCTTGTAAAACTTGAACCCTGCTGTAAACTTGATCTCTAGTTTGCTGCAAACATATTATTTGATTGATCCTTCTTTGCATGTCATTTGGTTCAGCTTGACTTTCTTGAAGAAGTTTCATGACAGGAATCCCTAGTGATGAAGGGAATTTAGCTTCTAATCCATAGACTAACTCATATGGGCTGACCCCAATTGATCTCTTGGTTGTTAGTCTATCTGCCCATAAGGCATTCACAAGTTTCTTATGCCAATTCTTTTTATTTTCTTCTAACACTTTCTTTATGATGTTTACCAGACTTTTATTTGATGATTCAGCAAGGCCATTTCCTTGGGGATAGTATGCAGTAGAATGGCCCAAGGTAATGTGAAATTTGTGGCAGAAATTCACCATCTTCTTAGATCTGAAAGCAGCAGCATTGTCTGTTATTATCTTATCAGGACAACCAAATCTAGAAAGAATATTGGTCTCAAGGAACTGAATGATAGTGGAATCATTAGCTTGTCTGCATGGAACAGCTTCAATCCATTTAGTAAAGTAGTCTGTAGCTGTTAGAATCCATCTATGTTGGCCTGAAGATGAGGGATGAATTTCCCCAATGAAATCCAAGCCCCATTGTTGAAAAGGTCTCTCTGTTGCAATAGGCCTCAAAGGAAGTGGCAGTAACTTTCTCTTTCCCTCAAACACTTGACATTTATGACATGAGGTGGTTAATTTCTTGACATCAGAGAAAACAGTGGGCCAATAGTAACCAGCCCTCAGTATTTTATCCACAGTGGACTTCCAATACAAGTGTCCACCACAATCACCTGCATGAAATTCTTTGGTGACATTGTTAGTCTCATTCTCAATCAAGCAGTTTAACAGTATACCTTCATGGTTTTTCCAAAGCAAATTGCCATTTATAACACAAAATTTAGAAGCTTTCATTTTCAGGAACCTACACTTAGTTCTGGACAATCCTGGGGGAGCACATAGGTTTTGTAACACATAACAGATATCAGAGTACCAGGGGGATTGTTCAAAGGCTACATTGATCTTTGGAGTCGCCAGCTCCGGTTCACTGTCCAGTTGGTTGATGTCCAAGGCTTGGAAATTTGTTTCAGACATTAATTTAGCCAGACCTTGTCCTTTTATCAGTTTTGTAGGTTTTATTTCAATGTCAAATTCTAAAATATTTGCAATCCATTTTCCTCTTCTGCCCTCTAAGTTCTCTTGAGTAAGCATGTCTTTCACAATTGGGCTTGGTACATAGGCTATAACATGGGAGTATAGGATGTAGATCCTAAAGTCTTTAATAGCTTTGACCAAGGCATATGCTTGCTTTTCCATAATCTGGTATTTCAGGGGTGCATCTCTAAGAGCTTTACTAAAGAAAGCAATGGGTTTCTCATTTCCTTGGTCATCTTTCTGTAATAAGACAACAGCAATTGTGTGTTGGGAAGCAAAGGAAAATATGATAAATTCCCTATCAAATTGTGGATTTGTTAGAACTGGAGTTTGGGTGAGGGCCAATTTTATTCCTTCAAAGGCTTGACTTGCTTCTATCGTCCATTTTACCTTTGAATCCTTTTTTAACATGTTATTTAGTAACCTGCTCAATTCGGCCAGATTTGGGATAAATCTCCTCAGGAAGTTGATTTTACCCAAAAAGGCTTGTAATTCCTTTACATTTCTTAAATGAGGCATTTGTAAGATGGCCTGGATTCTGTCTGGATCAATCCTAATGCCATCTTTAGAAATGATGTGGCCCAATAGTTTACCTTCCTCCAAACCAAACAGGGATTTCTTAGGATTTAAGGAAATTCCATATTTCCTACAAGTTATGAATATCTGCCTTAGATGTTTCAAATGTTCTTGGTCAGATTTGGAGAAAGGTGTGAGGTCATCCAAATAAATGACAAGAAAGTCATGAATCTCTTTGGCAAAAGCAATATCCATTGCTCTTTGGAATGTAGCCCCTGCATTCTTCAACCCAAAAGGCATTTTAACATATTTGAAGGTTCCCCATGGGGTTGTAAATGTTGTTTTGTCCTGATCATCAGGATGAACTAAGATCTGGTTGAAACCTGAGAATCCATCAAGTAGAGAAATTCTTGAGGCCCCCACTACTCTCTGCAAGATGTGATCCATCTTGGGTAAGGGGTAATTATCTTTCAAGGATACTTGATTCAAGTTCCTTAGGTCAACACATAGCCTTATTTCACCGGTTTTCTTTCTTGTAGGGACTAAGTTTGAAATCCAATCAGAGAATCTGATTGGTGCTATGATGCCTGCCTTAAACATTTTCTGTACCTCTTGTTCCATTGCTGGGAGAAGCATAGGATTGATTCTCCTCAATTTTTGTTTAAAGGGTTTTTGATCTGGCTTGAGAGGGATAGTGTGTTGAATTACAGAGGTGTCATAGGATTTTAAATCCTCATAACTCCATGCAAAGACATCCTGGAACTCTTTAAAAAGGTCAATGTATTTAGGCTTTTGGTCAGGAGGTAAGGAAGCAGACAATTTTATTATTTTGGGTTGTTCAGCAGTCCCAATGTTACATTCTTCTATGGCAGTGTTGAGGGGCTGCATTTTTGGTTTGTTGGGAACATCATTGGAGTCGAAAATGTCTTCTAAAGGAGCTAAGCCTGTTGGAAGAAAATTGTCCTTCAATTGTATCACTTCAGCTTCATCTTCGGCTGTCTCCTCACAACTAATTTGTTGGATTTCTTGTATGTTGTCTTTGTTGAAAATTGTAGGATGTAGCATTTGGTTAGCTGTTTTGGGTGATATTGCTTTGTTATTCTGTTTACTCTGTATTTGTGATTGACTTGCTCTTTCAGGTATTTGTGATTGACTTGCTCTTTCAGTGTCAATGTTTAGTCCTGAAAATTCTTGCTGTAAAGTCAAGAAATTGTTTATTTGTGTATCATCATCAAACACTTGCCAATCCTTGACATTGTTTGGGACAGATGGTCTGTGTTTTATCTCGGCTGAAAAACAGTGGTGGGGCTCAAAAGGTAGCTTGCAGGTACTTGCAAATGTGGCCAAGCTATGGGCATGTAGATTATGGGTTCTAGGAATTTTGGTAATCTGGAATTCAGTGAAGGACTGTAGTAGTTCAGTAGCAGCAAACCTATAAGATCTCAGTCTTTTATCATTAGTAACAGAATTTCCCTTTACTTGTTGGATGATCAAGTCTGAATCTCCCATAATTGAAACCTTTATGGCTTGTAAGGATTTTACTAGCTTAAGGCCTAACAAGAGAGCTTCATATTCTCCCATATTGTTGGTGCATCTGAAGTTTAACCTATAGGCTCGGCCCTTTGCATGACTGTGTTGTTTATTATGTATCCAAACTCCATCTCCTGCCCCTAACTTGTTGACTAACCCATCAAATTCTAGAAACCATAGGTTCTCTTTTTCTAGGGGTGATTTAATAATTTCTCTGTGATCTGGGATAGTGAGTTGAAGCTCTGGTTTTTTACCTGGTTTGTCTTCTAGGACAGTCTGATCACTTGATTGAAGTAGCTTGATTTCTAGAACAACAACTTTGTTTAGTGATGGTTTAACCATTATTTCTTGGGTAGCGGTTTGTTCATCAGTGTCCTCCTCTTGTATGAGTGTATTGGTTTCAACATCCTTGTTTGAGGGAGTTGTATTATCATTGAAGAGAATGTATGAGTCTATGTCTGAATGGACAGCATATATGGGAAAATTTTGGGGCTTTTCTTCACTGCTGACCATGTATTTCATTAGTGTTTCTCTGTACAGTCTCTTTGGTTGCCCAAAAACAGAGATGGTGGCGTATGACATGTCCAGTTGTAGGGAACCTTGAAGTTTAGCCCCCCATGACCTTGATAACAGCATCCCATACTTGGGTGGGATATCAGCAACTACAACATCCATTAGAATTGTTTTATTTGGGTACTGAACAAGGGACACACATAGATATTTTATTAGACCTAAGCACTTGACTTGGCTGGAGTCAAAGGAGAATAGGTCCTTATATGGTCTTGTAATATCTAGATTCAATCTTTCCATGACTGCTTTTGGCATGAGGTTGTGAGAGGCACCTGAGTCAAACATTGCATTGTGCAATATCTTATCATGAACATGTAAACTGACATAAAAAGGTAAGATCCCTGTGACTATTGTTTTTCCATCAACTTCTGGACCGAACAACAATTCTGGGGTATCATCCAACACATTGACATCATCTTTGTTGTTAGTAAGTTGAAGGGACTTCTTGATTTGTTGTTTATAAATGTCATGCTTGGCTAGTTCTGAAAGAGGAATAGATACCTTCAATTTACCAATTTCATTTTCTAGGTCAAAGGGTTTTTCAGATTGGGTCTTTTGGTTGGGGATGACAGTTCTTTCCTTGTTCACTAACTCTTCTTCTTGATTCTTATCTTGATCTTGAGGCTTGTCCTTCTTGCTCATCTCTTGAGGAGTGACACTTGGGTTAGGGTGCAAGGGTGATGTAGCCATGGGCTGCTGTTTTGAAGAAAATGGTGCAGTGACTTCTTCAATGGTTACTTCCTTTGCAAGTGATTCCGTTGTGTCATTTGGCTCTGTGACTATGGCTCTTTTGGGCTGCTGGCTATCCTTTATCTTTTCAGGCTGCGTTACATTTACAGTTCTACTCCTTAACTTGTATTGTTTATGGACTTCATAAACAGCTGTGTCATAGCCTTGTTTAAAGTCAAATGACTCACCTGATTTGGTTTGGAACAGCTTGATTTCATCATTCTCATGATCTTCTTGTGTTAAAAAGACTTGACTTTCACCATCCAAACCCATTAAATTAATGTGGGGATCTTCATTGGGTTCACTTGATGTGGAAGTCTCAGCATAATTCTCTTGGAAAGGGGGTCTTATGTCTGGGTCAGAACTGGCCTTACCAACGTTTGGATTTTGAGTTCTCCTAAAATTTGGATTCCTAGGAGGGTTGTTTTGTGGTGCTTCCCATGATGACTTTCTCTCAACTGATTCCACTCTATCACCCAATCTCTTCATACCAGTGAGTATTGCATCCAGTTTTTGATCAAAGGCTGAGGGTTCTTCTTTGAAGGTGGTTCTCTTTTCCAACCTTGCTCTGTTTCTTTTGGCAATCAGGTTAGCTTCCACTGTGACAACAACCTTTTGGGCATCTGCAAGGGTTTCAGGAGCTCTCTCCTTCAACTGATAGGCCATATCAGGGTCAAAACCATTAGGAAATTTGTACAAGGCCAAATCAGGAGGAGGTCTTAAATTTTGTGGGATTGCGTTATATACATTGTTGAATCTTGCACAATACTCTAGAACGGTCTCTTGAGGACCTCGTTTGATAGTGTCATATTCACCAAGTATGTGCAGAGGATCTTTCTTTTTCTCCCATCTATTAGTAAAGGCTTGATAAAGCTCATCAGGAGTTGTGATGGAATTTGCATTCAGGGATCTAAACCAAGTTCTTACATCCCCAGTCAGACTTTGAACAAACATCCTCATTCTCACACTGTCATCATCTATTTCATAGGTCTCAAAATGATCTTGCATCCTTTTGGCATGCTGAATAGCTGTGAAGGGGCCAGTGGAGTCAAAATATGAGATCTTAGATTGGTAGTCTTGGGGTAGAGCTGCAGCATTAGCAGGTAACTGCAAGGGTGCATACCTATTGGCCATATTTGCAGGGTTTATGGGATTGACAGGGATAAATGGGACAACAGGGACGATGGGTACTACAGGGTTGATGGGACCGGTAGAAACTAGAGTGTTGGTCAATGGAATATGTGCAGTGGATGAAGGTGTGAAAGGAGGGGTTTGAGATGTAGATGGTGAACTGGGGGAGACAGGGGTAGACCGAAATAGAACCTTGATAGGAGTTGGCACTGGTTCAGGGTGAGCTGTCTCAGGACTCAAATCACTAGGATTTTCCTGCCTTTGCTGTTTCCTGATGATTTTAGGGATTGTATTAGGATTTTCAAAAACAGCTGGTGGATTTGGGTCAGGGTTTGACCTAGTGTGTCTGGTTTTCCTTTTAGGAGCCAGCTTCTAAACTTCTTTTTAGTATTTTTCAGGATATTTTAGGATTGTTTTAAGGGACTGTTCAAGTTTTTAGAACCACTGTCTATGGACAGACAACAGTTGAAAAATATGCTTGTCCCCAGTGGAGTCGCCAATTATGTTAACACCCAGGTTGTTCCCTATGACTCCCAAGGGAATACGGCCGGGGTAACCACTAACCAATCTTTGGGTTACAGTTTCTAGCCAAACTATAATCAGAGAGGGCTCTCTCTTTATGATTTGTTTCTATTCTGATAGTATTTTAGGCTAGCTATGATGTTCAAGGTTTTGTTTTTGGAATGTGTTTGGTGATGATTCCAGTCAATATATATAGGTGCTTACTAGCATGTCTTAGTCCATTGGGCATGGAGTCAGTGGTCCTTTAGTTGGATTGATGTGCTGTGTGATAATGAAGTGATGCTGCAGAGCCAGATTAGTGTCTGAGAAACAATTTTTTGAAATGGTGACTGAAGATGGTGTATCCAGTTTATGCAAGGTAATTAAGAATCTTACAATAAACTGCTAAAGAAAGACAGTGAGAATATTATTCTGGAAGCAATGAAGAATTTCTAGATAACATTCATACCTATAGAATTAATAGAAACATGAGCAATTAAGAATTCATGTCCATGGATAATTCTGAAAACAAACATTTACAGCAGTAAAAATTGAGTGCAAGGTGTAATAAAACAAATCCTGCGCTATTCTTTTTCTCTACTGCTAGTTTAGTGTAACATGAGTATGATTTAATAAACATAAGAAGACAATAACAGAGATTGAGGAAAACTTGTTATTTCATCAGGCAGCACAGGAATTCTGCATCATCACACATAGCATCATCCAGACATCAAATATTTCAGGAAATCACTGAGCTGGTCCAGCCCTTTGTATTAGATAAACTGAAAGCGTACAATAGATTTGCCTTAGAGTCAAAATCACCAACCCCTAATGCGTTTCCAAGGGGGGTATATATACAAAATTTACATAAGAAAAATATCAGAGAATGAGTTAATGGCTCATTTATGTTATGCCAACTCCTCGAGCATTGTAGCTGAGAGAGTTAATGCTGAAATAACTCTTTAGTGCCTTAGCTGTCAAAAATAGTCAGAAGCAGTTGGTTTGGCGGCTGTTGGAGTCGGCTGAGGATACGCTGTGAAAATTTGCGTATTGTCTTATCCCTTAGGCTAGCTGTCCTTGTCCATGTGCTGAGTCACCTTTCAGCTGCCTTTAATGCTAACCTTTTTCTGCTGTTTGTTTTGTAGTGACCTGGAGCTGGCACTGGCCGGACAACTGAGGCTACCGTGGCAAAATCTGAAGCATTGCTTGCCACCAATCCTCCTTAGGAATTTGATGTCTCTGAATCTTTATCAAGGTCTCATCGGCTTCTGTATATCTATAAAAGTTAGGAGGAGTTTCAAAAAGATGATTTACATCATTTTCAATGAAAAACAGGCCTTCAAGTTTATCATATAAGCTCTGTCTCGTGGGAGGCACTATTTGCTCAGATGTACTGCCAGATGCAGTAATCTGATTTTCATTATAGGTTGCCATTTTGTTGGAAAATTGATCTCGGGAGACCAGTCTTCCTGCACCGCTTAGGAGGCTGGGCAGTCCCTTTTCTTGCAGCACTGCCATCTTGAATTTATATTCCTCCACATCAGCTTGTATCTCATAACACTTCCTCTCCACGGTTTGTACATAGTTCCTGAGAGTTAGTACCTTCTTAGTAGTGAGGACAGCCTCTGTTCTGTTGACAATGCCTATGGCTGCTAGTTCCTCCTTTTCCTGCCTGTTCAGGAAGTCTATCATTCTGTTGGCCTGTTCAGGTCTGTCTCCCAGTAATGTTTTGGCCTTATGAATTTCTGCTTGTGCTTGGCCCATTAAGTCCATTTGCTCATGTATTGTTTTGATTGACCTCCATTGTTGAGTGATGGATTGGCCAATTTTGGCCCATAGAATCCTTTTTATGTCGGCCATGGCAGTCTCTAGATTCAGCTCCTTCTCTAAGGCCTTTATCTTGTCTTTTAGGGCCTTTATTTCTCTGCCCTGTTCTGCTACAGTTACTTTTGATTTGTCATACTTGCCATCCACTTCTGCCAATTTTTCCTTGGCCTTCTTTATCTCATTTGCCTGGAGCTCCATTTCCTTGATGGCCTTAGTCAATTCTTCTACACTTGTGCTGGCATCTGGAGCTGTTGTTGTTGTTCCTGCTGCTTCTGTTGTGGGGGCCACTGCTGCCCCTGTAGTTGTTGCTGTTGTTGAAGTAGTTGGAGGAGCTTGGGATGTGGACTCTCCCTGTTTATCTTGTAATGCTCCTTCCAGCTCTTTCTCCAAATCCAGGACTCTCTGGTTTAGCTGCATTATGAGGTCCAGTTGGTCATCAACCTGTTTTTCCTTTTGTAGCTCTGATGTTTGAGGGTGCTCTGTGGGCAGCAGCTTTAACCTCTTCTTTAATGCATTTAGGTCATCTTCTTTCTTCTTCAGAAGGGCCTTTACACCCTTTGGATCACTAGGATCATGTCCTAGATCAATAATGATGTCCTCAAGTGACTTTATTCTATTGTCTTTGGCCAGGGAGGACATTCTCTCAAAATCCAACTGTGTGTTGGTATTTTTTAGGGACTCCTTTAGCTCATGGGCCATGGTTGCCCTCTCCACCAAGGTTGCATAAACCATCTCTCCAGCTTGCTTGTGGAGTTCAATTTGGTCCATGGGATGGATGTCTTTGGCCATGACCTCCACCCTTGTCTTCACAAAATTTGCAGCTGACTTAGGCTGCGGTATTGTAGGCTTAAAGTGACTGAGGATGATTTTTTCCTCTTTAATGTCATATACAGACATTAGCCTTTCTTGCTGGGCTGGTGTTGCATCTAGAAATTGTTTGTACACCTCTACCCTTAGCAAGTCATTCTGTGCCTTTATTTGCTTGAAAGAAGCCTTAGTGCTTTTAGGCTTCTTGCTCTGCTGAGAGGAGGAAGACACCTCCAAACCAAGTTGCAATCCTTGCTCCTGCTGAAAGGAGCTTGTCCCTGTGTGCTGGCTGCCCTCCCTGTTTTTCCTTGAACTGTCAAGGAATTCTTCAGTGATGTCTTCTACCTCCGGGGAATCAGCTCTTGGCCTCTTGGTCTGGGGTTGCTGGGAGGATCCACTAGCAGGAGTGGACTCTTCTCTGGCTCTTTTCATACCCCTCTCCTCATGTGCTGGGGTCTGCAAAATTGGAGTAGTCAATGGCTCAGTTTGTGGAGGTGGAGTTTGCATTGTTGGAGCTGCCGGTAGCTCCGTTTGTGGAGGGGCAGTCTGCTCTTGTTGCTGTTCTGTTTGCTGCCCTTGTTGGGGCTCTTGCTGCTGCTCATTTGAAGGGGCAGGCTTTTCTTTCACTGTTTCTTCTTCTGCACCCATTATCCCTTTGCCTTTGTCCGTGCCTGGTGCTGTTGTAGAGGGTATCCGTGTAGTTGGTGCAGCTGTTGAGGCTGAGGTCCCTTCTCCTGCTGAGTGCGGTCGTTTGAAGGGTACCTGCTGCACAGAGTCTAGGTCAATAGTTTTTTCAAGCTCCTTTACATTCTTTAGCATTGTCTCTTCTTCAGTTAGTTTTTCAACTAGAGTACCCTGTTGCCATTCTTACTGGTTGGCATATCTTTCAATGTGTGGGTATTGAAAATGCCTATAACCTAGAAGCCTGTACTTGGTTCTTCTAGCAGTAATGAAGCCTTGAGGGTCATAAGGGACCCACCGAAAACTATATGACAGCTTGTATTTATCTTTGAGGATTAGGTCGGCATCTTCCCATCCTTCTTTCTTATTCATGATGAAGGGGCCCAACTGGTGTTTGAACTTGAGGTGGGCCTTCTTTTTGGAGCTGTGGAAGTGGGTGAGGTCGGACTGAATCAACTGCCTGTAATACTCCAAGGCAAATAACCTCATAGGCACATATTTTAGGTGCATGTATGGACAGAGCTCACAGCCATAGACTCTGATGACTGTATGATTCTCATATAGGTACGAATCACCTATTTTGTATTTTTTGGAAAGCTGCAGAGCTTTCTGTATCTCAGTTGATATTCTAGGAGGAGGGGACCTCATCAATAGGCAAGAGACTGGGTATACAAATTGGTCAAAAAATTCACAATAGGAATAGGGTGAATTTGAGACTTTGTGATAGACAGAGGTCCAGAAGATAACAGATCTTCTTTCCCCTCTATAATCCAGCTTTTTGATGTAGCATGGAAAAGCCTCAGACTGATAGTACATGAAAAGGTGATAGATATAGGCCGAGTACTTGAAGACACCCTGTCTGTCCACTCTACTCAACTGATCATGAATCTTGTTAGCTATGAACTTAGCAAAGTTGTACTTGCGGGCAGGGGGCTGCCCTGGGTTGTAAGCAGCTAACAATACTAGCATTGTTACATCCACGTGCTCACTGATTCTGTACCCCAACACATAGGCAATCATGTCCAGCAAAAGCCTGCCTACTTCAGTAAAATAGACATCCAGGTAGGGAGGTGGCCCTGTGGGCTGGCACTCAGGCCTCATAAATCTCTTGGTGATTCTTTGGATCTCTTCACTGGTCATCTTGGCACCATTGTCCAGTAGATAATTCATGGAAAATGGGAACAACAGCTCAGTTTGATCAAAGTGGAGCATATTATTGATGGTTTCAGGATTGATGTGAAAGAGGATGCTCCCTGATGGAGACTTAATAGCTCTTTGTTGCACATCATAGTTCTCAGAACATAGGCGAATGATCTCAGGAAAGACATTGACAGAGGGGAGACAATAGTATGGCAGGTTTGACTCCCATATCCCATATGTATCATGACCATTCAGGTAGTCCTCTCTCAATTGCCTGAAGGTCTACAGAAAGTCCCTGTTACCCACAAAGTCTTCAATGAGGTAGTCCTTGTCAGCAAAGGGCAAGGCCTCCAAGTCTTTATTTGGTGGATTTAATGGAGCTACACTGAGGGCTGAGGGTGCAGGGGCAACCATTGTATAATCTGATTTTGAACAAGGTGAGTGCAAAGGATTGCAAGGTTCCTCAGAGCTTAAGTGATAGACTCACTGTAGACAATGTTTGAAATGTTTTTCACAGTGGAAAAGGCAGGCTGGTTTCTGCAGTTTTTGGTAAATTCACAGGGATTGTGAATTGCTAGGGGTAAATTGCAGAGGGTATGTGTGTTTTACTTTGGTAAGAAGCTGCAGCTGGTCTACACCCGGAAAAAGGGAACAATGCCGGGCACCTCGAGGACAAATTCACAGTTTTGGTCCGCGGATCGACTGTTTCAATGTCGAATTATAGTGCTGGGGCAATGCAGGTTACTTTAGCTCTCATTTAAGTAGCAGACAATGCTTAATTGTGGAACTTGACAGGTGTTATAATGGTGAATTTGCAGAGAAATGGTATGTATGGGCGAAATGGGAGAATTATGGTGAATACCTGGATAAAATCGCTTAGAAAGCCTGCGGGCCGAACTGTGAAGGCTGAATGTAGCTGAGTTGATGAGTTGGCACGATCGCAAATTGAATTTGGAGGTCTGGAGGCGATTTGGCAGTGAACCAGCAGCAACGACTATGTCTTCTTCGCTTGAAAATGACATAAAACAGCCCAAACCGTGACTTTTAACGACAAATTCGGAAAAAATGAGTAATTGGCGCCTTTCTTCCGATGACGTCAGCATGACGTCATGGCAGGCCCGGGTACGGAGGGTGACATGGCTGCTGAGGTGTAGGCCAGCGTGGCCGGACACGATGGCGGGCGGATAAGGTGGCAGGGCTACGTGGAGGGCCACGCGGTGCGGGGGCAGGAGATGGTGCTACGTCATGATGACGCATGGATGACATAAGGGGGAGGTGGTAAGCGGTTTCCCCACACCACCTTTGGGCAAAGGCGGTATCAGGGAGGGGGCCTCCGAACAACCCCGCTGCCTGCCACGCGTCCCATGTACGGGGCGGAAAACCACCGTTCCCCGGACGCTAAAGGTCGGCAGATCCAGATCTGAAAATAGCCGCCCACCATTGGATCGGGGGTGGCAAACGATGGACGGCTGGCGGGCCTCCTGACGGATCGTGCATGTTGGGGGGTCCCGCCGGCATATTCAAATTAATATTTTGGGGCGGAGAACTTTAGGTTTGAGGGTTTTTTGTGGGTTTTTCGGGGCAAGGGTTAATCTGAAGGGGGAAGAAGGGTTAAAAAGTGGGTTTTAAGGAGAGGGAAGGGGTTGTTGTGGAATTTCTTGAGCAGAGGTGAGGTGAGGGCTTAGAGGGAGGTTATCACTCCAACCAGAGGTTAGAGCAATCCCATGACAGGGTTGACCCTGGTCCCTGGTGGACCAATGTCTCCCTCAACAAACTTATTTAGCTGTAGTGCTAAAAGGGAGAATATTTATACAATGTTGGGGATTTATACACCATGGTGTTATAGTAGTAGGGGGAAGGGAATCATAAGGGATTTAGATAATAAGAAGTTAGGGGTTAATATGAGTGAGAAAAGTGAATGAGGAGTGATATCACTAAGTTTATATGAAAACAACTTAGATTAGGGAGTAGATCAAAATGAAAAGAATTTTAGACAAGAAATGTGGCTTTTACAGGAGCAAGAACCAACATAAAACCTTAAATTCTTCCATGAATCTGTACTGATGAAGGGATGTTAGTAAATGAATGTGAAAGGGGAAAATGGGAAGTTAGACATGCTCCTTTGTTTTGCTGCAACATGATGGAGAAGAGAACCTTCTCAATCCACTGATATTCCTTTGCAAACATGTTATCAAACACTCACTTGAAAGGAATGAGATTTCTGCAACCCCATTTACTTACCCATCTATTTCCTAGCATTTTTTGTTACTTCCTGGAGGGTGCACTTAGACTTGCAGACCCTTATGTGCCTTTTCTTTTCTTTGGATTTTTCTTTTGATTTTCTATCTAGAACTACCCTTATTGCTTCCAAGGTCCCAGATTAAGCAGTTGGGAACCTTACTTCTCTACCTAAGCTACTTGTCTGCCAAGGTTAAACAGTTTGGACAAACTTCTTTCTCTATTTTACAACAGAAAATTGAAATATGGTATGATCCAGATTAGGCTGTTGGACCACCCATCAAAATTTAGTCAACCTCAAGCTATGTACACACATTGTTTTCTCTTGGAAATATGGGATCTTTGCATCACCAAAGCAGAGCATATTTGGACCTTTCTTTGCCAATCATGAAATATGAAACCTATTGGTATAGGTAGCTAACAGAATGTTGCAACTCCTGGGCTGCCAACTTTACTTTTATCAACTTGGTAGTTTGTAACAAACTTGGAAGCGCCGGTGCTATATGCACAAGTACTAGTTCTCACTGCAAATTGTCACTTGGTCACCCGACGCGAGATCACTGGAAGCTCATGCCAACTTCTATAGATTTGAGAAGAAGCTTTGTGTGTGATGAAAGGAAAGGAAGATTACTCTACAGATTCCATTCCAATAGCAGAAAGGAGAAAGACTGGAATGTAAAGAAAAACCTAGTAAACCCTAATTAACACGCTAATTCTACTTTTGCCAAAAACACTATGAAAACCATGAAAGAAATGTAATTGCCTACTCAAGGAAGTAAACAACATCTAACCATGCTATTTCTAGTAGTAAATAAGCAAAAAACATATTTTTGGATTTTTATGTGCTTTTATGTGAATTTAGCATGCATCTAATTTATTGTGTGTGAGTGTGGCAGCGAGTAGGTGGCGTTAGACGGCGGTTTTGGAGCTTGGGAGGATGTAGGATGGTGTGGATGCATCCTAGGAGGTCTTAGGTGGCCTTCTGGAGGCTTTTCCCACACTCGGCCTTCAAAATAAAACCTACATGAAAAACTACAGGAGAACACAGGAAATCTATAGGAGGAAAACAGGGAAACTACAGGAGGCCTACAGGAGGAGGACGAGAGAAATTTTCGCTGTTTTGAGGGTGTGAGAGTGGGGATAAAGGTGGATTAAGGTTGGAATGAGGTGTTAGGGTGCCTAAAGTCTACCATGAATCACTAGGAGAGAAAGATGATTGGGTTTGCTCAATGAGAGAGGAAGAAGTTCTATGAAAAATGAAGGAAACTAGGGCAGAATTGAGGTGAGGTTTGGGAGACATATAGGGCATGGATCAGATGGAGGGTGTGATTACTGATAAGGCAGCCTACCACTGGAAGAGATCTGTAGCATAGAAATTGACATTCAACCAAGAAAATCAAGCAACCAATGAAATGAGTGCGTCCCAGGAAAAACAGAGTTTTGCATTAAAATGGCCTAAACTATGATGTATAGAAGGAAATGCTCGGAAATGCTGTAAGAAAAGAAAGCATGCAAAAGGAATATTTCAAATCAAGAAGTGAACATCATAAATAAGTTCTAAAGCAAAGCAAAACTGGACTATCAACCTACTAGAGAGTTGTAAACACTAGAAGTCCTAGGAATGAGGAAAATATGTGTTTTTGGGGTAGCAAGAGAGTCTTTGCCTCAAATCATGGTTCCAGAGGGAGGAAGAGAGGCCAAGGCACTGTTTCTAGCCCTTTGAATCTTCTATGATCACTGCTTAACCTGCTACAGAAAGCACAAATGGAAACAAGCGACTAAATCATCAAAAGCAACCTATTCTAAGAGAAATACATCTAATAGCAAACTAATCTACAAACTGAAGTAAAGCATAAAAATATAAGTAAAGAGAAGCTTAGCTGCTTGGATTGGGTCCTAAACTAAGAACTTCAGCCCTATGAGGTAACTCAGTGCTAGCTCAAAAAGGATTCCATCTTCATTATAAAAAAATAGCAAGATTACATAAAACTATCATAAAATAGTAAGCTCCAAATTTTAGCAGAGTTTACAAAAGAAAAAAAGTCGAACCTAGTGAGGCCCTAGGCCTCTCTACTTATACATCTGAAGATACCAACAACTTCCTTAAAATCAGGGAGGCTTGGCTCCTAAAACTTGATATAACTATCAATCATCTTCCACTTGCTCGGTTGTCTTCTAGTGCATGATTCGACTGCTTGTACTCTGAGCTGAATGAAGGGGAATTCAAAGTGAGGAGCAATAAATGAGGGGAATTCCCTTGTATAAGTCCTCTCCTCTATCTACTTCGAGTTATTTCTACAGTTTTACCACTATATCCTTGACTTTGACCTCGAAATCCATCAATAATCTGCATTAAATACATGTTAGACCACATGGAATAATAACTAACTCAACTCACCCTATAAGCATAAATATAATCAGAAAATCATACAATAAGCTAAGAGAATGGTTGATTTGACTAGGTTAGGAGGTGAAATGAGCCCATATAATTACCCATTTAAGAGGCTCATCATCACCCCCTACTGAAGGTGTTGCTCATCCTCTGAGCAACCTAGTCAATCTCTTGGTCTTTCATATCCCTGGTGGTCTCCCTAGCATTCCAGGCTTCTGATGTGGTCTACTCATGTTCTCCATAAAATCCTGCCTTTTTGTCTATGTCCTTCCACTGCTCCTTCTCTTCTTCTTCTCTTCTGCCTTCCAGCATGCCTAATATGAGTGGAGGACTCAACTTGAGACCAATCCAGTTGACCTTCAGCCTTTGCATGGAGTGCTTGTACATTGGCACTCTTTTCAATGCCTCCTTCAACCTCATGGGGGAATGGTATTCTCTGATCTGGAAGTTGTGGGGTAGGGTGTTCCATCTTCTCATGCATGCATGCACACAGTCATCCCCAAGTAGCCTAAGAATATCCTTAAAGTGTGCAATGGCTTGTTCTTGATTGGCTATATCTTTAGGGGCAATTTGAGGGTCATTGGTAAGCAGGTTGTGTGTGCTGATGAGTTTCATAGGATATGATGGCTCAGCTCTTATCATCAATGGTACATTCTACTCTTTTATTAAAAATATTTTCATCTCTGCTGACCTCAATTCTTCATGGTTCATCCATGATGCCATGGCCATTAATTGCAGATCCCCTAGCTTGGCATTGGGGTCCCAAACATTCAGGTCTGTGAGGACCATGTTGTGTAGATAGACCTCTGCCATCTTTGTTTTGTCTTCAGAGGTGCTTTGGTCACACAAATCCATGAACTGCCTATAATCTTGGAAAAGCATTATGCTTCATTGTGCCAAATTTTTTATTTGGAATTGAAGCCATTGATCCTTCATATAGAGGCCATAAGATTTGGCTAGTGTTTTGCATTGTAATGCTTCTACGGATAAGCTACCCATGTATGCCAAATGAGTCTCTTTCTCCTGCAGCTGCCTCCTTACTAATTCATTCGCATTCTCAAGGTGGATTCTTGTAATGGCTTCTCTGTCTCTGAGAGCACTCAATTCCCTGCACATTTCCCTGAGTTTGTCTTCCATGTGGCCAATATCCTCAACTCCTTTGGACTTGGCTATCTGCATCCACCTATGCATTCTCACTCTCTCCTTTTCCAATTTGAAAAATAGTGGAATTGCAAATTTCTATGGGATTATCCTGCCTCCCTCAAGTAGTCTGTAATAGGAGTCAAGATTAGGCTAGGGGTCAAGTTCTTGTAGCTCTTGTGCTTCCTCTTTCACCTCTGGCTGTCCTCCTATCTTTTCCTCAAGTTTTTGTGTCTCCTGTAGTTTGGATAGTGTCTCCTGTAGGACTGTTTTAGCCTCCTGTAGGTCTGGTTTAGGGTCCTGTAGAATTTCCTTTCCCTTCCATGTAGAAGATCTTGTAGTCCTCCTTTCATAGGCTATGGGTGTCTTGGAAGGAGATTCTTTCACCTTGGCAAATGGTGAATCTTCAATGTTAATGGGAGACTTTGATGAGGGATGAGGTTTGCCTCTTTTAATTTTGGTACTCTTCCTTGCCCTAAAATACATGGAGGTTTTTCTTTTCCTCTTCTGCTTCTGTTTGACTGGTGTACTGAGGTTAGTGAGGGTAGCTGCTACTTCTCTTTCGAAAGTTTCAGGGGACTCTTCTGTTTGTTGTGCCCTCTCTACCTCCTTTTCTCCCTCTTTTGTCTCTTTTTCCTCCTCCTACTTTGTCTCTTTTTCTACCTCCTATTCTGTCTCTTCAACTCTCCCCTCCTCTATTTCTTTCCTTTCCTCCTTCCTCTTTTTCTTTGCTATGTCACCACTGGCTTCATCTTCTCCTCCTTGCTGTTCTCCCTCCTTACTAATAGTAGGACCAACATCATAAGTTAATGCCTTGATGTCACCCTCAGCTGTCATATTTCTGAAAACTTCCCATGTTATAGGGATTGTAAGGGTATGGTGGGCTTCTCATAATAGGATCTTGATTAGGCCATGATGAGCTAGTTGCTGTGAATTTCTTTCTTGTACCTTGGTGTTGGAGTCAATGAGGGAATGAAGGAGAAAGTAAGGGATACTGAGTTTTTGATGTGCTGGGGTATCCATGCCATATCTCAATTATTGGAGGATTCTAAAATGATATCCATAAAAAACATTATGCCTCCCCTCACAAGAAATGTATCTGATCACTTGGTAGCTAACCTCATCCTAGGGATGAGGTACACTAGCCCTCCTAATTCCATTTTTGTCTTCAACAGGGGTTTCATTATCTAGTAAAAATTTCCTCTTTGCAGCCTGGCCAATTATTTTCTCATCTTTACTCCAAGGTAGCCCAAGAGGAAGGATAGTGACCTTACTGATGAATTCGGGGGTTATTTCAATGGAGAGGCCTCTAATGGTTACAATAGCATGAGTTCCTGTGTGAGGGACCAGAGAAAGAGCAAATTCATGGGAAATTTCATCATCAAAACTTCTAAACTTCTCAAAGAAATTCATCTAGTTTGCCCTTATAAATATTTCCACCACTTAAGGATGTGCATGGAGTCTAGTGGAGTTAGTGGGCTCTTTTCTCATAAACCCCCTTGTCATACTGCCTGTACTTCTTTTGAAAAAATAGATATGGAGGTGGAGACAAAGAATTTTGAGTGAAATAGAAAAACAGAGGGGACTGTTTTTCTTTTTTTTTCTTTTTTTAACAGAATATTTTTTTATGTATTTCTACCCTCTTAAAGACTCATTTTATCTTCAATTTGAGACCAAATCTTTCACATTTTGATATTCAACAGAGGGAATTCATGAACCCTACCTCTTTAGACTAAAATTCGTGCCAAAAATCACATTTCCTCCCTTCAAAATGACTCACTGCCCCTCCTGTAGAAGCCCATTGTCCCTCCTATAGATTTCCTATAGGTGCTCCTGTAGAAAACCTGTAAGGCTCTTGTAGAAGATGTTGAGAGAACAAATATGGAGGAAATTGATGGAGGATGGTGGATATGATGTTGTGGGTGCATAAGAAGACTGTTGTGTGGCTGAATTACAAGGAGAAACTGAAGAAACTGTGGTGATAATGCACGTGGAGGAGTGCTCATTACCTTTTATGGCTGTTTTTGGTTATGAGTGCTGAGTTGGCAAGCTGTACATTGCCTAGATTAGGACCGTTGGTCACCACCTACTTGGTCATCATGACCCCCCTCGTAATCATCCCCTCATTACTACATCGGAGTTAACTCTTCCTCCCACTACCTGTCCTTCGCATATTTTTCCTGAGTTGACTGTTCACACATGTGGGTGATATCTCGGTGAAGTGGAGTCAACTAAATGAAGGTGGCCAAGTTAACTAGCCATCTTTCCCTCTTTCAATTTCAACCATCTTGTTTCCTTCATATGATTCCTAATTACACAAATGCAGATAGAGGAGTGACTTAGCTACTTACCTGTAATCCAAGTGTATTTGCTTCCATCGACTGTGAAGTGTTATGGCTTCCTCTGCTGCATGCCTTCATTTTCCATCATGCATGTTGTCTTGCTTGCTACAAGAGCACCTATCACTACTTCTCCCCTTTAAACTTCAGATATTTCCCTGTGCTTGGAGCTCGAGAATGATGCCAGAGGTGGAGATGAATGATGGAAGGATAGTAGGTAAGATTCAGGTAAATTTAGTGGTGCATTTTCCTCCTTTTATTTTTGTTTTTTTTTTCAAAACTGGAAAACTGATTTCCTGTGTTTTTTCTTGGAAAAGAAAAAAATAATAATAATGATGCTTGGAGTGTGATGCAAGCTTGGAAATGATGGCAAGGGGGTTTGAATATGGTAAGAGGGATTATTGGCTCCTCATGAAGCTTTTCTTGTCCCTCAAACTGCCTCATGTAGACACTTTTGGCTCTCTGTAATTCCTATAGGAGCCTCCTGTAGAAAAAGCAGAGCCTCCTGTAGAAAACACAGTTTTGGAAGAAGAGGTACAGTGGGGTGAAAGAGATGCCAAAAATGATGGAGGAAGGTGTCGAGAAGATGGGATGAATGCTGGTATGAATGTTAGGGTCCCCTTGGCACCTTCTTCTCCTCCCGGTAGTCCTCCTGCAAACCTGCAATGCAATAAAAATTCATTTTTCTTTCTCTTTTTTTTTTTGAAAACAACTACAGTGCCTCAGAGAGGTTTTCACCTTAATTGCCTGCCCTGGGTGCCTCCAAGGGAGGTTTTCACCCAGGGATCTTATTATTTTTGCCCTTTTTTTTTACATCACTGGGCTACCTCAGAAGAGGTTTTCAACCCAATGATGAGACTCAAGCGCCTCATGGAGGTTCTCAGTTGAGTCCTTATTTTTTATCTTTTTTCTTCAATGAGTGGGTGAAGTGGAAGCTAAGACATGCTCCACTACCATCATTGTTTTATTCAAATATTTAATAAAATCTTGCTTGGAGAGGGGTTTCTTGTAGACTTTCAACCGATGTCCATTGACAAGCATGGGTATGGCTTCATCATCAATGGTTCTGATCAAAACTGAATTATTGTCATTGCATTTCTCCATAGTGTAGGGTCCCAGCCATCTTGTCCTCAGCTTTCCTTTGAAATCCTTATATCTTGAATCATAGAGTAGTGCCCAATCTCCCTCTTGGAATTGCTTCTCCCTGATATTTCTATCATGCCATATCTTTCTTTGAAGCTAAACTACCTCTGTGTGGAGAAGGGCTTGCAATCTGTATTCATTCAATCCATTGAGCTGAAGTAATCTCTCCTTTTGTGCATGGCTGAGGTCTAGGACCAGTTGAGCTGCCATCCTTAGGGTATTGAATTTAAACTCTATTAACAACAAAGCCTTCTTCCCATACACCAGTTCATAGGGTGTGAACCCGGTGGTGGTATTCCATGTTGTGTTGTTGGCCCAAGTGGCCTCAACTAATCTGTCCGCCCAATATTTTTTGTTGTTGCTCTCTACCTTGGTTAGGATCCGTTCCAATGCTCTGTTAGTGACCTCCACTTTCCCATTGGCTTGTGGATGGTAAGGGGTGGAAGTCTTGTGCTTGATCTTATGATGTGTGAGTAGGTCTTCAATCAGGTTGGAAGTGAATTGACTGCCTTGGTCTGTGACCAACTCTCTCAGATGCCCGAACTTGTAGAATATGTTTTCCCTCAAAAACATAGCTACTTTTTCCTCTGTCGCTGCTTTGATTTCTTTTGTCTCTGCCCACTTTGTCAGGTAGTCGGTGCACATAATGATGTACTGCTTTTGCTTTAAAGGGGGGTTGATAGGCCCCACAAAGTCCATGCCCCACTTCTCAAATGGCTCAAAGGTCACTTTAGGTTGCATGGGAATTTCATCCTTTGGAGTGGGTTTCCCCATCCTCTAACACTGATCACACTCGCTTGTGTATCTCCTTACATCCTGATGAAGAGTGGGCCAATAGTAGCCTGCCTGCAATATCTCGAAGGCGGTTCTTTTTGCTCAAAATGACCTCCACAAGGCCCATCATGACAGGACAGGAGGATGTCAAAGACTTCCTCCTCCCTGACACATCTTCTCAAGATCTGATTTGAGCCAAGTTTTAAGAGATTGCCTCCAATCCAGGTGAAAGGGGCGTGTTTCCTTATTATCTTGCTCTTCTCTTTTGATGATAGGTTTGGTGGGAACTGTGTTGAAACCAAGTAGTTTGCTATATTAGCAAACCATGGAGAGAGCATTGATATAGAAAATAGGTACTTATCTAGCATTTGGTCATCCACCATTCCTTCTTCACCTGCAGGAAAATTTACTCTAGACAAAAATTCAGCAACAACATTCTCTTTACCAAGCTTATCAATAATGGTTAGATCAAACTGTTGTAGTAAAAGAAACCATCTAATAATGTGAGCATTTACATTTGGTTTGTTCATTAAATATCTAATTGCAGCATGATCAATGTGCACAAAGGCTTGATAGCCTATGATATAATGTCTGAATTTGTTTAAGGAATGCACGATAGCTAGGAGTTCCTTCTTGGTCACTGTATAGTTTAACTCTGCCTTTGACAAGTTTTTGCTATAAAGTATATGGCATAAGGTAACTTTTCATCAATTTATTCCAAGGCTGCTCCTATTGCTTTGTTCGAGGCATCTGTGTGAATGTGAAAGGGTAGGGCCCAGTTTGGGCCTCTGGGAATTGGGGTAGTCACTAGCTTGCTCTTCAAGGTATCTAGGTCTTCTTGACAGTTTTCCGACCATATGTACTCAACATCTTTGCCTAGGAGGCCAAACAAAGGAGAGGCTAACTTGCTGAACTCTTTAATGAATCTCCTGTAATATCTAGCTAAGCCTAGGAAGCTTCTGACATCTCTCACCTTTTGAGGAGGTGGGACCCTTTGGATGATGGCACTTTTGTTGGGGTCCACCTACAGTCCTTGTTGAGATATTGCATGACCTAGCATTGTCCCTTTAGTCATAAAATTTCACATTTTTCTAGACTGAGGGACAAGTTCCTCTCATACACTTATCTGGAACTTTTCCTAGGTTAGATAAAGCTTCCTGAAAGTCAGAGCCATAAGGAGTAAAATCATCCATGTATATTTCTACTGCATCATGAACCAGTTCAGAAAATATACTCAATACCGCTCTTTGGAAAGTGGTTGGAGCATTGAACAAACCAAAAGGAAGGACCCAGTATGCAAAGGTACCCCAAGGACAAGTGAAAGTGGTCTTATC
Organism: Pinus tabuliformis; assembly: GCA_031772625.1. Lineage (NCBI taxonomy): Eukaryota > Viridiplantae > Streptophyta > Pinopsida > Pinales > Pinaceae > Pinus > Pinus tabuliformis. The sequence continues at coordinate 576,286,081 of CM062818.1, forward strand.
TTAGTCTTCTGGGCTGATTTGAATCTGATTGTTCCCGCTAAACCCATCTAGGAAGGAGAAAAACATTTTCCTTGTCAGGCCGTCTAACAGTTGATCTATGAAAGGTAAAGAAAAATGGTCATTTTTAGTGGCTTTGTTCAATTCCTGATAGTCGATATAGATTCTCCTCTTACCATTCTTCTTCGGCACTAGCACCGAAGGAGAGACCCATTCACTGTTAGAGATGGGATAGATGAATTCTGCATCAAGTAATTTCTGTAGTTCTTCCTTAACAATATCTTTAAATGTTGGGTTCATCCTCCTTTGAGGTTGTCTGACTGGCTTGCAATCTTCCTTGATGTATATATGATGAGTACATACTGAAGGGTGCACTCCCTTCATCTCCTTATAACTCCAGGCGAAGGCATCTAGATGTTTTCTTAGTACATAGCTCATTCTCCTGGGAAATAGATAGGGATGGATTGATTTTCAATGTTCTTTCTATGCCGAACTCTATATTTTTAACACGGAGAGAAGTGGGGTCGGCCACACAGAGATCAATTGAGGGGTTGTTTTGGGTTTCTCTTACTATGTCTTCTAGTGGTGATACACTGGGAGGTGGATTATGAATCAAATTTTCAATCATATCATCCTCATGTTGCGGTTTCCCCCCATGGAAATTTCTAATGTACAAAGTGGTGCAGAATAAACTTCATCCTCATCCTCCTCCTCCAACCAGATAGGGAGATCATGTTCTAGCAAGGGTTCGGCAGGAGGATATAGGATTAACTACTTGGACAGGTGCCCCTTCTTTATGGTCATGTTTTCAGCTCAGAAGCAGATGTAGGCATTGCTTGTAGCCAAATAGGGTCTTCTCAGAATGAGTGGATACCCAGTGAGCTTTTCCTTTGGTTGGAGAACTAAGAAATCAGCAGGGTACTCCCAAGAATCAATGGAGACCATCACATCTTCCACAATCCCCTCAGGGGTCACTGTGGAGCAGTCTGCTAGCTGCAGCACTGTCGTGGTCTTCCTCGAGGATCCTTGGAGGTTAATTTTGTGCATTGTGACCTTTGTCATCACATTAATGGCAGCTCTGAGATCAATCAAGGTATGTGGGACCATTGTGCCATTGGTGTGGACATCAACTACTGGGCTTCTAGGGTCCAGATATTTTGGACAGATTATCTACCCCAACATTAGGTTGGACAGTTGTCCTATGACATTGATGGTTGGGGCATCTCTCTTGCACCTTCTTGGATGCCTAAAGAACTTCTCTTTGATCAACCTATTGTAGATAGGCACATCTTTTATGGCTTGGAGAAGTGGTATCTTGACACATAAATATTTCAATTCTCCCAGGAGTTCAGTCTCTTCTGGGGTAGGCTAGATTGTCATGGATAGTCTTAGGAAAGGGTGGATTTGCTTTAGGTTCACTTTCCTCTTTATCTTCCTCAACCTCTCTGGGTGAAGGCTGGCAATTTGGGAGAACTTTCCCAGATCACAAGTTAATTTCTTGAATCTCCACAACATAAGTTGGGCATGATGGTTCCCCACTATACACTTGCTGACCCTCTCTGTTGTTTGGGATTGGATTTGGTTAGGCGGGCATTTGGCGTTGCCTTGGTATAGCAGAAGGTAACGATTGTGATTGGGTAAGTGGTGGAGGCAGAAGAGCGGGAAGAGAGTTTTAATGGGGCCTTCACCCCTGATGAGATGCATTCCACTGAGGTCACGGCTGAGCATAGGATTGAAATGAATGGGTGGCTGGTTGGGCATGATATTGAGATGTGAAGGACCAAGGAGGAGGCGTGGACCAGGAAGGATGAGCAGGGGGGCCAAGAAGGTATGGAGGTGACTTGGTTGGGGTTGTAGTGTGCCTGAGATGTCCCTTGCATCCCCTGCTAGTATGGTCTAGGTCCATGTGGCCTCCTTTGGTTTATGTAATAGATCTGTTCAGTGACTCCTTCGGCCCCTTGGTATACAGCTTTAAGTGTGGGCAAGGAAGAACACTTATCTGTAGAATGATCTTCTTCACAGACTGAACAAACCTCTATAGAGTTAAATGGGCATTCATTCCTAGGATGCCTCCTGGTGCATCTAGGGTAAAAAATGGCCAAAGCCCTCTCCACTTCCTCTTGTTTTCATTTGATATGTAAGGTATCCATTTGCATGGAAAAAGTCTGCAGCATCTCACTTTTGAATTCTTCCAGCATGTTTCCAATTTCACCTTTAATGGATGAATTGGAAAAAGAGGTACTTGCCATGGGTTGAATCCCCCTACATTTCTTTTTGGTTGCTATAGAATGGTTTCTAAAAATAGTCTTTATGTCCTCATAGGATAGTTGGTAGATGTCTCCCTTGGCCAGTAGATGGAGGGTGTCTAAAAGGTCTTTCAGAATTCCCCTGAGCAGGACCAACTTCAGAGACTCAGGGTCAAGTGTACACCTAGCCCTTTTGTAACTGAGCTGGAACCTCTCTTCATAGTATTCCAGGGACTCATCATTTCCTATTGTCATTCAGAAGATTTATTCTTTACTATCTTTTGACCTACAATAGTCTCGATACTTGTTGTTAAAGGCCTGTTGCATCTGATTCCAAGTTGTGATGCTACTTCTAGGTAATCCTATGAACCAGCGCAGTGCTCGTGATGAACCTCATAAATGGGTAATTATATGGGCTCATTTTACCTCCTAACCTAATCAAATCAACCATTCTCTTAGCTTATTAGATGATTTTATGATTATATTTATGCTTATAGAGTGAGTTGAGTTAGTTAGGATGCCATGAGGTCTAATATGTGTTTAATGCAGATTATTCATGATGTTTGTGGTCAAAGTGAAGGATACAATGGAAAAATGGCAGCAATAACTCGAAGTGGACAAACAAGAGGAATTATAGGAGGGAATTCCCCTCATTTATTACTCCCCACTTCGAATTCCCCTTTATTCAACTCGGAGTACAGGAAGCCAAGTCATGCATCGACAGGCAGCTGAGCAAGTGGAGGACAATTGTTGTTTATCTTGAGTTTTCGGAGCCAAGCCTCCCTGATTTTGAGGAAGATATTGGGAGCTTCATTTGTATAAGTAGAGAGGCCTAGGGCCTCGCTAGGGTTGAATTTTTGTTGAATTTTTTTCTGTAATATTGCTTATGTAACTCTGCTCAACTTCAAGCTTATTTTTGTGATAGTTTCATGTAATATTGTTATTGTTTTGATAATAAAGATGGAATACTTTTTGAGCTAGCATAGAGTTACCTTAGAGGGCTGAAGCTCTTAAGTTAGGGCCCAATCCAAGCAGCCAAGCTCCTCTTTTATTTTATTTGCATGTTTCATTTCAGTTTGTAGATTAGGTTGCTGTTAGATATATTTCTTTTATGGTTAAGAATAAGTTGATTTTTATGATTCAGTAGTTTGCTTCCATTTATGTTTTCAATAGCAGGATAAGTAGTGATAAAGAAAATATTCAAAAGGCTAGCAGCAGTGCCTTGTCCTCTCTTCCTCCCTTTGGGACAATGATCTAAGACAAAGACCTTCTTGCTGCCCCAAAAACACGGATTTTATTCCTTGATAGGACTTCTAGTGTTTGTAGCTTTCTAATTTGTTCATAGTTTGGTTTTCTTTGCTTCAAAAATTCTTCATCACGCTCATTTCCTTATTTACAATAGTCTTCTTTTTTTCTTTTCTTTCATGCAATGGTTATCAACATTTTCTTCCATAGATCATAGTTTACTTTGATGCAAAAACTCTATTTTTTAGATGCACTTATTTCCTTCCTTGCTTAATCTCATTGGTTGACTGTCAGTTGTTTATGCAGCAGATATGTTCTAGCAGCAATCCATCCTATTAGCCACTCCATCCTCCATCTAATCCATTCCCTATAGGTCGCCCAAGTCTCCCCTCAATTCTGCCTTAGTTTCCTGCATTTTCCATAGAATTCCTTCTTCTCTCCTGGAGTATATCTTATCATATTTCTCTCTCCTAATGATTCTTGGTAGACCCTAGGTGCCCTAACACTTCATTCACCTTTTCCACCCACTCTCACACCCTCAAAATAGTCAAAACTACTCTCGACCTCCTCCTATAGACCTCTCGTAGATCCCATGTGTCCTCCTGTAGATTTTCCTGTAGGCTTTCTTTGAAGGTTGAGTGTGGTAAAAGCCTCCAGAAGGCCACCTGAGACCTCCTAGGACCCATTCACACCATCCTACATCCTCTAAAGTTCCAAAACCTCCCCCCATCACCATCTATTTGCCGCCACATCCACAAACAAATAAATTACATGCATAACAAATTCACGTAAAAATACATAAAAATCCAAAAAGATGTTTTTTTGCTCATTTACTTTCAGAAATAGCTTAAGTAGATGTTGTTTACTTCCTTGAGTAGATAATGACATTCTTTTCATGGTTTCATAGTGTTTTCTGCAAAAGTAGGATTAATCGTTAACTAGGATTTCCTTGGTTTGGTTTACATTTCAGTCTTCCTTTCTGCAAGTAGAATAACATTCGTAGAGTAATTTCTTTTTCCTTCCATCACATATAAAGCTGCTTTTGCAATCCATAGAGTTGGCTTGAGCTCCTAGTGATCTTGCGTCGGCTGACCAAGTGACAACCTGCAGTAAGAACTAGTACTTGTGCATACAGCACTGTCGCTTCCAAGTTCGTTACGAACTACCGGGTTGATAAGAGTAAAGTAGGCAGCCCAGGAGTTGCAGCATTATTGCTGCAACACTGGTGCTCACCATCTTTTTGGCACTGTTTTCAGGGAATCATCAAAGTATTCTGTGATTACTACTTTCTTCTATTTCCTATTGCAACATTCTGCTAATTTTTTATTTCAGCAAAGCAGATTAGTCATTTCCTTGCTTTCAGTTCTACATTTCTTTTTATTTCCTCTTCAATTATGCAATTTCCATTTCAGCAAAAGTAGATTAGTCATTTCCTTACTTTCAGTTTTGCATTTCTTTTGCTTTCCTCTTCAATTCTACAAATTTTATTTCAGCAAGTTCATTTCAGTTAGTTGCAAATTGTTTTGTTCAATCAATTTCAGTTTTGCAGGTACTATCGGTGTGGGAAAAAAGAAATAAAAACCAACCAAAAAAATTTCCTTTCATGCCTCATAGGAATAGAGATAATTTAGGAAAAAAATTTCCGAACACTCCCATTGCTTCACACAACCAACCTTCTCTCTTCATTGGTGGTTGTGATCAAGAAGAACCCTTAGGTGAACAACCCGACATATTTGAAGAACCTATAGGGGAAGAAGAAGAAGAAAACATCCCTCCTGAGCCGATAGCTGAAAACAGAAATGCTAGGGTAAATGGAGAGGAATAGAGGGTACATTTCCCATTCAGGAGACTAATGGGGACACCAAAATGAAGAATATAAGTCCTTCAGTCCTACCTCACTTCCATGGTTTGACTACAAAAGATCCTGACACCTTCTTATTTGAGTTTGTTGTCATCTGTCGAACCTATGACTATGGAGAAGACGAGTAAATGTTGAAACTATTCCCTTCTACTTGCAAGGATGCAACATTGCGCTGGTTCATGGGGTTACCTGGCAATAGCATCACAACTTGGGCTCAGATGTAGCAGGCCTTTAATGACAAGTATCGAGACTATTGTAGGTTAAAAGATAACAAAGAAGAAATCTTCTGAATGACCATGGGAAGTGATGAATCCTTGGAAGATTATGAAGAGAGGTTCCAGCTCAGTTATAAAAGGGCTAGGTTTACACTTGACCCTAAATCTTTGAAGTTTGTCCTACTCAAGGGAATTCCTGAAGACCTTCTAGACACCGTCCATCTACTGGCCAGGGGAGACATCTACCAACTATCTTATGAGGACATAAAGACTATTTTTAGAAACCATTCTAGAGCAGCCAGAAAGAAAGGTAGGGGGAGTCAACCCATAGCTAGTACCTCTTCTTCCAATTCATCCATTAAAGGAGAAATTGAAAACATGCTAGAAGACTTCAAGAGTGATATGTTGTAGACTCTTGCAATGCAAATGGATAACCTACATATCAAAAGAAAACAAGAGGAAGTAGAGAGGGCTTTGGACATTTTTTGATCTAGATGCTCTAGGAGGCATCCTAGGAATGAATGCCGGTTGAACTCTATAGAGGTTTGTTTAGTCTGTGAAGAAGATCATTCTACAGACAAGTGCCCTTCCTTGTCTGGACTTAAAGCGGTATACCAAGGGGCCGAAGGAGCCACTGAACCACTCTATTTCATGAATCAAAGGAGACCACATGGACCTAGACCATACCAGCAGGGGATGCAAGGGACATCTCAGGCATACTACCACCCTAACCAAGTCACTTCCATGCCTTCTTGGGGCCTTCCTGCTCATCCTTCCTGGCCCACACCTCCTCCTTGGTCCTTCCCATCTCAATATTATGCCCAACTAGCGGCTCATTCATTTCACTCCTATGCTCAGCCGCAACTTCAATGGAATGCATCTCATCAAGGGCGGAGGCCCCAGTACAACTCTCCTTCCATTCTTTTCCCTCCACCACCTGCTCAACCACAACCATTACCTTTTGCTCCACCAAGGCAACCCCAAATTCTTGCCCAGCTGAACCCAAACCCGAACAATAGATAGGCTCAGCAAGTGTATAGTGGGGAATCATCATGCCCAACTTATGCTGTGGAGATTTAGGAGATTAACCTGTGATCTAGGAAGGTTCTCCTAGATAGCCAGCCTCCACCCAGGGAGGTTGAGGAAGATAAAGAGGGAAGTGAACCTAAAGCAAATCCATCCTTTCCTGAGAGACTATCTGCAACAGTCCAGCATACCCCAGAAGAAACTAAACTTCTGGGAGAACTGAAACAGTTATGTGTGAAGATACCACTTCTCGAAGGAATAAAAGATGTGCCTATCTACAATAGGTTGATCAAAGAGAAGTGCTTTAAGCATCCAAGAAGGCGCAAGAGAGATGCTCAAACCATCAATGTCATAGGAAAACTCTCCAACTTGATCTTGGGGTAGGGAATTTGTCCAAAATATCTAGACCCTGGAAGCCCAGTAGTTGATGTTGACATCAATGGCACCATGATCCCACACAATTTTATTGGTCTAGGAGCTACCATTAATGTGATGACAAAGGACACAATGCTCAAACTCAGCCTTCAGGGTTCCTTGAGGAAGACCACAACCGTGCTACAGTTAGCAGACCGCTCCACCGTGACCCCTGAGGGGATTGTGGAAGATGTGATGGTCTCCATTGATTCTTAGGAGTACCCTGCTGATTTCTTAGTTCTCCAGCCCAAGGAAAAGCTCACTGGGTATCCTCTCATTCTAGAAAGACCCTGGTTGGCTACCATTGATGCCTACATCAGTTGTAGAGCTAGGAAATGACCATAAAGAATAGGCATATGTCCAAGCAGTTAATTCTATATCCCTTGCTAGAACATGATCTACCTCTCGGGTTGGAGGAGGAAGATTAGGATGAAGTCTATTCTGCACTTCTTTGTGCATTAGAAACTATCATTGGGGGAAAACCACAAGATGAGGATGATATGATTGAAAAACTGATTCAAAATCCACCTCCCAGTGTATTACCCTTAGAGGACATAGCGAGAGAAACCAAAAATAACCCCTCAACTGATCTTTGTGCGGTCGACTCCACTTCTCTCTGTGTTAAGAATATAGATTTCGGTCCAAAAAGAACCTTGAAAATCAGTCCATCCCTATCCACTTCCTATGAGAAGGAACTGTGTAGCCTGCTGAGAAAGCACTTAGATGCCTTCACCTAGAGTTATAAGGAGATGAAGGGCGTGCACCCTTTAGTTTGTACTCATAATATATACATCAAGGAAGGTTGCAAGCCAGTCAGACAACCTCAAAGGAGGATGAACCTAACACTTAAAGATATTGTTAAGGAAGAACTGCAGAAATTGCTTGATGCAGGATTCATCTATCCCATCTCTGACAGTGAATGGGTCTCTCCTTTGGTGCTAGTGCCAAAGAAAAATGGTAAGTGGCTCGAATCTGTGTCGACTATCGGAAATTAAACAAAGTGACTAAAAAGGACCATTTTCCTTTACCTTTTATAGATCAAGTGTTAGATGGTCTGGCAAGGAAATTTTTTTCTCTTTCCCAGATGGGTTTAGTGGGTACAATCAGATTCAAATCAGCCTGAAAGACCAAGATAAGACCACTTCCACTTGTCCTTGGGGTACCTTTACATACCAGGTCCTTCCTTTTGGTTTGTGTAATGCTCCAGCCACTTCCCAAAGAGCGGTACTGAGTATATTCTCCGAATTAGTTCATGATGCAGTAGAGATATACCTGGATGACTTTACTCCTTATGGCTCTGATTTTCAGGATGCTTTATCTACCTAGGAAAATTTCTAGACAAGTGTATTGAGATGAACCTGTCCCTCAGTCTGAAAAATGTGAATTTTTTATGACTCAAGGGACTATGCGGTCATGCAATATCTCAACAAGGATTGCAGGTGGACCCCAACAAAAGTTCCATCATCCAAAGGGTCCCACCTCCCCAAAAGGTGAGAGATGTCAGAAGTTTCCAAGACTTAGCTGGGTATTACTGAAGATTCATTAAAGATTTCAGCAAGCTAGCCTCTCCCTTGTTTGGTATTTTGGGAAAAGATGTTGAATTTACCTTAAAGATCAAGCTCGTGACCGCCCGAAATCTGAGAGGCCCAAACTGGGCCCTACCTTTCCACATTCACACAGATGCTTCGAACAAAGCGATAGGAGCAGCCTTGGGGCAAATTGATGAAAAGTTTCCTTATGCCATATAATTTATAAACAAAAACTTGTCAAAGGCAGAGCTAAACTATACAGTCACCGAAAAGGAACTTCTAGCTGTAGTGCATTCCTTTAAAAAATTCAGACATTATATAATAGGATATCAAACTTTTGTGCACACTGATCATGTTGCAATTATATATTTAATGAACAAACCGGATGTAAATGCGTGCATTATTAGATGGTTACTTTTACTACAGCAGTTTCATTTGACCATTGTTAATAAGCCCGGTAAAGAAAATGTTGTTGCTGACTTTTTGTCTAGAGTAAATTTGCCTACAAGTGAAGAAGGAATGGTGGATGATCAAATGCCAGATGAACACCTGTTTTCTATCTCAGTACTCTCTCCATGATTTGCTGATATAGCAAACTACTTGGTTTCAACACAGTTCCCACCACACTTATCCTCAAAAGAGAAGAGCAAGATAGTAAGGAAAATCACCCCTTTCACTTGGATTGGGGGCAATCTCTTCAAACTTGGCCCAGATCAGATCTTGAGAAGATAAGTCAGGGAGGAGGAGGTTTTTGACATCCTTTTGACCTTTCATGATGGGCCTTGCGGAGATCATTTTGCAGCAAAAAGAACTGCCTTTAAGACACTGCAAGCAGGCTACTATTGGACCACTCTTCATCAGGATGTGAGGAGATACACCAGCCAGTGTGATCGATGTCAAAGGATGGGGAAACCTACTCCAAAGGATGAAATTCCCATGAAACCTCAAGTGACCTTTGAGCCATTTGAGAAGTGGGGCATGGACTTTGTGGGTCCTATCAGCCCTCCTTCAAAGCAGAAGCAATACATCATTGTTTTCACTGATTACCTGACAAAGTGGGCAGAGACAAAAGTAATCAAAGCGGCGACAGAGGAAAAAGTAGCTGATTTTTTTAGACAGAACATATTCTACAAGTTCGGGTATCCAAGAGAGTTGGTCACAGATCAAGGCAACCAGTTCACTTTCAATTTGATTGAAGACCTACTCACACATCATAGAATCAAGCATAGGACTTCCACCCCTTATCATCCACAAGCCAATGGGCAGGTGGAAGTCACTAACAGAGCTTTGGAAGGGATCCTGACCAAGGTAGTGAGCAGCAACAGAAAAGACTGGGTGGACAGATTAGTTAAGGCCACCTGGGCCTACAAAACAACACGGAAGACCACTATAGGGTTCACACCCTATGAACTAGTCTATGGGAAGAAGGCTTTGATGTCAATAGAATTTGAATCCAATACACAAAGGATGGCACCTCAGCTAGACCTAGACCTTAGCCATGCACAGAAAGAAATATTACTCCAGCTCAATGGATTGGATGAACAAGGATTGAAGGCCCTTCTCCTCACAGTGGTAGTTCAACTTTAGAGGAAGTTATGGCATGACAAAAATATCAAGGAGAAGCAATTTCAAGAAGGAGATTGGGCACTACTCTATGATTCAAGATATAAAGATTTCAAGGGCAAGCTAAGGACAAGATGGCTAGGACTCTACACCGTGGAGAAATGAAATGACAATGGTTCAGTTCTGATCAGAAACATTGATGATGAAGCCAACCCCATGTTTGTCAATGGACACCGGTTGAAAGTCTACAAGAAACCCCTCTCCAAGCAAGAGTTCATTGAAGGATTGAATAATTCAGTGATGGTAGTGGAGCATGTCTTAGCCTCCACTTCACCCACTCACTAAAGAAACAGAGAAAAAAACAAAAAAATAATGACTCAAGTGAAAATCTCCATGAGGTGCTTGAGTCCCATCATTAGGTTGAAAACCTCTCCGGAGGTGGCCTAGTGGTGTCAAAAAAAAAGGAGAAGAAAGAAACTAAGATCCCTGGTTGAAAACCTCCGTTAGAGGTGCCCAGTGTAGGCAACTAGGGTGAAAACCTCCCTGAGGTGCCCTATTTGTTTTCCAAAAAAAAAAAAAGGAGAAGGAGAAAAAGAAAAAGAAAAATCAATTTCCAGTTGTATTGCAGGTTTTCAGGAGGACTACAAGAAGCAGCAGCAGGTTCCAAGGGAGCTCAGAAACCAATACCAGCACCTATCTTATCTTCCCTCACCTTTCTTGACATTATTTTCACCTCACTGTGCTTCTTTTTCGAAAACTGCATTTTCTACAAGAGGCCCTGTGTTTTCTACAGGAGGCTCCTATAGAAATTACAAAAAGCCAGAAATGGATTTTAAAGGCATTTTGAGGAACAAGGAAGCTTCATAAAAGATTTATAAATCCTCCTGCAGTCTTCAAACCTCTTTTGCATCATTTCTATACTTTTATCACATCCCAAGCATCATTCTTCTTCCCGCCCAAGAAAAAACACAGAAAAAAGAGTTTTTTAGAAAAAGAAAAAAACAAAAAATAAGAAAGGGAACCGCACCATCCACCTCACCTGAAGCCTACCCTTTTCCTCTCTATCTCTATCCACATTTTTGGCATCATCCTCACAGCTCCAAGCACAAAAAAGCTAAAATTTCAAAGGGAGAAGCAACTACAGGAGATCTTGTAGGAATTCCTGTAGCAACTGATCCCATTAAATCTAGCATCAGTAGCATGAGGGTGTAAATCTGAAGGTTGAAGCAGAAACCTAAAGATCAAATCCAGCCAGAAAGGAACCTGAACATAGCACAGCCATATCTTAGCAAGAAGACGAGCATTCACCAAAAGAAATAAAGGCATGTAGCAAAAGGAAAGGCCATAGCACCTCACAACAAACGTATTCGGATCTTAGGTAAGTAACTAACCCACTCCTCTGTTTGCATTCGTATAATTAGAGAGCATGCAACAAAAAAAAGATGGTTGAGGCTGGTTGGGGTTGAGGTGTCTAGTTAACTTGGCCACCTTCATCCAATTGACTTCACTCATCCAAAGATGTCATCACATGTGTGGTTAGTCAAAATCAAGAGAGATGTCAAGGACACGTAGTGGAGGTGATGGGAACTCCAATGCAATCATGAGAGATGATTATGAGGAAAGGGAAATGATGAGAATGCAGGTGGGGACCAATGATCCAAATGGGGCCAACGTACACTTGGCCAACTCACCCTACATCACCGAAAATATCCAAAAAAATTAATAAGTACTCCTCGCCGAAGCACTCTCACCACCTTTCTCCTTCATTCTCTCCTAAAAAGTCCACTCCTAGTAGCTTTCTGTGCCCCCACAAGCCTCACACCTATCATCTCCAATGATCTCTCCCATAACCCTACTCTCGATGTTCTACAGGAGCACTGACAGGTTCTGCAGGAGAACCTAGAGGAGGGTTGGCAGTGTTCTACAAGAGGGCCAGTAAGGTTTTTTAGAGAGGGAAAACACGGTGTTTAGCACAATTCTTAGGCTGAAGAGGTAGGTTCTTGGCATAATTCCATTAAATATCAAAATATTCAACTAGTGGTTTAGTTTTGATGAGAAAATAAAAAATTTGCGTGGAGGAAATTGATAAAAGGAATTGCTACTTATTTCTTAAAAAAAAAAAACACAGTCTATCTGTCTCTTTGTTTTATTCAGAAATTGTTCTCTCCATTTTCATAGTTGGTTTTCCAAGGAAGCATAGGAAAAATGAGAGGGAGTTTTATGAGGAAAGAGCCCACCAACTCCCCCAAGCTCCATGCACACCCCCAAGTGGTGGACATATTCACAAGGGCCAATTGGATGAACTTTTTTCTGAAATTCCGAGGGTTTGATGAGGAAATTGCTCAGGAATTTGCCCACTCTTTGGTCCCTCACTCCAGAACACATGCCACTGTCACCTATAGGAGCCTTTCCATGGAGATAACCCCTGAATTTATCACTAGGGTCACCACCCTTCCTCTTGGGTTGCCTTGGAGTATAGATGAAAAACCAATTGGCTAGGATGCCAAGAAAAACTTCTTCCAAAACAATGAAACCCCTGTAGAGGATAAGAATGGCATAAGAAGAGCTAGCATACCATACCCTTGGGATGAGGTTAGTTACCAAATAATCAAGTATATTTCCTATAAGGGGAGGTATAGCATTGTCTATGGTTACCACATTAGAATCATGCATGAATTAAGGTATGGCATGGACACTCCAGCCCCTCAGAAGCTCAGCATCCCTTACTTCGTCTTGCAGTCTCTCATTGACTACAGTACTAAAGTAAAAGCAGGAAATCCAGACCAGCTAGTTCACCATGGGTTAATCAAAATTTTATTGGAAGAAGCCCTCCGTACGTTTACAATCCCCATAGCATGGGAAATTTTCAAAAACATGATTATTGAAGATGACATAAAGGCCCTGACCTATGATATTAATCCTATTGGTAGTGAGGAGGAAAAGCAGCAAGGGGAAGAAGGAGAAGAAATTGGTGATTTATAGGAACATGAAGGGAAGAAGAAAGAAACCAAAAGAGAGAAGGAGAAAATAGAGCAAGCAGAGATAGAAACAGAGACAAAAGGAGGAAAAGGGGCAAAAAAGACAGAAGTACCTCCTGAGACCCTAGAAAGAGAGGCAGCAGCTGCTCTCACTACCCTCGGCACACCAATTAAGTAAAAACAAAAGAGGAAGAGACAGACCTCAATGTATTTCAGGGCTAGGAAGAGCATAAGGATCAAAACAGGGAAACCCCAGCCTTCTTCTAAAGTGCCAATTGTTATTGAAGATTCACCCTCTGCGTAAGGAAAATAATCCCCTTCCAAGGAACCTTTCACTTATGAAAGGGGTACTCCTAGATCTCCCACATGGAAAGAAAAAGTAGAACTACAGGACTCAAAAATAGTTCTATAGGAGGCACAGACTGTTCTATAGGAGACCCTGTCAAAACTACAAGAGACCGAAAGACTTGAAAAAATGGTAGAAGGACAACCACAGGGAAAAGAGGAAGCAATAGAGGCACAAGAACCTGATTCCACGCCTAGTCTTGGCTCTTACTACAATCTTCTTGAGGGGAGAAGAATCATTCCACAAAAATTTGCAATTCCACTATTCTTTGAATTGGAGAATGACAGAATAAGGACCCATAGGTGGGTGCAAATAGCCAAATCCAACGGAGTTGATGATATTGGGCATATGGAGAAAAAAATCAGAGAAATGGGCAAAGAGTTAAGTGCTGTCAGACACAGGGAAGCAATCACAAGAAGTCACCTTGAAACTGAAAATGAATTGCTAAGAAGACAGCTACTAGAGAAAGAGACCCACCTGGCATGCATGGCCAGCTGGTCCATGGAGGCATTGCAATGTAGGAAAATAGAAAAATCTTATGGCCTTATCTCAAGGGCCAGTGGATGCAATTTCAGATCAAGACTTTGGCACAAAGAGGAAAAATGCCTTTCCAAGATTACAGGGAGTTTATTGACCTGTGTGACCAAAGCACATCAGAAGATAAGGCAAAGATGACAGAATTCTATCTCGATAACATGACCCTCATAGACATGAATGTGTGGAACCCCAATGCTAGCCTAGGTGACCTGCAACTAATGGCCATGGCCTCATGGATGAACCATGAAGAGTTAAGGGCAGCAGAAATAAGAAGGTTAATGATAAAGGAACAGAATGAGCCCTTAATGATCAAAGTTGAGCCATCAGACCCCATGGTACTCCTCAGCACACATCACCTACTTACACATAATCCTCAAATTGCCCCTAGATATATCAGTGATTAGGCTCAAGCCATTGCACATTTTCAGGATATGGAAAGGTTACTTGAAGATGACTGTGTGCATGCATGTATGAGGAGATGGAACACCTTACCACACAGTCTACAGATCAGGGAGTATCATTCCCCAATGAGGATGAAAGTGGCATTAAGGAGAGTTCCAATGTACAAGCACTCCATGCGGAGGCTGCAGGTCAATTGGATTGGCCTCAAATTGAGTCCCCCACTACTGCTAAGAATGCTAGAAGGTAGAAAAGAAGAAGAAGAGCAATATCAGTGGGAAGAGGTAGAAAGGAAGGCAAGATTCTATGAAAAGGAAGAGGAGACAAAATCAGAAGCATGGGATGCTAGGGAGGCCAACAGGGCCATAAAAGATGAGGAGATGGACTAAGTTGCTCCGAGGATGAGCAACACTTTCAGTAGGGGGTGATGATGAGCCGCATAAATGGGTAATTTTATGGGCTCATTTTACCTCCTAACCTAGTCAAATAAACCATTCTCTTAGCTTATTACATGATTTTCTGATTATATTTATGCTTATAGAGTGAGTTGAGTTATTTAGGATGCCATGAGGTCTGATATGTGTTTAATGCAGATTATTGATGATTTTTGTGGTCAAAGTCAAGGATACAGTGGAAAAATGGCAACAATAACTCGAAGTGGACAAAGGAGAGGACTTATAGGAGGGAATCCCCCTCATTTATTACTCCACACTTCGAATTCCCCTTCATTTAGCTTGGAGTACAGGCTACCTAGTCATGCATTAGCAGACAGCCGAGCAAGTGGAGGAAAACTGATGTTTATCTTGAGTTTTGGGAGCCAAGTGTTGGGCCGTGAATATGACTACTTTGTAACACTTATTTCATCCATTTTTACTCTTCTTTATCATGTCATTTATTATAATTTATTATTTAAATCCATTTTATAATGATTTTTGCTCTTATGAATGAATATTATTTATTCTCCTTTATTTCTAATAAATTGATGATTGTGCATAATTTTATCAATGATAGTTTTAATAAATTGGTTGTAACATTATTCACCATTTTTAGTCTCCAAGATAATTTCCAGATTGAAGATTTGATCATTAAAGTGCCAACTCAAAAATTCGCTGGAATAAGAAGTGACAGTTTTGCGGTTAAGATTATGAGCAAATGAAGAAGAATATGGAAAATCCGGAACATGGGTTTTGTCCAGAAAGGACCCAATTAACTTTTTTTGAAGAATGGTTTGCCCAAATTTGGCTTGTACTGAGAGAAACGCAGGGTTCTTTGAGCACGGTTTTCTCAAATTTGTTGTTGCGGTCGTCCTCCAAATCTCAACTGCAAAGCCAAATTCGCCCTGCTCTTGTTGATCAATTGGTTAGAAGAAAACCAATTTTGTAATAGAAATCATGTTGTACTTATATTTATTGTAACTTCTCTCTGATCTCTCTCTATTTAAATGAAAACAAAGATCAGAGATGGGGATAGAAAAATGATGGAAAAATGATGGAGGATTAAGGATTCAGAATTGGGAATTCAAGAATAATGATGGATTATTCATGATAGGATAGAATAGGAGGAGAAGGAGATTGTTGCATTACCATTGTAATTCTCAAAGCTTCAGTTGTTGTAATGATTTCACGGTTTGATGATTAATATATGATTTAGGAGTTGTTGTTCATTCTTCTCGCCTGAAGTAGCCCAACAACAGCTGTTGGCGGCTAAGGGCCCAGCCTCTTGTGGATTGTGTTACTGGTGTATATTGTATTTTTGGTTTATGCATGGTTTTTCTTATCAGCTTTATTCGGTAATCTGGTATGTTCTATTATTTTACATCACGGTTCTGTTATATCTGATTTATGTACAATTGAGTAATATCGTTCTCTATGATAGGAATGTCGTATTGATTCATCTTGACTTGGTAACGCATTGTTGTTCTTTTAATCATTGATATAATGTTGCTGATCCTTACGGAATGTATTGTTGTTCAATTACAGCGTGTCCGTGTTGTAACACTTATTAATTGGTATTATTGAATTCATCTTAGAGATTATATTTCCTTGCGATTGTTGAATCTATGAACGTAGCTGTTCCATTCTAAAATACAGTCGTATTCTTTATAACTAAGACTGGTAATTGGATTACCAAGATCAAATTACTATTAAGGTGTGTCGTCTGTTAAGTTATTGTGCATTTGTCTTTGGCTTTCAAGCGCTGTTCCATATTCTATCATTAATTAGTTTCCATTCTATTTCCATGTGTTGTCCGATTAATTCTTAGAGTAAAGATTGCTATCTGATTTCTGTAGAACACGATCGTTGCATTTATTCTTGTAGACTAAGGTGTGGTTCCTTATTGAACTCAGTTGCTATTATAGTTTCCTAGCTGCTGTTCCATTTCCTGTTATTCACATCATCTTTGTTTTGGTGTGCAGAAGGTCTGAGACTGTAGTGAACATTGACATATGCTTTCTAGTTCCCAGTTTGATGATCCTTCTTTTGAGTGCCTTTTTAATTGCATCAATTTACAAAGGGATGAGTTACTGTTACTTTACCCTTGATTGAAACATTGCTTATTTTTCCAAATGAATGATTTAGGCTTCAAGGTATTTTGCTGTAAGTAGATTTCTTTTCAAGCATTCATTTTTTTTTGGATTTTAAGAACTATACTACAAAACATTACTCTTGAATAAATAGCAGCCTAAGACTCAGTACACTCTTGAAATAAAAAGTCGTCCCTGGGTTGACAATTAATGTGAAGGTAATTAGGAGTTAAAAAGACACATTTTTATCGCTCGACATTTTGATGCCGTTGCCGGGGAGTGTGTAGCCATTTTTAAAATAGTAGTGTGCATCTGATGAGTGTCTGTTAGGAAAGAACTGGGTATTAAAAACGGAAAGTAAGAACCTACGTACAGAGCATGTAGAAGCCCTGCTCCCCTGCTCGCTTTCCAACAGAACTGTTAAAGAACTTAAAGTAGAATTGGATGTTTGAGTTTTTGTGTGAATGACTAAAAAAAAAAAAAAAAAAATAGAAATTTTGAAAAAAAAATCTCATGATTTCACTTAAGTGGTGATGTAAGCACCACCCATTTCACTAACCAATTGATAGGAACATTTGAAGAAGGAGCTTCGAAGAAACACATGAAGAACATCTTCTGTTATGGTAAGAAATGAATCACATTTCTACTTTTGAGTTTCCTATCAAAGATCTAGGAGGAGTGAGACAAATGCACATAATTCCCTCATCTTCTTTACCAAATTTTCATGGTTTAGCAAATGAAGATCCAGATACATTCTTATTTGTGTTCAAAATACTTTGTAGAGGATATGATTATTGTACTAATGATCAAAGGTTGAAAGTGTTTCCTTTTACTCTAAAAGGAGCAGCTCTTTGATGGTTCATGAGCCTAGGTGGGAACTGCATCCAAACATGGGAGGACATGAAGAACATATTCTTGAAAAAGTACCAAGACTATTGCAAGACTATTGCAAGACCAATGAAGATATTTTCAATATGATACAAGGGGAAGATGAAAGCTTGGAGGACTATGTAGAGATATTTCATTACAACCTTCAAAAATCAATACATAAGCGTTTGGAAAAAGAGATCTTGAAAACACTCCTAATCAAAGGAATCAAAGATGAATTTTTAGAACTCTTAAAAAATGATGTTTTTCAGTTTTCATATGATGATGTTTGTGAATTGTGCATAAGGTATTCAAGGGGAATCTCCAAGGCTGGTAAGAATCCTAGAGATGTTTGTTCTTTGTTTTCCAAATCTGCTACAAGAATAGGAGATATAAGAGATAAAATCAATGCTTTATTTGAAAATTTTAAAGTTGATTTTATTAGCTCTCTAAATGCAAAATTGGATGTTTTGCAGGTTCATAAAAATCAAGAATTTGATGAAGTGTTTTGCCCTCATGACCGAAAGGAGCATCTCATAGATACTCATTCTTCCTTATCTAGAATGGAAGTATCATATCAAAGAGATGAGGAAGCTGCAACAAAGTCAAAAGCATGGAAATCATGGCCTACAGGTACGGTTCAAAACACCTTTTCTCCATTCTCTTACTTGCACAATCCATTAAGGAATACTAATGTGTTAGGGCAGCCATGTCAATTTCAATATAACCACCAATCTTGTCTACAAGCTGGGCATGGTTCACCTTATGATTGCATGACTACTCTCCCTCATCTTGTAGCACAAACATATTCTCCATATTCTTCACCAGCTCTCCCACAACATCTTGCTTGCCTAACAAATTCATCCACTCAACCCAACCAACCACATCATCACAATGCTCCATTCCATACACAATTTCCTGCTCAACTAATTCCACACCCTCACCACAATAAACCAGTACAACATGCTTACAATGTTGAACTGCAAAATTTACCCACCCTTCCCACCCATTCTATCTCACATGCGCCATTAGAGAAAACTTACAATGAGATTCAGAATGTTTCAAATTCAAAAATTGTAGAAGCTATGGAAGAAAATGAGGTTTCTTTTAGTATGCATCAACAAACCATTTTAAAAGCCCAAGAACTTCATGATACGATGGCTATGGGAAATCAAGAAAGTAACAGATACATTGAAGATTGGTTTCACTCCATCATTTGTTTGCAACATCACTCTATGCTTCAACAATTTTTGATACCATTTTTTCAAGGGAAGTTGGCTTCTCATACCCTAATGTTCATTAATATGCAGTTTTCAAATTTGGGTATGTGCATACATGAATCCCTATTTCTAAAATGGTTCCACCGGAAATACTCTTATACATAAACATATTTTATTCTCAAAGAAGAGTAGGATAGTGGAAAAAATAAAATAAATAAAGAAATAAAACAAACACATTTTTTTTATTTTTGTAAAACTAGTTGTTTTTTTGTTACAATACGCTATCGAAATCAACATCGGTGATCATTTTTTTTTAATTAATTTGTGTATGTAGATGATTTACAATGGAAATAATAGTTCTAAAAACACGGATATTCATTTTTATCACCAATTTGAAAAAATGCTTGAATATCACATTTTTTTTGGCTTGCGGGCTTGATGAAATTTTTGAAAAAACAGTTAGGAAAGTCATTTTTTGAGGGCCCGAAATGCAATATTTTTAAAACCTGTTTCTATCCTAGGTAGCCCTTGATATCTACTTTTCAACCAAATTTGAATCACTCAATTTGGATTTGAAATGAAAAAGTTAGAACCAAAACATTGACCGGATGTCTAGCAGACAGCTCAGGAACAGAGTTGGAACAGTCAGTTTTTGGAGGCCTAAATGAATGAATTTTTAAAACCTGTTTCTATGGTAGATTCCCCTATGAATCTAGTTTACAATTCAATTGGAATCAAGCATTTTAGATATCGTATGGGGACATTATGATCAAATTACTGTCTGTCTATTGTAAATCAGCACCCTTAAAACTATGTCTTTCTGGTTGTTCCTTACAGTATTTGACCTATCAATTATTCTTGTATTCAAAACCTATTTCTATTGGAGATAAATAAATGAATCTATTTTCCTTTTCAATTTGAATGATTCGAATCCGACATCGAACGGAAAATTTATGCTTGAAATATCAAATGTTGGCCTAAACTGGGTAATCGAAAATGACTCTGTTATGCAGGTTGTTCTAACTAAAATTGACATATCATATCATTGAATTTTTAAAACCTGTTTCTATGGGAGATAAAACTTTGAATTATCTCTCATCTAGCTTAGGAATCACTTAATTTAAATGAAAAACAAAGAAGTTGCGACTAAAACACTGCAGGTAAGCATGATTGGCCACTGCTCTCCCGCAAGTGACAAATAAATTTTACTTTGTTATTTTCTCAATGGATTTGTTATATAGAGTAACTAATTGTTAGTTTTTTTCATAATTCTTGGATTATGGGAGCCCGCACACCTCTCTTTCTCCATGATTTAATGTTTTATTGCAGGTAGATACTCATTTTTTGCAGGTCCTAGGAGAAAAAGAAGGTAAATTTATGGACAAGCGATTTTTTAAAGAAATTTTATGAAACAAAGGAATTTCATCCAACTCATTACCCAATGGATTCATAATAGAAGAAATGAAGAATTGATTTCCATTTGAAGATTCATGTCTTGTCACTACTGTCAAAACATTTTTCAAACAAATCATTTTTTTTTATAATATCATAGCCGTTGTAACTTAATTTACATATTGTTTTTA
This sequence comes from Pinus tabuliformis, assembly GCA_031772625.1. Classification (NCBI taxonomy): domain Eukaryota; kingdom Viridiplantae; phylum Streptophyta; class Pinopsida; order Pinales; family Pinaceae; genus Pinus; species Pinus tabuliformis. Next base: position 576,306,631 of record CM062818.1, read on the forward strand.
AGTAAAATGTTGTTTCTTTTCTGATCTCTCTTATATTTTGTTTTTCAGGTGTTGCTTCATTCAAACTGTAACCCATCCTCAGTATCAATACAGTGAACAACGAATTCATTCTTTGCGTGCTTGCATTTTATACTTGTGCATTTTGCTGTTCCTTTACTGAAGGGACAGCATTTGTGTGCACTTTTGTTGTTTCTGTTGTTTCTTTTCCAAAGGGACAACATTTTCATTTTGTTGTTCCTTTTTCGCGGTTTATTTTGCTGTTCCTTTTCCAAAGGAACGACACTTGTGTTTTTGCTGTTCCTTTTCCAAAGGAACGACACTTCACTTGCGTTTTTGTTGTTCCTTTTCCAAAGGAACGACACTTTTCATTTTCGCTGTTCATTTTCTAAAGGAATGACACTTGCGTTTTTGTTGTTCATTTTCCAAAGGAACGACACTTTTCATTTTCGTTGTTCTTTTTCCAAAGGAATGACACTTGGGTTTTTGCTGTTCATTTTCCAAAGGAACGACACTTTTCATTTTCGCTGTTACTTTTCCAAAGGAACGACACTTACGTTTTTAATGTTCATTTTCCAAAGGAACAACACCTTTCATTTTTGCTATTCATTTTCTGAAGGAATGACACTTTTAGTTTTTGCTGTTCCTTTTTCCAAAGGAACGGCATTTGCGTTTTCACACTTTTTTATGTGTATTTTTGCTTTTTGGTGTGCATTTTCTTTGCTATTCCCTACACGAAACACCACTTTTTGAGTGTTTTTGCTGTTCCTTCAAAGAAACAAAACTTTGGGAGTATTTTCGAGAGCAACCCTTCATTCCTCTTGTGGGATTATTCTTAGTTCATCTCAATCACATTTTACTGATTCCCTTTCATGCATGAAGTACACTACTTTTATAAGGACAAGAATTATGTATTCTTTTGAAGCAAGTTAATATCATTCACGTTATGATCTTTAACAGGACAACTCATTAATGATAGATTATTTTCAAAAGGGACACAATTATTTATATACTACTTTACTGCATTGTTTTCTACTGAACATGATATTGATTGATCATCTTGATACCATGCTGGTTCCACCCTTCCTGATTATAATCTTCTCTGCCTGTAAAAAATGAGATTATGGGTATATTTTTTTCTATTGACATGTTCAACTTCTTCCACCATCCCTGCTCTTAAGGAGTATTGAGCCTCCCTCTTTTTATCATAAAAATGTGTACTAACAACAAAATTTTGTTCATAGATGGAGGATAGGGGGTCTCATTACAAGCCAGCCTACCATGTTCATAAGGCTGTAACAAAGTGACATTCCCATTATGGTCACCACACCAGGGTTATGGTCCATTGGATAGCCAAATTATCCTTGGAACAGGGGGTCTCATCACGAGCCAGCCTGATCACTTTTGCTACATCCCAGTGAATGGCAGTGTGGTTATTTGGTTACCACACCAGCACACTGATCTCTTCTGTAGAATAACATCGGAACTCTCCATTTATAAATTGAGGATCCTGGCTCATATGGGTTAAAAAGCAACCCTGCCGAGGCTATGGATGCCTGCTAGCACCAGAGGCTTTGCTTATGGTATTGAAGTTATATTTTATCGTCAATTATCACTATAATACCATTTTCTTATTTTTTCTTTTTATCAGAGAAGTTATTTCCTTACTTTTCCCTGTGTTGAACCTTTATGCATGAGAAATTGTTTTTAGATCAATCACATCATTTTTAGCTAGAATACCGTCAGTAAAGCATCTTTTTGGCATATTGCTATCATATTTCTCTTTTTCATAACTTATCATCAATCCAAAGCATCCTATCTCTTATTAATAACTATATTTATACACTCTGCTCTCATTATAACCATAACTCTCGCTATCCTATCATTGATATGTGTACTATGCTTCATCTACTATTGTATTGTTCCTTCCCTTACCTTGCCGTTAGCGCAACACCTTTCATATACTTTATGGTCATGGAATCCCTTTTCCAATTGGCGGGGGGAATGTATGCATTATGGGATAGCATGCGATATGATTACTGCACTCTGCCATAACTTATTGATTTGATAAAATATCTTATTGAAATTTTTGCTTGCATCTTAATCTATTTCTATTCAAAACTAACACTATGGATTCAAGAACATTGTATGCAAAATAGTGCTTTGTTTAGAGGAGAAAAACAGGTATGGGCAGAATTCTATTCACAGCATGACCACACTATTGCAAATAACAGAAGAGGCTCGAGAAACTCGCAAATGTGAACAATTCTTCAGACATGATGTGCTTGCCTGGATTCCACCTTTTGCATCACTTTCAGTGCCAACTCTGCCTACATCAGTTTCAACAAATGCTAGTACATATATGTCATTCCACATTTTTATTTTCGGAGGTAAAACTTGAGGTAAAATAGCATAATTTTCTGATTTATTACGAATTTAGGAGAATTTAATGAAATCCATTTTGAGTATTATTTATCATCCTTCATTCCACATCTTTACTACTACCCATTTTTCAGCAGCATATCATCCTTCAGTTTTGGGGAGTGTTGCTTTCATTCATTTTCTTCTTATGACCATGTCGTCCATATTCTTTATCATCCATTGTTATTCTTATTCATTCTCAACATCTCCCTTATTCCATTTTGTTTTACACCAAGCATAGACTTCAACAGATAGTAGCAACCACCTCTATTTGTTTTCTAGCATCGCATGAGGGCATGCTAATTTTTCAAAGAGGGGGAGTAATTGCTACGCATGATGGATGTTTTCTACTTTCTTCCTCATTTAAGACATACAATTTCATTTTTACACAGTGCAGAAATTGATTTCCACATATCTTTAAAACTATGAACTCAATTCTTGTGATCTCTAGAAAACACAGACATATTATTAAAATAAACATATCAAGATAATTTCAAGATAAATTGGTTCATAAAATTTCGGAAATCATGCACTCTCACCTACAACCATTTTATTTATATCTCATGATCCGTGCATCAAAACGATCTGATTTTTGGATCATATAGGCATTCATATATTACAAATTTACTTGCCAAATTTCAACAAAATCTAGTTTGTAGTTTTGAGAAAATGGTTAATGAAGTTTGTTGTTACTTATATCATATTTTGTTGCAACTTCATATATACATATAGTTGAATGTCAATGTAAAAATTGTTATGCCTTCATCAAGATTGCTAAAATTGAATATTCATTAATTAAGAAAGAATTCATTTGTTCTATCCATTTCATGAGCTAGGATGAACAATTTTTTTTATTGCTTGGTTAACACATGGGTTTTGTCTTTGGGTTGCATGAAGACATGCAATATATTCAATTTTTGTTGCATGAGGACATGCAATATATTTGGTGAGGGGGTGTCTTGGGCCATGAATACGACTACTTTATAACACTTATTTCATCCATTTTTACTCTTCTTTATCATGTCATTTATTATAATTTATTATTTAAATCCATTTTATAATGATTTATGCTCTTATGAATGAATATTATTTATTCTCCTTTATTTCTAATAAATTGATGATTATGCATGATTTTATCAATGATAGTTTTAATAAATTGGTTCTAACATTATCACCATTTTTAGCCTCCAAGATAATTTCCGGATTGAAGATTTGATCACTAAAAGTGCCAACTCAGAAATTCGTTGGAATAAGAAGTGACAGTTTGTGGTTGAGATTATGAACAAATGAAGAATAATCTGGAAAATCCGAAACATGGGTTTTGTCTAGAACGGACCCAGTTAGCTTTAATGAAGAACGGTTTGCCCAAATTCGGCTTGTACTGAGAGAAACGCAGGGTTCTTTAAGCACGATTTTCTCAGATTTGTTGTTGCGGCTGTCCTCCAAATCTCAACTGCAAAGCCAAATTCGCCTTGCTCTTGTTGATAAATTGGTTAGAAGAAAACCAATTTTGTAATAGAAATTATGTTGTACTTATCTTTATTGTAACTTCTCTCTGATCTCTCTCTATTTAAATGAAAACAAAGATCAGAGATGGGGATGGAAAAATGATGGAGGATTGAGGATTCAGAATTGGGAATTCAAGAATGATGATGGATTATTCATGATAGGATAGAATATGAGGAGAAGGAGATTGCTGCATTACCATTGTAATTCTCAAATCTTCAGCTGTTGTAATGATTTCACAGTTTTATGATTAATATATGATTTGGGAGTTGTTGTTCATTCCTCTCGTCTGAAGTAGCCCAGCAGCATCCATTAGCGGCTAAGGGCCCAGCCTCTGGTGGATTGTGCTGTTGTTGTATATTATCTTTTTGGTTTATGCGTGGTTTTGCTTATCAGCTTTATTCAGTAATCTGGTATGTTCTATTATTTTACATCACGGTTCTGTTATATCTGATTTATGTTCAATTGAGTAATATCGTTCTCTATGACAGGAATGTCATATTGATTCATCTTGACTTGGTAACGCATTGTTGTTCTTTTAATCATTGATATAACATTGCTGATCCTTACAGAATGTATTGTTGTTCAATTACAGCGTATCCGTGTTGTAACACTTATTAATTGGTATTACTGAATTCATCTTAGAGATTATATTTCCTTGCGATTGTTGAATCTATGAACGTTGTTGTTCCATTCTAAAATACAATCGTATTCTTTATAACTAAGACTGATAATTGGATTACCAAGATCATATTACTATTAAGGTGTGTCGTGTGTTAAGTTATTGTGCATTTGTATTTGGCTTTCAAGCATTGTTCCATATTCTATCATTAATTAGTTGCCATTCTATTTCCATGTGTTGTCCGATTTATTCTTAGAGTAAAGATTGCTATCTGATTTCTGTAGAACACGATTGTTGCATTTATTCTTGTAGACTAAGGTGTGGTTGCTTATTGAACTCAGTTGTTGTTACAGTTTCCTAGCTGTTGTTCCATTTCTTGTTATTCGCATTATCTTTGCTTTGGTGTGCAGAAGGTCTGAGACGGGAGTGAACATTGACATATGCTGTCTAGTTCCTAGTTTGATGATCCTTCTTTTGAGTGCCTTTTTAATTGCATCAGTTTACAAAGGAATGAGTTCCTGTTACTGTACCCTTGACTGAAATATTGCTTATTTTTCCGAATGAATGATTTAGGCTTCAAGGTATTTTGCTGTAAGTAGATTTCTTTTCAAGCATTCATTTACTTTTGGATTTTAAGAACTATACTGCAAAACATTACTGTTGAATAAATAGCCACCGCAGACTGAGTACACTCTTGAAATAAAAAGTCGTCCCTCGGTTGACAAATAATGTGAAGGTAATTAGGAGTTAAAAAGACACCTTTTTATCACTCGACACCAAGCCTCCCTGATTTTGAGGAAGCTGTTGGGAGCTCCATTTGTATAAGTAGAGAGGCATAGGGCCTCACTAGGGTTGAATTTTTGTTGAATTTGTTCTGCAGTATTGCTTATGTAACTTTGCTCAACTTCGAGCTTATTTTTGTGACAGTTTCATGTAATCTTATTATTGTTTTGATAATACAGATGGAATACCTTTTGAACTAGCACTAAGTTACCTCAAAGGGCTGAAGCTCTTGGGTTAGGGCCCAATCCAAATAGCTATTTTCTTGTATTTGTATGTTTCATTTCATTTTGTAGATTAGGTTGCTGTTAGATATATTTCTTTTATGGTTAAGAATAGGTTGTTTTTGATGATTCAGTAGTTTGCTTCCATTTGTTTTTTCAATAGCGGGTTAAGCAGTGATAAAGAAAAGATCCAAAAGGCTAGCAGCAGTGGCTTGGCCTCTCTTCCTCCCTTCGGGATAATGATCTTAGGCAAAGACAATCTTGCAACCCCAAAAACCAAGATTTTCCTCCTTCATAGGACTTTTAGTGTTTGCAGCTCTCTAATTTGTTCATAGTTTAGTTTGTTTTGCTTCAGAACTTCTTCATCATTCTTAATTCCTTATTTTCAACAGTCTTCTTTCATGCTTTTATTTCATGCAATGGTTATCAGCATTTTCTTCCATAGATCATAGTTTACTTTGATGCAAAAACATTGTTTTTTAGATACACTTATTTCCTTGCATGCTTAATCTCATTGGTTGACTGTCAGTTGTTAATGCAGAAAATATCTTCTAGTATAAGTCTAGCCTATCATCCACTTTATCCTCCATCTAATCCATGCCCTACAGGTCGCCCAAGTCTCCTCTCAATTCTCCCTTAGTTACCTGCATTTTCCATTGAATTACTTCTTCTCTCCTTGAGTAGATCCTATCATATTTCTCTTTCCTAATGATTCTTGGTAGACTCTAGGTGCCCTAAAACTTCATTTCAACCTTCATTCACCTTTTCCACCCACTCTCACACCCTCAAAATAGCCAAAACATCCCTTGGCCTCCTCCTGTAGAGCTCCTGTAGATCCCCTGTGTCCTCCTGTAGATTTTTCTGTAGGCTTTCTTTTGAAGGCCGAGTGTGGGAAAAGCCTCCAGAAGGCCACTTGAGACCTCCTAGGACCCATCCACACCATCCTCCATCCTCTCAAGTCCCAAAACCGCCCCCCATTGCCACCTATTCATTGCCACATCCACAAACAAATAAATTACATCCATAACAAATTCACATAAAAATCCAAAAAGATGCTTTTTTGCTCATTTACTTTCAGAAATAGATTAGGTAGATGTTTTTTACTTCCTTGAGTAGATAATGGCATTCTTTTCATGGTTTTCATAGTGTTTTCTGCAAAAGTAGGATTAGTGGTTAACTAGGATTTCCTTGGTTTGCTTTACATTTCAGTCTTCCTTTCTGCAAGTAGAATAGCATTAGTAGAGTAATCTCTTTTTCCTTCCATCACATATAAAGCTTCTTCTGGAATCCATAGAAGTTGGCTTGATCTCCTAGTGATCTTGCGCCGGCTGACCAAGTGACAACCTGCAGTAAGAACTAGTACTTGTGCATACAACACCGTCGCTTCCAAGTTTGTTACGAACTACCAGGTTGATAAGAGTAAAGTAGGCAACGCAGGAGTTGCAGCATTATTTTTATAATACTGATGCTCACCATCTACATCCTTGAGAGTAGAAGGGAACAATTTCAACCTTTTCTCGTCTTTTACATAGTCATAAGCTCGAAAGATGACAACAAACTCGAACAAGAAGGTGTCAGGATCTTTTGTAGTTAGACCATGGAAGTGAGGTTAGGCTGAAGGACTTATATTCTTCATTTTGGTGTCCCCATTGGTCTCATGAATGGGGAATGTACCCTCTATTCTCTTTCCATTTCCCCTAGCATTTTTGTTTTCAGCCATTGACTCTAGATGAATGTTTTCTTCTTTTTCTTCCCCTATAGGTTCTTCAAATATGTCTGGATTTTCACCTAAGGGTTCTTCTTGATTACAACCACCGAAGAAGAGAGAAGGTTGGCTGTGTGAAATAGTGGGGGTGTTGGGCAAAAATTTTCCTAAGTTATCTCTACTCCTACGAGGCATGAAAGGAAATATTTTTGGTTGGTTTTTTGTTTCTTTTTCCCCACACTGAAAGTACCTATAGAAACTGAAATTGTGATTGAACAAAACAAATTGCAACTAGCTGAAATGAACTTGCTGAATGGAAATTTGCAGAATTGAAAAGGAAAACAAGGAAATGGATAACTGAAAGAAAAGAAATGACTAGTCTACTTTTGTCGAAATATACCATTAGCAAAATGTTGCAATAGGAAATAGAAGAAAGCAGTAATCACATAATACTCTGACGCTTCCCTGGAAACGGTGCCAAAAAGTGGTGAGTGCCAGTATTGCAGCAAGAATGCTGCAACTCCTGATTTGCCAACTTTAATTTTATCAACTCGGTAGTTCATAACAAATTTGAAAGCGTCAGTGCTATATGCACAAGTACTAGTTCTCACTACAGGTTGTCACTTGGTCAGCCGACGCGAGATCACTAGGAGCTCAAGCCAACTTCTATAGATTTCAGAAAAAACTCTATGTGTGATGAAAGGAAAGGAAGATTACTCTAAAGATGCTATTGTAACTGCAGAAGGGAGAAAGACTGGAATGTAAAGCAAAACCTAGTAAACCCTAATTAACAAGCTAATTCTACTTTTGCCCAAAACACTATGAAAACCATGAAAGAAATGCCATTACCTATTCAAAGAAGTAAACAACATCCAACCATACTATTTCTAGAAGTAAATAAGCAAAAAACATATTTTTGGATTTTTATGTGTTTTTATGTGAATTTAACATGCATCTAATTAATTGTGTGTGAGTGTGGCAGCGAACAGGTGGCGTTAGACGGTGGTTTTGGAGCTTGGGAGGATGTAGGATGGTGTGGATGGGTCGTAGGAGGTCTTAGGTGGCCTTCTAGAGGCTTTTCCCAAACTCAGCCTTCAAAAGAAAGCCTATAGGAAAAACTACAGGAGGACACAGGAAAACTATAGGAGGAAAATAGGGAAACTACAGGAGGCCTACAAGAGGAGGCCAAGAGCAATTTTTTTTGTTTTGAGGGTGTGAGAGTGGGGGAAAAGGGTGGATGAAGGTTGGAATGAGGTGTTAGGTCACCTAATTTCTACCATGAATCACCAAGGGAGAGAAAGATGATTGGGTTTGCTCAAGGAGAGAGGAAGAAGTTCTCTGAAAAATGAAGGAAACTAGGGTAGAATTGAGGTGAGGTTTGGGAGACCTATCGGGCATGGATAAAATGGAGGGTGTGATTGCTGTTAAGCTAACCTACTACTAGAAGAGATCTTATATATAGAAACTGGCAGTCAACCAATGAAATGACTGCATCCGAGGAAAAATAGAGTTTTGCATTAAAATGACCTAAACTATGATGTATAGAAGGAAATCCTAGAAATGTTGTAAGAAAGAAAAGCATGCAAAAGGACTATTGCAAATTAGGAAGTGAACATGCTAAAGAAGTTCTAAAGCAAATCAAAACTGGACTATCAACCTACTAGAGAGTTGCAAACACTAGAAGTCCTAGGAATGAGGAAAATTTGTGTTTTTGGGGTAGCAAGAGAGTCTTTACCTCAAATCATGGTCCCAGAAGGAGGAAGAAAGGCCTAGAAATTGTTGCTAGCCTTTTGAATCTTCTCTGATCACTACTTAACCTGCTATAGAAAGCACAAATGGAAGCAAGCTACTAAATCATCAAAAGCAACCTATTCTTAACCATAAGAGAAATACATCTAACAACAAACTAATCTACAAACTGAAGTAAAGCATACACATACAAGTCAAGAGAAGCTTGGCTGCGTGGATTGGGCCCTAAACCAAGAGCTTTAGCCCTCTGAGGTAACTCAGTGCTAGCTCAAAAATGATTCCATCTTCATTATCAAAAAATAACAAGATTACATAAAACTTTCATAAAATAGTAAGCTCGAAATTTGAGCAGAGTTTACACAAGCAAAAAGGTTGACCCTAGTGAGCCCCTAGGTCTCTCTACTTATACATCTAAAGCTACCAACAACTTCCTTAAAATCAGGGAGGCTTGGCTCCCAAAACTCAAAATAACTATCAATCATCTTCCACTTGCTTGATTGCCTTCTAATACATGATTCAACTGTTTGTACTCCGAGCTGAATGAAGGAGAATTTGAAGTGAGGAGAAATAAATGAGGGGGAATCCCTCCTATAAGTCCTCTCCTCTGTCTACTTCAAGTTATTGCTGCAGTTTCAGCACTAGATACTTGACTTTGACGTCGAAATCCATCAATAATCTGCACTAAATACATGTTAGAGCACATGGCATAATAACCAACTCAACTCACCCTATAAGCATAAATATAATCAGAAAATCGTACAATAAGCTAACAGAATGGTTGATTTGACTAGGTTAGGAGGTAAAATGATCCCATATAATTACCCATTTTTGAGGCTCAACAATAACCCTAGGAGATGAAGCGCCAAAAATGCGAGCCCCGTTTGGGTAAATAGGTACATCAACTTCCCAAGGTTGTAAATTTCGCATACGATCTCCGTTTTGGTATCATAATACCTGGTTTCAAAGATCTCGAAGAGAGGACCAAAAAACAGTTGGGAAGCCAATATGCAGTGTTTTTGGACTCTCCATTTTCCCTAAAAATGTCGTTTAGGGCCTCAAAACGGCTCCGGAAGTTGAGGACCTGAAAAACTGCCAAAAATAGTAAACTGTGCTACAATTAAGGAAACCAAAAAACTAAAAGAGACAGTGTCGGGGGTCCAAGTGGAATAGGCAGGTGGCCACCAATATCCACTTGGATCAGCCATACCATTTGCATCTACTCAAGTAGATTCGACTCACATCCAGTCTAAATCTGACAGGGCTAACAACTTCATTGAGCGCATTCAACACATCTGCCAACAGGTACATGATATATTGGAGAGAGATAATGTTAATTAGAAGCAGCACCATGATCAACATCGAGTGTTCCACTATTCCACGTGGGCGATAAATTTTTGCTACATTTGCAAAAGGAGCACTGCATTAGACCCCACTGCAAGATTCACCCCCTCCAATATGGGCCATACACCATCACCAAGGACGTAGCGGACAATTCCTTCAAGCTCAACATTCCACCATTCCTTGGTCTACACCTAGTGTTCAATTTAAACCGCCTTCAGCCATACTTTCCACCATTGTTGGATACATATGACATTGCAAAACAAATCACACAATCAGAGCTAAACTCAGACTGGATGGAATAGGCCACAACTGATCAGATCATGGACACGCAGAACAAGAACACTCACCAACAAAGGATTCAGCTATATTGACTTGTCAGAGAAGGCCAACTCCTTCAAGAGGGAAAGTGGTTCACTAGGGACGAGACTCAACAAAAATTTCCTCACCTCATGGAGGCTATGCATGCAATGGAGACCATTGCCTCCTAAGGAGAGAGGACTAATCCAAGTGGATATTGGTAGCCTCCGACTTGTTCCCCCTAGACCTCAATTCGGTTCCATCGGTTTCCTTGTTTATCGGAGCATTTACTCTTTTTAACATGTTTTCAGGCCCTGAACTTCCAAAGTAGTTTTGACCCCCTAAACGACATTTTCAGGTCCGTAGTAGGAAAATAGGCATTAGTTAAGGCCTACCCCAAATCCTGTAGTATTCGAAGAGACCTTTCCAACAAGGTATCGTATGTTCTAAATAGAGATAATATGACCAAGTTACGACCCTAGGAAGTTCGCTGCCCAACTTACCCCAACGGGGCCCACAACCTCTTGGTGTTTAATCTCTTGGGGTTACGGTTTTCGTCGTTTAGAGATTTCCCTTGTTTTTCAATAATAAATAGGCCCTTAAACCTCATTGTAACACAATTTAGAGGCATGTAGCCACCACATATCTTCTAAGAGATAATCTACCATTGCTTGAGATAGTTTATTTCCATCATGTTTGTAAGCATATTTCAATATTTTGATATTAATGAAATGAATTTTTATTTTTGCTGCATCTCTATATTTATGGTTATATCTATACGTTTTTGTGTTCCTGTTTAAGTTCATATCAAGGATAGAACCAAGGAGAAGGCATGCACCAAGATGAATGAGTTTGAGGGTACTAGGCCTAGAAAGGTGCATTTTTATTTGAATTATAAGAAGGATATTGTGCACCTGGAATGCTCTACTGATAAGGCTGAGGGCCTTGGGGCCTTCTCTAGTTGATGAAAGAAGGCTACTTTGGTCCATTCTCATCCCCATGGTACAAAACCTTTATGCCTAGAAGAGAGGGTAATTTGTCTATTGCATGGTTCTCCTCACAAATAGAGAAGACAACTACGGTGTTCAATGGGCATTCATTTATGGGGTGCCTCTTAGTGCATCTAGGGAAAAATATGGCTAGTGCCATTTTTGCTTCATCTTGATTCCTTTTAATCTCCATAGTATCTATCTAGAAGGAAATTGTATGCAACATTTCACTCTTAAAGTCTTCCAACATACTTTGTATATTATGTTTAATAGTAGTTGTGGAGGGAGAAGAGTTAACTGAGATTTGACTAGACCTACGTTTCTTCCTATCATCCCTAGAATGCTTCTTGAATATTGTCTTAATGTCATCATAAGTCAATTGGTAAATATCTCCCTTAGATAACATCTTGAGGGTCTCCATTATCTCCTCGCTAATTCCTTGGAGAAGTACAACATTGAGTGGTTCAGGATCAAGGGTATAGTTAGCCCTGCTATAACTGTGTTAGAACCTTTCCTCTTAGTCTTCTAAGGACTCAGATGGTTGTAAGGTCATCCTAAACATTTATTCTTTTGTATCCTTCGACATATAATAGTCTTTGTACTTCTCATTAAAGGCTTGCTACATTTGTGCCTAGGTAGTGATGTTTCCTCTACGTAGAGTCATAAACCGACACAATGCTACAACCTTGAGGGAGGAGGGGAGTAGCTTCCACTTATGTTCAATATAGGTATAGCCATAGGTCCTACAAAAAACAATAAACTCAAATATGAATGCGCCAGGGTCATCAGAGGCTAGGCCATGGAAATGTGGAAGAGCAGTAGGGCTTTTATTCTTCATCATGGCCTCACCATTGGTCTCTCGGATAAGAAAGAACTCATTTTTCCTATTTTCAACCATGTATTGGATAGGTGATATAAGCTCCTCCTCCACTATGGGTTCTTCAAATATTTTAGGTTGCTCACCTAGAGGATTCTATAACTCCCCTATGGTCAGAGAGGGAATTTCATTGTCACCAAAGAAGAAGGATGGTTGATTGCATGAAGGGGTGGGGCTTTTTGGTAGAATTTTCCATTGACTTTCGCTACTCTTATGAAGCATGAAAGACCCAGTCTTGTTTTTCTATGTTTTCATGTTTTTTTTTATCCTTTTCAAAATAGCAATGCTAGTGCAGGACAAATGATAAAAAAATAGAAAGAAACGTAACCTATAAGTAGAAACAACACCTACTTGGACACCTCCCCGACATTGGCAACAATATGCTTCTCATTAACATAAAATAAAGTTTAGGTACATCATTTTCATGAAAATAGTAATGAAAGTCTCGAGTTCATAGCGCTTGATAGCTCTTGATCACTCAAAAAGTCAAAACCTAATGAGTCCTTAGGCCTATTTACTTATACAAAGAGGAATGAGGGGGAACGTCCTTCGAAAGAGATATTCTTCCCTCCAAAACTTCAAAAAATGTTCATCTAGTTCCCGTAAATCCTCGCATTCACTTGATTTCATTGGCTGCTAGTAGACCTCGAGCTATAGATGAGTGATTCTAGGGATCACTTTGAGTCAAAGGAGAGATAATATAGAAGACAAGCCCCCTACACTTCCTCTATATGCCTCCAATGTGCCTCTACATCATAAATGTAATAAAAATTCTCTTTTTCCTGCACATTAACCAAATTAGGCCACGAAGCATGACAAGCATCATTTAGTCTTCCTATTAAACACATTTTGGCTAAAAGATGTTAATTAATATTAGAAAAGAGGAATTTATAGGTTGGAGGATGTTGAATTTTACTTATAATATACCTATTGATGAGACCCATCACTAGTGACAATACATAATGGTTCTTAGAATCCTTGATACCCGACTCCGGTACATCTTGGTCCCTTCCTTATCGCAGCATTGTCCACTTTATGTATTTTTCCTCATAGCTCCCGACAGGGTAGTACTACTCCTTGATGGCATCTCGGAATGAGTTCCAAGTGGGTGCAGATGAAAATAGTGAGTTCGTGCTTTGATCCTTCTGCTCAAAGTAGGTCTCCCACTAGTCCTTGACGTGGGGGGCTACTTTGAGAAGTGAAAAAGTGATCTTATCCCGGATGGAAAAATAATGAACGGAAAAATATTCTTCTAGCAGATTTAACCATTTATCTACAACGTCTACATCTATCTGACCGTCAAATATGGGAATGTCAAAGTTAAATTGTACCTTAAAGGGTGTGGCACTTCCAGAGTAGCTGCCGGAATTATATGCGTTGCCCTTGGGTAGCTGCTGAATGATCTCGACAAAATTGTTCGTCATCGCATTCCTTTGTCGCTCGAAGGCTTCTTTGAGAAAGATTTTGATAGGATCTCCTGCCCCCTCGTCTTTCTTTTCATTTGCCATGGGAGGCCATTGGGATTTGCGAGGCTAGTATTGCAAAGGTTCGACCAGTTCAAGCCCTAACTCCTTATGTCTAGACCTCGTTGGGGACATGCAAAGAAAAACAAAGAAAGAGAAGATCGCTTTGATACCACTGATCCACATTTAAACAGGAACACAAAAAATTACATATATAACCCTAAATACAGAGATTTAGTAGAAATAACACTTCATTTCATTAATATCAAATACTGAAATATGCTTACAAACAAAATGGAAATAAGACTAGCTCAGGCGATGGTAGCTTATCTCTGAGAAGACATGTGGTGGGTACATGCCTATGAACTGTGTTACAATGAGGCTCAAAGGCCTATTTGTTATTGAGAAACAATGGAAAACCCTAAACATCCAAAAACCTAACCCTAGGAGATGAAGCGCCAAAAATGTGGGCCCTGTTAACCCTATGATGCAGCACCGCTATTTTTGAAGGATAAAAGAAGGAGATGATCTATTTTGCTGTCATGGAAAGGTTCCCACATGGTCCATCACCCCACTTTCCTCACTCTTCCACTCCCATTCACGTGCATTCATATCCTAACCCAACCCTCACATCTTAACAAAACCCACTTTCGCCTTGGCCTTACGAAAATTAACCCATTTTTGCCCTGAAAACCTTACCTTTTCGCCCATACGTGCCCTTTGCACATTGCTCGAGGACATCCCATACCTCTGTGCCTCCCTGTCGTCGATCTTCCCTTTGATCAGACAGTCCGCACTTCACCCGACCGACGAGACATGCTCGATCAATCATCACCGTTAGATCATTCCCACCAGATCTAATGGTTGTCATGCATATTGCGCAGGAAACAAGCGAGAGGGATACCAGCCCAATAAAAGCAGTTTCCTCTCTCTCCTCCACTGCTACGTGGAGTGCGATGAATGGCATCGGCCAAACTTTGACTTTTACCGCTTACTGCTCGATGATCGCTCGATAGAAACCATTTTTGCTGAAATGAAACTGCTCACGAGCATTATCTTTCGAACACCTCCTCCGCCAAATAGCTGTCCAATATGCTCATCTGAGATCTGACGGCTCGGACTTATTCCGCTCCTGCCACGACTTCAGGCCTCCTGTGTTCAATCTCCTCTGTCCATTTCTCTCGATCCAACGACCCTCGTTCACCATCACCGTAGTTCACCCTCTGCCGCCTGACCACCATCCTGACCATCGATCCATCCATCCAACATCCCATATGCCCCCATACCCCACTTCCCATCAGTCGCCTGGGGAGGAAAGTTGTTGGCTCTGTAAGTGTTTTTGATAGTCGGACAGCTAAACTGAAGTAATCGAATCCATGGCCAAAAGGGGAAAAACAACAACACGATGCAGCTGAATTAACATAAATGATCGTGGAACATCACAACACGTGCAAGCCACCTGACAGTGTGGGGAAATGACTGGAATTTGGTTACTGCGTTTGTTAGAAACAGAGCCCCTGTGCTCATGCTTGTCTAATTATGGAAGCAAGTAGTTAGAAGCTAGAGGGGATAGATTAAGACATTTCGAGCCCTAGAGAGCCCGAGAGCATTGTAAAAGCGTATAAATGGCTAAAAGTTAGAGGAAACAAGGGTTCAACTTCTGGAGACTATGGATACTATGCTCCTCTCAGAGTCTCATCTCCATTATAGTAATACAAGCTTCTTTTGCTGTTACTTGTTCAATTGTCATCTTCTCCTCTATTCTAAGCTTGCATTTGAATAGGCTATTCATGTTTTCTTCTGTGTCTAATGCCAGATAACTGTCATCTTATCTCTGCATTGATAAATTAGATTTGCAAGCTTCATTTACTTTATGTAGCTAGCCATTCATATATGTTTATGTATGCATCTGCTGGTACAGTCAATATTCTCCATCTATCCATTCAATCTATAAAATATTGAGCATTAGTGGTCTAAAGCCTTGTCAAGTTGAGGGTTTTCATGCATGTCTGGAGTGAAAACAGAGTTGAAATAGTCATCTGACTTGATCCAAACCCCAATCCATTCCAATAGTTCAGAGAACGATATTGAAGATTTATATGTTACCAAGCATCTCCGAGCTACAACCTAGGAGAGTTTCCTAGAGTGATAACATGCCCCGTTTGGGTAAATTGGTACATCGAATTCCTAGGGTCGTAACATTGGCATACGATCTTCGTTTTGGTATCATAATACCCCGTTTCGAAGATCTCAAAGAGAAGACCAAAAAACCCTTAGTCAATTGTTTAGGGCATTCTGGTCTCCCCATTTTCCCTAAAAATGTCGTTTATGGCCTCAAAACGGCTCCTGAAGTTCAGGACCCGAAAAATTGCCAAAAATAGTAAACTTTGCTACAATTAAGGAAACCAAAAAACTAAAAGAGACAGTGTTGGGGGTCCAAGTGGAATAGGTAGGTGGCCACCAATATCCACCTGGATCAGCCATACCATTTGCATCTACTCAAGTAGATTCGAATCACGTCGAGTCTAAATCTGACAGGGCTAACAACTTCATTGAGCACATTCAACACATCTGCCAGCAGGTCCATGATATATTGGATAAAGATAATGTCAATTATAAGCAGCACCATGATCAGCATCGAGTGTTCCACGTGTTCCAGGTGGGCGATAAATTTTGGCTACATTTGTAGAAGGAGCACCGCATTGGACCCCATCGCAAGCTTAACCCACTCCGATATGGGCCATACACCATCACCAAGGATGCAGGGGACAATTCCTTCAAGCTCAAAATTCTACCATTCCTTGGTCTGCACCCATTGTTCAATGTAAACCGCCTTCGACCATACTTTCCACCATTGTTAAATACATATGACATTGCAAAACAAATCACACAATCAGAGCTAAACTCGGACTAGATGGAATAGGCCACAACTGTTCAGATCATGGACACGTAGAACAAGAACACTCACCAACAAAGGATCCAGCTATATCGAGTTGTCAAAGAAGGCGAACTCCTTCAAGAGGGACGAGATTCAACAAAAATTTCCTCACCTCATGGAGGCTATGCATGCAATGGATACCATTGCCTCCTAAGGAGAGAGGACTAATCCAAGTGGATATTGGTGGCCTCCCACCTGTTCCCCCTAGACCTCAATTTGGTTGCATCTGTTTTCTTATTTATTGGAGCATTTACTCTTTTTAACATGTTTTCAGGTCCTGAGCTTCCATAGCAGTTTTGACCCCTTAAACGACATTTTTAGGTCCATAGTAGGATAATAGCCATCGGTTAAGGCCTAGAAAAAATCCTGTAGTATTCAGAGAGACCTTTCCAACAATGGATCGTATGATCTAAATAGAGATAATATGACCAAGTTACGACCCTGGGAAGTTCGCTGCCCAACTTACCCCAACGGGGCCCACAAACTCTTGGTGTTTAATCTCTTGGGGTTATGGTTTTCATCGTTTAGAGATTTCCCTTGTTTTTCAATAATAAATAGGCCCTTAAGCCTCATTGTAACACAATTTAGAGGCATGTAACCACCACATATCTTCTAAGAGATAATCTACCATTGCTTGAGCTAGTTTATTTCCATCATGTTTGTAAGCATATTTCAATATTTTGATATTAATGAAATGAAGTGTTATTTTTGCTGCATCTCTATATTTATGGTTATATCTATACGTTTTTGTATTCCTGTTTAAGTTCATATCAAGGATAGAACCAAGGAGAAGGCATGCACCAAGATGAATGAGTTTGAGGGTACTAGGCCTAGAAAGGTGCATTTTTATTTGAATTATAAGAAGGATATTGTGCACCTGGAATGCTCTACTGATAAGACTGAGGGCCTTGGGGCCTTCTCTAGTTGATGAAAGAAGGCTACTTTGGGCCATTCTCATCCTCATGGTACAAAACCTTTATGCCTAGAAGAGAGGGTAATTTGTCTATTGCATGGTTCTCCTCACAGATAGAGAAGACCACTACGGTGTTCAATGGGCATTCATTTATGGGGTGCCTCTTAGTGCATCTAGGGAAAAATATGGCTAGTTCCATTTTTGCTTTATCTTGATTCCTTTTAATCTCCATAGTATCTATCTAGAAGGAAATTGTATGCAACATTTCACTCTTAAAGTCTTCCAACATACTTTGTATATTATGTTTAATAGTAGTTGTGGAGGGAGAAGAGTTAACTGAGATTTGACTAGACCTACGTTTCTTCCTATCATCCCTAGAATGCTTCTTGAATATTGTCTTAATGTCATCATAAGTCAATTGGTAAATATCTCCCTCAGATAACATCTTGAGGGTCTCCATTATCTCCTCGCTAATTCCTTCGAGAAGTACAACATTGAGTGGTTCAGGATCAAGGGTATAGTTAGCCCTGCTATAACTGTGTTAGAACCTTTCCTCTTAGTCTTCTAAGGACTCAGATGGTTGTAAGGTCATCCTAAACATTTATTCTTTTGTATCCTTCGACATATAATAGTCTTCATACTTCTCATTAAAGGCTTGCTACATTTGTGCCTAGGTAGTGATGTTTCCTCCACGTAGAGTCATAAACCGACACAATGCTACAACCTTGAGGGAGGAGGGGAGTAGCTTCCACTTATGTTCAATATAGGTATAGTCATAGGTCCTACAAACAACAATAAACTCAAATATGAATGCGCCAGGGTCCTCAGAGGCTAGGCCATGGAAATGTGGAAGAGCGGTAGGGCTTTTATTCTTCATCATGGCCTCACCATTGGTCTCTCGGATAAGAAAGAACTCATTTTTCCTATTTTCAACCATGTATTGGATAGGTGATATAAGCTCCTCCTCCACTATGGGTTCTTCAAATATTTTAGGTTGCTCACCTAGAGGATTCTATAACTCCCCTATGGTCAGAGAGGGAATTTCATTGTCACCAAAGAAGAAGGATGGTTGATTGCATGAAGGGGTGGGGCTTTTTGGTAGAAATTTCCATTGACTTTCGCTACTCTTATGAGGCATGAAAGACCCAGTCTTGTTTTTCTATGTTTTCATGTTTTTTTTATCCTTTTCAAAATAGCAATGCTAGTGTAGGACAAATGATAAAAAAATAGAAAGAAACGTAACCTATAAGTAGAAACAACACCTACTTGGACACCTCCCCGACATTGGCAACAATATGCTTCACATTAACATAAAATAAAGTTTAGGTACATCATTTTCATGAAAATAGTAATGAAAGTCTCGAGTTCGTAGCGCTTGATAGCCCTTCATCACTCAAAAAGTCAAAACCTAATGAGTCCTCAGGCCTATTTACTTATACAAAGAGGAATGAGGGGGAACGTCCTTCGAAAGAGGTATTCTTCCCTCCAAAACTTCAAAAAATGTTCATCTAGTTCCCGCAATTCCTCGCATTCACTTGAGTTCATTGGCTGCTAGTAGACCTCGAGCTATAGATGAGTGATTCTAGGGATCACTATGAGTCAAAGGAGAGATAATATAGAAGACAAGCCCCCTACACTTCCTCTATATGCCTCCAATGTGCCTCTACATCATAAATGTAATAAAAATTCGCTTTTTCCTACACAATAACCAAATTAGGCCACGAAGCATGACAAGCATCGTTTAGTCTTCCTATTAAACACATTTTTGCCAAAAGATGTTAATTAATATTAGAAAAGAGGAATTTATAGGTTGGACGATGTTGAATTTTACTTATAATATACCTATTGATGAGACCCATCACTAGTGACAATACATAATGGTTCTTAGAATCCTTGATACCCGACTCCGGTACATCTTGGTCCCTTCCTTATCGTAGCATTGTCAACTTTATGTATTTATCCTCATAGCTCCCGACAGGGTAGTACTACTCCTTGATGGCATCTCGGAATGAGTTCCAAGTGGGTGCAGATGAAAATAGTGAGTTCGTGCTTTGATCCTTCTGCTCAAAGTAGGTCTCCCACTAGTCCTTGACGTGGGGGGCTACTTTGAGAAGTGCAAAAGTGATCTTATCCCGGATGGAAAAATCATGAACGGAAAAATATTCTTCTAGAAGATTTAACCATTTATTTACAACGTCTACATCTACCTGACCCTCAAATATGGGAATGTCAAAGTTAAATTGTACCTTAAAGGGTGTGGCACTTCCAGAGTAGCTGCCGGAATTATATGCGTCGCCCTTGGGTAGCTGCTGAATGATCTCGACAAAATTGTCCATCATCGCATTCCTTTGTCGCTCGAAGGCTTCTTTGAGCAAGATTTTGATAGGATCTCCTGCCCCCTCGTCTTTCTTTTCATTTTCCATGGGAGGCCATTGGGATTTGCGAGGCTAGTCTTGCAAAGGTTCGACCAGTTCAAGCCCTAACTCCTTATGTCTAGACCTCGTTGGGGACATGCAAAGAAAAACAAAGAAAGAGAAGATCGCTTTGATACCACTGATCCACATTTAAACAGGAACACAAAAAATTACACATATAACCCTAAATACAGAGATTTAGTAGAAATAACACTTCATTTCATTAATATCAAATACTGAAATATGCTTACAAACAAAATGGAAATAAGACTAGCTCAGGCGATGGTAGCTTATCTCTGAGAAGATATGTGGTTGGTACATGCCTATGAACTATGTTACAATGAGGCTCAAAGGCCTATTTGTTATTGAGAAACAATGGAAAACCCTAAACATCCAAAAACCTAACCCTAGGAGATGAAGCGCCAAAAATGTGGGCCCTGTTAACCCTATGGTGCAGCACCGCTATTTTTGAAGGTTAAAAGAAGGAGATGATCTATTTTGCTGTCATGCAAAGGTTCCCACACGGTCCATCACCTCACTTTCCTCACTCTTCCACTCCCATTCCTTAGCATTCATATCCTAACCCAGCCCTCACATCTTAACAAAACCCACTTTCGCCTTGGCCTTACGAAAATTATCCTATTTTTGCCCTGAAAACCTTACCTTTTCGCGCATACGCGCCCTTTGCACAATGCTCGAGGACATCCCATACCTCTGTGCCCCCCTGTCGTCGATCTTCCCATTGATCAGACAGTCCGCACTTCACCCGACCGACGAGACATGCTCGATCAATCATCACTGTTAGATCCTTCCCACCAGATCTAATGGTTGTAATGCATATTGCGCAGGCAACAAGCGAGAGGGATACCTACCAAATAAAAGAAGTTTCCTCTCTCTCCCCCACTGCTACGTGGAGTGCGATGAATGGCATCGGCCAGACTTCGACTTTTACCGCTTACTGCTCGATGATGGCTCGATAGAAACCATTTTCGCTGAAATGAAACTACTCACGAGCATTATCTTTCGAGCACCTCCTCCGCCCAATAGCTGTCCAATCTGCTCATCTGAGATCTGACGACTCGGACTTATTCCACTCCTGCCACGACTTCAGGCCTCCTGTGTTCAATCTCCTCTGTCCATTTCTCTTGATCCAACGACCCTCGTTCACCATCACCGTAGTTCACCCTCTGCCGCCTGACCACCATCCTGACCATCGATCCATCCATCCAACGGCCCATATGCCCCCATACCCCACTTCCCATCAGTCGCCTAGGGAGGAAAGTTGTTGGCTCTGTCAGTGTTTTTGATAGTCGGACAGTTAAATTGAAGTAATGGAATCCATGGCCAAAAGGGGAAAAACAACAACACGATGCAGTTGAATTAACAGAAATGATCGTGGAACATCACAACACGTGCAAGCCACCTGACAGTGTGGAGAAATGACTGGAATTTGGTTACTGCATTTGTTAGAAACAGAGCCCCTGTGCTCATGCTTGTCTAATTATGGAAGCAAGTAGTTAGAAGCTAGAGGGGATAGATTAAGACATTTCGAGCCCTAGAGAGCCCGAGAGCATTTTAAAAGCGTATAAATGGCTAAAAGTTAGAGGAAACAAGGGTTCAACTTCTGGAGACTGTGGATACTCTGCTCCTCTCAGCGTCTCATCTCCATTCTAGTAATACAAGTTTCTTTTGCTGTTACTTGTTCAATTGTCATCTTCAACTCTATTCTAAGCTTGCATTTGAATAGGCTATTCATGTTTTCTTCTGTGTCTAATGCCAGATAACTGTCATCTTATCTCTGCATTGATAAATTAGATTTGCAAGCTTCATTTACTTTATGTAGCTAGCCATTCATATATGTTTATGTATGCATCTGCTGGTACAGTCAATATTCTCCATCTATCCATTCAATCTATAAAATATTGAGCATTAGTGGTCTAAAGCCTTGTCAAGTTGAGGGTTTTCATGCATGTATGGAGTGAAAACATAGTTGAAATAGTCATCTGACTTGATCCGAACCCCAATCCATTCCAATAGTTCAGAGAACGATATTGAAGATTTATATGTTACCAAGCATCTCTGAGCTACAACCTAGGAGACTTTCCTAGAGTGATGACAGGCCCCGTTTGGGTAAATTGGTACATCAAATTCCTGGGGTCGTAACATTGGCATACGATCTTCGTTTTGGTATCATAATACCCCGTTTCGAGGATCTCAAAGAGAAGACCAAACAACCCTTAGTCAATTGTTTAGGTCATTTCTGGTCTCTCCATTTTCCCTAAAAATGTCGTTTATGGCCTCAAAACGACTCGTGAAGTTCAGGACCCGAAAAATTGCCAAAAATAGTAAACTCTGCTACAATTAAGGAAACCAAAAAACTGAAAGAGATAGTGTTGGGGGTCCAAGTGGAATAGGTAGGTGGCCACGAATATCCACCTGGATCAGCCATACCATTTGCATCTACTCAAGTAGATTCGAATCACGTCAAGTCTAAATCTGACAGGGCTAACAACTTCATTGAGCACATTCAACACATCTGCCAGCAGGTCCATGATATATTGGATAAAGATAATGTCAATTATAAGAAGCACCATGATTAGCATCGAGTGTTCCACGTGTTCTATGTGGGCGATAAATTTTGGCTACATTTGTAGAAGGAGCACCGCATTGGACCCCATCGCAAGCTTAACCCACTCCGATATGGGCCATACACCATCACCAAGGATGCAGGGGACAATTCCTTCAAGCTCAAAATTCCACCATTCCTTGGTCTGCACCCATTGTTCAATGTAAACCGCCTTCGACCATACTTTCCACCATTGTTAAATACATATGACATTGCAAAACAAATCACACAATCAGAGCTAAACTCTGACTAGATGGAATAGGCCACAACTGTTCAGATCATGGACACGCAGAACAAGAACACTCACCAACAAAGGATCCAGCTATATCGAGTTGTCAAAGAAGGCGAACTCCTTCAAGAGGGAAAGTGGTTCACTAGGGACGAGATTCAACAAAAATTTCCTCACCTCATGGAGGCTATGCATGCAATGGATACTGTTGCCTCCTAAGGAGAGAGGACTAATCCAAGTGGATATTGGTGGCCTCCCACCTGTTCCCCCTAGACCTCAATTTGGTTCCATCTGTTTTCTTGTTTATTGGAGCATTTACTCTTTTTAACATGTTTTTAGGTCCTGAGCTTCCATAGCAGTTTTGACCCCTTAAACGACATTTTTAGGTCCACAGTAGGATAATAGCCATCGGTTAAGGCCTAGCAAAAATCCTGTAGTATTCGGAGAGACCTTTCCAACAAGGAATCGTATGTTCTAAACAGAGATAACATGACCAAGTTACGACCCTGGGAAGTTCACTGCCCAACTAACCCCAACGGGGCCCACAAACTCTTGGTGTTTAATATCTTGGGGTTATGGTTTTGGTTGTTTAGAGATTTCCCTTTTTTTCAATAATAAATAGGCCCTTGAGACTCATTGTAACATAGTTTAGAGGCATGTAGCCACCACATATCTTCTAAGAGATAAGCTACCATCACCTGAGCTAGTTTATTTCCATTATGTTTGTAAGCATATTTCAATATTTTGATATTAATGAAATGAAGTGTTATTTTTGCTGCATCTCTATATTTATGTTTATATTTG
Organism: Pinus tabuliformis; assembly: GCA_031772625.1. Lineage (NCBI taxonomy): Eukaryota > Viridiplantae > Streptophyta > Pinopsida > Pinales > Pinaceae > Pinus > Pinus tabuliformis. The sequence goes on from CM062818.1 coordinate 576,330,526, forward strand.
TACTTTTTTGTGTTCCTGTTTAAGTTCATATCAAGCATAGAATCAAGGAGAGGGCATGCACCAAGATGAATGCGTTGGAGGGTACTGGGCCTAGAAAGGTGCATTATTATTTGAATTATAAGAAGGATATTGTGCACCTAGAATGCTCTACTGATAAGGCTGAGGGCCTTGGGGCCTTCTCTAGTTGATGAAAGAAGGCTACTTTGGGCCATTCTCATCCCCATGGTACAAAACGTTTATGCCTAGAAGAGAGGGTAATTTGTCTATTGCATGGTTCTCCTCACAAATAGAGAAGACCACTATGGTGTTCAATGGGCATTCATTTATGGGGTGCCTCTTAGTGCATCTAGGGAAAAATATGGCTAGTGCCATTTTTGCTTCATCTTGATTCCTTTTAATCTCCATAGTATCTATCTAGAAGGAAATTGTTTGCAACATTTCACTCTTAAAGTCTTCCAACATACTTTGTATATTATGTTTAATAGTAGTTGTGGAGGGAGAAGAGTTAACTGAGATTTGACTAGACCTACATTTCTTCCTATCATCCCTAGAATGCTTCTTGAATATTGTCTTAATGTCATCATAAGTCAATTGGTAAATATCTCCCTCAGATAACATCTTGAGGGTCTCCATTATCTCCTCGCTAATTCCTTGGAGAAGTAAAACATTGAGTGGTTCAGGATCAAGGGTATAGTTAGCCCTGCTATAACTGTGTTAGAACCTTTCCTCTTAGTCTTCTAAGGACTCAGATGGTTGTAAGGTCATCCTAAACATTTATTCTTTTGTATCCTTCGACATATAATAGTCTTCGTACCTCTCATTAAAGGCTTGCTACATTTGTGCCTAGGTAGTGATGTTTCCTCCACGTAGAGTCATAAACCGACACAATGCTACAACCTTGAGGGAGGAGGGGAGTAGCTTCCACTTATGTTCAATAGAGGTATAGTCATAGGTCCTACAAACAACAATAAACTCAAATATGAATGCGCCAGGGTCTTCAGAGGCTAGGCCATGGAAATGTGGAAGAGCGGTAGGGCTTTTATTTTTCATCATGGCCTCAGCATTGGTCTCTCGGATAAGAAAGAACTCATTTTTCCTATTTTCAACCATGTATTGGATAGGTGATATAAGCTTCTCCTCCACTATGGGTTCTTCAAATATTTTAGGTTGCTCACCTAGAGGATTCTATAACTCCCCTATGGTCAGAGAGGGAATTTCATTGTCACCAAAGAAGAAGGATGGTTGATTGCATGAAGGGGTGGGGCTTTTTGGTAGAAATTTCTATTGACTTTCGCTACTCTTATGAGGCATGAAAGACCCAGTCTTGTTTTTCTATGTTTTCATGTTTTTTTTATCCTTTTCAAAATAGCAATGCTAGTGCAGGACAAATGATAAAAAAATAGAAAGAAACGTAACCTATAAGTAGAAACAACACCTACTTGGACACCTCCCCGACATTGGCAACAATATGCTTCTCATTAACATAAAATAAAGTTTAGGTACATCATTTTCATGAAAATAGTAATGAAAGTCTCGAGTTCATAGCGCTTGATAGCTCTTGATCGCTCAAAAAGTCAAAACCTAATGAGTCCTTAGGCCTATTTACTTATACAAAGAGGAATGAGGGGGAACGTCCTTCGAAAGATGTATTCTTCCCTCCAAAACTTCAAAAAATGTTCATCTAGTTCCTGCAAATCCTCGCATTCACTTGAGTTCATTGGCTGCTAGTAGACCTCGAGCTATAGATGAGTGATTCTAGGGATCACTTTGAGTCAAAGGAGAGATAATATAGAAGAAAAGCCCCCTACACTTCCTCTATACGCCTCCAATGTGCCTCTACATCATAAATGTAATAAAAATTCTCTTTTTCCTGCACATTAACCAAATTAGGCCACGAAGCATGACAAGCATCGTTTAGTCTTCCTATTAAACACATTTTGGCCAAAAGATGTTAATTAATATTAGAAAAGAGGAATTTATAGGTTGGAGGATGTTGAATTTTACTTATAATATACCTATTGATGAGACCCATCACTAGTGACAATACATAATGGTTCTTAGAATCCTTGATACCCGACTTCGGTACATCTTGGTCCCTTCCTTTTCGCAGCATTGTCCACTTTATGTATTTGTCCTCATAGCTCCCGACAGGGTAGTACTACTCCTTGATGGCATCTCGGAATGAGTTCCAAGTGGGTGCAGATGAAAATAGTGAGTTCGTGCTTTGATCCTTCTGCTCAAAGTAGGTCTCCCTCTAGTCCTTGACGTGGGGGGCTACTTTGAGAAGTGCAAAAGTGATCTTATCCCGGATGGAAAAATCATGAACAGAAAAATATTCTTCTAGCAGATTTAAACATTTATCTACAACGTCTACATCTATCTGACCGTCAAATATGGGAATGTCAAAGTTAAATTGTACCTTAAAGGGTGTGGCACTTCCAGAGTAGCTGCCGGAATTATATGCGTTGCCCTTGGGTAGCTGCTGAATGATCTCGACAAAATTGTCCGTCATCGCATTCCTTTGTCGCTCGAAGGCTTCTTTGAGCAAGATTTTGATAGGATCTCCTGCCCCCTCATCTTTCTTTTCATTTTCCATGGGAGGCCATTGGGATTTGCGAGGCTAGTATTGCAAAGGTTCGACCAGTTCAAGCCCTAACTCCTTATGTCCAGACCTCGTTGGGGACATGCAAAGAAAAACAAAGAAAGAGAAGATCGCTTTGATACCACTGATCCACATTTAAACAGGAACACAAAAAATTACATATATAACCCTAAATACAGAGATTTAGTAGAAATAACACTTCATTTCATTAATATCAAATACTGAAATATGCTTACAAACAAAATGGAAATAAGACTAGCTCAGGCGATGGTAGCTTATCTCTGAGAAGATATGTGGTTGGTACATGCCTATGAACTATGTTACAATGAGGCTCAAAGGCCTATTTGTTATTGAGAAACAATGGAAAACCCTAAACATCCAAAAACCTAACCCTAGGAGATGAAGCGCAAAAAATGTGGGCCCTGTTAACCCTATGGTGCAACACCGCTATTTTTGAAGGTTAAAAGAAGGAGATGATCTATTTTGCTGTCATGCAAAGGTTCCCACACAGTCCATCACCCCACTTTCCTCACTCTTCCACTCCCATTCCTTAGCATTCATATCCTAACCCAGCCCTCACATCTTAACAAAACCCACTTTCGCCTTGGCCTTACGAAAATTAACCTATTTTTGCCCTGAAAACCTTACATTGTCGCGCATACGCGTCCTTTGCACATTGCTCGAGGACATCCCATACCTCTGTGCCCCCCTGTCGTCGATCTTCCCATTGATCAGATAGTCCGCACTTCACCCGACCGACGAGACATGCTCGATCAATCATCACCGTTAGATCCTTCCCACCATATCTAATGGCTGTCATGCATATTGCGCAGTCAACAAGTGAGAGGGATACCTGCCCAATAAAAGCAGTTTCCTCTCTCTCCTCCACTGCTACGTGGAGTGCGATGAATGGCATAGTCTAGACTTCGACTTTTACTGCTTACTGCTTGATGATCGCTCGATAGAAACCATTTTCCTTGAAATGAAACTGCTCACGAGCATTATCTTTCGAGCACCTCCTCCGCCCAATAGCTGTTCAATCTTCTCATCTGAGATCTGACGGCTCGGACTTATTCCACTCCTGCCACAACTTCAGGCCTCCTGTGTTCAATCTCCTCTGTCCATTTCTCTCGATCCAACGACCCTCGTTCACCATCACCGTAGTTCACCCTCTGTCGCCTGACCACCATCCCGACAATCGATCCATCCATCCAACGGGCCATATGCCCCCATACCCCACTTCCCATCAGTCACCTGGGGAGTAAAGTTGTTGGCTCTGTCAGTGTTTTTGATAGTCGGACAGCTAAACTGAAGTAATTGAATCCATGGCCAAAAGGGGAAAAACAACAACACGATGCAGCTGAATTAACAGAAATGATCGTGGAACATCACAACACGTGCAAGCCACCTGACAGTGTGGGGAAATGACTAGAATTTGGTTACTGCGTTTGTTAGAAACAGAGCCCCTGTGCTCATGCCTGTCTAATTATGGAAGCAAGTAGTTAGAAGCTAGAGGGGATAGATTAAGACATTTCGAGCCCTAGAGAGCCCGAGAGCATTGTAAAAGCCTATAAATGGCTAAAAGTTAGAGGAAACAAGGGTTCAACTTTTGGAGACTGTGGATACTCTGCTCCTCTCAGCGTCTCATCTCCATTCTAGTAATACAAGCTTCTTTTGTTGTTACTTGTTCAATTGTCATCTTCTCCTCTATTCTAAGCTTGCATTTGAATATGCTATTCATGTTTTCTTCTGTGTCTAATGCCAGATAACTGTCATCTTATCTCTGCATTGATAAATTAGATTTGCAAGCTTCATTTACTTTATGTAGCTAGCCATTCATATATGTTTATGTATGCATCTACTGGTATAGTCAATATTCTCCATCTATCCATTCAATCTATAAAATATTGAGCATTAGTGGTCTAAAGCCTTGTCAAGTTGAGGGTGTTCATGCATGTCTGGAGTGAAAACAGAGTTGAAATAGTCATCTGACTTGATCCAAACCCCAATCCATTCCAATAGTTCAGAGAACAATATTGAAGATTTATATGTTACCAAGCATCTCCGAGCTACAACCTAGGAGAGTTTCCTAGCGTGATAACAGGCCCCGTTTGGGTAAATTGGTACATCAAATTCCCGGGGTCGTAACATTGGCAGACGATCTTCATTTTGGTATCATAATACCCCGTTTCGAAGATCTCAAAGAGAAGACCAAAAAACCCTTAGTTAATTGTTTAGAGCATTTTTGGTCTCTCCATTTTCCCTAAAAATGTCGTTTATGGCCTCAAAACAGCTCCTGAAGTTCAGGACCCAAAAATTGCCAAAATTAGTAAACTCTGCTACAATTAAGGAAACCAAAAAACTGAAAGAGACAGTGTTGGGGGTCCAAGTGGAATAGGTAGGTGGCCACCAATATCCACCTGGATCAACCATACCATTTGCATCTACTCAAGTAGATTCGAATCACGTCAAGTCTAAATCTGACAGGGCTAACAACTTCATTGAGCACATTCAACACATCTGCCAGTAGGTCCATGATATATTGGATAAAGATAATGTCAATTATAAGTAGCACCATGATCAGCATCGAGTGTTCCACGTGTTCCATGTGGGCGATAAATTTTGGCTACATTTGTAGAAGGAGCACCGCATTGGACCCCATCGCAAGCTTAACCCACTCCGATATGGGCCATACACCATCACCAAGGATGTAGGGGACAATTCCTTCAAGCTCAAAATTCCACCATTCCTTGGTCTGCACCCATTGTTCAATGTAAATTGCCTTCGACCATACTTTCCACCATTGTTAAATACATATGGCATTGCAAAACATATCACACAATCAGAGCTAAACTCGGACTAGATGGAATAGCCCACAACTGTTCAGATCATGGACACGTAAAACAAGAACACTCACCAACAAAGGATCTAGCTATATCGAGTTGTCAAAGAAGGCCAACTCCTTCAAGAGGGAAAGTGGTTCACTAGGGACGAGATTCAACAAAACTTTTCTCACCTCATGGAGGCTATGCATGTAATGGATACCATTGCCTCCTAAGGAGAGAGGACTAATCCAAGTGGATATTGGTGGCCTTCCAACTGTTCCCCCTAGACCTCAATTTGGTTCCATCTGTTTTCTTGTTTATTGGAGCATTTACTCTTTTTAACATGTTTTTCAGGTCCTGAGCTTCCATAGCAGTTTTTACCCCTTAAACGACATTTTTAGGTCCATAGTAGGGTAATAGCCATCGGTTAAGGCCTAGCAAAAATCCTGTAGTATTCGGAGAGACCTTTCCAACAAGGAATCGTATGTTCTAAACAGAGATAATATGACCAAGTTACGACCCTGGGAAGTTCACTGCCCAACTAACCCCAATGGGGCCCACAAACTCTTGGTGTTTAATCTCTTGGGGTTATGGTTTTGGTTGTTTAGAGATTTCCCTTTTTTTTCAATAATAAATAGGCCCTTGAGACTCATTGTAACACAGTTTAGAGGCATGTAGCCACCACATATCTTCTAAGAGATAAGCTACCATCACCTGAGCTAGTTTATTTCCATTATGTTTGTAAGCATATTTCAATATTTTGATATTAATGAAATGAAGTGTTATTTTTGTTGCATCTCTGTATTTATGTTTATATTTGTACTTTTTTGTGTTCCTGTTTAAGTTCATATCAAGCATAGAATCATGGAGAGGGCATGCACCAAGATGAATGAGTTGGAGGGTACCGGGCCTAGAAAGGTGCATTTTTATTTGAATTATAAGAAGGATATTGTGCACTTAGAATGCTCTACTAATAAGACCAAGGGCCTTGGGGCCTTCTCTGGTTGATAAAAGAAGGCTACTTTGGGCCATTCTCATCCCCATGGTACAAAACCTTTACGCCTAGAAGAGAGGGGAATTTGTCTATTGCATGGTTCTTCTCACAAATAGAGAAGACCTCTAAGGTGTTCAGTGGGCATTCATTTATGGGGTGCCTCTTAGTGCATCTATGGAAAAAGATGGCTAGTGCCATTTTTGCTTCATCTTGACTCCTTTTAATCTCCATAGTATCTATCTAGAAGGAAATTGTATGCAACATTTCACTCTTAAAGACTTCCAACATACTTCGTATATTATGTTTAATAGTAGTTGTGGAGGGAGAAGAGTTAACTGAGATTTGACTAGACCTACGTTTCCTCCTATCATCCCTAGAATGCTTCTTGAATATTGTCTTAATGTCATCATAAGTCAGTTGGTAAATATCTCCCTCAGATAACATCTTGAGGGACTCCATTATCTCCTCGCTAATTCCTTGGAGAAGTACAACATTGAGTGGTTCAAGATCAATGGTATAGTTAGCCCTGCTATAACGATGCTGGAACCTTTCCTCTTAGTCTTCTAAGGACTCAAATGGTTGTAAGGTCATCCTAAACATTTATTCTTTTGTATCCTTTGACATATAATAGTCCTTGTTCTTCTCATTAAAGGCTTGCTACATTTGTGCCTAGGTAGTGATGTTTCCTCCACGTAGAGTCATAAACCGACACAATGCTACAACATTGAGGGAGGAGGGGAGTAGCTTCAACTTATGTTCAACAGAGGTATAGTCATAGGTCCTACAAACTACAATAAACTCAAATATGAATGTGCCAGGGTCCTTAGAGGCTAGGCCATGGAAATGTGGAAGAGCAGTAGGGTTTTTATTCTTCATCATGGCCTCGCCATTGATCTATCGGATTAGAAAGAACTCATTTTTCCTATTTTCAACCATGTATTGGATAGGTGATATAAGCTCCTCCTCCACTATGGGTTCTTCAAAGATTTTAGGTTTCTCACCTAGAGGACTCTGTAGCTCCCCTATTTTCAGAGAGGGAATTTCATTGTCACCAAAGAAGAAGGATGGTTGATTGCGTGAAGGGGTGGTGCTTTTTGGTAGAAATTTCCATTGATTATCCATAATCTTATGAGGCATGAAAGACGCAGTCTTGTTTTTCTATGTTTTCATGTTTTTTTTATCCTTTTCAAAATATCAACGCTGGTGCAGAACAAATGATAAAAAAATAGAAAGAAACGTAACCTCTAAGTAGAAACAACACCTTCTTGGACACCTCCCCGACATTGGCACCAGAATTTGATGAGCCCTAGTATCACAACAAGGTTGTTGTGACTACCAAGGTTGCGAACATTAACTATGAACCTGAGGTTTATACAAACTTAAGAGGTGAATACGTTTTATGGAAAGTAGGTTAAGTTCCACTCATGCCACCTTCAGGCAATGGACCAGATCAAGGAATACAAATATTATTCTTTTAGCCAACTCAAGGAAGGGAATTTCATGAAAAATAAAGTTCTACTCTAACTGCAGGAATGAAAAACAATTGATATACTTATAGAAATGGAAAGTTCCATTCATCAAATATAAAGTTTAACCCTAGTTTCAAGGATATAAAGGCTATGTTAATTGCAGGAATGAAAAGTTGTTTTCTATCTGCGTAATTTAAAACCTGTGCTACTTACTAAAATATAAATCATTAGTCTAACTGCAGAATGTGAAAAGTTTCTTTTAAAGGAAACTAATCTTATGGATGAACAACACTTTGTAATTGAAATCCTAAGAGCATGAATTCAAAGAGATAGACTTGATCTACTTTGCATTCGAAAATCACCCTCTTAATCATTCTGTTTAAAGGGACATGGATGGAGTAACAAAACTCATGAATTTCATAAGGGAATCATCATTATCATTTTATTTACAAATTTTTCACTTAATCATAATTGCATAATTGTATTTGCAGTGATAAAAATGAAAGTTCAAAATGGTCTTGGGTCCTCCTCAATCATGGATTCAGAGCCTATGAGTCATTATTAAAGCCTAGGAGACAAAAACCAAGATTTTGGAGAAAATATGGTCAAGTTTAGGGACTGCTACAAGATTATTATAGGATGCTACAGGATTACTAAAGGATGCTACATGATTAGTACAAGATGCTACAAGATTGCCCAAGTTTGCTACATGATTGATTCCATGAGCATCTTCAGGTGGAGAACATGGTTTAAAGGTGGGAAAGGTTAGGTAAGGGTATGTTAGGTTCGTGTGAGGATTTTTCCAAGCCTAGTACCTCTCATAGACTCATATTGCACAAAAACAAATCCACTTGGTGCCCCTCAAATAACCCAAAAATGAGATCTTTGTATAATTTTTTTTAGGGAAATGCGGGATGACAATGAAGGAGATGATGATTACAAGGGGAATGTAGGATGAGTGTGCAACCTTGAAATCTACTGATAGTACTTGTATACCAATAAAAACCCATTTTATTCTACTTAAAATGATGACCAAATTATAGCAAAATAATCTAAGTAGGAAAGGATGAGTCAAATTGTATGAATTCAAACAAAGAAGAATCTTATTTCATTAAGAACTAATTAAACTTACAAAATGTATCTAACCTTCATACATAAAAACTCGTGAAAGATGATTTTAACTCCTAGATTGCAGAAACAGAGCATGTGAGAGACAATGAGCTAAAGCCTAGAAAATTGCAAAGGAAAGAAACTACATTTTTTTGTCTTGCTACTATAGACTCTTCAACCACACTTCCCACAATAGGGGTGGTAAGTAGGCGTGCAACCACAATTGTGTAGCAAATAAACTTCTACTCAAACAAGGAAGGAAATGTTGCTACTAAAATAATACATAAATAAGATACATAAAGAGGTATCTGAGCCTTTGGGTTGGGCCCTAATCCTTGGGGACTTGGTCCTTTGAATCGAAATCAGATGTATGGCAACAATATGCTTCTCATTAACGTAAAATAAAGTTTAGGTACATCATTCGCATGAAAATAGTAATGACAGTCTTGAGTTCATAGCGCTTGATAGCTCTTCACTGCTCAAAAAATTGAATCCTAATGAGCCCTTAGGCCTATTTATTTATACAAAGAGGAATGAGGGGGAAACTCCTTCGAAAGAGGACTTCTTCCCTCCAAAACTTCGAAAAATGTTGATCTGGTTCCCTTAGATCCTCGCATTCACTTGAGTTCATTGGCTGCTAGTAGAGCTCGAGCTATAGATGAGTGATTCTAGGGATCACTTAAAGTGAAAGGAGAGAAAATATAGCAGACAAGCCCCATACACTTCCTCTATATGCCTCCAGTGTGCCTCTACATCATAAATGTAATAAAAATGCTCTTTTTCCCTAACATTAACCACATTAGGTCACGAAGCATGAAAAACATCATTTAGTCTTCCTATTAAACACATTATGGCCAAAAAGATGTTAATTAATATTATGAAAGAGGAATTTATAGGTTGGAGGATGTTGCATTTTCCTTATAATATACCTATTGATGAGACCCATCACTAGTGACAATACATAATGGTTCTCAGAATCCTTGCTACTCAACTCCGATACATCTTGGTCCCCTCCCTGTTGTAGCATTGTCCACTTTATGTATTTATCCTCATAGCTCCCGACAGGGTAGTACTACTCCTTGATGGCATCTAGTAACAAGTTCGAAGTGGGTGTGGATGAAAATAGTGAGTTCGCACTTTGATCCTTCTGCTCACAGTAGGTTCCCCACTAGTCCTTGACGTGGGGGGCTGCTTTGAGAAGTGCAAAAGTGATCTTATCCTGGCTGGAAAAATTATGAACGGAAAAATATCCTTCTAGAAGATTTAACCATTTATCTATAGTATCTACATCTATCTGACCCTCAAATATGGGAATGTCAAAATTAACTTGTACCATAAAGGGTGTGGAATTTCTAGAGTAGTTGTCGGAAGTACATGCATCACCCTTGGGTAGCCGCTGAAGGATCTAGACAAAATTGTCGATCATTGCGTTCCTTTGTCGCTCGAGGGCTTCTTCGAGCAAGATTTTGATAGCATCTCCTACCCCCTCGTCTTTCTTTTCATTCACCATGGGAGGCCATCGAGATTTTCCAGGCTGGTCTTGCAAAGGTTCCACTAGTTCAAGCCCTAACTCCTTATGTCTCGACCTCGTTGGGGACATGCAAAGAGAAACAAAGAGAGAGAAGATCGCTCCGATACCACTGATCCCAATTTAAACAGGAACCCAACAAATTACAGATATAACCATAAATACAAAGATGTAGTAGAAATAACACTTCATTTCATTAATATCAAATACTGAAATATGCTTACAAACAGAATGGAAATAAGACTAGCTTAAGCGATGGTAGCTTATCTCTGAGAAGATATGTGGAGGCTACATGCCTGTGAACTATGTTACAATGAGGCTCAAAGGCCTATTTATTATTGAGAAACAATGGAAAACCCTAAACATCCAAGAACCTAACCCTAGGAGATGAAGTGCCAAAAATATGGGCCCCATTTGGGTAAATTGGTACATCAACTTCTCGGGGTCATAACTTTGGCATACGATCTCCGTTTTGGTATCATAATACCTAGTTTCAAAGATCTCGAAGAGATGACCAAAAGAAACTTAGTAAGCCAATTTCGGGCATTTCTAGTCTCTCCGTTTTCCATAAAAATGCTGTTTAGGGCCTCAAAACAGATCTAGAAGCTAAGGACCCAACAAAACTGCCAAAAATAGTAAATTGTGCTATAATTAAGGAAACCAGAAAACCAAAAGAGACAGTGTTGGGGATCCAAGTGGAATAGGCAGGTGGCCACCAATATCCACCTGGATCAACCATACCATTTGCATATACTCAAGTAGATTCGAATCACGTCCAGTCTAAATCTGCGAGGGCTAGCAACTTTATTGAGGACATTCAACACATCCGCCAGTAGGTCCATGATTTATTAGATAGAGATAATGTTAATTATAAGCAACACCATGATCAGCATCAAGTGTTCCACATGTTCTAGGTGGGTGATAAATTTTGGCTACATTTGTAGAAGGAGCGCCTCATTGGACCCCACCAAAAGCTTCACCCACTCCAATATGGGCCATACACCATCACCAAGGATGTAGGGGACAATTCCTTCAAGCCCAACATTCCACCATTCCTTGGTCTGCACCTAGTGTTCCATGTAAACCGCCTTCAGCCATACTTTCCACCATTGTTGGATACATGTGACATTGCAAAACAAATCACACAATCAGAGCTAAACTCGGACTGCATGGAATAGGACGCAACTGATCAGATCATGGACACATAGAACAAGAACACTCGCCAACAAAGGATCCAACTATATCGAGTTGTCAAAGAATGTCAACTCCTTCAGGAGGGAAAGTGGTTCACTAGGGACAAGATTCAACAAAAATTTCCTCACCTCATGGAGGCTATGCATGCAATGGAGACCATTGCCTCCTAAGGAGAGAGGACTGATCGAAGTGGATATTGGTGGCTTCCCACTTGTACCCCATAGACCTTAATTCAGTTCCATCTGTTTCCTTGTTTATTGGAGCATTTACTCTTTTTAACATGTTTTCGAGTCCTGAACTTCCAGAGCAGTTTTGACCCCCTAAACGATGTTTTTAGGTCTATAGTAGGACAATAGCCGCGTGTTAGGGCTTGCCACAAATTTTGTATTATTCGGAGAGACCTTTCGAACAAGGTATTGTATGTTCTAAATAGAGATAATATGACCAAGTTATGCCTCTGTGAAGTTAGCTACCCAACTAACCCCAACGGGGCCCACAAACTCTTGGTGTTCAATCTCTTGGGGCTATGGTTTTGGTTGTTTAGAGATTTCCATTTTTTTTAAATAATAAATAGGCCCTTGAACCTCATTGTAACACAATTTAGAGGCATGTAGCTGCCACATATCTTCTAAGAGATAAGCTACCATCGTCTAAGCTAGTTTATTTCCATTATGTTTGTAAGCATATTTCAATATTTTGATATTAATGAAATGAAGTGTCATTTTTGTTGCATCTCTGTATTTATGGTTGTATCTGTACTTTTTTGTGTTCCTGTTTAAGTTCATATCAAACATAGAATCAAGGAGAGGGCATGCACCAAGATGAATGAGTTGGAGGGTACCGGGCCTAGAAATGTGCATTTTTATTTGAATTATAAGAAGGATATTGTGCAGCTGGAATGCTCTACTGATAAGGCTGAGGGCCTTGGGGCCTTCTTTGGTTGATGAAAGAACGCTACTATGGGCCATTCTCATCCCCATGGTACAAAACCTTTATGCCTAGAAGAGAGGGGAATTTGTCTATTGCATGGTTCTACTCACAAATAGAGAAGACCTCTATGGTGTTCAATGGTTGTTCATTTATGGGGTGCCTCTTAGTGAATCTAGGTAAAAAGATGGCTATTACCATTTTTGCTTCATCTTGATTCCTTTTAATATCCATAGTATCTATCTAGAAGGAAATTCTATGCAACATTTCACTCTTAAAGTCTTCCAACATACTTCGTATATTATGTTTAATAGTAGTTGTGGAGGGATAAGAGTTATCCTAGATTTGACTAGACCTACCTTTCTTCGTATCATCCTTAGAATGCTTCTTGAATATTGTCTTATTGTCATCATAAGTCAGTTGGTAAATATCTCCCTCAGATAACATCTTGAGGGTCTCCATTATCTCCTCGTTAATTCCTTAGTGAAGTACAACATTGATTGGTTTAGGATCAAGGGTATAGTTAGCCCTTCTATAACTGTGCTTCAACCTTTCCTCATATTCTTCTAAGGACTCAAATGGTTGTAAGGTAATCCTAAACATTTATTCTTCTGTATCTTTCGACATATAATAGTCCTTGCACTTCTTATTAAAGGCTTTCTACATTTGTGCCTAGGTAGTGATGTTTCCTCCAGGTAGAGTCATAAATCGACACAATGCGACAACATTGAGGGAGGAGGGGAGTAGCTTCAGCTTATGTTCAACATAGGTATAGTCATAGGTCCTACAAACTACAATAAACTCAAATGTGAATGTGCCAGGGTCCTCAGAGGCTAGGCCATAGGAATGTGGAAGAGTAGTAGGGCTTTTATTCTTCATCATGGCCTCGCCATTGGTCTCTCATATAAGAAAGAACTCATTTTTCCTATTTTCAACCATGTATTAGATAGGTGATATAAGCTCCTCCTCCACTATGGGTTCTTCAAAGATTTTAGGTTGCTCACCTAGAGGATTCTCTAACTACCCTATGGTCAGAGAGGGAATTTCATTGTCACCAAAGAAGAAGGATGGTTGATTGCATGAAGGGGTGGGGCTTTTTGGTAGAAATTTCCATTGATTATCCCTACTCTTATGAGGCATGAAAGACCTAGTCTTGTTTTCTATGTTTTCTATGTTTTCATGTTTTTTTTATGCTTTTCAAAATAGCAATGCTGGTGCAAAACAAATGATAAAAAAATAGAAATAAATGTAACCTCTAAGTCGAAATAACACCTACTTGGACACCTCCCCAACATTGGCACTAGAAAGTGATGAGCCGTAGTATCACAAAAAGGTTGTTGTGACTCTTAAGGTTGCGAACATTGACTATCAACCTGAGGTTTGTACAAACTTAAGAGGTGAATATGTTGTATGGAAAGTAGGTTAAGTTCTACTCATGCCACCTTCAAGCAATGGACCAGATCAAGGAATACAAATATTACTCTTTTAGCCAACTCAAGGAAGGGAATTGCATGAAAAATAAATTTATACTCTAACTGAAAGAATGAAAAACAATTGATATACTTGTAGAAATGGAAGTGCCATTCATCAAATATAAAGTTTAACCCTAGTTTCAAGGATATAAAGGCTATGTTAATTGTAGAAATTTCCCATTGTAGATCAACAGTTTATGCAATATACTAAAGCAAAATACAAGATCTACTTCTACAACAAACTTGCGGAAGCTTAATCGAATTTGAGCAAGATCAAATGGAACACATATAACTGATAATGAGAAATCAATCACACATGAACACAGAAGAATACTCTGGGGAAAGACTCAGCGAAAAAACCCTAATCTCTGTATTATCATGTAAGTGGAAATATGTTCAGATTACACAAAGCATTAGCTCACAAGCTATCCTGCTCTCAGTACAATCCAACAATATAGCTCACAGACTAAATAGACATAAGATATGCCTTCCGTCAGCCCTCCCAGCCTCCTCTTTCCTTGTGCAGATTTCCTTGGGGTCCAATGCTGCCACTTGTGTGAATTGGCCTCATCACACACTCATCAAACCCAAAAGTAACTGCGCAATCTCCAAGGAATGAATTCCTTCTACATGCAAGAGATATCCTCCATGGAATATTCCTACAACTGATAGTACACTGTCCCATCATTTGATCTCAACTGGGTCTCTGTCTGAACTGACATGCATGAGTTATTTATGAGAGAATATTCATTTATTTGAATTGCAGTAGTTACATGCATGCATGCATTAACTAACTAAACTCACAATTAGTTCAAAAAACTATTTGAACTAATCTAACTAGACTTAACTCAGTTAACTGAGCTAACTAATTACAACTCAAAGCACAACTCATCCTAATCTCCTTTAATCAAGGGATAACTTCCTCAATCAATGGAGAAACTGTTGCATGTCTTCACATAGACTTCATGGTTGATTTTATACAGCTAATTAACTCAATATGAATTAATTAATTATTTTACAAACAACTACTAAGATCAAATTCGAATTTTAATTCACAATTTTAGTTTAGGGACTAATTAAAATTGGAATGTATCCCAAAATACTATTTATAGCAGTGGTAATTTTAGCACTTCTATTTTTAGCATTTCTTGTTGCTATTTTCAACACTCCCTCTGAACAATAAAGGGATTATTAGTAACCCCAATCCTGTCTTTGTGGAACTCGAACTTGCATTTTGACAATGCCTTAGTCAAAATATCTATATCCTGTTCCTCGGTTGAATCATACAGCAACAACATGATCCTCTTGACCACACATTCTCAAAGATGGTGATACTGGATATCAATGTGCTTGGACCTGTCATGAAAAACTAGATTCTCGAAGAGTTCGATACAACTATGATTATCACAGTAGATCACAATTGGATCCATCCTCTGACCAAACAATCCCACTAGAATCTTCCGCATCAAAATGGCCTCGCATGCTGCCTGACTAGTAGCCATGTAGTCAGCCTCTACTTAGCTAAGTGCAACTGACCTCTATTTCCTGCTATACTAGGAAACTGCAGCTAAACCAAGGTTGAAGATTCCTCCAGAAGTGTTGTTCCGGTCTGATGGACTCCCTACCCAATCCACATCTGTGAAGCCCTGAAGCTTCACTCCTTCTGTCTGTCTGTACCACAATCAATACTGAGATGTGCCTCCGAGGTATCTCAGCACATGCTTCGCTGCCTTCCAAAAAAACTTGGGAGGCTGAACCATAGCTTGAATCAGCTGGTTCACTGCAAAGCATAAGTCTGGTGGTGTGTTCACTAGATACACAAGTGAACCCACAAGTTGTTGATAAACAGTAGTAGCTACTACCTCACCTAAAGTAGCATCCTCCTTCCTCCAGTTCCTAGCTAGAGGAGTTTGCATGGGCTTGCACTTCTCCATGTGAAAGCGCCTGAGTATCTCATTGGCATCCTTGCCTTGAGACACAAATACTTCCCCATATTTCTTCCACACTTCCATGCCTAGAAAGTAGTGCATAAGAACCATGTCTTTCATCTCAAACTCTCTTACAAGGTCCTCCTTGCAAGACTTGATCAACTGATCATCACCTGTCAAAATGAGATCATTGACATAAAGAACAATGATCAATGATTTACCTTCTACCACGATGTGGTAAAGGTTTGCATGTGCTTCACTCTTGGTGAAGCCCAACCTGGTGAAATAGTTGTCGATCCTGGTGTACCAAGCACGGGGTGCTTGCTTCAGCCCATACAAATCCCTCTTGAGTCGGCACACATGAGACTCATGATCGAAGGTCTCAAAACCTTCTGGCTACTCAATATCCACCTCTTCCTCAATCTTCCCATTGAGGAACATTGTCTTCATGTCCATCTCATGGATCTTCCAACCCATATGAGTTGATAGTGCCAACATCGATATGATAGATGAGTACCTTGCTATAGGAGCAAAGGTCTCATTGTAGTCTATCCCCTCGACTTGTGAGAAACCACGGGCAACAAACCTTGCCTTATGTTTCTCAACACTGCCATCAGCTGCCTGCTTTACCTTGTAAGGCCATCTGGAACTCACCACTAACTTGTCCTGAGGTCTTGGGACAACATCCCACACATTGTTCCGAATGATGGAGTCATACTCCTCTACCATGGAATCAACCTAGACTGGTTGCTGTGCTACCTCCTCAAATGAAGAAGGTTTGGACTCTACACACTCCCCAACCAGGGCCATGTAATGAGTGTATCGCTCGGGCGACCTCCTCTATCTGCGCTAAGAAGATGGTTGTCCCACATTCTCATGCGCATCCAACATCAACCTGTCAGCTTCCCTTAAGCATTTCTACCCATCTCTGGAAGACTCAACATGAGTGGATGTATCCACTCCTCGATCCTTTGAATGCAGCTGCTCCGCATCAATCTGAGGGTCCTCCTCCTTAGGGACTGAAAGTTCCTCCTCTACATGCAACTTGAGCTCCCTCTCAAGTGATACTCGCATGGCTTTCTGCTTGTCAAACTTTAGATTTTTGCGTACCACTGTCCTCTGATTGGTAGGTAGGTACACCTGATAGTTGTGGGGTGTATTAGTGTACCCCAAAAGTATCCCCAACTCAACTGTTGGATCTAGCTTCCTCGAGGCATCTTTGGTCACACAGAAATAAACCGATATCCAAAGATCCTAAAGTGACTCACATCTGGTCGCTTCTTGGAAAAGGCCTCCATAGGTGTATTAATCCCCAGTATATGACGTGGGATTCTGTTCTACAAGTATACTTCTATATTGCATGCCTCAGCCGACAAATGAAGTGGTAGGCTTTGGTCATGCAACATCGCTCGAGTTGCTCGCACAATCGATCTGTTCTTCCTTTCGGCCACCCCATTCTGCTGTGGGTTATGGGGTGTCGTCAACTCTCATTTAATTCCTTCTACAACGCAGAAGTCCTTAAACTGTTAGGAGACATACTCTCTGCCACTGTCGCTACACAAGTCTTTTATTTTCTTTCTAGATTCTTTCTCTGCCAAGGCTTTAAACTCACAAAACCTCAAGAAGGTCTGATCCTTATTTTGCATAAAGTAGATCCAACATCTACGAGAAAAATCATTAATAAAAATAACATAGTACCTTTGTTTAGCGGTGGAGTCTATAGAGAATGGTCCACAAATATCTGTGTGAACTCACTCCAGGATTGCTCCAGCTCTACTGTCTCGATCCTGAAAGGAATATTTTACATACCTACCCAATGTACAACCTTTGCATGTATCTGTCTGCTCCAGTTTTCCCTTGGGTAGTCCAATACAAATCTATTGCATGATATTCAAGGCCCCGTGGTGCAAGTGGCCCAATCTTCTGTGCCATATCTCACCAACATCTTCGCTTTGCACCACCTCTGCTTTGGAACTCAATGCAGCGCAATCATCTATCTCTAGCTTGTAGAGATTATTTACTCGAATCCCAATCCTCTTGGTCTATCCAGTACTGATATGCCTTAGGAATACCCTTCCTTTACTAAAGACTACATCATAGCCCTTATCTTCTAGCATAGCAATAGACACAAGATTCTTCTTCAGACCTGGTACATACTTTACATCAGTCAAGGTGAGGGGATCTCCATGCTCCCTCTGAAACACAACCATACATTCACCTGAAACATGGTACTTTCCATCATTGCCCATCTTGATCCGCATCTGGAGAACCTTCTCCTCCAGGGTGCTGAAAATATTCTTGTCACCGAACATGTGGAAAGAGTCTCCACTACCCAGGTACCAAACACATCCGACCATGGATGAAACCATGGATGTGATAAGAGAGAAATCCAACTCGAACTGTGAGGCTAGTGCATCACCGTCTAATTGCTTCGAGGATCCCTTCTTGGATTTCTTCTGTTGACAATTCGTAGCATAATGGCCCACCTCATGACAATGAAAGCATCGCACTTTCAATTTGTCAAACTTCTTCCCACCATGGGAAGAACTGGATTTGGGATGGGATGCCTTCCCTTTCCCCTTCCTCGCCTTACTCGCTAAGGCTATATTTTCCTCATCATCTTGCTTTGATGAGGATCCATCTCTAGTGCTTCTTCTTATCTCCTCTTGCATCAGATCTGACCAAAGTCATTCCCAATCTGGTAGTTTTTCTCTTCCATTAACCGAGTCTTGGTAGCTATGCCAGCTCTTAGGAAGATCGAGGAGAGCAAGACTCACCATGTCATCATCGATTGTCATGATCCCTACAATTCCAAGCTCATCCCTGCAGGTGGTGAGCTTGTTCAGATATGTATAGATCATGTCACCCTTTTCACACTTGATTTTCCAAAGCTTATCTTTCAGCGCCAACGTCCTCTGATCACTGCTATTCTGATAAGATCTTTCAATGTTTTCCACATTGAAAATGGTGTCTCCTTCCCGTGGAGGCTCGAGACAATGTGGTCTCGAACTCCCTCTAGGAGGGTTCTCCTCGTTCTAGCCACACATTTCTTCCATTCCGCCAATTTTGTATCATTAGCCACTGCGGGCTTGAGGACTTCTTGATCAATGAAGTTCTTAAGACTGTTTTCGTTTAATACTGCTTCCATGCGATCCTTCCAAGATATATAATTCGAGCTGCCATCAAGGGCATACTCGAGTCCTAAACTGTTGAATGCCATTGGTGAAATTGAGATGTGATAAGAACTCAATTTCTATAATCAGGAACTCTAAACTTTGAACTTCTCTGTTCTTGTATATTGTTCTCCGCTTTGATCACCTTTTCTTTGATACCATGTAGAAATTTCCCACTGTAGATCAACATATTATGCAATATACTAAAGAAAAATACAAGATCTACTTCTACAACAAACTGGTGGAAGCTTAATCAAATTAAGAAAGATCAAATAGAACACATATAACCGAGAATGAGAAAGAAATCACACATGAAAACAGAAGAATACTCTGGGGAAAGCCTCAGCTAAAAGAACCACGATCTTTTTATTATCATACAAGTGGAAATATGTTTAGATTACACAAAGCATCATCTCACAAGCTATACTTCTCTCAGTACAATCCAACAATACAACTCACAGACTGAATAGACACAAGATATGCCTTCACTCAGCCCTCCAAGCATCCTATTTCCTTGTGCAGTTTTCCTTGGGGTCTAATGCTGCCACTTGTGTGAATCGGCCTCATCACACACTCATCAAACCCAAAAGTAACTGCGCAATCTCCAAGGATGAATTCCTTCTGCATGTAATAGATATCCTCCATGGAATATTCCTACAACTGATAGTACACTGTCCCATCATCTGATCTCAACTGGGTCTCTGGCTGAACTGACATGCATGAGTTATTTATGAGAGAATATTCAGTTATCTGAAGTGTAGCAGTTACATGCATGCATGCATTAACTAACCGAACTCACAATTAGTTCAACAAACTATTTGAACTAATCTAACTAAACTTAACTCAGTTAACTGAGCAAACTAATGACAACTCAAAGAATAACTCATCCTAATCTCCTTTAATCAAGGGATAAATTCCTCAATCAATGGAGAAACTGTTGCATGTCTTCACGTAGACTTCATGTTTGATTTTCTACAACTAATTGACTCAAGATGAATTAATTAATTATTTTACAAACAGCTGCTAAGATCAAATTCGAATTTTAATTCACAGTTTTAGTTTAGGGACTAACTAAAATTGGAATGTATCCCGAAATGCTATTTATAGTAGTGCTAATTTTAGCACTTCTATTTTTAGAATTTATTGTTGCTATTTTCAACATTAATTGCAGGAATGAAAAGTTTTTTTCTATCTGCATAATCTAAAACTTGTGCTACTTACAACAATGTAAATCATTAGTCTAATTGCAGAATGTGAAAAGTTTCTTTTAAAGGAAACTAATCTTATGCAATAACAACACTTTGTAATTGAAATCCTAAGAGCATGAATTCAAAGAGATAGACTTGATCTACTTTACATTCGAAAATCACCCACTTAATCATTTTGTTTAAAGGGACATGGATGGAGTAACAAAACTCAGTTGAATTTCATAAGGGAGTCATCATTTTCATTCTATTTATATATTTGTCACCCGATCATAATTGCATAATTGCATTTGCAGTGATAAAAATGAAAGTTCAAAATCGTCTTGGGTCCTCCTCAATCATGGATTTAGAGCGTATGCGTCATTATTAAAGCCTAACAAACAAAAACCAAGATTTTGGAGAAAATATGGTCAAGTTTAGGGACTGCTACAAGATTATTATAGGATGCTGCAGGATTACTAAAGGATGCTACATGATTGCTACAAGATGCTATAAGATTCCCCAAGTTTGCTACAGGATTGATTCCATGAGCATCTTGAGGTGGAAAACGTAGTTTAAAGGTGGGAAAGGTTAGGTAAGGGTATATGAGGCTTGTGTGTGGATTTTTCCAAGCCTAGTACCTCTCACAGACCCATATTGCACAAAAATAAATCCACTTGGTGCCCCTCAAATAACCCAAAAATAAGATCTCTGTATATTTTTTTTTAGGGAAATGTGGGATGACAATGAAGGAGTTGATGATGACAAGGGGAATGTAGGATGAGTGTGCAACCTTGAAATCTACTAATAGTACTTGTATACCAATAAAAACCCATTTTGTTCCACTTAAAATAATGACGAAATTATAGAAAAATAATCTAAGTAGGAAAGGATGAGTCAAATTGTATGAATTCAAACAAAGAAGGATCTTATTTCATTAAGAACAAAAAGTTACAAAATGTATCTAACCTTCATACATGAAAACTCGTGAAAGATGATTTTAACTCCTAGATTGCAGAAACAGAGCATGTGAGAGACAATGAGCTAAAGCCTAGAAAATTGCAAAGGAAAGAAACGCCATTTTTTGTCTTGTTACTAAAGACTCTTCAACCACACTTCCCACAATAGGGGTGGTAAGTAGGCGTGCAACCACAATTTTGTAGAAAATAAAATTCTACTCAAATAAGGAAGGAAATGTTGCTACTAAAATAATGCATAAATAAGATACATAAAGAGGTATCCGAGCCTTTGGGTTGGGCCCTAACCGAACGGGACTCAGTCCTTTGAATTGAAATCAAATGTATGACAAGAATATGCTTCTCATAAACATAAAATAAAGTTTAGGTACATCATTCGCATGAAAATAGTAATGACAACCTCGAGTTCATAGTGCTTGATAGCTCTTCACTGCTCAAAAAATCAAATCCTAATGAGCCCTTAGGCCTTTTTATTTATACAGAGAGGAATGAGGGGAACCTCCTTCGAAAGAGGACTTCTTCGCTCCAAAACTTTGAAAAATGTTGATCTGGTTCCCTTAGATCCTCACATTCACTTGAGTTCATTGGCTGCTAGTAGACCTCGAGCTATAAATGAGTGATTCTAGGGACCACTTTGAGTCAAAGGAGAGAAAATATAGTAGACAAGCCCCCTACACTTCCTCTATTTGCCTCCAATGTGCCTCTGCATCATAGATGTAATAAAAATGCTCTTTTTCCTGCACATTAACCACATTAGGCCATGAAGCATGACAAACATCATTTAGTTTTCCTATTAAACACATTATGGCTAAAAATATGTTAATTAATATTAGAAAAGAGGAATTTATAGGTTGGAGGATGTTGAATTTTCCTTATAATATACATATTGATGAGACCCATCACTAGCCACTCCTCGTCTGTACCTCTATTTACTCTCTCATTTTCTCTACTTCCACGGTGAACTGAACTCGCGTCAATCTATTTACTCCCATTTGGCATGGTGTGGTTTGTTTATATCCCTCCGTTGAATATAAAATCTATCATAGTTCTCTTGAATATGTCTTGACCATCAGAATACCTGGTCCCATTGGGCAAAAATCCCATTCTGCTACTTGTCTCACCCACTCTCAGTGATGATGGGAAATATTCCTATTCTCGAAGACTAGTCATGCTAGTGGAACTTCTTCGCATTTCAGGATATCTCTGCCCCCTATACAATATATCCTATAGCCCTGAATGAACTGCATCCCCCAACACTAGTCTCTTTCTAATCATACTCTGCTTGTTTTCCTCTAAGTCCTCATATCACTTATTGTACACTTCTTTGTATGTCCACCACTCTCTCCACCCCTTGTATTTTATTTGTATCAATCCATCCTTATTTTAGCCCCTTGGTTCACCATGCTGCACAGGGCTTTAGCTTCTCATGGTTTCAAATTTCAGTGACATTATTCCCTTGTTGCACAATAGCATTTTAATCCAAGTTGAAAATTTTCCTATATTTTTTCCTTGTTGTTGCAAGAATAACTCACTCTCGGCTGCACTAAAATATTGGGTGTATTATACTAAAAAATCTACTATACAACATTATAGTATTCTATTTAACCTAAAACCAACTACTCTAGAAATATAATCTTATAGTATTCACTCAATGTGGTAGCTCGGGCATCCAACGATAAAGGTTCTAGTTCGGGTATCAGTTCTCGTCACAGAGCTTGAAATTGAAGCCACTCCCACAATATTATGTTGAACTCCATGAAGAAGATCCCATGAAAATTAGAACACAACTATCTACATAACCATGCTTCTCGAGAAGCACTTTGGCTCCTAGTCTATTATACCGCAAACTCGTATCCCCTCTAGTCAAACCATTTCTCAATCTCTTCTTCATTGGGCCTCCACATCCCCTTTTCCACCACAATCTTTAGGACCTACCAATGAAACCATTTTATGGGGCTTATGAGGGAAAATAGCCAGCGTTCAAGAGTTTTCCAACAAAACGCTCATTGACATCGACATTGTCAATGTCCACAGGTATACAAGGTCTCACCCAATGTAGAAAATGGGTTTGAAAAGCCTTTAAAGGTTAAGAAAGGTGATAGGGGAGTAAGAAGAAATCCTATCTCACAAAGACCCAACCAAATCTATCGCAACTACTATATGTTGCAAATAATCCCATGGCATAAACACACATCCCCATCCCTTACCATACACATCAAAGTGTTCATAAATTATATTCAATATCGGTTACCGATATCACAAAGTTACATAGGGGAATCCCTCTTTGATAGTTCTCTCCGATTATATGCATTAAAAGTTATAGAGGGGAATCCCTCTTTGATAGTTCTCTTTGATTATATGCATTAAAAAAAATGTTTGTTCTTTACAATAACATAGCTATATACAAAAGAAAAATAAATTACATAAAAAATAATTAAATCCTTGAGAGGACTCAAATTCCATCTATAACATTTACCATGGAAACACAACATTACACATGACAAATAATATCTCTAAAACCAAAAGTTTTAACAAGCTCATATATTCATATTTACTAGTGATGGAGAATTATACATAAGTCATGATTCCGACAACAAAGTCAGAAAATAGATCTCCATAACATGCATCTAAACAATGCCTCCAGGTACAAAGTACCACAATATCTACAACAATACACAATTCGGAGGCTTCAATACATTTATCTCCATAAGGTTCACTAATAGGACACTGATAGTTTAATATTAGATAGAAACGATAGTACAAGAAAAGCACACACAGTAAAGTGGAGCACTTAAAATGTAGAAGTCTATGAAAAAGAACATAACCAAGAATGGAATAGGTAACCCTTGATTGACAACAATCATTCTTTTATAGTGGAAGTCGTTCGAATCCGACTTAGGAAATCTTACGCTACCTTAGCCTAGTAGCTCACCTACTTGAGTTGTCCTCATACGTTCAACATTAATGGTTCGTCGCACCATCCCTTAATGAATCTACCACCTTAGCCCATGTCTAACTACCTTGTATTGCTAGAAGATACTCTGTCAGCTGGAAAATAAAGCAAATACGACAGTCCTTGTCACACATCTCTGTCGAGCCTCTGCATAACTCATTGTAACCATCCCCTTATTATGTCTATCGACAAAAAAATTCAAAAAATTTCGCCTTATTCCTTCTTTGCGCCAACATAATTCTTGTTTGTCCACACGGACGAGGCCCTATAATTTTCCATCCTAAATGAAAGGAGATGTACTTAAAGCGATGTTGGAATATAATATAGACACCAAAACTAGGCATTCATATTGTTCATCTTTATATTGATAATATTATATATGTTGTAATACATATTGGATACTTAAATTTGCATCCTATTTAATATTGAAAGTAATTTGTGAGAGGTTTTTTTTTATATAATATTATATATGTTGTAAGATATGGAAGGTGTATTAACATGTTCTCAATATAGAGGATAATTTCACATTATATTTTAAATCAAATTAAGAAAGAATATCACTTCAATAACGACATGAAAAATAGATAATTTGATTATTAAAAATATAATTATAAATAAGAAATATATTCAATATAAATAATAAGAATAAAATAACATGCATTTTATCATATAAATTAAAAAAATAATTTAAATTTTAAATTAATATATTCCATAACTTCAATTTCAATTTAATTACTAAATATATATGATCCTAATAGTTACAATAATCTCCCTTGATCACGGTGGCAATACGAGGAGACATGTATTACATCATTTCGTGGAGGGGGGACTCCGGCTTCGTCTAGTTTGCTTTGCATCATTGTGTTTTATACTCTCTTTGCTAGTTTGTTTTGCATCATTGTGTTTTATACTCTCTTTGCTCAATTTGTTTGATTAAATTATTACACTTTGAATCCTCCACTCTAGTATATCAAACTATGAGTTTGTGATATGACTCATTCTTACTAATTGAGACTCTAGGTCCTCTCTATTAACATCATCTCAACACTTCCATCTCAACTCTTACCCAATGTCACCTTGTCAACATCCACCTTCGTCTTATCTCTTAGCCAAGTTGTCTCCCCTACATTTCACTCGTTTTTTCCTTTATCCTCTTCTCCCTCCCGAGCTTACCAACCACGCCCCATCAAAGACAAAGGAGTCACCATGACTTCATTCTCACTTAGTAGCACAGCATAATCATGCCCTCCGACCGTATACTAATAGAAGTTGACTACACATCCTTAGAGCCCATGCCTAATAGGGATGAGTATATGATGCAACGTTTATAGTTATTTTGGAAAGTCACTATTTGGCTAGGACAAGGTCGCTTGATTATCTATTAATTCCAAGTGGGAGAAATCCCACGATCTTTTTAGAATAAGAGCATATATTGACCAGTTGAGTTTTCATCCATAATATATTAACACCCTTGGCCAAATCATTCGTATGACCCTTTCCCAAGCCTGAGCGCTTAACCACAAAATGATCGTGGGAAATATTGTTGCGTTCATTTAGGGGTATCGGCATACTATATTAAAGAATATATCAGCAAATAGAAAAGCTCATGAGACCTAAACTTGAAACACTGCGTCTATATATATGTATATGTATATGTATATATATATTTTGATTAAGTTAGTAGGGCAAAACTGAATAGTTTTTATCTAAAACAAATAAGAATGAGGTAGGCTCCTAGCTTATGCATATAAATCAAAATTCACTTGGTAATTATGCTTTCGGAAAATATATAATTTAGATAAATATAAATAATAAAATAATATGGTAAACTGTTCATTTGTGAAATGATGGTCTAAGTGGATTGTTTTGGATTCAAGATAATGCAGAATAATGGAACTTTGAGTTTTTTCTAATTTTATTGTATAAGTGTTGTCAATAAAAAGAGGAGTTGAATTTATTTGTTTTTCTTACAAATTTTCCATAATTTTCCTTAACCACACAATTTTTTTTGTTGCTTCAACAGGTGCCACATATTATGCCTCACTTATAAATTTTGCTAGAACTGTTTGTTTC
This sequence comes from Pinus tabuliformis, assembly GCA_031772625.1. Taxonomy (NCBI): domain Eukaryota; kingdom Viridiplantae; phylum Streptophyta; class Pinopsida; order Pinales; family Pinaceae; genus Pinus; species Pinus tabuliformis. Next base: position 576,356,935 of record CM062818.1, read on the forward strand.
CCTGACCTCCAGGGCACAACTCCTAATCCAAAACTCATAACATAATCTGAAATATATATTCCAGTTTCTTAATTTTCATTAAAATCCGAATCAAAATATCTAATCAAGCTAAAATCGCCCACTAATATATACTTAAGTACAGTCTTTAGAACCCTTTTTGCTATGTTTACTACAACAGTGCATGGGCCGCCAGACTGGGCATTTAGTTGGCTCAGCTCATGATCTCTGTAATATTATTCGAGTTTTTAAATATAATAAGAAAAAAGCATGCGTGTATTATTCCTTAAAATTATTATACCATATGCGAATCAAACATGATTGCCGTCTTTTGTTGCAGATATATTTTATTTAATGGACTATGCCCATACTCCTAAATGGGCGCAAAGGTATTTCCAGTTTACTCATGATCATTTTCATTGTCTGCTATAAATGATCATGAGGAGTAAACTGGAAATACCTTTGCGCCCATTTAGGGGTAGGGGCATAGTCCATTAAATAAAATATATCTGCAGCGAAAGATGGCAATCATGTTTGATTCGCATATGGTATAATAATTTCAAGGAATACTACACGCACGCTGTTTTCTTATTATACTTTAAAACTCGAATAATATTACAGAGATCATGAGCTGAGCCAACAAAATGCCCAGTCTGGCGGCCCATACACTGTTGTAGTGCTGAACAAAGCTCACCATCGTTTTTCTTATTTTTGTCCTTATTTACACATAAGAATAATTTCATTATTCTTCTCCTCATTATTGACTTTATACAAAGTATTACAACATTAACTTACTCGTATGTTCAAACAAACTAGGAAAATAAGTAAATTAATGCTTATATCAAATAAATATATAGAGCTATGGATAACTAGTTCAACTTTCGCTGGCTTCCCTTCACGTTGTTGAAAAGACACAATAAGGAAGTATATCCGTTTTCCAAGAACATCCAATAGAATCTTCGATGTTGTAAAAAAATTGCTTTTTCTAGATTTAGATTTGGACTGCATTTAGAATTTTAATATATAGTTTGTAAAATAATGAGTTTGTGAATATGGTTAATTAGTTAGTGAATATGAAGCATTCGAATTGTGTTACGCATTTAAGTTTAAATAGTCATAACCATTTAACTTATTTGTTAAATTGGGTTGTTTCTCAGTGGATGTCCTTTTAAATATTAATTCAGTTCTTGGATGTAGTTTGCTTGATAGACGACGCAGGAAGGCATGGTACATTACTATTCAAGTCTAGTTGACCCCATATATATGTAGATGGCTTCATCTTTGTATAGTTGTATTAATTTGATTTAAAAATTTTATAGAGATGAAGAATTTAGAGATAAATAAATTTATGAATGAGAAATTTAGAGTTATAAAATTTTAGATTTTTTGGATAATGGTTGTGTTAATATAAAAATGGTAGAATAGATATAGCTATTAAATTGTGAATAAAATATATTAACTCATTTCTTGCATGTAGTTTACTTGATAGACGGCATAGGAAGGCATGGTACATTACTATTCAAGTCTGGTTGAGCACATATATATGACTTTATTTTCTGTTTATAAGAAGGTTGTATTAATTTGATTTACAAATTTTTATAGAGATGGAGAATTTAGAGATAAATAAATTTATGAATGAGAAATTTAGAATTATAAAATTTTAGACTTTTTGGATAATGGTTGTGTTAATATAAAAATAGTAGAATAGATATAGCTATTAAATTGTGAATAAAATATATTAACTATAATATCTAATTAGTTGGAGTGATTTTTTCATACTTAGTGATATCTAACAACTTTTTAAAATTTACAAATGGATTTTCCATATACAAACAAAATTTAGGTTAAAATGACCAATAATAACAATATTCATAATCAACAATATGATTGCAAATACTACAAGTAGAAGTTAATGATTTGAAAAATCACCCGTAATGAATATTTATCTCATTCTTTGTGAGGTTAGGTCTTCATGAGATATGGTCATTGGAAGAAATGATTCCCTTGAAATTTAAGGCATTTGTTATTAGCAATGGTTGTCTTTCAGTGCAAGTACGTTATTTCTTCTTCTAAAAACACCACTTTGTAGAAGTACATATGAAGCAACAATAATCAACTAGAATACATGGGTACCTAACCATTGCAACCATGCATATCCTTTAAGTACATGCTTAATTCAACCTTTTCATGAAATCCCTTTAGTTTGCAATCAATTTCATAAACATTCCAAGAGATGACTAGTCCCACTAATGCACCCACTCTCAAATACTACCTATCCCTTTAGTATTATCTCATTATAGTACATTTAAAAACTAGTATATAGATTTGAAGTCCCATAAGGTCTCCCCATGTCAACAATCAACATATGATCAAGTCATAGAAGATTCAACTAGCACAAAACTAACTACTCCAAGATCTAATAACTCATTATAGAGGTGAACAAAATTCTCATATAGGGAAATGTAACAGGTAGTCATTTCATGGATTGAATTCAATTAGGTCATATGGATGTGCACTAATTACTCTTATGCTAAAGAAAGATTGGATGGTCATTTCAACCTATGCACTCAATCAAGAAGACATACATTAAAATGTTTTAGTGAAGATGCACTCACTTATTCATAATGCAAATGAAACCTCTTAGTTTGGATGGACCGTCCGCTTCTTATTTTAGACAAATCATCCATTCAGCTTAGATACACCAAGAAAGATATCATATTGGAAACACCAAACAACTTATCCATTTCATCTCAAAATCACCAAGAAAGTTACCAACTAATACAAACCAATCAATCTATCCATTTAACCTTGGAAACAAAAATAAAGAACCAACTTTTACACGAAAGGAAATTTATCTATTTAATCTTAAACACATCAAGTGATTCTCATGCCACTGAAATCACAATCAGTGAATATTTTGACACTACCATTTGTGGGTTTTAACTTTTTTCAACTAGTCACAGCAAATAAACTCTTAATAAAGAAAAAGATATGATGGTACACAAAAATTTACACAACGATTTTATGTGAAACCCAAAATTGGGTAAACCAACATATTTTTTTCATTATATTTTCTGTATATTATTGCAAGAAATATACATTCTATTGCATATGAAACACTAATCAAACCATAGATCCATAGCCAAAACTACAAAACCACGGGAAAAACAACCATGTGCCACAATTGTTTTTTAAAAAAAACCATAAGTTGAAGAACGCTAAAAAATGAACACAAAAACACACCCAAAAAAAATATTTCGAGGAACTTCCTTGAACTCTTTCCAAAGGAGCTCACTCCCATTTGCATACTTCCCAACTAGAGCTAGATAAACAACCACCCCAAAAACCCACTTTGTTCTAGTACATATAAGTTGTGAAAAACTACAACACATGCCCAACATTATTCACAGTTTCACAAATAGCAGTGGATTTATATATTGTTCTCCATTCATGAATCCAATACATATGGGAAAAAAATAAACACCTTATCTATATATATCCAAACATTTTATAAAAATAGTAATAAAAAATCTGTGCTCTTTTGCAAGTCATTATTTTTTATTACACCAAAAAAACTATGATGTTTCCATTTCTCTACTTTTTATTCTGCATTAATGTATAAATTGTATATCCATACCATCGCACTAACTCAACCATATAACTACCATCCACCCAAACATTCGAATGCATGTATAATCATATTGTTCCTTGTTGGCATCTTTGACAATGGCCTACAATGGTACTATCTTCACGTATATTGCACTCGAAGTAGACAAGTTTTTTTCTTATCTAGGATGGTTTACATATCAATGTTTTTCTTTCTCTAACTCATAATAGATTTAAAATGACCTACATACGAAAACATACTATTGAACTTCCATACACCACAAAATGCTACGGTGACACCACACTATCTTAAGCCCCCCATTGTGGTATAAGAATTTCCTATAGCAACCAATCATTCCATCAAACTTAATCTAAAAAATAACAATTTAATGAACAATGACCAATCTAAAAGGGCATGCCATATACGCTAGAAGACGACCAAGTAAGCAAGTTGCTGTCTGGCAAAGGATTTCGTACATACCCTTTGGAAGCTAGTAGAAATATGTGTTAAACTCACAAATAGATATTGGAATGTAAATAGATTAGAAGCTCTCGAGACGTCGCTCAACTTGTCACCATTGAATAGAGGTTCTAACAATAAACAATTTTCTAGAAAAATCTACGACTAATGACTTTCTAGAAAAATATGGACGGATACGGATAACTTTGTAGAAATATCTAAAAGCTAACTACCAAAATAGCTCAATTAGCACGAGGAATTATATTTTAATAATGTTTCTTAATCTTAATTGTTACGTTTCGTAACACTTGCAATTTCTAAGTGTAGTTTTTGAAACTCACGAGAAAATATTTCTGTTGGTTTGGTGAAGATATTTGCTAAGCCAATAAAACTAAAAAGATATATTACGATTCGTAAGAATATCATGAATGAAATTATAGAAAGTTCCAAGGTGATTTCTTTTCAATGAAATATATGGTTTTTTTTAATGATACAATTGCTTAACCATTATTAAAAAAATAGAATTTTGCTCCTTCCGTGTAATATCCTTCGAGAGTCATCTTAGAAATATTGCATGCCATGACGCTATCGTATCTAGTACATATTATACTTATGGCATGATGCTATTGTTTCTTAGGAGCATGTGAAATCAAATTTATACTCAACTGAAAAGTATATCACAAGGTTATTTTCCTATTACCATTGTTATTAGAAAAGCGACTATTTATGTAGACAATAAATGTGTTTAGATAATCTTCGGCAAAATCACATAATCAAGTTATGGATCACAGAAGTCTAAATTCCTTAATAAATGTGTTGTTTTCAAAAATTGTCTACAACATTCTATAATTAGTTGTATTTTCAATATACCTCAAAATTATATTTGTAACATTGTGAGACTCCATAAATATGTAAATGAGACTAAGTGCACACATAACATTAGGTCTGTATGTAATAATTTACATGAAACTACTTAAAAGTGTCCCATAAAATGTTGAATCCACTGCTCATCCAATATCTTGCTTTCTTGATTTTCTTCTTCTTACAATCAATGTTTCTACTAGTTTTCATTTATTGATCGAGGAGGATCTTGACATTTTGCAAGGAGCACCATGTTAAAAACAAGCTCATTTGAAGGCTAGGTTATGGGTATTTGAAATTTGAATGTAAATGTGCTCATATTTTTATTTTTATTTTTTTTTTACGAGAAATTGATTTGTGAGAGGATTTCCATAAAGTCAATTTCTAAATTCATGATGAAGTTGGGAGTCTTAAGGGATCTTCTCTCATCCATTGAGTTTTGGATAAGGTCCTTGATAGGTGGATTTGAGAGATTTACTCCACATAAATGTCATGGAGCATATTTTAAGAGATTTATAGATTTATTTTCTACTTGGAGTAGGGGATCTAAGGAGATATTCACTCCCCTTGTTTTGGGATCCTGAAAGCTATATAAAACCCTTCTATGTAATTTGTGTTGGAGGAGTGTCTTGGAGGAGAGAGCTTGAGAGAATTTTTGAGAAGTCTTTGAGAGATTCATTTTGGGGATGCCTTGGAAAAATTGGAGAGCTCAAGAAATATTTCGGTGGATTTGTTGTTATGTACAAGTCTTGAACTTCTTTGTGTAAAAGACAACTCTAGGTTTGTCCACCCTTTTGTAAAAGAGCATTGTACATCTTCCTCATTTCAGAAAGACAATAAAAACAATTCGACATGTTGATGGCAAATTAGGAGACGTAGCCCAGTGGAGGGGGTGAAATCTATTATCAACATTGATCTTTTCATGTTTTGTTTCTTCATGGTTTGATCAAGTTCTTTTACATAAATTTTAAGTTACAAGTTTATGACGAAATGAACATGTTTATGGATTAATTGTAACTTAATCTTACAAGAGAATCTAGTCATTCAAAATATCTTCTTTATAAGTGTTTAAGTCCTCCCAAGTATTCAAATCACATGGTATCAGAGGAGTTCATTGTCTTTCTTAGTGTGTATATTTGTTAGGTTTAATTGAAGCAAGGTGAAGAAATAGTTGAAAGCATTGGAAGATGAGAAGAAAGAGCTTCAAGATAGACTTCAAACAATGGAGTTACAATTACAAGCTTCAAAAGAGGCCCTAGAAAAGTGTCAAAATTCTAAGATGAATGAGGTTAGAAACACTTGTACACATTCAGTTTCCTCTCAAGAAGATGTTTGTTTTGGTTCCTTTGAGAAGCACACTTGAGTAATTGGGTCAAAATTTTTATTGAAAATGGGTTACGAAGGGAAAGGATTTGGAAGCCATGCCTAAGGTATGATAGAACCTGGTTCAAGATTTCCCTCAATATGTTGGAATTGGATATGGCAAATAAGGGGTTGGAGAGAGTTCCAATACTTTTGAAGCAAATGATGTTAAGGAACTTCTACATCATTAGGATCACATCATTAAAGTTGTGACAAAGATAATCATCAACGTATAGATATGATTGTACAAAAGTTTCTTTTGATTATAAAAATCATGTTAATGTCATGCGTAAATTTTGGCATATGATTCCAAGTTCATTTGTGGCATATATAATCGTAAAGTTTCAAAGTGTTAGAGGAGAATGTCTTCATACAGGAAATTTTTGAAGGAAAAGCAACAAAAGTGCTAATCTCCAAATCATAACGAAGTTAATGGTGAAAGAAAGTCCAAACGTTGTTGCACACATTTTCATCAAAGTGGTAATTTGTAATGTTGATGCAGGAGCATCAATCCACCCCACGTCAAATTCAATTTTTCAAACCTTCGAGAAGTTGACGTGACCTAAAAGACAATATTTTTGTTAAATCGATAAAATTTGTTGTAATTTGGTTGCGTGGTAGTATTCAAAAAGTGTGAGGTGGTATCTCGCGTGGACAAAAACTAGTAAATGGTATTTCTAAAATTCACACTATTAACCTTAGAGGTCGACATGTAGCACAGGAAAACTACTTTTCTCGCACACTCTCGATCTGATATCGGTCGTGCAAGATTTCACGTAAGATTGTGCGTCATCCGTTGGATCAAGTGGGATTGATCGACAGTGGAGATCGAGCGAGCAAGTTATATTGCGGTTGCGGTTTTTATTTTGTTGTGAATTCCGTTGATTGAAATGCTTCTGATATATACGTGGGCCCATAACCCACAGGTCCATGCGTGAGTTATGTAAAGATGTAGTTTTGCTACATCAAAGTGGTATCAGAGCAGGGAAATGTTTCTTGCGAGAAAGAGTTTGCGTGCAAAAGAAGGACGTAAAATTATGTTGAATATTGGAGAGTTTGTGGTCTTTATATTGTCATATAGGTAGCGGCAGAAGAAAGCGAGAAGATTGCAACAGATTAGAGCCATGAGTGCTCAAATGGTTCCAGGGAGAGAACTAGAGAGATGCTGAAAGACTGAGCTCAGAGGAGAGAAGCTTGGTGAGGTATCGGGTAGCAAGGACGACTTGTTACTGTAAAGGTTTGGTTGCAGCTCACGGAAAGATCATAAAGGAAATTCCACAGAGGATGTGGGTAGAATTGCTAAGGGATGAAGAAGGCATATGACCAGGAGGTCATAAAATTTTTGTACCCTGGGAGTCTGCTGCAGGAGCATCAACCCACCCCATGTCAAATTCAATTTTTCAAACCTTCGAGAAGTTGGCGTGGCCTAAAAGACAATATTTTCGTTAAATCTATAAAGTTTTTTGTAATTTGGTTGCATGGAAGTATTCAGAAAGTGGGAAGTGGTATCTCGCATGGACAAAAATTGGTAAATGGTATTTCTAAAATTCACGCGATTAACCTTAGCAGTCGACATATAGCATGGGAAAACTACTTTTCTTGGGCGCTTTCAATCTGATATTAGTCATGCAAGATTTCACGTGAGATTTCGCGATATCCATTAGTTCGAGTGGGATTGATCGACGGTGGAGATTGGCCGAGCAAGTTATATTGCAGTTGCGGTTTTTATTTTGTTGTGAAGTCCACTGATTTAAATTCTTCCAATGTATACGTGGGCCCATAACCCACAGGTCCATGTGTGAATTATGTAAAGATGCAGTTTTGCTGCATCAAATGTCTCTTGCTAAATCATTTTGGATCATAATTTATTTCTACATTTTGGGGGCCAATTTTGGTAAAGATGGGGCCCATTTGATTTTTGATAGAAGCCTTGGGAGTTAGAGTGAAGTTCATTTTATTTCATTTTGTTTTGTTAATGATATGTGGGGACCACCCACGTAAGAAATACACACTCCCCAAGCTAATCATTCGAAATGCATGAGAGGGACGAAAATGCGGGAAGAAAGGCTCCATGAAAGTTATAAAAGGAAGGCAACACACTTCATTTGGCAGTATTGGCTTATCGAATTTGATTCTGTTGCTCAAGCTATTTAGCCGAGTCACTTGTTGTTTAACAATAATTTTCCAAGTGGAGAACTCACCCTTTGTTCAGAGGACTTCAAGTGGCACCCTAGAGAGGTTCATCCATTATTATCCAAAGGAGATTTGTAGAGAAATTTCGAGCATTTGTATTCAGTTTTCCCCAGCAGTGTGTATTTCTGGAGGACGCAATAATGGATCTAGTGTGGCCATTGTAGCATTCTTCTGGAGGGGTATTTCGAGGAGAAATTAGGATAATAATGCCCAATAGATTTGTTGGCTATTGGATAAGTTTGAGAGCTAGAAGTGGTATCAATATTCAGGAGTAATTTTGCAGACTTTGTTTCCAGCACAGAAAAAGGAACTGGGTATATGTCGGAGATACAATTTTAGCCATTGGGGCTATTGCTTACCAAGAGAAATAAGGGAAGTATTGGTGGAGTTGATTGCTACATTGCAAGAGTGTATGGGGAGGATTTTGTTGGTGGTTTTAAATACAACGTGCTTCAAAACCTATTGGAAAGCGTAGGGGTTTTGGGGGTCGATTTTGGAACGTCAAAACTAGGCCAAATAATTTCTTGGTTTTTGCATAATTTTCTGAGCACCGTAGGTGGGGTTTTCAGCCATGTCTTTGCAGCAAACAATGCATAATTGCTAGGGACTGCGCAGTGACTTTGGGGGGTTGATTTTGGGACGTCAAAATTAGGCCAAATATTTTATGGGTTTTTCCTAAGGAGCCCAGATATAAATTTATAGAATTTTTTGAGCACTAGATGTGTGGTTTTCAACCATATCTTTGCAGTAGATAGTGCAAAATTGCCAGGGACTACGTAGTACAACAATTGGTCAGTTGGTTGTAGCTCTGAATTGTCATTGCTTCACCTAGGCTTTGCTCCACTTTCCTTTGATGCAATACCAGGTGCATTCCTTCCATATTTTGTACTATTGCGCTAGTTTATAATAAAATGGCTCAGTTGCTTCCACATTTCCGATAGTTATGGTCGTTTTCTAATCGTTTTAAAATTTATGCGGTCAAAATTTTTATTTGCTTACATATCATTGTTTTACCTATTTTGGAACATTACAATGGTATCAGAGCTATAATCTTGGCTCAACCTATGGGAAAACCTTCGTTCTATGAAAAGATCAGAATAAAACCTAAGAAATCATGGGATCCAAAGAAAGGTTAGAATCAAACAACATGGAAGTAACTTGGAATGAGGTGATTAAGATGCAACAACTGATGATTGATGTTTGGAAGAAGTTGATTCATTCCAAAATTGGGAATAGATACATGATTGCAACTTATGTGGAGTTATTGGGAGAAAATTGGAGGGTATACCAATCATTGGGTCATGGAATTCAGGTGTCTCTCTCTTTTTGGGAGTTTTGTGAACTAAGAGGCATGCACAAACCAATGGAGATTCAGTGGGATTTTGTTGGGATGATAAGGAGGATTAACGAAGAAGATGAGAGAGTAGTTCAAGGGGCCATGGTTGGCAGGGAGATAGTTGAGCATACACTTGTTGATGAGATACCATCCGTTGTTGAGGTATTCATTAATGAGGTATCTTGGCTTGTGACCGAGTTCTCAGGTGATATTAACACACCACATGTTGATGAGGTGCCAAGATACATATCGATTGTTGATGAAGAGCCAATAGGTATAGAGGCATTTGGATCTATGATAGAGTTGTGGGATGATAGTCACCTACAACTAACTGGTGAGCATGTCTTCCATGATGGGTTGTCTATGTGGGAGAAGTTGGAGGCTCATGTTGAGCCCATGATGGAGGAGGATGTGAATCCATCCTTTGGGCTAGTCACTGATGAGGGGCAACATAGATACCACACATTGGGATTTCAGCATAATTCGCTTCAGAGGCGCACTAACAAAATCTGCAGTGTTATCATCCCATCCCTACACATTGGATTGAGAGTGGCGAAGTTATCCAGACATGCCAGAGGGTATGACTAGGTTAGCAACATTGTTAGGTCCTCTATTGCCATTGGAGAGAAAGAGAGACAAATATACTTAGTCAAATCTCATGTGTTGACCTAGGTAGCGGGATGAGACAATTGGAGTTGCACAGGACGCAACATCTACATGTTGGGGTTGTTCTATGTGTAGGAGTTCGTGTATTCGATCCCTCTCTTGGGGTTGAATGGAAAGAGATTATATTTTGGTACCCTATGGAGTGGGCTATGAAGATGGTGGTGGACCTATGTGTAGCTCAGCAAGAGATTCAATGCACTGGGATATCGAAAGCACAGATTAGCATTTAGATCGCAGTGGGACTGCCTATCATTTCCAAGGTATGTTGGTTGACTATGATGTGGATGGTAACATTGACCTAGTAGTTGAGTCTGCACATTTGCTAGGGGAGTCTCAGTCGGCACCATGGCCAACTGGTTTATGGACATACTCCTTTGGTTGTCTTGGTATGACGATTATACATAGGATCACGGGGTGATCAACATACTTCGACAGAAGTTTGTTCGAGGAGGTGGCATTGGCAGGCCACCGGAAAGTTCCTTATATGGAGCTAAGAACTCTTCACTTTTGTGTGGGGCACAGAGGATGTAGAGGAACATAACAGTGGGGAAGTCACTATTGACACATAGGGAGATTCGCTTGGATCCTTCAGGGAGTATTTGGAGTGAATATCCATTCATCAACGAGTATAGTGATGCAGTGGTGGAGGTGATGATATCAATAAGGTGTTGGCCAAAATGTAGAGACACAACTATAGGCCATCATATCTGAGTATGTGTGGGAGCATCTAGCACTAAGTAGTGGACTACAGGTGGACATGGAGGTACATGGTGGTGTACCATATTTTGTTGGGTTGCATTGTGGAGTAGGAGTGCCTTACATTACATTGATTACATGTGGGGAGAGGCTGGTTCCTTGACACAAAAAAGATGCAAGATGATACAAGATGATATAGCTATAGTCGAAGGAATCCAGTGATGTACAGGGACAGGCTGCAGAATATTGTTGCATGTCAAAGATTATGGTGATACTTAGTGTTATGTAGTGACATATGATGCAACACAACGAGCTATTAGAGCATTGCCTCCAAGAAGACTTCTGGACTGGGGCATTGGGTGTACCATTGGATGTAGCTAACTTAGGATCGATGAGGACATTGTTGAGCCTCTGCGGACACCATGTTTAGTAGAGATGGGGATTTGCGAAGGTTATCAATAGATCTGATGTGGAGAGAGTGCCGTATGTAGGAATACTCACGAGAATTCCGACAGAATTTTGATCATATCCTTTAGGACAATCATGCCCATCATCCTCCAGTCTTGTTTACAGTTACATAGTGTTTGTTTATTGCCCCTTGACATTCTCCATTTGGGCTACAGGGCTTGGGAGGCTCACCCTAGGCAGTTGGATGAGACACCTCATGTCATGGGCTGAGGGGAGACTCTCCAGTTGAGACACTTCGTAGGTGCATGAGTTTATGGTTATAAGCTTACAGATGGAATGGTTGATTGTCAAGGTAGCATATGTTCCACCCCTAGGTTCACACTTAGGGAGGTGATCGAGAGGGAGTTACATGCTTCCTTTTCACCTAGACAACTCAAGGTGTTAGGTGAGCATGAGATGAGGAGGACGGTAGTCCTTGTTGGAAGGATCGTGCCTAGACTTCTGACATTACCCGAGCACATCTTCAGGAGCTGGGATAGCAAATCACGTTGTGTGATTTGGCAAGCAAAGAAAAAATGGATATTCGCAACATAGGTTCTTGATGCTCGGTGATTACCTATTAGATACCTACAAGAGGCAGTGACAGGGCACAGAGGGGTCCCAACAGCTAGAAGTATATCACAGTGGAATGCAAAGAGTATTGGGGGTTGTGGACCTCCAGTATGGTTATGGGATTTAGGGATCTAATGGATTGGTGGGATACTCCATTCCTCAGTAAGCATGGTCAAGATAACAAGCAGATTGATTCATTCACAAGAATACACATGAGGGAACACCGAAGCCCTCACCATAGGATGAGGAAAATTGTTGCTAGGAATTGGGGCTAGCCATGGAGTGATAGGCACTTAACTATTTAGTTGCTTTGGAAATATTGGCCTAGCCTTGATCATCATATATATTATGGCCGAGAGTTATGGGAGAGGAGGCTCTGGTACAAGCATGTTGGCATTCAATCATGAACAAAGTGTCACTATGTCAACATGATATGTTCCTTCTATGACGAGCAAGGGATTATACCATAACATGGTTGAGCAGTTCAGCTACCCATAGAGGTGAGCTAGTTTATACAATGGAGGGTCACCTAGATCTTCCATTTGGTTTTAGTGATTTATTGATGGTGTCGAGAACTTCACCGGTGTGGCAGGGTGATCGAAAGTAGGAGATTAGGGGAGGCCTGGGTAGAGGAGGCTTCAATCCCACCTGGATTGGATTGCATCTTCATGATTTTACTATTATAGTTCATGAGGTGGACTACTCAGTAGGGAAATTTCATGGGGAGTTGGGAAGAGTTCTCCATTATCATGATGCTCTCCTTATTGCTAGTATGCAGAGGGATTCTTGTACCTGTATATGGTTGGATAGTGGGTGGAGAAAAGTGTGCTTCACATTGATTAGGATGGATTGGGATCCTAGTATCGAGGGATTCCTTCATGATGGGACAATCTTGAGATTGGGGATGACCCAATAGTACATTTGGGACCCTAGTATTATTGGTAGCTACAGTGGTGATCAACAGTTAGAGAGGGCACTTGTTTAGGCATTGCCCGAGGACAAACAATTTTTGGCAGGGAAGACTATAATGTCCCTTCCTAAATTATTTTGGAACAAGATTTATTTCTACATTTTTGAGGCCAATTTTGGTGAAGACAGGGCACATTTGACTTTTGATAGAAGGCTTGGGAGTTAGAGGCAATTTAATTTTAGTTTTTTTTGTTTTGTTAATGATATGTGGGGACCACCCACGTAAGAAATACACACTCCCTAAGACAATGATTCAAAATGCATGAGACGTAAGAAAAGGTGAGAAGAAAGGCTCCATGAAAGTTATAAAAGGAAGGCATCACACTTCATTTGGCATTCTTGGCTTATCGAATTTGATTTTGTTGCTTGAGTTGTTTAGTCGGGTCACCTACCATTTAGAAGGAGTTTTCCAAGCAGAGAACTCACCCTTTCTTTGGGGGACTTCAAGTGCCACCCTAGAGAGGTTCACCCATTATTATTTGAAGGAGATTTGTAAAGATATTTCCAATAGTTGTCTTTAGTTTGCCCCAAGATTGCATATATATGGAGGACACAGTAGTGGATCTAGTGTGCCCATTGTAGAATTCTTCCGAAGGTCTATTTCCGGGTGAAATTAGGAGAAGAAGGACCTATAGATTCATTGGATATTGCATGAGTTTGAGGGCTGAAAGTTACAACAATATTCAATAATACTTTTGTAGACTCTGTCACTAATGCAGAAGAAAGAAATTGGGCATATGTGGGAGATAGAGCTTCAACAATTAGGGCTATTGCTTGCCACGAGAAATAAGGGAAGTATTGGTGGAGCTTATTGGTACATTTCAGCACCGTCTCCAGAGGATTTTGTTGGTGGTTTAACATAGAACATGCTTCGACAGCCAGTGGAAAGCATAGGGGTTTTGGGGGTTGATTTCTAAAGGTCAAAACTAGGCCAAACCATTTCTGGGTTTTCCTATGTTTTTGAAAAAGACCGCATAAATAATTCTGTAGAATGTTCTGAGCATCGGAGGTGTGGTTTTCAAGCACCTTTGTAGTAGACAATGTAGAATTACTGGGGACTGTGCAGTGCCTTTTGGGGGTCGATTTTGGGAGGTCAAAATCAGGCAATTCATTTCTGTGTTTTTGTGGGTTTTGCTTGAGGAGCCTAGATATAAATTTTTAGAATTTTATGAGCACCGAAGGTGGGGTTTTTAGCCATATCTTTGCTGCGGGCAATGCATAATTGTTGGGGACTATGCAATACAATAGTTGGTCAGTGGATTATAGCTCCGGATTGTCGTTGCTTCACCTGGGCTTTGCTCTATTTTCCTTTTAGGTAAGCCCAGGTGCATTCCTTCCATATTTTGTACTTCTGCACCAATTTATAATAAAATGGCTCTGCTGCTTCCATAATTTTGATAGTTATGGCCATTTTGGAATTTCAGTGGTAAAAATTGGTATTTGTTTGCATATCATTGTTTTTCCTATTTTGGAACATTACATCATTTAATTGACAAACGCTCAACGCTTTATACGAAATTTCATTAGCAATATTGGAAGAAGGTTGTGGAAGAACTTGTAAAAAAAGAAAAAGTTAGTCCAACAAAAATCATTCAGAAAATAGAGGTTGATGTAATGCAGTTAAAGACGCATCCATTCAAATCGCTTACTAAGAAATGTTTGGAATTTCTCCATGACTGAAATCTTTAGGTCACTAAGAGAATATTTTAGAACAATGAATGTTATTTATAGTGCTCTTTAAATTTCAATATAGAAAAAGTTGAAAAAGAAATGTTTTAAGAAGCGGATCCGACTTTATGAAACATGGCTATTGATGTCTCTTAATACAAAATATATTTTAGAAAAAGGTTTTCGTGTGTTAATTACAAGCACACAGAAACACGATGGGCAAGTGTGAACTTGGGGATCTTTTTGTGCATTCAATGTTCCGGAAAACGCCAGAGCCTTCGGGTGCATATTTCGAAGGTGTGATCTGCCAAATTGGAGACATGGCTTTTAGAGAAATTTACCTACATCCAAAGCCTGTGAAAATCAACCCTCTCGACACCAAATTCATGTCGAAATCCAAAAACTCTGATTTATGGTTTTATGAGAATTCCTGCATCGATTTTGGCTCATTTGGTGGAATCCAAGACATACGTTCTTGTCAGAGTAACGAAATCGTGTTGTGTAGGGAGATGATGTCGCACGGTGGCTAGCAGTGGGAAATCCCACAAATTATTCAACGGATTCTATTATTCATGGAAGAGGCTACTTTGCAGACAACATCGATGTGCACGGAACGATCCACATATCGGTGAGTTAATGTGGTCAATGGTGGCGATATAACATGGTTTAATCAACGACAATGTTATGGGGATAATACGATGGTTGCATCAAATCTTCAGGAAATATTCAAGGCCTATGAACAGGTACGATAAGATAGGATTCTCTCCCTAATTTCTGCATTCTGTTGAATCTTTCACATCTATCAAATCTCGTCTAAAAATTTATAATCTTCCAAATCTCGAATTTCCAAGAATTGCATGAGGTAGAAGATTCAAATAAGAGTGAATTACAACATTGACTTCAACTATGTATATGGAAATCAGATGGTGAGATTTTTCGGCAAACTGCACGCATGGCATGTTGTGGTCGTTTTACAAATTGCACGTACCACATCTTTGTTGCTTATGCCATGATATAACACAATGATGACATGCAAGATTATCGTGAGTAATTACGTCTAAGGCGTTTCCCTCTGAAATGAATTCCCCCAAATGTCTTTCTGTCCTAATTGTAGTCGTCAGATCTTTTGTTAGACGATTGAACAAAAATCTGTCGTCTAATTTAATAAAAAATATTTTAAAACATTAAAAAACCCTTAAAACTCGTTACCGTATTAGTTATTAGTTAATATATAAGTTATTAGTTAGTAGGATCTAACTATAACCTATGGAACCGTTTACCCTAACCACGTTATCGAACCTATCCTGTGCGAGGATATCTGCGTTTGATGCGGAGGAGGGCGGGGGTGTTGAGGAGGGCGCAGGTGGAGTCGCTCCAGAGGAGGGCGGGGACCTGCAGAGAAGGGTTCATGCAGAGGACGACGTAAAAATGATGACGAGGGCCATAGAGGAGGCTGCATGAGGGCCGCGTAGGCCGTTTTTCCTGCAGCATCATTTTGCCCTCTATCAAAATATGGCGCCCTCTGGTTATGGTGGTAGTTATGAAGTGTTATATATATTCGGGTCACTGTTCTATGTAACCATACGTAATTGCCCATTGTTAAGGAGAACGTTGAAGATTATTCTAAGGTTATTCTGTGCCAAGAATATTCAACGCTGCAAAAGCACCCCAGCTAATATCGATTTTCTCACGCAAGCTATTGGGTTCCTGCGAAAACCTGACTCTCATGGCAATACCGTTGCGTGACCACTTGCGGAATGGTTTATGAGACGTAGGCTTTCTTTCTAGGTGATTCAACTTTCAGGGACATTTCTAGACGTTTCTAGACTACTTCATCTCCGTTAACAGTGTTAATCTAAACTTGTCGTTTAGCAGCAAGGATAAGTAACAAGACTGATTTAGTCAAAGCTTTGGTCAATTTCTCAGTCAATCAAAATGATCGAACCATCTTTGTTTCTTGCTGTAATATTTGAAATTGTCCAACATCCTTCCTTTTTGGTACTAAGAAATTTACACTTCTAGGTACATGCTTCAACTCAGAGAGGAATTTAATCCTCAACCTAAGAGCCAACTCTGGTTCCATTAATGCATTCAAGCCTTCCTTATTCATAACAACATCATAAACCCCTTCTAATATCTGTGTAAAATATGCACTCTTATACATTGCCTTTATAGTAAGTTGTAGAATATTCGCTCAGTAAAATTGTAATTTGGCATGTAACAAACCTAAACCATCGAACAGAGAGTTTGTTACCATTCTGAACTAGCCCAGACCGATGTGTGTAAAATATGCAATCTCTTAGATAGTTTATTCTGGAGATCCTTTAAATTTTATAAGAAGCATTATAAAAGAAAGACATTGACTGAATTTTTTATGTTGTGGGACACTCTCTTGGATGCCTTTACTATTGTTTTATTCAATTTAGTTGAGAAACTTGCAACATGTCACTTAAACAATTAGCGTGCATTGTCTAGCATCCTTCCTTTTTGGTACTAAGAAATTTACACTTCTAGGTACATGCTTCAACTCAGAGAGGAATTAAATCCTCACCTTAAGAGCCAGCTCTACTTCCATTAATGCATTCAAGCCTCCTTTATTCATAACAATATCAAAAACCCCTCCTGATATTCTCAATATTTGTACGTTATTTTCGATGTACCTATGACAACATCACTGGCAGTCAATTCCCTCATATATGGCTCTGCATGTGCTTCAAGGAAAAATAAGCTCCTTCATGTGAACAACTTGGTCATAGACACCACTGAAGCCATCTCTATTATCAACATTTTGCTACTCTGTTTTGAATCCATGACCAAATTGCAAAGGTAGCATCTTCTCATGCCTAAGAAACTGCATAGATTGAAATTGATGGAAGCCATCATTAGCTTACATACATAAACTTGTAGCTAACATACACATTATACAATATCAAACCAAAGCATTCTCTTTAGCTTCTATGGAAAAACCATCAGTAGTCTCAGTACATAATTTCATAACAGGCTTTGTTGTTTTCTTCCAGTAAAAGTTTGTAGTGGGTTGTTGTTTTTCATTCAGTATCTTGGTTCATTTAGCAATTAAAGGTGTTCCTTTCTTGCACTACTTTTGGCTATTGCATATTCCTTTATTATTTTGAGTGACATACTTCATTTTATCCTGTCATCTAGCTTTAACAAGAGCTGTCCTTTCATTGTCCGTGAATATGTCAACTAAAGGCCTGGGTGATTAGGAAGGTCAACAGAATATACTTTCTCTCTTAGAGAATGATATAACAAAAATTCTGCTAGAAAATTCACATGACTAAGTGAAAACTATCTAATTAACAAAAGAACCATTATAGAAAAATTAGGAAATAACGATTTAAAAGAGTTCACGGTGAGGGCTCACACAGTTTTATACAAAAGATGAAAACATTTATCGAAAGATTGAAATAAGTTTCCTTGACATAGTTTGAGATTTAAGAAACAAGATTAAAATTTTTGTAGGATGAAAGAAGGCCATATACGGCTATTTAGTAACCCACAATACTGGAAATCAAGCTTATCGGCTTTCCATAAAATGGAGTTTCTTTCTACATACACCGTCTGTTTCTAAGAAGTCATATAACCCTTTAGGGGTTTACAGAAATACAAACAGAAACCTTAATTTAAAAACCTTTGTCATGGAGTCTCAAGAATGACCACACCTAGGAGTCTGCATGGAGATAAGTGAAATTTTGGGGTAGTTGTGCTGATTCGTGCCCGTTCTGGTGGATGGGTACCAGTAAGATAGTTCCACGTGCATGGAGGAGAAGCAACTTAGTATCAAACAATAAAAACATTTATCCTTAATGTATAATGAATGAATTACAAAAATGTTTAAGCCACAACTCACCTGTACAAATCATCATGGACAAAAGATGAGTCTGGTGAAGGCGCAAGAGCTTGCTGCCAATGGAACACCCAACTTCATACCTGCTTATCAACAAATCCCATGATGTTACTTCAGAGATAGCAATTGTACTGAACTGTGCATGAAGAATAGAGGAAAAATGGAGCTCACCAACTACTGTGAGTTCTATGAGTGCTATTGTCTTTCTCTCCAAAGTTTTAAACTGTAGAAGTAAACTGGAGTGATATGAGGAAAAACCCCGAAGAGAAACCACAAAAACCAGGAGAAGTTGCAGAGAAACATTTCACGGCTACAAAGGATGAGAATGAGGGTTTGGGTGACTAGCAAGGGGGAGGCAGTTACTCTCTAATGCCCTACCCCGCATCTCCACCATCCAAACAGTCGCCCTAGATCCTGACCGTTGATCTGGGGGTAATCCCAAAGCTTCCATCTATTGTGGATCTTTCATGGATCCCAAGGTGAGTGTCTGTCACATGGTGTGAAGTGGAGCAGGTTCTGATGCTTCAAAAAACCTAGGTTATTGTTACCATACACCATAGTCATGCCCAGTTATTTAATTTTCCAACGGACTTTGGAATAGCGTTACAACATGGATAAACATTTAACGTAATCCAATTTTTATATATATTTACCATGTTTGCAATGTATTCATAGGGGTTATATACCATGTATGCAGTGTATTCCTAAGAGCCACGATTAAATTATTTGCTTACAATAATTTAGGTATATATATATATATATTTTAATTCATGTGTGGGGACGTTACACCAAACTGACTGGTGAATCTAATCCATTTGCTAATGGTGTGGGGACATGCTATTTCATGAAGGGCGACAACTTTTAAGTAAGCGACAATGAGAAAATATAGATATTGTGTCTGTGTAACTAATGAAACAAGAACTTGGTGGAAAATTGGTTACGATTTAGTCATCTTATGAAGAGGTTCCTCCATAAAATATTTGTCTGATGCTCCCATGGATAATGTTTATTTAACAAAATCATAAACTGATGAGAAAATGGTTCAAATGTGAATTGTACAGGTGCAAAAAATCAAATAAAATTAAAAAGAGAAAAAATAAAATAAAAATGATGGAAAAACTAGTTGTTAAGGTAAGGTATAAGTCATGAAACCATAATCCAATCATACATACTAGGAGTATGAAAATCAGTCAGATGGGGCAAGGAAGCACGTTTGAATGGCCACTTCAGTAGAAAGACTAGATCTGATTAAAGGACCTACAATAACAACTACATGTATTTATATTATATATGCCAAAAAAGCTTGCTATACAAGCTATATAATTAAACCAGATTCTTCTGTCTAAAAGAGACATGATGTAGAATGTCATTCTTTTCAAATACAAGTTTGTTACACAAACCCATAATCCTATATATCAATAGAGCCTTCACAAAAACAAACAACATCACTAACCCAGTTCCTGGTGAATATCAGAAAGTGCACAAATGATGCACACATCTTCTACCTAAAACTTGCTATGCGTAAATAAATTGAAAAAATGACTAGTTAAAGGTTCAACAAGCTTTATATTAAAATTCAATCCCCGACCTTTTAGGGATAGCTTTAACAAGGTTAACTATGTTGTTCAATGTACGAGCCAGAAAGTCCAGATGTGCCGAGAAGTGTAACCTGCCAATCAAGTGTTTGAAACTTGTGTAAATTGCATACAACAACAATAATACAATGAAGTAAATAAATAACAGCACTGAAGATTTTCTAACAAAGTTAATAAATCATTTCAATAAACATTTGCATATCATTTGGTCTTAACATTGGGAATAATAATCCTCCACAAAAGGCTAGTTTCTACAATCCAAATCTAGAGAAATTCCTCTGGAAAAGGATAGAGGATATTCACCTATCCCCATTCTGCGTCAAGCCCACTAACTCGCATCTTTATGTAAATCATGTGATGGCCTAGCTCTGTTTCAACTTTCTTTCTCAAATAGGTTTCATCCAGGCCAAATGCGTCCAAGTAATTGCTGTAACGTTTATATGAAACCCGTAGGGCATCTTGAACTTCCTCTGGAAAAGGTCTCACATTCTACATAAGAATTCCATCCACAATGAGACATCATAAAAATACATAATATCATAAGAGGATCTCACTTGTATCCATATCAGGATGACGACCATTACAAGATTTGAAACTTATTTAGCATGAAAGTTAAATTAAAATTATTTAACATTCCCTCAAGCTAATTTTATCTACTGAACCTTCAATTATTATGTCTATCCTGAAATCTGTCCATGCGTTTTGCTAAGGCCTGCATATATTCTAATATAATTTTGTTTTACAAATTTACACTATTTGCTTGGTTTATATTTTAAGGATTAAAGCCTTCATATCCAGCTAAAAAAATGAATGTCCATAATCACAAGAGATACACTTAACAGGTATCTTAGGAAAATTTTGAAACATCAGAAACCAACCTCGCCTGTTTTCCCAGTCATTTCATCTAGCTCCATTCTCAAGGATTCCAAAACTCTAGAGAACTGCTCCACTACCTTAGTTGCACGAAATGCAATTGCTAAAGCTTCCTGTCCAGCCTTGTCATCAGTTTTCTTTGACAATGCATTCATAACATCAACCTGTATAGGGTCAGGGAGCTTCTCCCAATCTGTAGCCAACACATCCTTGAGTGCATTCTTAACATCAAGGTCTGTTACTTGGGGTAATGCACTTATGTCTGAACTAAATGATCGTATAGGAGTTTTGACCGCAAATGGAAGCCTGCATTTTGTGGTTGCATAATTTTATAAGTTCATTCACAATTGTTTCTAAAGTTGATTCAATCCTTACAAGATGAAAGTATCTACTAAAAAATGAAGCTATAAAAGAAGACATAAGTTAATTCCATCAGGATAATCAAGGATATTTCAAATCCACATACTTCAACTTTCAAGCAATCAGAAGAAATAGCGATGTGATCACCATTGTCAGTAGTGACCACTAATATATACATAAAGTACTTTGAAAAGCATATCCCTTCCACTAAAAATAGATTAAATGGACCAATTCATAGATATATGAATTTTTAATGGCCTCATGGAATGAAAATCCTAAATGAATTTCTCAATCATCTCAATAACCAAAAGCATCGAATTCAATCTAGCATCAAATTCAAGATTGAGGTGAAAAATAACAGGAGCATTCCATTCCTTGACATTCTCATCAACAAGAATGAAGATGGATCCTTATCCCTCAAGTTTACTAGAACAAAACCCATACCCATAGATACTTGCATGCAGATTATCCTCATTATCCAGTGAAAAAACAAGTTGTAATCAAAGCTCTTGTAATGAGCTACTGGGATCTTTGAAGATGAGCACATAGAGAAATAACTACAACACCTGGAAAAGGTATTCAAAAGAAATGGTTACAGAAAAAGACAATATAACATTGTCCCAGAGCCAAGGACGATCCCCATAGAAGGCAAGGAGAAGAGAATGAAATATCAAAAATAGAAATGCCTTACATCAGGGAAGTTACATAAAATCACAAAAACTCTGAAAAAGGGTAGCGCAAAATTCACCATCCCCTGCCCCCGCTTCTCCCCCAATACCATATCAAGAAAGCTAGAATCTGTAAAAGGCCTAATCAATCCTAAAATTCAGAAAGGCATCCATGCTATAACATCTTCTTTTGGAAATATTTACATTGTAGAAAATTAAGGAGCACTATGTTGATATAATACACAACATGAAACATAAATCATTTTTTGCAAAATAGTTTTTAGAAACCAGCTACCATGCTTGTGTAGAGGACACAAGGGGAATTGCCAAGGTGGATACACTAAAAGGAAAATTAGCAAAACCTTGGAAATTGAAGAGAATACAAACAAATTAAACCATGAAGATGGTTAAAATTGAGCAAAACATAGAAGCCTATAATTTAGTGTCTTTAAAACAATACCACTCCGTTATCATTTGTGCATCAAACAAGAAAGTGTTTATTTAAAGAAATGGTCAAGATTATATTTGGTCACTCTGACTGCATGCACTTTGTAAATTTTAGTGCATACTGATAGTAGTGCCTCTTAAATACACACAAGTATAAGTGTTGAGAAATATAGCTCAAGCAGTGGCATCTTTCACAGGTTAGGTGTGAAATGTGAGTGCAAGTAGTGGGAAATAATATTAGCTTGTAATTTCACTTATATAAGTAAAATGAAAGTCAAATTTCAAAGGTTATCATATCTTAAAAATCTAAATGAAATATTCTAGAATATTAGTAAGTTAGATTTGTTCTAATCTTTAGCCATACACCTCATTGTTGATATAAGGTGGTTGCTAGGATTAAAGAGATTAGTTGTTAAGATATGGGAAATTAGTTGCTAGGATTGAAGAGATTAGTTATATATTTCAAAGCATAAATAGGACAATATGGGAGAAGTTGAAACACACATAACAACACTTAAGAGAGGCGGAGGTGAAGAGAAGAAAGAGAGTGCATATGAGTGCAAATCCGTTGTCATAAACATCAAAAGGAAATATGTACAACAATAGAATTGTACAGTTGTATCATAGTAGTTGCTACCTTCTTTCTTCAACAGAGCCATACTTTTATTTCAGCAGGATATGCTTCTCCATTCTGTAGTGTTTTGTTTACAATATAATTGCTAAGTTACAACAGACTATGGAGGTCATTATGCATGTAGTTGTTTTGAAGGGGAAAATCACTATGCATGTGTGTTGCTCATGTATTGCTTCCGATGTTCATTTTCCAAACCATATGAGTGATTGTTACATGTTCGGAAATATTCATTTATGTGATTAGTAAGTTCAGATTTGGTTTATTTAATCAAGCGAAGCATAGGGCAATGATCATCTAGGGCCTTTCAAAAGATTTATATGTTATCTAAGTAGTTCTCTAATTGAGTTGTGTTCATTTTCACAGCCATATGCATTATTGTTGCATGTTCAAAAATATTCATTTATGTGAGTAATAAGTTTAGATCTGATTTATTTAATCAAGAGAAACATAAGGTAGTGATCATCTAAGGCCTTTCGAAAATTTTATATGTTATCTAAGCAAGTCTCTGATTGATTTCCTCGAGGATTTACAACCGAAGATCAACTTCAGGAATCATGGAACAACAATTAGAGGGTTTCATTATTTCTACATGAAGGACTAAGAACTCTTGCAGAGGATATTTTTTGTTTTATTTTTAGATATGGGAATTTTGTGCATTTGATCTCAAAGTTGGTGTTAGCTAATCTAAGATTTGAGAATAGATTGGATGGTTCCTCCAAATTTTGGCCCTGGAAATTCGAGATAATACTACTATTTGAAGAATCCAATATTTGGGATATCATCAAGGATGTTTTGCATAGACGTACAAATCTTCATCAAGTGACAACCCACGAGAAAAAAGAAGTGAAGGCCAAGTGGATGAACTTGGCTCTCATGAAGGATCACCCAATTCTTCACATATCTGAGAGACAATGACAAAGAAAATGTTTGATGTGTTGCATAGCCTCTACCAAAATGAAAACATTAACAAGAAGATGATATTGTGGAACAAACTCAGGTATGTGTATATGACCAAATCAAACACCGTTACCAGATGAAGATCATGAAAAACAGTGATCAACTGGAAAAATTTGGATATACAAGGTTGCAGATGTAGAGTTTGTGAACATGCCAATGAATGGATTCCCAACCTCATGGGAACCATTTATTGAAGGTATCTGTGTTCAGGAGAACCTTCGTAACTTTGAGAGGCTTTGGGATAATTGTATCTAGGAGGAGATTCGAATGGAGACAAAGGCCAACAAGAAGAGTGGTGACGACAACCTATCACTAAATGGTCAAACCAAGAAGGGTAGAGATAAAGGACCCAGTAAGGGTAAGCGAAAGAGTGAGGAGTCAGTCTCACAGATAGGGAAGAAGGATTTGAATAAATTCAAGTGCTTCTTCCATTATGCATCACAATGTCCAGAGAAGAAGGGCAACGGAAAGCAACATCAGAAGAAAGTAGCAGCCTTTGCAAAAAAATAGATGAACGAGTTTTTTTGCCAAGTTTGAGAAGGATTTATCAATGGTATCTTTCTTCTCTACCAATATGGTTGCAAGGAACGCTTGGTATGTGGAAAGTGGAGCATCTAAGCACATGAAATCAACCTTTGCATCTTTACCAAACATTTGTAATTCTATTTAAATCATCTAATACTTTCTTTTTGAATCTGGAAATCTGTAAATGCAAGTTTTTACATGGATCTTTGCCTATTTAGTGGTTGATTTTTAGTAAAATATTGTAAATTTATTGGATCCACCTTGAAGTTCAAAAGCCAGAAAATTACATGCTTAGCCACATAGAAGTCCATTTGGAGTGAAAAAATTGTGAATTTATTTAAAAAACCATTTGGAGTGAAAAAACTATAAATTTATTTAAAAAACCAAATTGTATTCATTTATTTAAGCTTAAATCTCACTTCAAATTGTACCTGCATTGTCCTTATATTTTTATAAAATTGTATTCAAAAGTTTCATTGGAATCTCACTTCAAAGTGTACCCTTATGAGAGATGTACATAGATTCATTTCACATCGAAGGGAAAAGTTTAATATTTTAAAATTTATGGATGCTTCAAAGTTTTCTATTTTTTGGAAATTCTATATTTCACACTTATAAACAAAAAAATTTATAGTTGTGACACTTAACATATGTGTGTTAGTATCCCTCTTGTGATAGAAATTAACTTCAAAGTGTACCCTTACGATAGATGTACACAGATTCATTTAACATTGAAGGGAAGAGTTTAATATTTTTAAATTTATTGATGCTTCAAAATAAGAAATTCTATACTTCACACTTAAGAACACAAAATTTATACTTGTGACACTTAACATCTGTGGGTCAATATCCCTCTTCTGATAAAAATTAACAATGAAATGGTGTACCCTGCTCAGATATGTACATAAATTCATTTGGCTTTGAAGGATAGAGCTTAATATTTTTAAATTTATTGATGCTTCAATATGTTAAAATTTAAAGAAATTCTATACTTCACACTTAAAAAACAAGAAATTATACTTATGACACTTAACATCCGTGAATTAATATCCCTCTATTGTGATAAGAATAAACTATTAAATCATGGAAGTGAATCTGGACAATTACTCCATTCAAGTTATAGTTATAGAATGGTATTGATATTGGCTAAGCCAAAAAAATATGTTTTTATAGAAAAATTATATTGTTGAGAGAGATAGTGTAGGATGAAATAGTGCAGGATGAAATAAAATTTAACCGGTCAAGAACTCAAGTTTGAGTGGAGATGGAGTGGAATTTTAATTCAATTTACTATTGAAAATTGAATGCTCATCTTTGCTACTATTTAATTTGAAGATGTATAACAATCATCTATCTTTCTATGAAGTTTGTCTCTGATACTTTTGAGCCAAATATTTTTTATGATTTCATATAATCTACGAAGCGAAGATGATTTCTTTCTTTGTAACACGGAAAATGATGGTAGAAGAGAACATTTCTGTTTAGGAGATATAAGTGCAAATAGTTGAATTGAATGGGTGGCGATATATGTTGATCTCAGGTGCACATGAAATTCTAGTTAGATTTGTTTTTACTAAATTTAATCCATCCTGAAATAGAGTGGTTATACTCTGTAGTAAACTATAAACATAGTGATTAATGCCTAAAAATTAAAATTTCCAACTACAAATTCATGCGATTATGGTTTATCATATAAAACTAAAAAATAATCAGAAATTGATTCATTTGGAATAGGAAGATCCCACTAATTCATTTTTTTATCTTCTAGCTTTAAATGAAATTTTCTTTACTAATTTTTATCCTCATGTCACGATTCTTCTGGAATTTATGCAAATCCTATAAAACTAAAAAATAATCAGAAATTGATACATTTGGAATAGGGATATCCCACTAATTCATTTTTGTTATCTTCTAGCTCTAAATGGCATTTTCTTTACTAATTTTTATCTTCATGTCATAATTCTTGTGGAATTTATGCAACGTTTTCTTTGCAACATCTGATTCTTCGTGAGATGTTCCCTTTAAGAAAAACTCCCCTAAATTGCCACCCTACATAGTTTGACATCCTTGGATCAATTGTTAGACCACTCAAATATTTTCGATCGTATTGTTAGATGATTCAAATATTTTCACTCGTTCGATTTCACCACAGACTCCTACCTGAATTATCAACCGCCTTCAACCGCCTAACTGTCAACCATGAACTGTTAGTCGATTTCTTTATTTCCACGGTCTGCCTTCCTTCTGCTTGAACTGGGAGGTCATTGATCATCCTCGTCAAGCTCGGCATGCAGGTGGACCAGACAGTCTCCACGCTCTTCGACTACATGAAGACTGGCGATTGCATTGTCGACGGGGAGCAAGGCAGGTCGTTGGGAAGGAGTTCCTGGTGCCCGATTCCTAAAGTTTGATCGTCTCTTACCGTAATGAACCATTTCTTTTATTTGCTTGTCTCTTACCGTAATGAAAAATTTCTTTTATGCCTAAGAATTCGTCTCATTTTTATCATTTGACCATGGCAGTGGATGACTACGGCTTTTTCTTTGCCATTTCAACTTATTGTGCTCTTGAGCTTCATGGTAGTACCGCGAGAAAGGGGCAGAAACTATTGGATCCAACTCCTAAAAGGTTGATGAAGCCATTGGAAAATGTTACAGCAGAACCCAATCAGGGCATACAGACCATATAAAAACCAACGGCCATGATAGCTGGACAACAACATCTCCAGAAAATTAACTGTCAAGATTTCAGCTTTGAAGCAGAATATTCTCGAAAGCATATGCTCGGGTTTTGG
Source organism: Pinus tabuliformis (assembly GCA_031772625.1). NCBI lineage: Eukaryota > Viridiplantae > Streptophyta > Pinopsida > Pinales > Pinaceae > Pinus > Pinus tabuliformis. The sequence goes on from CM062818.1 coordinate 576,384,490, forward strand.
GGGCTTTATGCTCTTCATTCCAGCTCTGCCATTCTCCGCCCATTGTCGCGTTTAGATCACCTAACGATCCAGTCAGGTTGTGGACTCACAACAATGGTTAAGGGACCTGGTTTGTTCTCTAACATTGGCAAGAAAAGCTGAGGTCTCTTTTAGAAGGATTTCCTCGTTGATCAAAAGTTTAGTCTAACACCTATACTCCCACCGGATTGGTCTTTACATCCACTGGTACCAAGAAAGGGGAGTTTTTTCTTGGTGATCTCATGACAGAGTTGAAGAATAAAAATGTTACAACTGATATTAAAGTGGACACAAGCTCCAATTTATTTGCAATTGTGACAATAGATGAACCCACAGCAGGATTGAAAGTTATTCTTAGCTAGATATATGTGCAACAACCGTGTTTCTTGATGATGTCTTAATTCGAAGTCCTTGTTAATGGATTAGAGTAACAATGCAGTGATTAACTATTACCTCAATGAAAATATATAATTCCATAGATGTCATCCCTGATTGTGCATAGCTCATATGTAATTTTTTTTTTATCATACGGCCATGTTTTCTTTGGATATGTCGTTTTACATAATGGATTATATGTAAATGTTATTTTGGTTCGAATATATACATAACAACTATATACAAATGTGTTTCTGGAAAGATATAAATATAAGAAATATAGTGACTCGTTTATCTTCGTTTTTACATCATTTGCAACCGTCTTCTTTGAACATAACTGTTACTATTATATTAAGCTGGTTAGATCAACTTAAATTTGAACTTTGAATCAGGGCAATCACCAATTAAATTGCAATTGATTCTGGCAATAACCAATTAAATTGCAAATGATTATGTAAATCACCAATTAAATCTCAATTGATTCTCCAGTTTTTTAATTTTTATCATACAGCCATGTTTGCTTCGGATATGTTGTTTTACATAATGGATTATATATAAATATTATTTTGGTTGGAATATACACATAACGACTATATACAAAATCTGCTTCTGGAAAGATATAAATATAAGAAATATGGTGACTCGTTTGTTTTTACATCATTTGCGACCGTCTTCTTTCAAAATAACTGTTACTATTTTATTAAGTTGGTTTCATCCATTGGAATTTGAAATTTGAATGAGGGTAATCACCAATTAAATAATAATTGATTCTGGCAATAACCAATTAAATTGCAATTGATTCTCTAGTTTTCTCTTAGTTTAGACAATGCGAAACAGTTTGGGATTGGATGGGTTTAAGGATTTGTAATATTTGTATGTAATTTTTTCAAATCAACTCGACAAGAAATTGAATGCTTCCTCGGAGATATATGTTTATTCATTTTACTGATGCACCTTTTACGTTGGATTTCGGGGAATTCTTATGTAGAAAATACATCTTTCGAAAAAATTGATCGGTTCTTATTTATAATATTACTTTATAGTTATTATTCATTTTAAGAGCTCAGGGTTTAGGTGAAATCTAGCTACAGGCTAGCTACCGAGTACTGACATGGAGCAAAGAATGCTTCTAAAAATTCATTGGGAGTAGGAGGTTCGAGTTCTTCGCAAAGAGATAAATTTGATGTGGAAATTCTCTAATCAAAATTAATTTGGAACAACGAATTTTATAATATTAAATTCAAACCGAATGGTGTAAACCTGTTGCAGAGAAATTTAAAGTGGGGAATCTAGAATAAAAATTACTATTTTTTAATCTGTGCAACCATTAAGTCAACCATTCATAATTTATACTTTATTCTGTTCCGGCTTATAGTTTTAATTTTTGTTCTTTCTATTGTAGGCTGATAGTGGGAAGCTGACTAGTGAGTGACAAGGTCAGTGCAAGTCATGAGGTGATAGAAAAAATATTTCACATAGAAAATTTTAATTATTTTTTGAGTTTGAAATTTTTTATAAAAATTGGTAATTATTTTATGCTAATGATCATATCAATTTGACAATTGAAAACAAATAAAAAAAATATAATTAGATTATTTGGGTCTAATTAAATTAAGAAGATTTTGATTTTTAAATTTGACACATGTAAAATTAAAATGAATGATTATACCAATTTGATAATTGAAAAAAATAAATAAAATTATAATTACATTATTTAAATGTAATTGAATTAAGGATGATTTTGATATTTAAATTTGACAAGTAGACAATTTGATTATGCATTAAAGTTTAAAGCAATTCCAATAATATAGCTCTTTTGATACCTTTCTTCCTATGGTAAGAATAAGTCTTATTGATGACAATCATTCTCTCAAATAATTTTAACATTTACGAACCACTTACATAATATGATTATGCAAATAATTTCAACATCTACCAACTATTTAGACACTATAATTATGTATTTAAGTTTAAAAAGTGAAAGAGAATTAAATATTTATATGAATGTTATATGAATGTAATGTTAGAATAGGTCTCAAATAATTTCAACATTTATGAACCACTTACATAATATGATTATGCAAATAATTTCAACACCTACCAATTATTTAGACACTATAATTATGTATTAAAGTTTAAAAAGTAAAAGAGAATTAAATATTTATATGAATGTTATATGAATATAATGTTAGAATAGGTGAATTCCACCAGGTTTTATGTTCAAATCTCATTGGGAGGAGTTAAATATGGAAGTCACTTTTGGAGGAATTAAACTATCCCAAGGAGAATCCAAGCTTGACAAGTCTCCCACAATCCTAGTGATAACATCCCACTAGTGGGCAATATGTTCTTACATCCAATAGATGGGTTGGCCTAGGTCTAAGCTTAGCCTAGTTACAAAAAATATGAAAAAATATTTATGAGAGACATTAATATATATATAATAGATTATTGTTAATTTTACAAAATTATTATGTCTTTTTTATTTAAATAGATCATAATGTGATTTTATTACTTTAATGTGAATTTATTTTATTCATTTTAATGTGATTGCATTAGATTTTTCAAAAAATGTTATCTATCAAAAAATGTTCAGATCTATTGTGTAAATAAATTAATGATACGTATAATTTATAATCAAATTTGATTTTACCAAACAAATTGATATAAGGGGTGTTTAAATAGAGATAGTCATATGAAGTTGGAATTACACATTGATTTATGATCTAAGCACTTAGAGTTGAATAGTCAAAATTATACATCTAGATCTTCTAGCTTGATTTAAAGATGAGTATTGTGTTTTTTTAATAGTTGGTTTCCCTCCTAATATTCTACTTTCTTTTCATTATAAGTATTGTGTTTGATTTGTTATGTAATTGATTATGGTTGTGGTAATAAATTGAATGGTACATTGATGTTTTTAATTTACCACTGTTATATGTTGTTACAATCACTTTTACCCCAATTCTTATTTTTCATTAGCAATCTTTTAAAACAATTTAATCTTCCAATGATAAATAACAATTGTAGATAGAATAGTAAATGCAAAGAACAATAAGAGACATGAATTCACACCACACAAGAGCTTTTGTAATTTTTATATGAATATTTCTTTGTCTTTCTCTTAGAATTTGTGTTTTAAGTGTCATCTATATTTATTAAGAGCAATTTAAATTTGAATACTTTCAATTTTATCATTTCAAAGTTGTTTGGTTCAATTTGGAATTATAATTATTTTTGAAATAAAGTTTTAGGTAAATACAATATATATGATTGATTTATGTTTATTTGAATTTTGAATTCCAAATTTAATTATAATTTTAGTTTTATTATAAAATTTAAATTTAATTTCATCAAATTTTGAAAATTTTAAAGTAATATAAATAGTTTTGAAAAAAGGTAGAGGTTGAGAAAGTATTAAAGTCCATCTTTACAAATTTCATGAAAATTTTCAAAGAAGTGTTTTTCTTTAAATTCATTTGACAATTTTGAAGGAAAATTTGTAAAATTTATTTTTACATGGAGTGCTTTGAAAGGAAAATTTGAACCAAAGAGCATGAGCTAAATAATTAGTATCTTTTTTGAAGGATGTTCTATGTTAAAACTTTACTGCTTAAAAGTGAACTCATGAAGATTTTTATTTGGAAATACATTTGAATTTCCAATGTAACTAAATTGTTCCATCTTCATTATTCAAATTTACTGTAAGTGAACTCATGAAGATTTTTATTTGGAAATACATTTGAATTTCCAATGTAACTAAATTGTTCCATATTCATTATTCAAATTTACTATACTTATGGTAGATTATGGAAATTTGAGATTTTCAACATCCTTGTGTTCAAAAGATTCATATTTTGGCTTCAACTTGATTTTCTTATAATTTATCCAAAATCATTTGAGGCAGGTCACTATGATCCGATCCACAACATATAATAATACAAATGTTTGCTAGAGTTTGAATTGGGGGAACGATGTAAAATGGATCTGAATGAAACCCAACAAAGATATATCAATTGTAAGAAATATTGAATCCAAATAAAGTTGGCATATACAAATAGGGTGTGGATAAATTCCAACCATTCAAGTTCGAAAATACTTCAAACATAAGAGTTTCAAGTGCAAATACATATGGATTTCTAACAAAAACACCAAATCAGGGTCTTCTAGTCAATATAGAGATTTTAGCTATCTCTACAATGCATTATTTGGCAACTACACCAAATAACCAAAAAGAGAGAAGCTTTCTTTGGAAACTACATTGAATAACCAAAAAGAGAGAACCTTATATTGTAGTTACTCTTGTCATGTCAACTATGCAATTCCTGAGACCCCCCCCTTTAACAATGTCATCATGGAAGAGTAACAATTTAATGCTACTCTTTCCTAGCTATTGTCTTATGGCCCTTTAACAACATCTAGTGACACTTTCATTGTCATCATGGAAGAGTAACAATTTAATGCACTTTCCTAGCTACTGCCTTTCATCGACATCATTTCCTTTGCAACATCTGATACAATTGCTAGTTTAAATATTTTTCTCTTAACAACTCTGCTCTTTCAACCAATAAATAGATAGACTTTAAACCAATAAGTAAATCCACGCTTTTGTAGTCAAATTTCATTAAAAAGTGTTTGATGTGTGATTTTTGGAGAATGCTTTGAACGGAATTCAAGGACATCATGCTCCATCACTTGGAAGAAAACTTGGATTTTGCACCAAAAATGTAGACCGTGGCTCATGGGTTGCAACAACTTTGCAGTCTCCTCTCCCTTTCAACTAGCAAGAATCATTTCTTTGATGATAATGGTAGTTTCAATTTCCTTAGGTCATGACTACAATGGTTATGTTTCTTATGTTTCTTAGATTCAATGCGCAGTAGCTCTAGTCATAGAAACCTTGCCCAACCAGTTCTAAGCTAGACTCTTTTAGCTATCTGAGCTCCTTTTTCACCATCTGGTCTCAAATTTGTGAGGTGTATTATAACTAATGTCCAACAATGTTAAAATCATGGTGAAGGAAAAGAGTAAAAACCCTAAGAACTTTTACTTTTCTACTATTAAATAGAAGATGAAGAAACAAAGGGTTTTGTTTTCCTTTTTAAGGAGTAATTTTCATAGATTCATCTTGTATAGATCTAAAGGGATCAAATCTCTTTATGTGTAAACTTATTTAACAGTGCAAATTTCAAAATAGATTCCAATGAATATGTAGTATTTCTTTCTATATATAATGTGTATTTTTTCATTATTTAACTTTTATTTTTAAATGCTATATAGAGTAACTTAAACTTGTAAGTTTTTTTTTTATTCAGGAAAAATTTTAGAAAAAAATAAACCTATAATGATATTTTCATCTTTAAATTGTATTTTTAAATGCTATGTAGATCAACCTAAACTTGTAAGTACTTTTTTCATTAGGGAAAATTGACAAAAAATAAACTTAAAGAAAAGACCAAAATGTAAACTAGTCAAGACTACTTAAAAAATTTTAACCATAAAATTTTACTTTTTTTAATTGCTTTACATGATATATACATTATTTTCTTTTAAGCAATATATAATATATACATAGTTGACATCAAAATATTTTACATAACATTTTTATCTATTTACTACATTGTACACTTTAAAATGGTTTTTTGGGCTATTAATATATTTTTAAGTATACATTAATATTATTAATTCCTTCATATTAAAATATTTTATTATGGGTCACATTGATTTTTTTTATTATTATGAATAATTTTAGATGTGATATATTAATTTTATATTAAGAATTGAATGAATTACACATCTCCCTCTCATTATTCTTATTAGGAGCTTTTTTATTACATATTTTCACTTTCCATTGCTTTTTTTTTTACATGGCATATTTTATTATATACCATGGTAAAATATTTTCTTTAATGTTTTTTTCTATATATATAATGTTGGTCACATATATTTTCAAATAGTTTATTTAAATCATGTGTTGAAATACTTTAAAAAATTATAATGTTTAAATATCTTAATGTTTTAACTTGAACATCAAACTATATTATGTCAAGTGGATATCTAAATAATTTATTTATTAATTAGAGTAAATGAAATATTTTTACACATTGGATTGTAATATCAATAAAAAAATTGAGTAATTATAGTGAGGCTGAGATTATTGATGCTTTATATTAGTTTTCAAATCAATACAGGTCAAACTAGAATAACAACCACATACAATAGCAACATACACAAACAATGATTTGCCTTACAAAACTCCAACTAGCCTTGACTTGAGCTTGACTTCAAAATAGTCAAGCGAGCTAATAACTTGGCCCTGCCAAGTAATCCATAACATTAAAATAAAGAATCCCCAAACTTTTTAAATACCTTGTTACATGTAATACCATAATCCACCACTAACAAATTTTTGAAACCACAAATGTTAACATGACTACTCTAACTCCCTCACCTATTAAAAACAAAACATATATTTTCATTATATTTTCTATTATAATAGAGATTACTTTTCTATAAAAACAAATAAAGATATTACACATGGCACTCATAATGATGCAACAAGTTTTGAGCGAAATATCTAATTTAAAAATTATAAAACTGTGTAACGATTAATCACCAAACTATCTTAATTAACAAGATAGATTACAATTTAACTGATGCAACATCATCAATCACAACAACCCAATTAAAAAAGGGTATACATGTCCACTGATGCTCATTTATTTATGCATGTGAGTATCATAATCGAATGATACTAAACAATATATTCCAAGTTACACTTGAATTTAACTGGAATGATTTAGAGAATATTTTAAATATGATACATAAAGATAAAATGAATAGTTTGACTTTCCTCCTTGTTAATTAAATTTCCAGAATCCGTAATTGAAAAAAAAAATGCCCGTTATGCACTTGTGATGTTTACAGACAACACAAATCTACACCGCAACCAAGTCTACGGCTTGAGGGAATAGAATCACATCATTTGCAAATTTTGTTCAACTCCAAAGATTTAATTCCCCACTGAAGCAGTTGAACCAACCTCCGCGGCGCATCAGGACATCTTCTACCACCTAGCAGACCAGTTATTATTAATTCAGCCAATGTTGACAGAACCATAGAGAATCACCTGAGTGGAATGTAACACCCCAGCCATCTTTAAGTTTTATTTCTTCTTACAAACAACTTTAATTACTGACTAATTACCTCATTGAGAGGTTGACAGTTTGTTAGTTTGAAACTGAAAGAATTAATTAAGTTAGGAAAGACTGTTTTATTTTATTTTAAAAGAAATGATTAATCATGACAAGAATTTTGACAGTTGATGAGGGAAGCTTGCGAATGACCACAAGAGTTCTTAACTTCCAAATAATTGGAAAAAACAGTTACTTCTGATCCTAAGGATTCATTTAAGAAGGAAAATGGAGGAGAAAGAAGGGGTGGGCGGATTTTTAGAAAAAATGAAGCATAGACAAAAAGATGGGTCGAGGCATTAATGTTGCCCTAGAGATAGATTCCTGAGCTTGTAGAGACCAGTGGAAGGCCTGAGTTCTCCTAAGGAAGAGAACAGGCTGGTTTTAAATGTTATCCTGATGCCTTTGTATAAGCTATCAGGAGAGTAAACCACCCTACTGTACCCGTTGTTTGGGAGTTAGGAGATCTCGGGGGAGCATAGTTTGCCAAAACTATTCTCGTTGGCAGGGTGGTGTGGTCGTTCCATAAGGTTCCTCAGGCAGTATGCAGATAAGTATTATGGTTTTATTCCATTGTTACAAAGATAGGGAAACAGCAATTAGAGGACAAGAAAGAATAAATATTTTCCTCTTTAAAGTTCTGGAACTAGGTAAAGAAAAACTTGTAGGATGAGACCAGAGAATGAAACCTGTAAAGTTCATCCAAAACAAAACATGCAGAGAGCAAAGACAAGTTAGAGTGGTGGGAAGAATGTGGACTGACCGTTGGAGCTGGGTTGAGAACACCTTAATCAAAACTGCTCCTTCTCCATCATCCGATCCTCCACTTCAATCCTCCACTTCAAGATCAACAGTCCAGCCAGACTTCTCTGCCACTAATGCAAGTCCCGAGGACTAGTGTATTGAATTGTGAAGGTGCATGTTTTTGTGTGGCAATCTATGACGACAATGAGGGTCGCTGTCGACTGTAATGGAGGACAGAGAATTAGATGTTGGAATATTAATTCCAACTGCCGTGCAGCAGCAGCGAGCCGCAATAGAGGACTTACGGAAGAGTCGGCTTATTCACGCCACCGCCATAAGTGTCCTTTCACCGTTTGCTTGTTTGTGTTCCCAAAAGAGGAAGAAGATCAGATCTGGGCTCTACGCCATAACTGCTCACCAAGCAGCATTAAAGAAGAAGCATGGCCGAGAATGAAAGTACCAGCCTCGAGCCAGCCGCAGCATTTATCAGTCTTGGGTTTCCACATAACCGACTCAAGCAGCACAACAGAATGTCAAAAGATCAGATCTGTTCATTATGAGCAGCAGATTGCAGCAGAGTCTCTGTCAGCAAGTTGAGGCGGTTGATGGATAAATTATGACCGCTTCCTGCACTATATATGTGTAGAGCCACAGCAGTGTTAATCACTCAGCAATATAGCGCAGCAGCGCTGGAATGTAATTTATGTGTTTTGAAGAAAGAATGTGCAGCAGCATGAGCTCACATGAATGAAGCCCTTTTGCACAGCAGTGCAGGGACTGAAAAGTAAGAGAGAGCAGCAGCGTTAATGTTAGTAGTTAGCAGAAGAAGCAGCAGCAGCTGAAGAATCACACAGAGCAGAGGAAAGCACGCAGCAGCGTGAAGAGGAAGAAGAATAATTTCAGAACAGTGAAATGCACAGCAGTGCAGAAATTTGAATGTAATTTGTTTTTTATGTTCATCTGTGTGGAACAGAATCGTTCCTTAGTGAATTTCTGAAGTAGATGTTCAGCAATAGAAGTTTTGAAATTCCCTCTGTATGAGGAAGACAAATCTGTAACAGTTAGTTTATTTTGATAAATACAAGTTAAATTTTTCCTGTTGCTGTTATACCGTCACCGTTGCTGAAACACGACGATCAGCGTTGCTGAAACACGTCGTAACTCAAAAATTACCTGACGTCAAAATTACGTTGCTGAAACACTGTTGCTGAAACACCACGAACAGCAACTGAAAATTTTTACGTTGCTAAAACACCGTTGCTGAAACACCTGTTTCAGTAACTGAAAAAAAAAACTGTGTTGCTGAAACACCGTTTCCAGCAAGCGAATTTTTTCTGTTTTTCTGTGTAAAAACAGAGTGCGATTTTTGTCTGTTTGTTATGGGATTTATCAGAAAATTCCAACATGGTATCAGAGCTAGTCCAGGCTCTTTGAAGTGTCAAATAAGCTGAAGGAAAGATTTCTTGCAGCAGCAACTTCTCCAGCAGCGTGAAGACTCAGCCAAGAAAGAATCTAAGGTATTTCTCAAGAATTTTTTCTGTGTTACTGTTGAAGATAGTCAGTGATTTTTTTTTACACAGTCAAGTATTGAAAGAATGGCCAGCACCAGCGTGGGTATGTTTAATACCCAGCTCCCACAGTTCAATGGGAAAAACTATGACTATTGGGCAATAGTTATGAGAGCTTTTCTTTTCTCAGAAGATTTATGGGAATTTGTTGAAGATGGTTTTGAAAAACCAGCAAATGATGATGAGCTTAATAGCTTAACTCAGGCAGAGAAAGAGTTGTTGAAGAACTATAAGAAGAAGGATTCTTTGGCCCTCTACTTCTTGTATCGAGCAGTGAATGAAAGTGTGTTTCCAAGGATAGCAGCAGCTAAGACATCCAGAGAAGCATGGGAAACTCTCAAGATAGCCTATCAAGGCGTGGAGAAAGTGAAGACAGAAAAACCTCAATTCATTGAGGAGAAAGCTTGTGATGAAAGCTTAGAGAAAACAGTGAATGGTAAAATCTGTTTGTCTCGTGATGAAGGTGCTGAGGAGACGACTGAAGTACATCCCCAAATAGCGGCGCCAACACAAGGGCAGCAAGTCGCACCCTTGAGGAGAAATGAATGTGCTTCTCCAAGCACACCACAAGAAGCAACAAATGAAGGTATGAAATCTTTGTTTGCTTTATCTAGTCATGTTGATGACCATGTTTTATTAGAAGATGGAGTTCAAGATAGGAAATGGACAGAACCCATGAGTGGGAGAAAGGAATTGAAGTTCCTTGAAGATCTGTTTAAAGAATATGCAGTTCGATGTGTAACTCTTGCCAAGATCGCTGAGATGGGCTTCACTGCAAAAACCCTTGTCAATATGACAGAGGAAGAGATTGAAGATCTGATGAAGACCCTGGTAGAACTCTATCATATGAATCTTTTTATAGGGGAGACATATGAAATTAAATCTCCCATGAGAGTAGAGAAGGAGCAGGTTGCTGATATTCTGACCAAACCATTGGATCAGAAAAGTTTCGAATTTTTGATGAAGTGTCTCGGTATGACTGATGACCCAGCAGTTGAAATTAAGGGGGAGTGTTGGAATATTAATTCCAACTGCCGTGCAGCAGCAGCGAGCCGCAATAGAGGACTTACGGAAGAGTCGGCTTATTCACGCCACCGCCATAAGTGTCCTTTTACCGTTTGCTTGTTTGTGTTCCCAAAAGAGGAAGAAGATCAGATCTGGGCTCTACGCCATAACTGCTCACCAAGCAGCATTAAAGAAGAAGCATGGACGAGAATGAAAGTACCAGCCTCGAGCCAGCCGCAGCATTTATCAGTCTTGGGTTTCCACATAACCGACTCAAGCAGCACAACAGAATGTCAAAAGATCAGATCTGTTCATTATGAGCGGCAGATTGCAGCAGAGTCTCTGTCAGCAAGTTGAGGTGGTTGATGGATAAATTATGACCGCTTCCTGCACTATATATGTGTAGAGCCACAGCAGTGTTAATCACTCAGCAATATAGCGCAGCAGCGCTGGAATGTAATTTATGTGTTTTGAAGAAAGAATGTGCAGCAGCATGAGCTCACATGAATGAAGCCCTTTTGCACAGCAGTGCAGGGACTGAAAAGTAAGAGAGAGCAGCAGCGTTAATGTTAGTAGTTAGCAGAAGAAGCAGCAGCAGCTGAAGAATCACACAGAGCAGAGGAAAGCACGCAGCAGCGTGAAGAGGAAGAAGAATAATTTCAGAACAGTGAAATGCACAGCAGTGCAGAAATTTGAATGTAATTTGTTTTTTATGTTCATCTGTGTGGAACAGAATCGTTCCTTAGTGAATTTCTGAAGTAGATGTTCAGCAATAGAAGTTTTGAAATTCCCTCTGTATGAGGAAGACAAATCTGTAACAGTTAGTTTATTTTGATAAATACAAGTTAAATTTTTCCTGTTGCTGTTATACCGTCACCGTTGCTGAAACACGACGATCAGCGTTGCTGAAACACGTCGTAACTCAAAAATTACCTGACGTCAAAATTACGTTGCTGAAACACTGTTGCTGAAACACCACGAACAGCAACTGAAAATTTTTACGTTGCTGAAACACCGTTGCTGAAACACCTGTTTCAGCAACTGAAAAAAAAAACTGTGTTGCTGAAACACCGTTTCCAGCAAGCGAATTTTTTCTGTTTTTCTGTGTAAAAACAGAGTGCGATTTTTGTCTATTTGTTATGGGATTTATCAGAAAATTCCAACATTAGATTAGGCTGGGTGTAACAAGACGAGAGTTAAGTGAGGAAAATTAATATAGAAGACCTCCATCTTAGAGACTTACGCACCAGAAATGTAGTAATACCCCAATTATGTTTTACCTAGGTTCATAACATAACAAGGTTTAAAACCTAAATTCGATACATTATCCGATGATCCACCATGATTATGACCCTTACGGATGTGCACGGTGAAATCTTATGTAAGAAATTTACCCACTAACTAATTTAACATATTCATAATATAATGCTTTTGTTGACTACACATATAAACATACATGTGAATTTTTTTTTCTATGTCCATAATTGAATGTGAATAGATCATTGTAATATTAATTTTACCTTGTGTATGGTGGCATGTGACAAGTGATGTCAGAGCTAGGTTTCAATATTGTGGCCTCAATGGATAATGCATATTAACAAACCTTTTTGTTTCACTGAGAGGAGCCTATTATACATAGAAGGATTTCATCTACACCATCATGAAGAGTTCCCTTTGGGAAAGAGTTCACGTAGTATGGAGGAGTCAATTCGGAGGTGTGCATGTAGTTGGGTGAGGGTAATCAAGGTAACACATATCCAATGTTATTGGAATCTGTGAAAGAGCTAAGAGCCGAGATGGTGAGTTTAAGAGAAGACAATGAGAGGTTGAGATGTGAGCAAGAGCAGATACTGAAGAGTCTCTTCGGAATGAAAAATAAGAAGAATCCAAATCCTAGCAGGGAAGAGAAAAAAATAAATGAAGAACACCAGCAACGAGTGGAATACATCCAAATGGGACATGAAGAATGGTCGGAGAATGTTTCAGGTGGTCAGGGAAGCAAGTTACAGAAGAAAGAATTACATGGAGAATTTAAGAAAATTAAACCTCCTACGTTTGACGTGGAAATGGAGGAAACTGTTGAGGCCTGGTTAATTAACATGACGAAGTATTTTTAGATTTATGAATATGAAGATAATTTAAAGTCCAGACTCGTAATTTTTTAGCTACATGGGAAAACCACCTTGTGGTGGGAGGAAGTAAAGATGGAATGAGGAGTAGATCATCATGAAGTCTTGTGGGAGTAGTTCCAAAAACATTCCAAACATAGATACCTCACCGAACAATATTTTGATGAAAAAACGAAGGAATTCCATGATTTGAGACTAGGACAACAAACCATGGATAAATTCGTGACTAGATTTACGTCACTTCTAAGGTGTGTACCTTATATATGTGAAGAAAAGGCTAAGGTACAACAGTTTCTGAGGAGTTTGACAACCTTCATGAAGGAGAGAATTGAGTTCGATAGTCCAAAAGCTATGGATGAAGCAATAAGGAAGGTTAGAATCTGTTACCAGCAAATGAAAGAAAAAGGAGAAGGTACAAAATCGTGGATGAAAAAAAAAGGACAAAAGAATGTGCCTAATTTTAAAAATACAAACCCCGGAAATCCCATAAATATGTTTAGAAAACCACAAAATGGAATTGCAGGAAAACGTTAGATGAAGCCAAGGCCACTTGTTGAGAGCTGAACCACTGAGTCATCTAGTAAACCAGAAGGAAGCGAGCAACAAAGGCGACCATTGCAATGATGGGTTTGTGGAGAACCCCATTATTACTAAAACTACCCCCATCGAGCTACAATTGGTAAAGTGGAAAATGTATAGGAAGCCTCCATGATGGGAGATTTAGCAAGAAGCATTCCCCAGATAAGTGTTGCTTTGGAGGATAATCAAGAAGAATACAAACCTTCCATGTTGGAGTTTGAAGGTAGGATCACTAACCATATTGTCTCTATTCTGATTGACTTGGGAACAAGTTTAAGTTACGATAGCCCTAAGATAGTTGAATCTTGTCATTTGAACTCAGCCAAATTTAAAAATCCTTGGTTAGTCCAGCTAGCTACAGAAGCCAAGCGAAGAGTGTCAGCGAAGGTAGAAAAATGTCTGTTAGATAGTATGGGATAACTAATAAAGGTAAGTTTAAATATGTTACCTTTATGATCCTATGATGTACTCATTCGGATGGATTGGTTAGAACAACACTAGTTAGTAGTGAACTGCGAAGATAATACCATCAATTATCTTTATGAAGATGGTATTAGATAAGAAATTCAAGGGATTCGAAAGGCTATTTAATTGCATCCTATTACAACCAATCAGTTCAATAAATGTATTAGAAAAGGTTTTCAACCTTATGCTATTCAATTAGGTTATACTAACTCCAAGGACAAGACAACCACCAGATGTATTTCTGAAGGAGATCCTGAGACTACCACCGAAAAGGCATATTGAGTTTACTACAAAATTAATAGTAGGGGTCGCACCAGTGTCAAAAGCTCCCTATCGAATGAGTATACCTGAGTTAACAGAACTGAAGCTGCAACTTCAAGAGCTGTTGGATAAAGGATACATTCGCCCTAGTGTGTCATCGTGGGGGGCACCTGTGTTGTTTGTTAGGAAAGAAGATGGCACATTACTGTTATGTATTGATTACCGACAACTTAATAAGTTGACCATCAAGAATAAGTACCCACGCCCGAGGATAGATGACATTTTTAATCAAGTTAAAGGAGCTACTATATTCTCCAAAATATACCTACGGTCAGGTTATCATTAGATTAAAGTAAAGGAAGAAGATGTTTGCAAGACAACATTTAGAACACGTTATGGAAATTACAAATTTATTTTATTACATTTCGGACTCAACAACTCTCCAACAACTTTTATGAGCTTGATGAATGACATCTTCCACCCTTACTTGGATAAATTTGTTTTAATATTTATTGACAATATATTGATCTACTCCAAAAATTTGGAGGAACACCTCTGTATATTCCTTCAAGTTTTACATGAAAATTAGCTTTAGTCAAATAAAACAAGTGTGATTTTTATAAAAATCAAATCCAAAATCTAGGGCGCATTATATCATCTGAGGGTATAGCAGTTGACCCTGAGAAGATCAAAACCATCATGAACTAGTCAGTTCCTAGAAATGTAATAGATATTAGATCCTTTATGGGGTTGGTCGGTTACTACCGATGATTCATAAAAGGTTTCTCAAAAATTGCATATCCTATCACTTCCTTACAAAAGAAAGGCAGAGTTTTTCACTGTACACCAGAATGCCATCATCATTTTGAACTTCTAAAGAAACTATTAACCACCACCCCTGTACTTGGAGTAGTAGATCCAGAGAAGGAATTTACGATATGCACAGATGCTTTCCAAGAAGGGGTAGGTGGATTATTAATGTAGGATGGAAGAGTGATAGCCTATGAGTCTCATAAACTTAAGGATCATGAACAAAGGTATTCAGCTTATGATCTAGAACTATCAACAATGGTCTACACCCTAAAGATGTGGCAACACTATTTACTGGGAAAAAAATTTCTTCTTTTTACAGATCATAGTAGTTTGATGAGTTTCTTTAACGAGCCTAGTTTAAATGCATGACATTCTAGGTGGATAGGCTTCTTAAGTGAATTTTATTTTGACACCAAACACTTAAAAGGTAAGGAGAATTGAGTGGCGGACACGTTAAGTAGAAAATTGTGTTACATTTATGAAATCTCATTCAGCAAAGTGGAGAGTAATATTTTGGAACAAATTAAATAAGCTTCCACGAAGGACCCAGAGTATGAATTCCTATGGCAGCAAACAAAACAAACGATGGATTCAAGAGGGAAAAATGACTATGGTATAAAAACAAGTCAAATACTGACTTTGAGAGGAAGAGTTTTTGTGCCAAACCAAAAACTCATCAAACAATATATGTTGTATGAGTTTCCCCGTGGTCCATACATGGCACATACGAGGTACCAAAAGTTGTTTTTTGCAATTAAAAGGAATTAATTTTTGCCAGGAATGAAAAAATATATTTTAGATTACTTGACTAAATGTTTAGAATGTTAGTAGGTTAAAGCAAAGCATCAACACCCAACTGGTTTGCTATACCCACTCCCTATTCCCAAATGGAAATTGGATACAATCACCTTGGATTTTATAATAGGTTTTTCTAGATCCAAAAGACATATAACGAATCTATCATGGTGGTGGTAGACAAATTATGTAAAACAACCCATTTTATTCCTCTTAAATCTACTTATATAACTATAGAAATTGGTGATATATTTATGAGGGAGATCTTTATATTACATGGCTTACCTAAGGTAGTAATACCAAACAAAGATGTTAAATTTACTTCAGCATTTTGGAAGGCATTATTTTTACGTTTTGGGGACTCATATCAAATTTAGTACAACATACCACCCACAAACGGATGGGAAAAATGAACAAATAAACCAAGTTTTAGAAGATATATTGCGAATGTATGCCTTGAAATATCCTATGAAATGGGAGGAATATCTTCATTTGGTGCAGTTTTCTTACAACAAAAACTACGAGGAGTCTCTCAAAATGACCCCATTCGAGGTATTGTATGGAAAAAAAATGTAGAACCCTAACAAACTGGGGTAGTCCTGAAGATAAAGTAATTCTAGGGTTAGATATGCTAATAGAGATGGAGTAGACAGTAAAGAGAGTGCGTCAGAACTTAAAGGTCATCGAAGACCGGCAGAAAGCTTATGATGAGAAAAAGAGAACTTATAGAGAATTTGGCCTGGGTGATCATGTGTGTGTGAGGGTAAGGCTTAAGAAGAGTTCCTTTAAGATCAGGTGGTTATGAAAAATTAGCCCCTCGCTATTGTGGGCCTTTCGAAATTATTGAAAGGATAGGGCCTGCAGCCTACCAACTTGCTCTGTGAAGCCACCTATGAATTCATAATGTGTTTCATGCATCACTACTTAAAAGATATATTTATGACCATATGCATGTCATTAATTGGCAGGATGTACAAGTAAACAAGGTATTAAAAATACTCATTTTAGTTATTAAATTAAATTATGTCATATACTTGAACAATAATATGTAAGTGATGAATGTGCAAGTAGAACTAGATGGCGAATTCTAGGTAGAACCCCTGCATATTCTATGGTGGAGAGAAATAAGTCTTCGAAGGTGACCTATCATCCAAGTTAAAGTGAAATGGAAGCACTCTAGCCCAGAAGAAGCAGCCTGAGAAGATATAGAATTTATGTGACAAACTTATCCTGCCTTAATCCAAAATTGGGAGAACACCAGGGATGGTGTTACGCATAACGGGGGGGAGTTGTAACACCCCAACCACCTTAATTTTTACTTCTTCTTACAAAAAAGTTTAATTACTGAGTAATTACCTCATCGAGAGGTTGACAGTTTGTTAGTTTATAATTGAAAGATTTAATTAAGTTAGGAAATATTGTTTCATTTTATTTTAAAAGAAATGACTAATCTTGACAAGAATTTTGATAGTTCAAGATGGAGGCTTATGAATGGCTACAAGAGTTCTTAACTTCCAAACAGTGAGTAAAAAAATTACTTCTGATCCTAACGATTCCTTTAAAAATGAAAATGGAGGAGAAGGAAGGGGTTGAAAGATTCTTGGAAAAAATGAGGCAAAGACAAAAAGATGGCTCGAGGCATTAATGCTGCCGTAGAGCTATATTCATGAGCTGGTAAAGGCCATTTGAAGGCTCGAGTTCTCCTAAGGATGAGAAGAGGCTAGATTAAATGGAATCCTGATTCCTTTGTATAAGCTATCAAGAGAGTAAACCACCCTACTGTACCTGTTGTTTGGGAGTTAGGAGAGTTCAGGGGGAGAACAAATTTCCAGAACTATTCTCATTGGTAGGGTGGTGTGGTCATTCCTAAGAGGTTGCTCAGGCAGTATGTAGATAAGTATTCTAGTTTTATTCCATTGTTACATAGATAGGGAAACAGTGATTAGAGGACCAGAAAGAATAGATATTTTCCTCTTTAATAATTATGCTAATGGTTGAATAAAAATATTAGCTACATGTTGTTATTTAATCTTATTGACTACATGCTTACAAATTGGTAAATAAAGAATAGTGACACAAAATCCTATTTTTTGCAATTCTATAGTGTGCAACATTAGGAACCCTTATAAAATAACTTTATACTGATAAGTAACAACAAAAAGAAGATATTATATTTAATAACTGTGTATAATATGATAAGTATGAAATTTACTTGATGACCCAATGTCCTAAATAAACAGTGACTTATTTGCATCATCCAGAAGGAAACAAAAATATATTTGCATGAAGTTGCTAGAGAAAGAAAATGCTAATTGGAGTATAAACTATCACATGCAACCAAATTCAGAACATTAATTAAATGTTTGAGTTAAGACATGCTTGGTCCTTGTAGGGATAGAGGCGGGTTAGTTCCATAACACTAGACATGCCTTATTAAGGAAGAGTCCCGACTTGTTGACGGTGCTGGACATGCCAACATGTAAGAGGATCTCCCTGGTAAGAAGTCCCATTTAGACCGTACACTGTTTGGTGTAGAAGTCTTAGCAGTGGGTCGTACAGTAACACCTTGACCGCGATTTCCCACAGAGGCAAGTAAGATGTTCTTGTTGGTAGAAAGGGTGTGATAGCTGCAATAAGTCAAGGAAGGTGCATGAGATGTTCTAACACACTGAAGGTGAAGTGAGTGCATCCCATGGAAACCTGTAATAGTACACGGCTTGGAAAGGAACACATGAGCAAAGATACATCCCAATATGGAAAGAAAGTTAGCGAGTAATCCAAAGTGATGCTTAAACAAATAGCACATTTCATAAACATTCATACATACATATACAAAATAGTCCATACATGCATGCGTAAGTAAACAAATACATATATCATTTAGAGTAAAATAGATACAATAGAATACAATAAAACATGTGCATGAAACATGTTGGCTCTCTTATATTAAGAAGTGTAAGTTCCAGTCATACAATACATCCATGTCCAACCACTAGTTCTGACAGTAGAACGTTACAACCACAACTACCTGCTCATCCAAAGAGATGTATTAGCTCTGCGTAGCGGAGAAGCCAAGGCTCGTTACAATACTATCCAAGATTTCTCTAAGATAGTCCTATCAGAAGCTTCGCTGACCAAAATTCTCTACAATGAGTTATGAGGGACTTTTTATAACAAAGGGTGGGGTGACCCTTGACATTCCCCTTTGATATAGCTCATCTACCCTCATGACTCTTCATCTACTCTATGACTATTACATCCAACTATCGACACTTGAACTTCCACTTGACAGGACGTTACATTATAATGCAGATGTGCCCATATGAGACAAAATGGCTTGAGCAAGCCATGCAAGACATCACTGACACTTGGACCGTTGTGGTGAGACCAACTCTTTGACATTCTTGTGATGGTCGAAAGCGGTGAGCTCATGCCAAGCTTGGTTGTCCGTGATGGTTTCCATGTGCTCAATGGTGACATCTTGCTAAAACGAACAATTACCTTCGTTGCATCCAGGTGAATTGATATGGATCCTTTGTCCAACTCGTGTAATAGCATGTGCATGGTCGTCTTGGTGCGATCAGACCGACAACATGTTGATGCGTAGTGTCTTCGCTACTCTCCAAGCATGTGCTAGTGGTTGTGTGCATCAGCTTCTCGAGGTACATGTTTAGCTCCAGTCGAACTTGCTTCTTTTCTTCGCATTAGTGAGTGTGCCGAATGGTTGGGATCGCATGCATGCGCACAATGACATGCATGTTGTTGCATTCCCTTGCATGCGATCAACAACACTGCTCACCTTGTCCGCTCCGTGCCAGTTGTTGGGATGGATCTATAACTTGTATGGCCGCAGTTTCATCCGTTTGTGCATGTTGTGCCCCCTATTGTACCTATTCCTACTGCAACTCATTCTCTGGTCTATGCAGCTCATGTTCTTCCTTAAGTTGTTGCTTCAACACCTGCAACTCCTTCTCTGTTATGTTCTCTACGTTCGTGCGATCTTCATGTCGCACCGTTACCTCATAGACTGAGTCTCCAAATTTGCTTTCATCACAAGTGGATCTACTTGAGCTTGCAACTTTGTTCTTCCTCTGTCGTCAACAACCTTTCGCTTGCATTCACCGCATGCAGGTGTGTTGCGTTCTGCTACTGTTGATGGTGCTGCTCGATGTGACGTTGATCGCTGTGATGCTGCTGCCATATTATCTTGATGTCCTTGTCTACAAACAACTTCATGTCTTCATAGGTACGCAATCTCATAGACACTTGCTTGGCTGCAACCCACGGTGTCCTTTGACTCTACTATCCTGAAGGCCATTGTACTTGTGTTGTTGACAGGCAGATGAACACCGGTGATGCCTGGAGACATGAAAACACTCATGGTAGGCAATCTTTTAGTGGAAAACCAAAACGAACTTGAGAACTGACTTGCAGCATACATGTGTGACTGATCATGAAGGTTGCGCAATTTCCACCAGGAGGTCGGGAGACTGATTGCCAAAACTGCGCAAGGCACAGGAGGAGGCTGACTGACTACTGGAACTTCCCAATGCCCAGTCCATCTTCATCTCCTGAGAACTGAAATTGCGCAGCAGTGACATGCAACCAACAAATTGCATTGCGAAGTTTCTGGAGCCAAGAGGACAGTGCCTTTACCCATAAACTAATTTAACATATTCATAATATAATGTTTTGGTTGACTACACATATAAATATACGTATGAATTTTTTTTATGTCCATAATTGACTCTGAATAGATCTATGTAATATTACTTTTACCTTGTGTAGAGTGGAGTGTGACATTGAAACAAAATTGGGGAAAAGAATTTATTTTTATACTACCAGTGAAAATTTATTGTAATTTTTGACTTAAAGTAGTGTAAATTTCTGTTTGAGATTTTTGGAAATGTTTGTATTTAAAATGTAAAGAAATTCCATTCTTTTGGAGCCGTACTGAAAATTTATTATGAACTTAGTTTAGATAACATGAATAAAGAATAAATGCTAGATATAATTGAAATGTTATCATGAATTTAATTTGGATAATATGAATAATGAATAGTTTGTTGGTTTGTTTTGATTTCTTGAGCACCTGTACCAGTGCATTTGGAAACCCTGAACAACGAGTTCCATTTTATTATCGCAATGTGCTAACTAGCTAACGATACAATCGAGAGATCTATTGCATTGATTAGTTGGGAAACTAACCAGTAATAGACGTTTTCCCAGTATAAATCAACGGCTTAACATTAAGGATGGCTCCCGAAAGTTTTAATGAGAATCTTTACGCAGAATAATTTTCCCATTTCCGTTTAAATATGACAATTTTTTAATTTTCCCTATATGTCATGTCATGACATAATAGAGTCAAACCGGTTTTCAGGATAGTATTCTCCCCATATAATTCACGTGATCAGCGTAATCTTCAAAGGCTTAAGAATAATTTCTTATTTAGAGTAATCTCTCCATATTGTTTAGATTTTCAAAGGATTAATTCCTTATATGAAACTGGTTCATTGTAAGGGTTTGTTAAGAGCAATCTTTCCATAATCTTTCCATACAGTTAAGTGAGAAGAATGTTTCACTTATACTCTCTGTTCAGAATGTTTCATTCTGTAGGAAATTGTAGAAATTTAACTAGATTATATCCTTCCAATAAGTTTTAAGCTTCAAGAATCTCATATTCTATCGACAATGCAACATGATATTTCCAGATTAAAATGTGAAACTGAATTTATCTTCGGTTATGGTTCAAATATTTTGACATAATATTTAGCTTTCTGTATTTTACTTTAGGTGGTGATGATTGTATTTCATTGCAAGGTTAAATAGGTAAACAAATCAATTTATATTTATGTTAATTTAGAATCTATTTAAAGATCTAGAGAGATTTTTAAAGTGTAAATTTTGTATTATTATAAAAATATTATATTCTAATATATATAGAAATCTAGACATCCTTTCATCTTTTCAAAAATATTGTTTTATAGATACACTATATAAATTACGATATTTTTATTTATCACAAATTTCATTTAGTACAATATTTTAATATTGTTTGCAGATAAGACATGGTGACCTGAGCATTATCGATGTAGTGATTAAAATATTTAGTTGATTGGGAAATATTGCACTTTATTTTGCAACGTGTCTGACTTTTCTCACTTATTGTACTGACTGCTTTAAAGAACACGCAATAAATTAAGAGGCACACTTATTCTCATATCATATCAGATTATGTAATAAATAATAAACCAGTAAATCAGTGACGGCAGAAACGCTACAAGCCATCCCCGAATACGAATATGATTTTGCTAAATGTAATTGAATACTTTTATAAAATTTAATAAATTTTTTATTTTATTTTTCTTTAAAGTGGAGATATTATTTAAATGAAAATAGTTACGAAATTTTATAGTAAGGGTGGAGGGCAAGAATCATTTAAGAGTTTTTTCTCCAGTCTTAATCACAATATTTTGCTGATAAACAAATATTTCCATCTAACATTCAGACATGGGACTTACCTAAGCTCAGGCTGAAAGAATAATTTTCACTTATCGTTAATTATAAAGATGTCTGAATCTTCCGGCTTGCAGGAGAAAAAAAGAAGAAGAAAAAATCGGTAATTATATTATTGGAATGTCAAAACAAAATAAAAAATTTCCGAATACTGATAACGACACAGTGTTGTTTATTAAAAGGAAAAAAATGTGAACACTAAATTTTAAGATTAAAAAAATCCATGCAGTCATCGCTTAATACGCCTCCCACGCTGTATCATTCACTTGATTTATCACTTAATACATCACAGCAACACTCACACCTCACTACTCACAACGTAGCCCCCTCCACGCAGCAGCAGAATATTCCTACGCACGCCCATATTACAACGCAGCCCCAAATATCACTTCATAACACCCCCCACATGAACTTAACCATACCTCAGCCCACGCAATCCCAACTGCTGTTAAGCACACTCCAAACCACGCCTAGAATCCAACCTACGCTGTCCCAACCTGTGAAAACAGCAACACAACAAAACTATAATAGTGAACATATGACAAAAAAAGATAAGCTGGTCGTAAATTTATCCAACCTTCAACTAAATGAACACATCATAAACTTATTAAAAAAAGGATTAAATTTTTCCATCACACCACGCTGCAATATTGAATATGGCATAATGAACCTTCCTGATCACATAAAAGAACAAATCAGGCAAGACTGTTCCATCACTCTTAGGAAAGCAAAACTTCCCAAAAGCAATGTCAGCAAACAAGAATACCTAGCTCTCAAAACCTTAAACTCAAACCCTGATATTGTAGTGTTGAAAGCAGACAAAGGAGGAGCCACAGTAAAACTCAACAAAAACCCATTAAACAAGATCTCCAAAAAAGTATGCAACCTAATAAAAACTAGCAAGATACAAGACAACAAAAATCTCATAGTCAACAATCCATACACACCGAGAATCTATGGAGCCCCCAAGATTCATAAAGAAGACATCCCTCTCAGACCTATAGTAAACACGATTAATGGACCTACATACCATTTAGCAAAACACTTAGCCAAGAAACTAAAACCGCTAGTAGGAAACACAGACTCTTTTGTCAAAGACTCAACCCATTTCATTGAAGAAATCAAGAACATCAAACTTGATCAAAATGACATTTTGGTTAGTTTTGATGTCACCTCTCTATACACCAATATCCCCATTAATGATGCCATGGAGGTCATCAACAAACTAACAGATCCTAACACATCTAAGCTCATAGAAATTTGCCTTAGATCAACCTTTTTCAGCTTCATGGAAGACATTTATGAACAGACATGTGGAGTTGCCATGGGGTCGCCCCTATCCCCCATTATTGCCAATTTATTTATGGAGGACTTTGAAAACAAGGCCCTTATGACTGCACCCCTAAAACCTAAACTATGGAAAAGATATGTGGATGACACATTCATCATATGGCCACATGGAAGGGAAACCCTAGAAACTTTCAAACAACACCTAAATAGTTTATCCCCTTCCATAAAATTCACTATGGAAGTTGAGATCAACAAAAGCCTCCCCTTCCATAAAATTCACTATGGAAGTTGAGATCAACAAAAGCCTCCCTTTCCATAAAATTCACTATGGAAGTTGAGATCAACAAAAGCCTCCCCTTCCTTGATATCCTCATCACTAGGAATGATGATGGCTCTATATCCCACCAGGTATATAGAAAAAAGACTCACACCGAACAATATTTACATGCCTCCTCACATCATCACCCTACCCAAAAACTAGGAGTCCTTAACACATTAGCAACCAGAGCCCTCAGAATCTCTGACAAGGCACACCTAGAAAAAGAAATAGAACACCTCACTAAAGTTTTCCTAAAAAACGGATACAAGAATCATCAAGTGATCAAAGCCATAAAGAAGGCTAACACTTGTCCAAACAGAAATAAAAACTTTGATAATATAAATGGAAAAGTCAACCTCCCTTACATATTAGGGACTACAGACAAAATTTCCCGCATCCTGAAAAATAATGGAATCCTAACCACCTTCAAACCCCTAAACACTATCCGCAAATGCCTTAATCCGGTCAAAGACAGAATTGATCCTAAATACCATAAAGGTGTCTACTTAATTCCTTGTTCATGTGGCAAATCTTATGTAGGTGAGACTGGGAGATCCTTTAACACAAGAATCCAAGAACACTCAGGTGACATAAAAAACAATTGATCCAAATCCTCAGCTCTTGCTGAACATTCTGAAAAAACTAAGCACCAAATATGCATAGAAGATACCCGAATCTTAGCTAGGAGTGATCACTACTTCATAAGGAAATTCAGAGAAGCCATAGAAATTAGCAAACACCCTAATAACTTCAATAGAGACGATGGATGGACCATAAGCAAAAACAGGATTCCAACCCTAGCATCCAAAGCTACCCCTACCCAACAATAACCCGTCTCAAATTAACCTAAAAATATAATCCATTCTAAATAAATTAACACACTATGACCTTTTTAAAATATTTTTTTACAATACACATCAATTGGAAATATCTTAACCTTAATAAATCCACAACCTAGAACATTATATGTGTAGCCTTAATTTTAACAAAAAAATAAAAATAAATAAATAAATTTAACATATAACATACGAAAAACAATTACAATAATAACTATCATAACAATTAAAATTAATAAACAATTAAAATAATTTAATAAATAAATAAAATGAAATAAATATCACATATGCATTTTAATTATAATAATAGATTAACCAAAATACATATACATATTTAATTTTAATTAATAAATAAATATGTATATGTACATATACATATTTAATTTTAATTATTTAACTAACATATATATGTATTTTAATTTAATTAATAAATTAATTAGAATTATAATAATTTTAATCAATAAATTAATTAGGATTAAAATAATTAAATAATAATTAATTAAACATAATAACTAAAGGGTAAATTAATAAATAAACATGGACAGTGACTTTATTTTAATTAAGAAATTAATTAAAATTAAAATAATTTGAATTAACTAAAGAATTAGTTAACTAGAATAAAGGATAATTTTAATTTATAAATTAATTGAAATTAAAATAATTAAAATAATAATTAATTAGAATAGGACAAGAGACATAAAAAATAAATAAATTATGACGACCATAACAATTAAAATTAATAAATAATTGAAATTAATAATTAAGTAAAATAATAAATTAAATAAATATAATGAAAGAAATATGAGCATAACCCATACACATGTATTTTAATTAACAAACTAATTTAAATACATATACATATTTAATTTTAATTAACAAATTAATTAAAATACTTATACATATTAAATGTTAACTAATTAATAAATAAACATGAATAAGTATTTTAATTTTTAATTAATAAATTAATTAAAATTAGAATAATTAAAAGAATTAAGTAATAAAAAACAAAAATAATTAAATTAAGTAAAGAAAATTTAATTAAATTAGATAGAATTAAAAACATGAAATAATTAATACTAATAAAATTAACAATAATACAATTAAACAGAACAATGAAAAATAATTTAAAGATCTGTCGGCTAAGGCATCTCTTGCATCCCTATATATATTTGACAAGTAAGATTAGTCTTTCAATTAATTCTCTCACATCCTGAAGATGAACCACCGTTGCTGGTTCGAAACGTCGATCTAAAAAGAAATTAAATGCGATGGATTTGGAAGAAAATCTACACAAACATGAGACTCGCAGAAACCTCAAACACAAAATTTAAAAAATCATTTATTTATAAAGGAAACAACTAATTTTTTTTAAGATAAGCAATTATATCTGCATATGTGCCACGAAGGGCCGTTCATCAAAAACTAGCTTTTAAAATTCATACTAAAAGATAAAATTATTAAATATTTATACACCGATCGGCATCCACTGTTCAGTAGGTTCCAAAAGGATAATAAAGTCTAAACGGTCATATAAAATTCCAAGAAGTCATAAATCCTACACTGTCTTATTAGTCCTAGCAGGGACTATAGCGATAAAGCCTACACTGTCTTATTAGTCCTAGCAGGGACTATAGCAGGGACTATAGCGACTGATCGATCATTGAATTTCTATTAATTCACTTTGACCAAATAATATTTCTCGTACATTTGAGTAAACAAATGTTTTAAGCAAAATGTTTGGCTCAACAAATTTTTATCAAATTTTGTCCCTATAGCGATTGATCGATCGTTAAGTTTCTATTAAATCGCTTTGACCAAATAATATTTCTCGTACATTTGAGTAAACCAATCGCTTTGACCAAATAATATTTCTCGTACATTTGAGTAAACCAATGTTTTAAATAAAATGTTTGGATCAACAAATTTTTCTCAAATTTTTATCCAATGTTTTTGTTTGGACGTCTTATTGCTGGCTTCATGTGCCACGATGTTATTTCAATGAGGGAAAGTTATTTTATCATAAGTTTTTCAAAAAAATGTGTGAGCAAGCAAGTTATTTTATGCAAACTAGGAAAACTAGGATGTTATTTCAATGAGGGAAAGTTATTTTATCATAAGTTTTTCAAAAAAATGTGTGAGCAAGCAAGTTATTTTATGCAAACTAGGAAAACTAGGAAGGTTGGGGCAAGTAAACTATTTTATGCAAAGTTTTTAAAACATTGTTTGGACGTCTTATCGCTGGCTTCATGTGCCCCGATGTTATTTCAATGAGGGCAAGTTATTTTATCATAAGTTTTTCAAAAAAGTTTTAAAACATTGTTTGGACGTCTTATCACTGGCTTCATGTGCCCTGATGTTATTTCAATGAGGGAAAGTTATTTTATCATAATTTTTTCAAAAAAATGTGTGAGCGAGCTAAGTTATTTTATGCAAACTAGGAAGGTTGGGGCAAGTAAACTATTTTATGAAAAGTTTTTAAAACTAAAACGCATTGTCCAATATCCAAAGCCACCACTTCCAGGGACACGCTGCCACCTGCGGCTTCTTCTTGCCACTTGTCAGCGCTTCTCGCTGCCACCTACGGCTTCTTCTTACCGCTTGTCAGCGCTTCTATCTCCTGTCGTCTCTTTGTTCCACGCAATATCCTTCTTATCTAAACTTGCAATATCCTTCTTATCTAAACTTGCAGCTCCATAGCATAGAGAATTGGCATGGCCTCCAGAAACTTGTGGAGCGCAGAGAATTGGCATGGCCTAGAGAATTGGCATGGCCTCCAGAAACTTGTGGAGCACAGAGAATTGGCATGCTCTCCAGAAACTTGTGGAGTGAATCTGCATCACATCGTAGGTAAATATCATTAAACGATCCTTATATTTTCTACTTCCATTGTTGGGCCAACATCAGCAGTAAGTTATATTCTACTCTGCTTTAACCAAAATAATTGCAAAAATACAGTTAATAGTTCATTATGAATGCTATTTGAAAGGGAATTATGCTTATAATACCTTTACCTGGGAACCCACCGCAAAGCTTTATTGGACATCCCAGAAGAACCTCATTTTTCTGTAGCTTTTGAAGGTTTAAGGCTCTTCCCACCCTCCATCAAATTCATATTATGGAACAAGTTCTGTAAGAAATTTTCCTTCCATGGCCTCAAGGCAATCCTCCCCTTATTCCTTTCAGAGCACCTCAGTCTGTCACAGGTCCGAGCAACAGAGATGTTTCATCTCTTCACAATGTCGTGCTATGCAACTCCAATGCTGGGAGCCGTAATCAACAACACCCTCTTGGTAAACTATTAAAACCAATCTTGTAGAACCCTCCTATTGAAATTGGTAAATAAATTGACATGAATCATTGTATGCTCTATTTTTCATCTTGAAGGGAAAATATAGAAAAATACAGGCAATTACACAGGTCTTTGGTGCGGGCAATTACACAGGTTGACAAATGATTAGAGACTTATGGAAACCTGTTACTCGGAACGGAATACCAAATATGTAAAGTCTGCCTCAGTTGTCCCTGGCAAAGAATGAAGTAAGGGCTCTCTCTTGATAATTGCCTCAGCCATAAGTTTTACATTTCAATAGGGCTTGCTACGGGATAGGGATACAAACTCAATTAAAGTCACCCCCCATACTCCCAAGGAAATCAAATACCAGTCATCGTCACCCTCGCTCTAATCAATTGTCCACCAGCGTCAAAACCCCCAAATGACAATCTGGCGTCGGGTCTTCGCGAGAATCCCACAAGAAAAAGCACTCCATTGAGCATTGTAAACCAAACCCACACAACAATACCATGCACGGGGCATTTACAAAACCACGTTTGCCCGAAAGAAATTACCCAAACGCCAGGAGCACCAGAATTCAACAATATTAAAAAAAGAAAAGTTGTTCCAGAACATAACCCACCTACTGGAAGGACAGGACATCAGACCTGTAATGCATGCGCTCCCCCTTGTTGCATTTGATGGCTTTGGATACATTGGGAATGGTAATCTTTCCAGGCAGAACGGCTTTGTGCTTGAGGTCACAATCTAGCTCAATCAGACGGGAATCCCCTTTGCAATACGATAATCGGAGATCGTTGGTAATGTCGTAACTGCGGCCTATGGCTCCAATTGCATTCTCGGCAGCCACTTGGGCTCTATCCTTGCCCTTGCTATTATTATGAAACGCCATTCTCAAATACCATGGTCAGTCCTTGATCATTCGTTCGTTCATTTAGATCCCTTGCGATTGCATATTCTCCTCTGATCCAAATTACGGCTCCGATCAGTAATTCGGACGAGCCGACGGGTGGGCATCTGAATGAAAAAATAATTAATGTTTGACTGGTTTTTGTGTGTGCATCTGATGTATGTATTCAATCAGTGTGGATGTAGTCAGATGGGGTATATAAACAAGTGAAGAACTCAGATTTCCTGATTCAGCAGTGAAGATGGAGGCAGGTTGAGTCACCCATCAAGGTTCATTTATGCCACAAATAGAGCTTTTAAAAAGACACCTGTAACACATGCAAAAAAAAAATATAATACAAAAATATATTTCAAACACGCAAAATCCTGTGGGCCCACAATTTTACCACCTACCTACCTCTCGTCCTTCTTGCATAGCGAACGTCTTTACCTCTGTCTCTTTTGCATGTCCAATGTGTCGCACGACCATAATAGGCTTCTTTAGCTCTGTCTCTTTTGCATGTCCAACGTGTCGGACGGCCATAATGGGTAGGCGTCTTTACCTCTGTCTCTTTTGCATGTCCAACGTGTCACACGGCCATAATAGGCGGGCGTTTGACGAGGCTCTACAGGGATCTGCCTCTTGTGTTGCCGTGGGGCGTGTCCATCCCGGAGGCTAAGCAATTGGGATCGTTCCGTCTGCTCCAGCAATATCGCTTGGAGAAAGGGGGCGACTTTAATTGGGTTTGTATCCCTATCCCGTTTGAAATTGATAAATACATTGACATGAATGACTGTATGCTCTGTTTTTCATCTTGCAGGGAAAATATAGAACAATATTGTATCTATCTCTTCTCTGTGCCTATTCCCTGGTCAGTGGTGCGAAACATAAAGCCACCCCACATGCATGATACTTCTCTTAGCTGCGGTATAGCTCTTGGCTCGCTCTTTCCTGGAGAGGCGAGGGGATATAATTCATTTGACAGTCCAGAAACCATGTTACTTTTGCTCCATATGCACCAAATGTATCCATAAATAGTAAGATTTCCTAGCTTTGAATGCCAAATGTATGATAAACAACAAATTTTGCAGATAATAGTAAGATTGCCTAGCTCTGAACGCCAAACGTATGATAATAGCAAGATTTCCCAACTTTGAAGCTCTGAACATTCTGCCGATAGATTGGAAAGCACCTCTGTCTTACCTGTTCACATCTTCTAAAACAGTGGAATTACACACTGATTATGAGTCTTATCAATGGGGTTACTGTGTTTCTGGGGTTACTGTGTTCTTTAACCTCGCTAGTAAACCTCGCATCGTTGTTTAAACCTATTGGATGAGAGATCGTGGTAAGTTATACACAGAAATATTCACTAACATGCATGTGGTAAGACACGCGGTAGCTAATAAATAAATATTGACTAACAAGTGGTGATTTATCTGGGCACTTTATAACTAATATTAAGAGCGATGCATATTTAATATATATTTTTTACCGAGATTATCTTGGACGGAGTATAATTGTTATAACATGCCATGTGGAGCGTCGTTGCAATGAAAATACGTTTCTATGGCGATATCATAATTAATAATAGGTTGCAGTAATGGAAAATTGAAACGTATCTATGCCAGTATATTCCATTGAACATAATGTTGTTTAGGTAGGAGAGTAGGAACTGACAAAACTCCCTAGTAGTTCTCCTCTTTCTTTCAAATATAAAAACGTTAATCCATTCCCAAGGTACAAGAGATAGACTTTAGCTAAAGCAAGAAGAGCAAGATAATACTAACTTAGTCCTATTCATTCTCATCGGCAATAGTTTTCATATATTAATCTAATGTGAGATATAATCCAATCCAAATCATAAAGAGCCAATGTAAATGGTTTACTTCATACTATATTAACAAAACATCAAATTAACTTTATGAATAATATATAGTATTAACCTTATACGTATATTTAACTTTTACTTTAAATATTCTGTATTTCATTTGCTTACCAAAAAAATTCTTATTTCATTTAATATATAACATAGCTATGGTGAATATTGTGAGCATATATCACTTACGTTTTAACATAATATGAGTCTGTGAGCATATATCACTTACGTTTTAACATAATATGAGCCTGTGAGCATATATTACTCGCCATCATTATTGTTGTTAGCGATTTATACTTGTTAATTTGCATTTATGGGATGATTGCTAATTTATGATTATAATATGTAATTAATTTACATATTAATTTTAATATAACAATCCACTTTTATATTTCGTGATGGAGCTGGTCTTTTTTAAGTTGATACGCGAGGACTTTGGCAGATCAAACAACAATACAACAATAGCATGATGGTAACGGACCATGTCTCTTTTCATCAATTCCAAAGCTGTAATTACTTTATTATCTGATTTCATGCCGGGCAGGGACTACTGCCGCTTGCAGACCTTGTTATTGTAAGTAATAAAAATAAAGATTCTACTGCATCTTCAGAAAAAAATTTCAGGATGGGCCTAGGAGCTGTCCAATGATCATGAAAAATCTTTTGTGCGGTGGTCACCTTTTTCTTTAGTGATTTTCCATGTGCCGGAGTCGACCATTTAAAAAAAAATTGCGGCGGTTCTAAAACTAATTACGTCGTAATGCGTTTCCCTCTGAAATGAACTGCCCCAAATGTCTTTCTGTCCTAATCGTAGCCGTTAGATATTTTGTTAGACAATTGAACAAAAATCAGTCGTCTAATTTAATAAAAAATGTTTTAAAACATTAAAAAACCTTAAAAAATGTTTCACTTTCCACTTGACATCTGTGCGCCGAGCTCTCTGTTTGTATAGTCGAATCGACAATGGCAATGGCATCCCGTGTATCCTCCTACCCACAAAACCCTTCTGAAATTGAAATCTAGATAGAAATCGCGCAAACGGGTGAAGGGAAACCACGATAGACTCTGCCAGCATTCAAACCTAGAGAGATGCACTTTCTTGTGTTGCAGAAATCATAGCCTGGGAGCGGTTTGCCGACCTTTCGTGTCTTGCACTTAAAAAATTAACAGCACACTTTCTTTGCATGCTCTTGGTTGTCTTGCTATTTTGTTTCTGTTACCAAGCATTTCCCCTGTTTTCGTCATTTGGTTTGTGAACTGCTTCAGCAATGAGTCGCCCATTAATACAATTCGTAGGCAAGCATTTAATTTATTTATGATACTAATTCATTGCATGACATTGTTAACGGATGTTGGGTGGCTCTCGAGGCACACCTCCAGATGTGGTAACCTGGCTCCCAGTGGCTTCTCCCTGACGGAAGGAAATAGTGCCTTCGTTTCCCAGTTGCTTCTCCCCGACGGACGGAAATAGTGCAGAATCCCTGCAACTTCAACGTTTCTCGGTATCTAGACCCTGCTCTGCACCAGATTACCAAGAAAATCCTAAATTCCTTGCTGGCTTGGTTTCTATGCTGTATTACTATGTACAGTTTTGACTCCATGGACGTTCTCCACTCATCGCCGGCTTAGGTAATGTTTCCTTTTCTAAAATTGCTGGCCAGTTTCTTTCCCTTTTATTTTTTGAGCTATATGTCTTCTATCGAGCTAAACCCTAACAGGTAGGCTGTTTTCGTAAGTAAAGAGGGCAACCACCAGGGTCGTCAGCTCCAGTAATTTACCAAGTAGGCAATTGTGCACTTCCTATAACCCTTCTAGTGTGTACAGGTAGACCTTTGATACTCATTACTCTGACCTCTGTGGTAGCTTTCAATGTATTCCTTTGGTTACTTGAAAATTATTATGGAATGAATCATGATGCATAGTGTTTGTATGCGACTGTACTTTTAATCATCTATAGAGCCTTATGTCTTTACAATAGTAAGTTTAAAGTACCAAAGAAAAATTTGAATTTTCCCTCATAAATTAGGGCTAAAACATAACTCTACTCTAATGGGAACCCATGTTGTCACTGTGGCTTCGGATGTCTGCAAGGCATGCTTAAGGAGCAAGACATTTAAAAATTCATGATGCTTGTCGCCTCTTACAGGATGCACTTTTGTACACACTAATTCAGTTAAAAAAAATTCTCATGATTATTTTCATGCACAACATATGTCCTTCTAGGCTTTATTGAGGTCCTAGGGCATGTTTTGCTTGTGGTGTATATGGAGTTCATTTGAGAGATCATTTTATTTTCTTTATAAATATTAATCAGTTACCACTCATGCTTGACATTGCTTAATCTTCTGAGTTTTTCACTTTGGCTCAGGTGTGACATATTTTCCAAAACTAGACTGTCCACACCTTCAAAGACTGGATTTTCCCAGAACTAGATTTCGAACGGATGGAGTGACTGAGCTTGGGAGTTTAGTGAAGCTCAAGAATTTTCCCTTATGGGCAATTTTTCTGGCAGTCATTCCTGGATCATTACTTGCATCCATGATTTTTGTAGACCACAATGTTGCTTCCATTTTGATACAAGTAATCCTTCTGGCATCCCCAATTTACTTTTTAGTTTCATCGAGCAGAGGTTACAATTATTACTTTTAACTTTCTAGAATTTATTAGGGTGCCATTTATTGTCATCTCTTTCTCTACTCTTAGTCCATATTGACTGGAATACAGGACAGGGTCACTATTAGACTGAATCAGACCCAAGTTTAGCCTAAATGAAATCAATAATTCCCTTTCGTTGCAGAATAAAGTTGGCCCCAATGCAAGAAGGACCATGTCAAGAAACTGGGATATATCAATTATAGCCATCCTTGTATTTATGTGTGGCATATTTGGGTTGCCTTTTTGCTACGGTCTTTTCTTTCAGGTAAAAGTGTGCTGAACATATTAGAGATGAAACCTACTTCTACTGCAATCAACAACTTGACAGTCAAAATTATTGGTAGACTTCAATTATTTAAAATATAATTCAAGTATCTAAAATATTCCTCTTGTCATGTACACTTAACAGAGCCTGAAGCATGTCCAAGCTCTTACACATGAGAAACACTCAGATCTGGAGAGCCAGGAGTCCCAAAATGATATTAGAGTCCAACACATTTCAGGCCTGATTGCTTCCTTGTTGTCAGGCCTTCCGCTTGCTCCAGGATTAAGTTGGGTCACTGCAAAAATTCCTCTTGCTGTGGTTGTTGGCTTATTCATAGAGGTAAGTTGAGATCATGACCTAAAAACCTGTTTGCAGAGTTCCATTTAAATCATTTTCACTAACTACAGGAAATTGCAATACCATGTTGGCTCATCTCATTTTCATCATCTCTTTGAATCCACATAGGAAGCTATATTGTAATATTATGTTTTGTCACAACGTTTTCGTCATCTATTCAAATATACATTGGAAGGGTTTTTTTTTTAATTTTGAGCCAGCAAAGCTGACCCATGTGTATAAGCACCAATATTCTCACCAGGGCTCCAGAGATCTGAACCAGCCATTTGAGAGGTTTGCATCAGCCAAAACATAAAGCCTTTGTTATAAATAAAACATGTATACATAGTCTTCCTACTCTTACTTTCTTCAATTTCTTTCGAATATTCATATGGTCATGAAAAGTTTTGTTGAAAGAAGTCCCCTTTTAACAAACATGCACCACCATAGTGTATCTATTCTACTTGAACCCTCTTAAAAGAGTTGTTCAATACTCCTATAGTTGATTTTGTTGACCTTATTGTTATGGATTCTTGTAATGAGAGAAATGTGGTGCATTCTATAGCTTGGCTAGGGTTGTAAGTGATCTATCAACTCTTGATTTTGTTGACCTTGTTGTCATGGATTCTTGTAATGAGAGAAATGGGGTGCATTCTATAGCTTGGGTATGGTTGTAAGTTTTCTATCAACTCTTTTGTTTATGTCTTTGAAGTTTGTACGAGAGAAATGGGTTCATTATATAGCCTGGTAAGATTGTAAATGATCTATCAACTCTAGTTTTTGTGTGTGTGTGTCTGTCCGTGTAATAATGCATTTAATGATACATTTTGATTTAATCTAAATAATATATAAAGTACATTGAATCCAAATACTTGCACGAGCCCATCTAAACTCAGGTCCAATATAGACCTAAAGTTTGTGTAGCTCAAAATTGCATGTGTCTAGTTCACACAGATCTAAGTCAAGGTACTTAGCAGACCACTAAGTACATGTCCAGCTTCCTAGTTGAAAAATTGCTGATTATAGTTACTAGTAAGCTAATTATTTCAAGGGTGACTATCGATTGTTGTGGTTATAATCCTCTTTGCTAATAAGGTATATAATCAGAAATTTGCATAAATGTCAAGTGCATGCATAATAGCAAGGCTAGATAATTCTGTGAATGTATGTCTTCATAGATAGTTGGTCTTCTGGCTGCATTATCGTTGTAATCCTCTCTGCTCATCAGGTATACAGTAAGAAATTTGCATAAATGTCAAGTGCATGCATAATAACAAAGGTTAGAGAATTCTGTGAATGTATGTCTATTGTGTGAGTGTATGTTTATATAGATAGTTGGTATTCTGGCTGCATTGTTCCAACAAATTGCTCCAAGTTATCATTTCCCTGACAATATGGACATGTATGAATTTTTGTTGATGGGACAGAGAATGGTGTGTTTTTGGATGCTTGTAAACCAATATATATTTATATCAACCCTGAATTTGTCAACTGTTGAAAGGGATCAGATCTTTCTGATATGTAAACCCTTTTGATAGTGCAAAAAATTGGGAAAAGATTGCTATCTTGAAAGACCTGATACCTCTGCGTTCTTCACATATTTTTAGTAAACATATATCTAGGCTTATATATATGTTAAAAAAAAACTGATTAGATTTTCTTTTCTATTGTTTGGGACACTGTTATAATCTTTTCATACTGAAATGTACAGTGTCATCTGGGTGCAATGCTAAGCCTCAACTTACTTATTTCAGAGTATTGATTCCTTTGGTTGTAAGTGCCAAGGTTACACACTTACTCCTAAAAATATGTGTCTTCATTATAATTCAACAAGTGCATGATTAACAGAACAGGCTGCACAGTCTTATCAATGTATATTAAAATAGATGGTTAGTCTTCTGATTCCACTGTCCCAACAGAGCCAACCAACTTACTGCTACACAACATCAAAGAATATATAGAAATGGATGTATTCTCTCTAAATTTTCCGGTGAATCCATATCCACAGGTAGTTGGCTTTGAGTTTGATCCCTGTGCCTTGCATTGCTATAACCCTGCATATAGCTCCATGATGTGGGTATGTTGCCAAATTCAATTATTGAATGTTTCAATTTAGTATTTTAGTTAAGAATCACAGGTGGTTGGTTTTGAGTTTCATCCCGGTTCCCGGCATTGCTATAACCTTGCATACAACTCCATGATATGGGTACCTTCCCAAATGCCCTTATTGAATGTTTCAGTTTGTTATTTTAGTTAAGAATCCATATTGACCCTAAATGCTTTAGTTTGTCATATTGGCTGTGCAATGTAAACCCATGTCATCATTTAGTTGGTTTTGAGTTCTATATGAATTTACCTCGTTTATAATTGATCAAATTTTACATACAATCTGAATAGACTTGCGAATTGGGTTACTCTAGGTGGTTGAGAATGTCCTCCCAACCATAATTAAAGAATCTGAATGGACTTGCCAATTGGGTCTAACCTAGGTGGTTGGGTTTAGCTTAGCCTAGAATGTTGTCCTTCCCAATAATTAATTCTCATTCAGTGAACTGATGATTGTGCTTTTAATATCCAGTAATGGTACACAACTTATAATGACTCACTGTGTTGGGTATTTTCTCTAGATGGCCTTTCAGACCTTGGCACCGTTGCATTTCGTTGACAACGCAAGGCTAATATTGGCAGACCCATCGCTGCGTTCAGTCCCATCAAGGCAGTTCAGTTCGATAAAAGAAGTGGTACAGTACACCTCTATCTAGATCACTTGCACCCTTTTAATCTTCGCAACAAGCAAGACCCCAGCTGCAATTATTTTCCCATTGTTCATCCTGCTCATGATATGGGCTTGCCATTGCCCATTACGCAGCCTTTTCATAAAAAAAAGGCCTTGATAAGCTCGATAGAAAACTTCCCGACGAGCAACCCAAAATTCAAACCCCAGGCATGAAAATCTTCGATAACCCCCATGCCAGGGGCCGCAGTATCCATCGTCGTGCTTCACAAACTGACAAAATCAACAGAATAACAAAGTGGGTCGCAGAAAAACCATGGAAGTTGATCAAACACCTAATCAGTCTCCACTGCTATGGAACAATAATAACCCTAACTCAGTTGTTCTCCCACCTGCAACCAAGCGGAGGCTGAACGAGCGAAGGAGCATGCGGAATAAACGAATGAAAAAGAAATTAGCTCTGGATTCATCACATCAATGTGATGTGAATCCTCCTCTCCATATAGTTATTTTACCTCTTTCGTGCAGATACAAATTGAAAAACCCACAAGAGCAAGAAGAAGAAGAATCCTTTTCTTTTACTGCATCAAGATCAATAATGAAGCAGATGTCAACCCAATTGATCCTCAAGCCCAAAAATAGTTTTGAACTACAAAATCCTATATAAATGCACTAAAATATACTATATGATCCAAGACCCAATGATCCACCCAATATAGATCCTATTATAAACCTCAGTCCTGGAAGATCAGCAAGCAAACCCAAGAGAGGAGATTGTGTGGATTACACCACAAATGATGAGACTATGATAAAAGTGGTGAATAGACAAAGCTCGCCATATCCCAGAGCACAAACACAGCAAAATAATGTATTGAACCAGAGAAAAGAAGGCAACACTGCATGTGCTCCTGTTGTTGTTCCTGAGATTAGGCCATTGCCAAAGCCCACAAAGCATGACATTTTTCCAATGGAAGGGAGGATACAACCCAAGAAAAAGATCATCAATGTGATTGATGAGACCAGCAGGAGGACGAGGATGATTTTGAACCAGAGAAGATGGCCATCCAACAAGCCTATGCCATCTGCAAGTAAAGGCCCTGATGGTGCGTGAACTTTTCCAATGTTGCTGGTGGATTGGATTGTACTGGATACTTGTAAAAATTTTGAATGTTCAATTTTGCAAAAGCGACAACTTTTCATAAGGCTTGATCTGTTCAAATTCTTCATCCTCTACTGTCAAAATGTAATCATGTTATCTTTATTTGTTGATATAAAATAAGCTTGTTTAATTTAAAGGTTATAGTTTGCAGAGATATTCATGATTTATTCTATAAAGATAAACCTTAGAAACCTTATGTATCAACCGGTAAATTATTATTAATATTGCATATGGTAGAGTATATATTATATGATTTAAATTCAAAATAATATATTAATTGATTTGCTATTCAATACTATAGATAATCTACAGATACTAAAATTAATATTGATAATCTACGGATACTAAAATGTTTATGGCCTTTAACATAAACATTTCATTTCTCATATCCTTAAACTCATTGAAAATTTACAATATTATTTGTATATTTATTAGTTTTATAAGTCAAGTAAATGTGTCCATATAAGCTTATCGGGCTTATATCAATTACATTTAATAATCTAATTGTCCTAGTAAAAAACACAATTATTATATCAATTACATTTAATAATCTAATTGTACTAGTAAGGAACACAATTATTATATGATAGTTAGTTTTATAAATGTTAAGATAATAATCAATATCAATAATAATTTGAAAAATGAATTTAGCAACTTTATCCTTATATGTAAAAAGAAGTTTAAAAATTAAGTTAAATTTTTAGATTTTTAAAAATATTTATCTATATCAACATATTTGATATAAAAATAGTTGGTTATTTTTTTCTAAAATTATATTAATTTTTATAAATTTAAACATCTTTATAAAAACGTAAAACATTATGCACTAATCAATCAATATTTTACAAATTTATTTATTTTCCATAAAAATATCTCGGTGGTTACGATTTTAAAACTAACATTGATTCTCCCAGATCTTTACTCTTTAATAAACATGGATGCTTGAATTTTTTCGGTTGAACCTTATATATAAATTACGTTTAAGGTACAACCAAAACCAAAACATGATTCAAGCTTTCATAAATATATATCCAATCTGATACTGCTCCAACTGCAAATACTGGGCAGATCAAAGGGGGTCAATTTAAGGAATATAACTTGTGATATGGCCTTCAAACTATCTACCTCTATCACTGGAGTAGCATGAAACTGGAAACAAAATTGACAAAAGCTGGCAGATTGCGCCTTAGGCTTCGGAAGCGCAGCCAAAGGAGGAAAAGTAGGACAGATATGCACAGTCACCACCCCAGAGGACGATGCCGCAAATCCATTAGCTGGCAGTGTAAGATATGGGGTGACACGTAAGAATCCACTGTGGATTGTTTTTTGTAAGGAATGCATTGCTTGATTGTCTTTGGTTATCCACAGAAGGCACACCCATCAGAAATGATCAGTCATGAATATATCAGTAAAGCTGACCATCATGAAATGTTTCTTGGTTTAGGGTTTCTTAGGCTTTTTCATTTTCTTGGTTTAGGTATGGAACTCGAAAAGTTTTAGGGATTTTCCAGTTTATGATCTTGAAAAGGAATGCATTGCGTGAGAGTCTCTGGTTATCCGCAGAAGGCACACCCATCAGAGATGATCAGTCATGAATATATCAGTAAAGCTGACTAGCATGAAATGTTTCTTGGTTTACAGTTTCTTAGGGTTTTTCGTTTTCGTGGTTTAGGTATGGAACTCGAAAAGTTTCAAGGCTTTTCCAGTTTATGATCTAGAAAAAAATCAGTTTAAGTCAGTTTATTTAAGTCGTATAGAGAGTCAGGGATAGTATGCTTGTATTGCCTTTCGCAACAACTTTAAAAAAATCCTCCTTCACAAAGGTTGATGGCTCCAGCTATTTTTTTCTTTGCTGATTTTAGATGATGTGAATTTTGTGGCGTTTCCTTGTGTTGAGGTAGTTAGGATTTTTCTTGAAAATAAATTGGTGAATATTGTCATTTTCATTCCTCGATGAAGTTTTGTATGGAGACTCGGGGATAATATGCTTGTAGGCTTTTGCATATTTTAAAAACATCGGTTGATCTTTTCATCCCTAGAATTCTTTCTCATCTCGTTTTCTGAATGGGCTGTAATTCTACTTCACCCATTTTACTTGTCTTGGATGTAGGTATATAAGCTTTCATTGAGTCGGAGAGAATTAATCAGATTTTCTTGCTCATAAATACCTTAACAGATCCCATACGTCAGTGCGTGTTTGGTAGGGTATTGACATAACACCTCAACACATCCAACGCAACCTCTGTGCCAGGGAACAGGCTTTTAACACTTGTATATATATATATATATGCGCTTGCTACAGTGATAAGGACTTGGCCTCTTCTTCAATACACAAAATAGGGTTCCTTGATTTTACTAATATAGATGACATAGGATGCCCACTGATTGTCTTTCCAAGGCTTGCAAATATATGCATACGAAATCTCGACTTCCTTAAATTATGAAGGGCCTTAGAACTGTCCTTTAAATGATTCTCAGCTTCCTTACAAATATGTGGAATGAGAAGTCCACCACCTTTCTTCTTTTCTAGCCTGGAGATCAAGAAATCACAGCCCCAATGACCTATATTGGTCGGCCAAATTCATAGAGCATGATAGTATATAGCAGTGCTTTATGTGGCATAGGCTTCTTGGCCTTATTACAAGCACAAGGAATAAGTAGGCATCTTCTTAGATAAAACAATCGACATTAACAAAACTTTTTCTCTTCAATAACTCAGAGAAGAAAGAGGCATGAATAGGTTGGATTCATTGTCTGAATTGAAGAGCGAGAGAGAATATAAGATAGAGTTCACCGAGCCATAACATTTCTGCCTCCATACCACAAGATCGAGAACAGAGTAATCCTTTATCCAAGGTTGGCTTCATGAAATGACCTTTGGCATATTCTTGTGTTCTTGCACTTTTCTTGGCGTTTTAGGAGAATAAAGTTCTTTTCAAAAGACTTATCCAAAAGCATACTTATGCCCAGAATGTAAAAGAGAGATAGCTCCATTGCATAACAGACCTTTATTGTTTCTTGTGCTCAGAACAATAAGAACACTTGGCTCCTTCTTAATGGTTCATAGAACTAGGCCAACAACTCGGTTCTTCATTGCTCCATAGGACTCTCTTTAATTCATTGATCAAATCCAAATAAATATATGTATCCCTATAGTCACTTATTTGATCCTCAACAAATTTGCTTGTTGGACATCTTTGTTTACAAGACTTGAATTTATGTGAGCACAGGTGACTGGATGGAAGGACTACTAGCCTCAGAATTCTGATGCAGAGGTGCCAAAGGGATCAGATCTTCAAACATAATGTTGACTGCTTTATCCAATGAGAAGATTGGACTCAGATCAACAAATTCTTAAAACAAAACTCTTCATTGACTTCTTATCATGACACGTGGTTTAGCTACTAAAGGAGGACTTTAGCATCTTCAGATTTGTTAATGGCCTTCATGAGTTATTTAGCCCAGCTCTTGCATATACCTAGAGTTGTATTATTTTTCAAGACCTCTCATGTTTTCGAAGGCTTGCAACAAGATACTTCAAATACATTAACAATCCACTGCTTCATCTCTTGAGATTGCATTCCTCCTCTTGCTTGGGCTTGACCTTAGCTAGCTCTAATACCATGTTAATTTTTGAGTTAACATGTTCTTTGCTTAGGTCAAAGGTCAGTTACTTCATTAATCCATTAGCCCATTGTTAATTCCATTAATCCATTAGCAATCACGTTGGCCATTATCATATGACAGTAATAAATGCAAAGGACAAGCCAAGACAAGAGGACACCATGATTTAGACTTAAAGCCAGGGCAAAACCTGACAAGGGGAAAACCCACAGATCTTTTCTTCTTGATAATATCAAATGTTCAGATAGAGAGAAATCCATAAGTACAATGATACATTAGTCAAACTCAATATATTGACCTGCCATAAATGATCCCAATAAAATGTCCAAAAGTCAAAGTCACACATGCAGAAGTCAACAACAGTCAAAGCTATCCTAACCAGTCAGCAATCAACAGTTAGCAGCTCAATCAAATCAGCCCAATCTATTCGGTAAAAGGAGAGAGAAATTCACCCTCTCTAGGCAGTCAAAATGCAGTCAAGGCAGACTTCAAAAGTTTGGTCAAACCTTGGTCAACAGTCTGCGGTTAAACCTACCTCAGACCTATGGTCAAACACCTCAATTTGTGCTCGGTTCATCTGCTCACATGTGCGGCCTAGCTAGCAGAGTAATAATCCATAAAAGTGCCTGGTCAATGCTGCTCTGTGTACTGGAAACGTCAACCGCAGAAAATCACAGGAAATCCGTCCTCCAAACATTTGCACGTATGGGAGAGAGATAGTTTCTCAAAGAAAGTCGAATCCATCATGAGAGGAAAG
The DNA here is from genome assembly GCA_031772625.1 of Pinus tabuliformis. Taxonomy (NCBI): domain Eukaryota; kingdom Viridiplantae; phylum Streptophyta; class Pinopsida; order Pinales; family Pinaceae; genus Pinus; species Pinus tabuliformis. Next base: position 576,426,989 of record CM062818.1, read on the forward strand.
AGAAAATCATGTGTGATGATGCCAAAATGGAGTGAAATCATCTTATATTTATACAATTCAATGTGGGTCAAAGGTCATGTCTTTTGGGCTTCATGAGCCTACATAACTGTGGGGGTGACCTTGACCAAAACAAACATTGTGGGCTTGACTTCAAATATACATTTCTTCCTGTCAGAATCCATCGTGCTTTAGGTCAAAAGTGGTCCTCTCGAGAAGAGGAATCCAATGCCATCATCAGCTCATACAAAGGAGCCGTCCATAGTGGAATTTGACCTTAGTTGACCATTTCTAACAATTGCCTATATAGAACATCTAGTTAAAAGACTATTTTTACTCTCAATAAACATTGGACAAAAACTTCTCTCGATCCAGTTTGAATCAACTTACTAGAACTACTGCTGCACTTTCTTCATCCATAGAAGCCACTTGAAAATGCTTGAAAATAAACTCTCTGTAAGGGCCATTGTCAATAAAAATATTTGCAGTGGAGGCCCTTAGCCCAACAACCATTTTAGCCAGCCTTGGAAGGCAAATAATTGAGTTCAAACATGATGAAAATTTAATTCCCTGTATACAAAAGCATGTATTAGGTGTTGATAATGGCTAGAAATATGAACTGAAGATGTATATACCTCCTTCTGTACAAAAATGAATAGAAGAGGCAGAGGTATAAGGTTCACCTCGAATTTTCTTGCAAGTTCAATCCACTGTAGGATGTGAAAGGAAGTGTCATAATGCTAAGAGCGAGAAAGAGGGGAAGGAAGAAACTAATAATTTCAAAAATTTTAGCTTTCTATCCATACCTTGATTTGTTCTAATAAAATAAATATTAATTGTTTGACGGCATCCAAGGAGCTATCTGGTAATAATAATAACATTATTATTAGTATTATAATAATAATAACAACAATGGAAAGGTGGGGAAGGAAGAAACTAATAATTTCATAAATTTGGACCTTTTATCCTAGCTTTATTTGTTCTTCAGATCCAACTAATATTTTGTAGATCCAACTTATGGTGAACCAGCAGCTTGAAAGCCAATTGCAAGTCATTAATCCAACAACGATCTATAAGCATGCCATAGTATTATGTCTTTGCATATATTCACAATAGTGATTCCACTGTCATATTATTATTCCCCACTTGGACAGAGCGATGACACAAGGGGTTTCTACATGTTGGCCAACCATGTAAATCGTATCTTATAAATTAGAATTCTTGTTTTCTAGCCTTCTATTTCTGTAGATATCAATTGTGTAGTTGATGGCATACTTTTTATAAATTCTTCCACAAACTATCATTATTTACAAAATATTCATTTTCAGAATACACATAGCTAACTATTGCAATTGTAACTCATTATCATCCACCCTTGCTTTCAACAATGTCCATTCACATGTCCCTATTCTTCCCCACTCTATGCTATTCTTCCACACTCTATACATGTCTCTATTCTTCCCCACTTATATGCTATTCTTCCCCACTCTATGCCTTACGACGTTTCCTTTGCAACATAAGGTGAAAATGCTAGTGATATAAACATTTGAAAAAATATCCACATGTTTTTAGAAGATTTAATTAACATTGGAGTTTCATTATTAAATTTTTTGTTGATAAATAATAATTTTTTTTTTTTGATAATTATTTATAAGAGATAGATTAATTTGTTTGTGTGAGATTTAATTTGTTTTACTAAACTTCGATATATAACCGACGGATCTTTCTTCTATCCAATCTAATACTGACTCAACTCAAACTCAACCTAATTTAAAAAAAAAAAATACAACTTATTTTTACTGTATCTTCACAGAAAGTTGAATAGTTAGAATGAAACACATTAAGTCATATATAATTTGCTAGTTTTAATGTCCTAATTTACTTATTTTTGTTTAACCATTACAGCTGTAACACTATCATGGGTTTTTCGTCTTATATTTAATGATAATAAATCTAAACCATAATTACCTTTTCATAAAATTTTTATGCATAAATATTTAAACCCAAATATAAACATTAATAAAAATTATAACCTATGTACTTACAATTTATACGTAAATATTTAAACCGAAACATAACCATTAATAAAAATTATATTATAGAATAATAAAACTATACTTAAAACATGCTAATTTATAGAATAATAAAACTATATTAAGCTGAAAAGATAGACATTAACAAAAATCATACCTATTAGATTAAAACACACAACTCAATGATAAATCAATTGAATATCAGAATGTTGCACTATCAATTTATTGAAAAAAACACGTTATAATATAATATTGACTCCACAGTCAAGAAAACCATTGTATGGATTCAAAGAAGTTGATAAAACAATTGAATATCAGGATGTGGCATCATCAATTTATTGACCAAAAAAATAGTTGCAATATAGAATATGGAATCCAGTCACAAAAAACATTGCAGGGATTCAAGGAAGTTGTATTTAGTGGAAGGAAAATTTGATACCGTCAAAAGGAATTATTGTAATAAACAGGCTACTTCAATAATTATGATAATGATCGTATAAATTATATATAATATTATTATTTTATTTATTATTATATATTATTAATTTTTTAAATATATTAAAATATAATATAATTTAATGAGACATTTCATATTGACTTATTCCAATTTTAATTACCATATAATTTTAATTATTATTTTTAATATATATCAAGTATGATAAAATAATTTTAAATATAAATAAGATTTTTTTTTTATTTCTTGAAGTTGAAAAACCCTTACGGATTACCATGGTATGAATTTTTTGTGAGATTAGAAGCTTCAAGCTTAAATCTTTCCAGCTTTACCGCGTGGACAATGCTTAATAGTGTGTATAGATATAAGCTGTGCTTCAGGGCACTTAAATTGCCCTGTAAAGAGTAAAAAAAAATAATGAAGTTTGGATGAAAAAAAAAAAAATTGAAGTTTGCTGGATAACCTATATTAAAAAACAACAAAAATGGTTGTATTAAATTTTTGTTTTACAAGAAAATTGGCTGAAAGAGTCATTATACAGAGATTATTTACAAAATTATTAGTATTTTTAACATTAAAACAAAATTACGATGCATGTAAATAGTGCTTATAAGATCTAATAAATTTTTATTAAAAAATTGCTTGTTGAAAGAATCTCTCAACAAAATCAACAAACTAATCTACCTATTTACTAATGTAATCATTATTTCGAATGCTTACATTATTACCTAAATCACAAATTACAAGGCAAAGACAAAATATTACAAAAATATAACTCTTCTTGCAATATAAAGACCAAACATTACAAAAATATAACTGGTCTTTGTCTCATTGGTCTTGGTCTTTATCTCACGGGTCTTCATCAACACTCACGTCCACTTTGGAATTTTCGGGAACATCGCTCTTTCCTCATCGACTACTTAGAGCTCTCACTTGAACTCCATTTAGCACATTCTTGCGTCAGCCTATCATTAATGGACTTTGCAAGATCAAGAATATTGACTGCTTAGCTCGCCGGGGCTTTCCCTATAAGAGTTGCCAATTAATGAACCAGCCTATGGACCAATCACCATCGCTTGGATATTTGGCTTTCGACTATCCATCAGTTTCTAGGATATGGGTTGTGGGTTGTGTTAAAAAATTGATCAAACGACTTGACCTATTTCACACACATGGATCTCATATTGTAACTTATAATCGTTTTTCAGGGGTTTCCACAGCCGAAAACAAAAAACCTTAACAATATAAAAAAATCAAACCTTAACAATATAAAAAATACAAACTAGTGATGTGTTCAAAAATTTCTGAAAACCAAAAATCATTAATTTGAATTATGCAACACTAATAAATAATTGATTTAAACCTTTAAAAAATAAAATAATAAATAAATGTTAGATTCAATTGGAATGTTATTATGAATTTAATAGGGATAATATGAATAATGAATAGTTTGTTTGTTTTTTTTTTGTTTATTTTGATTTACTCGGCACCTGTAGCAGTGAATTTGGAACCTATAACAAGGAGTTCCATTTTATTATCGCAATGTGTTAACTAGTTAACGATAGAATCGAGAGATATATTCCATTGATAATTTGGGAAACTAAAAGTTTTCCCAATATAAATCAACGGCTTAACATTAAGGATCTTTCGACACAACTTTAATGAGAAGCTTTGCGCAGAATAATTTTCCCAATTGTGTTTTAATATGACAATTCTCAATTTTCCCTATAGGTCATGTAGAAAGCTATACATCTTTTCAAAAAAAAATATATGTATAGATAGACTCTATAAAATCCTACAGTTTTACCTATCAAAATTTTACTATCACCTTTTTATTTATTACAATTTTTTAATATTGGAAACCTATACATCTTTTCCCAAAAAAAAAAAAAAAAAATGTATAGATAGACTCTATAAAATCCTACAGTTTTACTTATCAAAATTTTACTATCACCTTTTTATTTATTACAATTTTTTAATATTGCTTTCAGATAACACATAGTGAGCTGAGCATTATGTAGTGTATAAAATATTTAGTTGACTGGGAAATATTGCACTTTATTTTGCAACATGATGTGACTTTTCTCACTTGATGTTGTGGTTTCTTTTGACAGATAGTTGCTTTAAAGAACATGCAATAAATTAAGAAGTAAACTTATTCTCATATCAGATTATGTAATAAATAATAAACCAGTAATTCAGTGACAAAGGAGAAACGCTACAAGGCATCCCTTTTATGAATATGCTTTTTTCAGTTGTAATTGAATAATTTTGTAAAATTTAATCCAGTTATTTTATTCTGATTTTTTGGAAGTGTTTTGGTGAATTTTTCTGATCTAAGTTATCTAAAATTTTCTAGGAATTTATTGAAATCACAAGCTTAATGCTTAACCCCTGCACAATTGAAGTGGCCTAGGGATTTTTCAGAATGCTGAATTCATATACATTTAAAAACCCAGTCTAAATAACATAAATCAAGCTTTCACCTGACAGTAGAAAATCCAAAAAATAACACCAAAACAACTGCAAATTCAATAACTGTTTTATTTTATTTTTCTTTAAACTTGAGATATTATTTTAATGAAATAATTTTGAAATTTTAGAGGAAGGGTGGAGGGTATCATTTATGACGTTTTTCTCATAGTTACCAAATTCGAATTCGAATTCCTTTCGATAAGGAAAAAATTCGACTCTATAAAATTCAATACGAAAAAAATTCGACATTATACATCTTACAAATACTTAATATTCTTTTTTTTAATATTGGATTTATCTTTTTTTTTCTATTTTTTTATAAGTCTTATCCATTGTAAACTGAATTTTGCTATTTTATAATTTTTTGTAATATGGAAGTTACTGTTTTTTTATTTTTTTATAAAAGTTGTCGATTTCGAAGCTTACCATTTTATATCTTTTATAATAATGAATTTTTCCATTTTATATAATTTTTTGTAATATAGAAGTTACTGTTTTTCTATAAGAATTGTGGATTTGGAAGCTTACCATTTTATATGTTTTATAATCGTTTATAATATTGATTTATCTTTTTCTTTATAAGAGTTATTCATTTAACAGGATATAGAAATTAGATTTTTTCTTTTTATAAAAGAGGTACCAATTTGCAACCAATTCATTATTCCATAATTCTTGTTAAAATAGAAGTTATATTTCTTTTAATTGCAATTATATAGAAATTATTAACCCATTTCTCAGTATGTATAAGAGCTATTTATATTATTTAATATCAATGATAATATTGATTTATTTTTAATTAAATTAATTATTTAATAAAAATTTTAGATTTTTGTATTAGCAATTTATTTTCTATTATACCATATTATGTGGTAGAATAATTTGTAAATAATGTATAATAAAATATCAAAATCAAACTAAAATTAAAATAATCAAATTTCTAACCAAATTTTTAATAATATTTAATATTTTATAGAGAAATTTAATAAAAATCATTTTTTTTATAATATAAGAATTATTAATTTTTATTTTTATTTTTATGTTTATAAAAATTATTGTTTATTTTTTTCCAATTTTCTGATTAATCCTCACATAAAAAATACCCGAAAAGTTAAAAAAAAAAATATCACTAAAACTAAAAAAAATAGCTGCATTATTTTTATAAAATTTCAATTGTCAACTTTCCGTGCTCTATTTTATAAAAGGTAATTGAAAAACTTGATTTATTCTTTTGTGATTTTATTTAGCAGTGATTTGTAAGTATTTCTATCAATGGTTACACAGAGCCTGCACAGCCACACTCTTCGTCAAGTCAGCGAGAGCAGCACACACTCTTCGTCAAGTCAGCGGGAGCAGCTCAGTGGACGGTGGAAATAAACTGATAGAAAGCTTTGACCAAAATCTTTCACCGTTGACCTGTACCGAATTGGACACTGACGAATTATTCGCCGTACCGAACCGAATCAGCGAATTTCCGAATTCTTTTTGCCGGTACGGCCGAACTTGGTAACTATGGTTTTTCTCAGGTCGGCATCACAATATTTTGCTGATATACAAATCTTTCTATCAAACATTAAGTCACAGGGCTCACCTAAGCTAAGTCTAAAAGAACAATTTTCACTTGTCGTTAAGTATAAAAGAACAATTTTCACTTGTCGTTAAGTATAGAGATGTCTTAATCTTCTGTCTTGCTCGAAAAAAACAAACTAAAATCGATAATTATATTATTGGAATGTCAAAACAAAATAAAAAATTTCCGAATATTGTTAACGACACAGTGTTGTTGTTTTCTATTTTTATTTAAAAAAAAAAAAAAAAAAAAACTAGTAAATTTATATCTGAATATGTTGGAAAACATCTATATGGCCACGAAGCGCCGTTCATCAAAAACTGTCTTTATTAAATATATATAGATCGATGGGCATGCACTGTTCATATAAAATTCCAAGAAATCATAAAGCCTAGACTGTCTTATTATTGTAAGTAATAAAAATAAAGATTATGCTGCATCTTCAGACAAATATTTCAGGATGGGCCTAGGAGCCGTCCAATGATCATGAAAAACTTTTGTGTGACGGTCGCCTTTTTCTTTAGTGATTTTCCATGTGCCAGAGTCGAACATTAAAAAAGACTTGGGGCGATTGTAAAACTAATGATATAAACCTTTGAAAAAATATCCATATGTTTTTAGAAGATTTATTTAACAGTGGAGTTTCATTATTAAATTTTCTTTCTCGATAATTATTTATAAGATGTAGATTGATTTATTTGTGTGAGATTTAATTTGTTTTAATAAATCTGGATGTAGCCCATAGGATTTTTTTTTTCCAACTTAATACCGACTCAACTTAAACTCAGCCTAATTTGAAAAATAATTACAACTTTTTATTACTATCTTTACTATATTTTTATCCAACTTAATACTGATTCAACTTAAACTCAGCCTAATTTGGAGAAAAAAATACAAATTTTTATTATATTTATTGTATCTTCACAGAAGGTTGAATAGTTAGAATGAAACACATTAAATGATATATAATTTTCTAGTTTTAATATTTTAATTTACTTATTTCTAACAAATAATTCATAACTACTTATCGTTTAACCATTACAGCTGTAACACTGTTATGGGCTTTTCGTCTTATATTTAATAATCATAAATCTAAACAATAATTAGCTTTTTATAATTTTACATAAATATTTAAACCAAAATATAAACATTAATAAAAATTTTAACCTATTTGCTTAAAACATGTTAATTTATTGAATAATAAAAATATATTAAGATGAAAAGATAAACATTAAAAAAATCATACCTATTAGCTTAAAACACACACAACTCAATGATAAATCAATTGAATATTACAATGTTGCACTACCAATTTAGTGAAAAAAACACATTATAATATAATATGGACTCCACAGTCAAGAAAACCATTGTATGGATTCAAAGAAGTTGATAAAACAATTAAATATCACAATGTGGCATCATCAATTTATCGACAAAAAAAAATATTACAATATAGAATATGGAATCCAGTCACAAAAAACATTGCAGGGATTTAAGGAAGTTGTATTCAGCGGAATGAAAATTTGATACCGTCAGAAGGAATTATTGTAATAAATAAGCTGCTTTAATACTTATGATATAATAATTGTATAAATTATATATGATATTATTATTGTAATATTTTCCATTAATTTAAATATTTATAAATACATTGATATTATTTTTCTTAAAAGAAAATTATAAACTATTTTTCAAATTTAGTTATGAAAAAAAAATTGTAGTTATGGGTAAACACTGTTTTACCAAGTAATTACTTATGGAGACAATTATATGTTCCAAAACTAAATTCTGGAGTATTTTTACTGAAATGATCAAGAGGATAGGGGTATTGAGAACATGAAAAAAAGGAAAAGAGATTGTGCTTATGAAATAATAAATTTTGTAGTTATGGGAAAATATTGTTTTACCATGTAGTTATTTATGGAGACAACTATATTTCCAAAACTAAATGCTAGAGTATTTTTAGTAGAAGGATCAAGAGGATAGGGGTATCTGAGATCAGGAAAAAAAAAGAAAAGGAAAAAAGATTGTGCTGAAGTGTTAGACAGTGTGTGATGGCTATGTTTCATAAAGATTAGTGATGGCTATGTCTGGTAAAGATTAGATAGGCAGTAAACATTAAGGTCTCTGAGGAGAGAGAGAACTCCTAAAGTTAGGAGTAGCACGGGGGAGATGAACTCCTGAAGTCAAGAGTATCACAGGGGGGATTTACCAAACAGATCTTGTTTGAAGATTCACTCTTGAACATCGTAAATAGATAAGTAAAGAATTTCTTGTATAAGTCATTCTCTGAATTTTAGCTTGACAAATAGGCTATGTTAAGAGATAATATCTTTAAATAACTGTTGAAAAGATCATAAAGAGGGTTTCCTATTCCTTAAAGTAGGAAATAATTTTCTTTTTTTTTTATTCTGAAATATTTCATAGTAAAAATAGAGCAATAATAGAAAATTGGAGAATGACCCTTTTTATAATTACTGAAAGGGAACCTATGTTTGTCTTTTATTTAAATCAATAGAACCAGTTAAAATAGCCTCTCAACCTAAAGGAGTTCTCTCAAAACCAAAAAGAGAACAAATATGCTACAAACCAACATGTTCAAAATGTTTCCTGAATATGGTACCAAAATCATTTACATGTATTATAATCAAATCGATGCATAACAGACCCATTATCTAATTAAGCAAAACCTCATGGCTAGAAAACATAGAAAACAGACAAAATCTAACTCTCAAATAAGTAAGAAATTACAGATGGCTAGAAAACGGAGAAAACAGAGAAAATCTAACTCTCAAATAAATAAGAAATTACAGTCCTAGCTAGATAGCATAAATTCTAGCGTTTCGAGCTTCTAAAGGATATGTCAAGAAGTTTTACCCCTTTTCTTTCTATCAAGCAGCAAGAATTTATTGAATCATAATTGAAACAGTGCAGAACGAATTGAAGGATAAACTCAGAGTCACAATAAAGATCTGTATGGAGCGCTTTAAATACTCTGTGTAAATTAGAAAATTCCAAAACTCGGCATTGAATAAACATGGAAAAGAAATTTCAACTTTGCATATAGAATGTAAAAACCCTTGCCTCAGAAGTAATACCCCATCGATAGGTTTCATTCATACAAAGTTAATTGTCCAAAGTATGTATAGATTACTATTAAAGGTGGTTGACCTAAACAAAGTGCCAAAATCTTCCACATTTGGCCAAAGTCGTAAGGTTTATCTTAAGCCTTAAACAAATTTTTGAGAAAATAAAACCTAACGGTGGAACCTCGGCTTCAGCGGCCTCAAGAAATCCCATTCTAACAACTAACATAATCTTAAAGACTTGACGCCTGGTCATAAAACCATGACCTAAGAAAGATATGAAGTAAGTCAGAATACCCAGGGGTGGTCACGAGCATTGAAGCTGGTTGAAGAGTTTTGTTGTAGATCCAAGCCAAACTCCTGCCTCAGAAATCTTTGCCTTACAGAAAACAGAGGGACTATGTTAGATTAAATGAAAGAATCGAAACATGCAAAGATGATACTAACTATGTTAAACCAAGAAAAGTTGCAGATAAAACCTTAAACGTTTACCTGTGGAAAGGATGCTTGCAAGGCCTGCCTCTGCCGATTGTCTTCCAGGGTGTTGAATCTATTTTGGAACCTTCAATGTATTGTGAAAGTGTCGGAATGAGGCGAACAACCCAGTGAACCTGATCTACAGGCGGGAGAAAACACCAAAGAACAGAGTAGATCCATAAATCATCGAAGTGAAAGAATGACCAAATGAAACCACACTGTCGAGAATAGAATGCCAGACATCTTGTGAACCGTTCAGTCCAGCCAACTAGGGAGAATCGTTGATTGAGGAGTCGGATCCTGAGGATTAGCATTTGGATATGGACAGATGGGTAACTTGCAGGCAACCACCAAGACCCGGACATCAGAGAGTAAATACACATCCACACCATGGTGGGAATCGAGGCTATGCCCTGTACCATTTGGTGCCTAGGTCAGCCACGTACCGAAATTCGTTTAAACTTTGGGAAATGGTTTAATGTTGAAATTCATTACTGTGTACAACCATATCCCATCAAACTTCATATAATTTATCAAAGTACCTAAAGTCCAAATCATTTAAACTTCATATGATTATGATAATAAAACTTGTCTATTTGTGCTTGCAAATCATTCACAATATGTTAATAATAATAATGTTTCTCTTTCCATGACTGTGTGTTGTTTGGGGTCATTAAATTAAAAAAATAAAATCATTATATATAATGTTTATTAAACAGATGTGTTACATGTGTTATCAGAGCACTCAGGTTCCAAAATTGAGGACTCTGGAATAAGGAATAACAAAAGCAGTGCTGTGAATGTAGGAGATATCAGACAGTCAACATGAGGCGAGCTCGAAATTTACCACATGGTTGCGTATTAGGGATAGGGCCAACATCATTTCAGGGAGGCAATCCTGAGGTTTGGGTGCAGCTGGGCGATGATACGCAAAATCCCAATGCAGACCTCCCGACAATTGTCCAAGAACTGAAAGGTGAGATGGCCTGGCTATGGGTAGAGAACGAAAGATTGATGCAGGAACAAGAAAATATTCTAAAAATCTTGTCAGATAGACAGAATCATCGACCACTGGCCCCCAGTCTAGAGCATGACCACACAACTGGGGAACAAGAATTCCAAATTGAAAATATGGAAACAGAAGAAGGAGAAGAAAACCAGGAGGAAGAATCAGGAAACGTGTGTAGTCACAAGGCAAAGAAGAAATATAAAATTGAACTCCAAGGAGAGTTTCGTAAAATCAAGCCTCCTCTCTTTGAGGGGGAACATGAAGAGGCTGCAGAAGCATGGTTAATTAATATGAACAAGTATTTCCAGTTGTATGAATATGATTACAATTTGAAGGCCAGTCCATGGGGTCAATCAGCAAAACGTAACCTGGGATAAATTCCAAAAAATATTAAAAGAAAAATATTTGACCGAGAGATTTTATGATGAGAAAGCAAAAGAGTTCCATGATCTCCACTTGGGTCAAATGACCATGGATGAATTTATAACAAAATGTACATCATTATTGTGATACGTCCCTTATAGTCGCGAAGAAAAATCCAAAGTACAACAATTTGTCATTAGTCTTCCATTGTTCATGAAAGAACGCCTGGAATTTGACAACCCAAAAACCATGGACGAAGTCATTCGAAAAGAATGAATCTGTTATCAGAAAAATAAACCAAAGGGAGATATGAGTAAAAGGTGGGTAGACAAGAAGGGAAATAAATCCATTCCCAACCATAAGGGAAATAAGAGCACCAGCAACAAGGGATTATATAAAAGTCAAGGTAATCAGAATGTGAATAAGCCCAGCTTTAAGGTACAAGGAGAAGCTAGGACCAATGAACAAATTGACAGAAATGAAGCAGAATTAATTAACAGACCACCTGTATAGTGTTGGGGATGCAGAGGCTCGCATTATGTCAAAAACTACCCTCAACGTAGGGGAGCAGACTAGATCTCACAAATTCAGGAGGCATCCACTGTGGGAGAAGTGGATAGAAGCATCCCTAAGATCAACGCAGCTCTTGAAGATCATCAGGTGGAGTTTCAGCCAACTATGGTTGAATTTGAAGGTACTATTTTTTATCGTACCTGCTCTATTTTAATAGATCCCAGGGCTACATTAAGTTAAATTAGCCCCAAGGTAGTGGAACGATGTAAATTACATGTTTCTAAATTTAAAAACCCATGGTTAGTACAGCTAGCCACATGAGAAAAAAGAAGAGTTTTGTCTAAAGTAAGTAACTTCCCCTTGAAACTAGGTGGTCAACCTATCATAGTTGATTTAAATGTGTTAACCTTAGGGTCATACGAAATTCTGATAGGTATGGACTGGTTAGAAAGCCATTGGTCCTTAGTAAATTGTAAGACAAAAGCTATTACCTACCAAGATGAAGTAGGAGAGAGACATGAAATTCAAGGTGTTCAAAAAACTCTGCAATTAAGGCCAATAACATCCTCCCAATTAGCCAAATGCATCAAGAAAGGCTGTAAAATACATGCTATACAAGTAGGGTATGTTGACTCTAAAGATAAATTTGTATCACTAGAAAACATACATGTGATAAAAAAAAAAATTAGATGTATTTCATGAAGAATTATCGGGCCTACCCCCAAAAAGAGACATAGATTATACTATTGAGCTAATTCCAGGAGCTACTCCAGTTTCCTGAGCACCTTACTAAATGATTATGCCCAAGCTAACTGAATTGAAAATGTAACTCCAAGAGTTTCTTGATAAGAAGTATATCCATCCTAGTGTATCTCCTTGGGGAGATCTGGTATTATTTGTTAAAAAGAAAGATGGAACCTTACAGATGTGCATGGATTACCGTCAACTAAACAAGCTAACCACTAAAATCAAATACCTCCTTCCCTGGATAGATGAGCTCTTTGACTAGGTGAAAGATACAATCGTATTCTCAAAGGTTGATCTTCACTCTGGGTATCATCAGATAAGGATAAAGGAGGGAGATATTGCAGAAACTGCGTTTAGGACACGTTATGGACATTATGAGTTCGTGGTACTACCATTTGGACTAACTAACGCCTCAGCAACATTCATATGTCTCATGAGCAACATATTTCATCTGTTCTTAGATAAATTTGTATTAATCTTTATTGATGACATACTAATCTATTATCGAAACGTGGAAGAGCATAAGGAACATCTCCATGTAGTTCTGCATGTCCTATGAGAACACTAAATGTATGCCAAATACAATAAATGTGAATTCTTTAAAGAGAAAATCCAATACTTGGGACATGTCATCACCAAGGATGGAATTACCGTAGATCCAGAAAAGATAAGGACCATTACGGAATGCCCAATAGCTAAGGATGTGGCCGACATAAGATTATTTGTGGGCTTAGCAGGTTACTATCGGAGATTTGTGGAGGGTTTCTCTTGTGCAGCATATCCTATCGCCTCTCTACAAAAGAAAGGCAAGACTTTCAAATGGACTCCCAACTGTCAAAAGACCTTTGATTAGCTCAAGAATCTTCTTACCACAACACCTATTCTAAGCACTGCTAAACCCAACAAGGAATATGTGGTGTGTATAGATGCTAGAAAGGAAGGTGTGGGTGGCGTATTAATGCAGGAGGGCCAAGTGATTGCCTACGAAACTAGGAAGCTTAAAGAATATGAACATAAGTACTCAGCATATGACTTGGAACTAACTGCAGTCATTCATGCCTTAAAAATGTGGCGGCATTACCTATTAGGTAAGAAATTTTTGTTAATGACTGACCACCATAGTTTGACTAATTACCTCAAACAACCAACATTAAATGTCAGGCAAGCTCATTGGGCAAATTTTCTGAGTGAATTCGATTTCAAAATTAAACATTTAAAAGGAAAGGAAAATCGGGTGCCAAATTCTCTAAGCTAGAAGGTAAATTTTTTATATGAAATTTCTTTTATTGAATCACAAACTACCTTTTTTGAGCAGATTCAAGAATTTTCCATGCAAGATTCATCATATAAACATTTATGGCATCAAGCAAAAATTCCTAATAGCCATGAACAAAAATTGGGTTATGAAGCAAATGTAGAAAATTTACTGATTTATAAGAAAAGGATATATGCCCCTAACCATCAACATCTTAAAAATCTCATTTTTTATGAATACCATAAGAACCCTTATGGAGGCCATCTCGGGTATCAGAAAATGATCTCTTCCCTGCGGAAGGAATTTTTTTGTCCTGGTATGAAGAAAGAAGTGGCAGAATATTTAGACAAATGCTTGGAATGCCTGCAAGTGAAAGTTGAGCACCAACATCTAGCAAGGTTACTTCACCCTCTGCCTATCCCAGAATGGAGATGGGAAACAATATCTATTGACTTCATTAACTGGCTGCCTAAATCAAGGAAGAAAAATGACTCCATCATGGTGGTGGTGGACAAATTGAGCAAATATGCTCATTCCATACCTTTTCAATCAACTTATAGAGCAGTCCAAATTGCTAATATTTTTATGCAGAACCTTTTTAAACTGCATGAAATCCCTAAGATGATTATTTCTGACTGAGATTTAAAATTTACATCAACCTTCTGGAAATCTATCTTTGAAGGATTGGGAACACAACTACACTTCAGTACATCTTACCATCCACAAATGGATGGGCAAACTCCAAGAGTGAATTAGGTGGTTGAAGACATGCTGCGAATGTATGTAATGCAGAAACCCACTAAATGGGTAGATTATTTACACCTGGTGGAGTTTGCATATAACAATGGGTACCATGCATCCCTTTAGATGATTCCCTTTGAGGTTTTATATGGACGCAAGTGCAGGACACCTTTAAGTTAGAGCAGACCGGAGGATAAGCTGTTACTAGGGCCAGATATGTTGGAAGAAATGGAGAGAATGGTGAAAAAGGTACGAATTAATTTAAAGGCCGCTTAGGACCGACAGAAGAACTTTGCCGATCGGAAGGGGAGTTTTCAATAATTCCAATTAGGGGATCATGTCTGCATTCGAGTGTAAGCCAAGAAAAGTACCTTACAATGGGTCGGGTGTGCTAAACTAGCACCTAGATATTGCAGGCCATTTCAAATCCTGGCTCGAATCGGATCGGTGGCTTACCGACTTGCCCTACCCAGTCATATTCGTGTACACAATGTCTTTCATGTTTCTCTACTTAAGAAATATGTGTATGACACTAACCACATAATCAAATGGCAAGATATACAGGTAAGGTATATATATAGATATTTCATTACAAATGTGTTAAATAACTAGTTAATGACTTAACACCTTTTGTTGTATGTTGAAGTCAAACGAACAAGCGAGTTTTTGGTCTAACCGCAGGATATACTAGATCGGAGAGAAGTAATGACGCAGAAACGAGTTATCACCCAGGTTAAAGTGCAATGGCAACACTATGGGCCGGAAGAGGCCACCTGGGAAGATGAACAGGTCATGAAAAAAAACTTTCTGGGTCTATTTGCAGGGAGAGAACATCGGGACGATGTTCCATTTTAGGGGAGAGGAAATGTAATATCCCCCATTAATGTAAATATTTATTTATTTTTACTGCAACTAAACAGACTGTTACTATTTTTGTTAAAATAAAATTATAAACTATTTTTGGAATTTAGTTATCGAAGATAAATTCTGCAATTATGGGTAAATATTGTTTTACGAAGTAATTAGTTCTGAATATAGTTATCTGTTCCAAAACTAAATCCTAGAGTATTTTTACTGAAAGGATCAAGAGAATACCGGTATCTACGATTAGGAAAAAAAGGAAAAGAGGTTGTGCTGAAGGGTGAAACAGTCTTTGATGGCTATGTCTGGTAAAAGCCAAATAGCCAGTAAACATTAAGGTCTCGGAAGAGAGAGAGAATTCTTGAAGTCAGGAGTAGCATGGGGGGGAGATTTAGCGAATCAGGTAATCTCATGGCAGGGAGGAAATTAAAGTGCAGATCTTGTTTTAAGATTCAGTCCCGAACAACGTAAACAGATAAGTAAATAATTTCTTGTATAAATCATTCTCGAAATCTTAGCTTGATAGATAAGCTGTGTTAAGAGATAATATTTGTAAATAACTGTTGAAAAGATTATAGACAGGGTTTCCTATTCCTTAAAGTAAGACATAATTTTCTTATTATTTTTTTTTATTTTGAAATATTTCATCGAAGAGTAAAAGTAGAGCAATAATAGAAAACTGGAGGAAAACCCTCTTTATAATTACTAAAAGAACTATCAAGGAATATCAGTAATATTATTACAGAACTTAGAAGTAGAAGTACATTTGGAAAATAAAAAAATTCCTGTAACATAAATTAAAATTGGAAAATGACAAAATTCCTGTAACATGAAGTAAAAATTGGAAAAAGATAATATTCTCATAGACATTGCTAACACAATATCAGATAGAACCTCTGTTTGTCTTTTATTTAAATCAATAGAACCAGTTAAAATAGTTTCTCAACCGAAAGGAATTCTTTCAAAACAAAAAACGGAACAAATACGCTACAGACCAGCATGTTCAAAATGGTTCCCGAATATGGTACCAAAATCATTTACATGTATTATAATCAAATCGATGCATAGTAGACCCGCTATCTAATTAAGCAAAACCTCATGGCTACAAAATAGAAAACAGAGAAAATCTAACTCTCAAATAAATAAGAAATTATAGTCCTGGCCAGATAGCAAAAACTCTAGCGTTTTGAGCTTCTAAAGGAATTGTGAAGACATTTTTTCCTTTTTCTTTCTATCAAGCAGAAAGAATTTATTAAATCATAACTGAAACAGTGTAGAACAAATTGAAGGATAAACTCAGAGTCACAATAAAGATCTGTATGGAGCTCTAGCATACTTTAAATACTCTATGTAAATTAGAAAAGATGATTTACAATATTCCAAAACTCAGCATTCAATAAACATGGAAAAGCAATCTGAACTTTGCATATAGAATGTAAATACCCTCCTCTCAGAAGTAATACCCCAATGATAAGTTCCATTCATACAAAGTTAATTATCCAAAGTATATATAGATTACTAATAAAGGCAGTTGACCTGAGCAAAGTGCCAAAATATTCCACATTCAGCTGAAGCTGTAAGGTTTATCTTAAGCCTGAAACAAATTTCTGAGCAAATAAAACCAAAATGTGGAACCTTGGCTCCAACGGCCTTGAGAAATCCCATACTAACAACTAACATAGTCTTAAAGACTTGACAGCCTGGTCATAAAACCCTGACCTAAGAAAGATCTGAAGTAAGTCAGAATACTTGGGGGTGGTCACGAGCATTGAAGCTGGTTGAAGAGTTTCACCGTAGATCCAAGCCAAACTCATGTCCCAGAAATCTATGCCTTACACCAAAACAAAGGGATTGTGTTAGATTAAACGAAAGAATCGAAAAATGCAAAGATGATACTAACTATGTTAAACCAAGCGAAATTGTGGATAAAACCTTAAACTTTTACCTGTGGAAAGGATGCTTTCAAGCCCTCCCTCTGTCGATTGTGTTCCTGGGCATTGAATTGGTTTCAAAACCTTCAACGTATTGTCAAAATTCCAGAATGAGGAATGACCAGCTCGTTGAACCAAATCTACAGGCACGAACATACACCCAAGAACAAAGCAGAGCCATAAACTCTCGAAGCGAAACAATGACCAAATGAAACCACATTGTCGAGAAAAGAATGCCAGACATAATGTGAACCGTTCGATCAGGCCAGCTAGGGAGAACCATTGATTGAGGATTTGGATCTTGAGCATTAGCGTCTAGATATGGATAGATGGGTAACTTGCAGGCAATCACCAAGACCCGGACATCAAAGAGTAAATATGCATGCACACCTTGGCAGGAATCGAGGCTATGGCCTGTACCATTTGGTGCCTAGGCCAGCCACATACCCAAATGCGTTTAAACTCTCGGAAATGATTTAATGTTGAAATTCATTACCGTGTACAACCATATCCCATCAAACTTCGTATAATTTATCAAAGTACTTAAAGTCCAAATCATTTAAATTTCATATGATTATGATAATAAAACTTGTCTATTTGTGCTTGCAAAACATTCGTAATATGTTAATAATAATAATGTTTCTTTTGCCATGACTGTGTATTGTTTGGGGTCATTACATTAAAAAAAGAATCATTATATTTAATGTTTTACAATTATTTTATTTATTATTATTTATTATTAATTTTTTAAATATATTAAAATATAATATTTATAATATAATTTATAATATAGCTAATTTCTGCACAATC
The DNA here is from genome assembly GCA_031772625.1 of Pinus tabuliformis. NCBI lineage: Eukaryota > Viridiplantae > Streptophyta > Pinopsida > Pinales > Pinaceae > Pinus > Pinus tabuliformis. The sequence continues at coordinate 576,445,308 of CM062818.1, forward strand.
AAAGGGTCCCAGGGGATTTTCAGGTGCTGAATCCAAATTTGCAGTTAAAAACCTATTTTAAATAATACAAATCAAGATTTGACCTCAATTTTTTCCGCGGAATTCCATCACCGGAATCTCTAAAAAGTCGCACTAAAAACAACTCTTTTTATATTAAACCATTCCAATTTTAATTACCATATAATTTTAATTATTAAAAGAATAAAATAATTTTAAATATAAATTATATTTTATTATTTTTTAAAGTTGGAAAATCCCTGGCGAAGTCTATTTACGGATTACCATGATATGAATTTTTTGTGACATTAGAAGCTTAAGGTTAAATCTTTCCAAGTTTACCGCGTGGGCCATGCTTAATAGTGTCTATGGATATAGGATCTGCTTGAGGACACCTATAAATTACCTTGTAAGTTGCGAGAAAAAAAAATAATGAAGCTTGAGGACACCTATACCCTGTAAGTTGCGAGTAAAAAAAATAATGAAGTTTGCATGAGGAAAAAAAAATAATGAAGTTCGGAAGATATTTTATATAATAAAAAATAAAAATAAAAAGTAGTTGTATTAAATTTTTGTTCTACAAGAGAATTAGAGAAACAGTTATTATACAGAGATTACTCACAAAACTATTCATATTTTTAACATTAAAATAAAATTACAAGTCATATAAATAGTGTTCATGAGATTTCACATATTTTTATTAATGAATTGTTTGTTGAGAGAGTCTCTCAACAAAACCAACAAACTAATCTATCTATTTATTAATGTAAGTATTATTTCCAAGTCCCTCTTTTAATGCTTACATTATTACATAAACCACAAATTACAATATAAAGAACAAATATTACAAAAATATAACTGGTCTTTGTCTCACTGGTCCTATTCTTTATATTGACAACTCTGCTAGTTCGAGCTTTCTTGATAAGAGTTGTTACGGTCTGAACACTGGATGTGTTCAAAAATTGATCAAACAACTTGACATGTTTCACACACATGGATCTCATATTGTAACCTGTAACCGTTGTTACGGATTTCCGAGTACCAAAAACAACGAACAATAACAATATAAAAAAAACAAACTAATAATATTTTCCGAAATTTTGGAGCACCAAAAACCATTAATTTGAATTATGCAACCCTGTTAAATAATGGATTCCGTAACTAAAAAATGAATAATGATTAAATGTTAGATTCAATTGGAATGTTATTATGAATTTAATATGGATAACATGAATAATGAATAGTTTGTTGGTTTTTGTTTGTTTGTTTTGATTTACACGCACTTGCAGCGGTGAATTTGGAACATATAACAAGGAGTTACATTTTATTATCACAATGTGTTAACTAGTTAAAGATAGAATCGAGAGATACATTCCATTGATAATTTGGGAAAAACTAACCAGTAATAGAAGTTTTCCCAATATAAATCAACGGCTTAGCATTAAGGATCTTTCGACACAGTTTTAATGAGAACCTTTGCGCAGAACAATTTTCCCAATTCTGTTTTAATATGACAATTTTCAATTTTCCGTATATGTCATGTAGAAATCTATACATCTTTTCCTCTTTTCAAAATTTCTTTTTTAGATAGACTATATAAAATAGTACATTTTTATTTATCGAAATTTTCATATCACCTTTTTATTTATTACAATTTTTTAATATTGCTTTCAAATAACACAGAGTGAACTGAGCATTATGTAGTATATAAAATATTTAGTTGACTCGGAAATATTGCACTTTATTTTGCAACATGATGTGAATTTTCTCACTTATTGTTCTGGTTTCTTTTGGCAGATAGTTGCTTTAAAGAACGTGCAATAAATTAAGAAACACACTTATTCTCATATCAGATTATGGAATAAACAAGAAGGCCTCCATCGCAACAAGTCCCTGTCGTGAGGGGGAGTTTCAAGAAAACGTATCCGTGGGAGCTTCAAGAAAATGCATTTGTACAAGGAAGGAGTACCCAAATACAATCTAAGACATAATGTCCATGCAAGCACTATTGGTTTCCAAAAACAATCTTAGGTGTACTTGCAACACTCCCATCATGAGCACAAAGTACTTTTAATCACCATGTTTGATGTCTCCAACATAATAACAAGAATCTTTCCTGCATTGAAGAAACTATTTTTGGCCCATTAGTAAGAAGGCATTATGCAGATGCACCATGAGTCAAGTATTAGGAAACACAATATGTTTCACATGCATAAAACAAAACTACTGTAATTTGTGGTTTTTGCAACAATTAAGACTGCTATATTGAATGAAGACTAAACTACAACATAACAGATCAAGAAAAGTGCAGATGAATTAAATGAGTTCCCATTAAAAGAGAGCCTAAATCAGAAGAAGCATTTATCTTGTATGGTGTTTTTATTTCAAGTTTGATTTTAGAGTAACTGGGAAGTAATAGGAAATAATTTCCCATTGTCACTTGATCATAATTTACAAAGAATTGAGAACATGGCAAAGGCTAGTTTATGTGAATTTAAGGTAAGATATCAGGATAGTTATTACAATAACTCTTGCTAACATTTGAATCTACACAGGATTGAGGATTACTGTAGCCAAGGGGGGTTTCTACAGGAGTCAGGCTAGTAATTATAAGGTTGCTTACATTGCCTATGAATTGGATGGTTTGAGTACAAGGGGTCCAAGGCGAATGCAAAGTACCGTGCATTCTATCCCAGCATTATCCATCAGCCATAGAAGTAGGAATGAACACTTCAACTGTTGAAAATCCATCAAATATTTTTTTTATGAAAACTGAATCCGATGCATGTATGGAAATAAATATCTATTCTTCTCCATGATATGCACACAAGAATTCTATGAAACAGCTGAAAATGCATCCACAATGGATGCAAGTAGTTTTCAGTCTTATTCTAGCACAATTACAAGTTTGGATCAATTGTGTTCAGATATTACCAACATCTCACATAAAGGATATCAAATTTTTCAAAGGAAAACCTAACTGGGGAACCTAAGGGATGCTTCCCAAATTAGAAACCTAAATCCATGCAAGATTGAAACATATCAATCAGGAAACAGAGAGTTACATAGTTCATACTATCAACCAATGCAACTAAAAATGAATAGTAACTGCAACAACCACACTATATGCAAAATAGTAATAGTTCCAAGAAATATAGAGATATCGTTAAAAATATTATCACAAGGATGTAGGATCATAGCTCTATATAAATGGCACATTACATGTAAGTTGTAAAACATATGGTTTTAACTTTTATCTATATGAATGATCAATATACAAGTAATCTGCATAAAACCCTTTCTTTCTTGTGTAACCTTCTCTGAGCCCCATATACAAAATTAGACATGTGAACTAGCACATTTTATTGCCAAGCTCATGAAAAAGCTTACTTCTAACATTTAAAATCATTAGTTAAAGTTCTAATGTAGAAGTTGTATTACAAACAAAAGAATTTTGAGACTATAGTTTATCCCTTGCAATCTGTGTCCAAATGGCATATCGCTTATACATAAGGCAATAGACCAAAAGTTTCCAAAACATCCTTCCACTGAATGGATGCAACTGAACTCATATGCCAGGGAGAGGGGTATACAACAATAACTAACTGGAGACCGAAAGTGAACAGTTTAGGTAATCAAACCCTTTCTGTTTTGATTGGACTCAAAAAGTATGCTCAAATTAGACCTCATTTGTTTAGAGGTGTATATTTCCTCTGAGCATTAGTTCCTGAATTACTAGTTCAGGAAAACCAAAAGGAAAGAGAGAGACTATTGTAAATTCAATAAATTTAAGGACTTCTTACAGACAAAAAAAAAAGAAACCATGTAGAAAGCAAATCCATTATCCAATAAATATTGACCATGTTGAAATGCAGAGGACTCTTCACCATGTAGGACACGAGATAAGCTTCAATTAGGCAGCGTAGGGCATCAATCAAATAAGAAAAAATCATGTTTGTATCAAAACATGTTAAAGTAAAACTACTACCAAAAACTTGTGAAATAAAATCTAGTTAATTGGGCATGCCAGAGGACATTAACCATTCTAGGAATCATATCAAAATTTAAACATTACAATATAACAAGAAGAAAAATAAATAAACAGAACCGTGAAGCCAGTGATCATTTATCCTGTACAACTCTACAAGGAAAAATCATAAGTTACCTAACATTTCTTGAAAAGTCTATTAACGATGATAAAAGGCAATTAGGTTCCAAGATATGAAAGTTATATGTAAAAATAGATAAAAATGCCAATCTACACTTTCCCACCTGCAACAATGTAAGTTGAGTTGAAAGAGTAGGTGCTTCCGTTTGTAGTGTTTGAACTCTTCGTTCTAACTTTGATATATAATGCATATTTATTTATTTTGATCGTACAGCTGATTGTCAATTCGCCAATATCCTACATTGAAAATTCAGATACAGTTCACTCGCTTTACACCAAGTAACCCAACATTTCAGAAGGGAACCTCAATGACTACAGTTATATTTCCCATTGGGAAACAACAATGGACTGAAGAAATAAATGTTCATCTACCATTGGCAGGTCACTGAATTGAAATCCTCTAATAGGTTTCAAGGTCAGTTTCATTCTATGCAATCAATGGAGTTTACTTTCCCACAAATGCAGAGAGGAAAGAAATATCTATTTACTACCAGCAGGCATCACTGAACTGAAATCCATTGATAGGTTTCAAAGTGAGCTTCATCATGCTATGCAATCAGTGGAGTTTAATTTCACACTGTCCGCTACAGGAATCAAAATGAAAACTGGGGAACCTTGAGAGAGTTAAAACCATACCTCTTAGCTTGTTTTGGATCAATAAGTGCTAGTTCTTGGATTTTTTTGCTGTGATTGACTTCCTGGACTCTAAAGGCTCTGACAATAATTGATTTAATTGCGAGGAAGATGAACCATCCATGGAATACTAGCCCCTGTAGTACCAAGGTTCCCTTTCATATATTCCAGGTTACCTTCCAATAGAGAAAAAATAGCATCGACAAAAAGAATTCTTGAATGATGCGTGAATGATGCGGAGGTCGATTAGTCTCAACACCTGAAGGGAACTTCGATCCTTCTCTCGCTGCAACATTCAATGGCTCTCCAAAATAAGTCAAATTCTCCATATCCATGTACATCGAAATCATATCTTCGGCTTTAATTGCATCATCAAAGACTGTGGGTAGGTCAAAACCAACAAAACCAAGATCACCATCAAGCACGATATTGTCCGGCAAGAGAAACGCAATTTCCGATTGAGCCCTATGATGGCCTCCTCTCCGGGGTGGAACATTCGACATCCTATTAACATCAGTACTAAAATTATGTGAAGGACCTAGACTCCCTGAGGGCTCTGTAACACCGACAGTACCAGACAAGCTCACAGGTTCCTGCATAGTCACATCCTTGGCCACTAAATTCCCCGAAGAATTCGATAAAGCTGGATTTCCTTTCCTAGTCACTGTGAATGCATTGGTAGAAGATGGGTAACCTACATACCTAGCTTGTTGCACCTGCCGTGATTGAGAAGGATTACTGAGTGAATTCCCTGTAGCTGTCTTCGGTGCATTGGTTGTGGCCATGTCCATCTTCAAACGCCATATGAATTCCTTGTAACCATCCCCTAACCCTTCCATTCGAACACACACATTCTCATGGTTCTCGGGGTAACGATTAACCAATTAATCTAATAATCTTCACCTATGCTACACCCAACAAAATTTGTTCATTAGGGTGTGGGGGAAATCCAACAGCAGGCCTATTCTTCACCCCCATCATAAAGTTTGAAACAATTTATGAGGGTTTCAAAAGTTGATTAATGAATTCAATAGTTTATTAAATTAAGCCCATTTGCATGTGAGTGTATGAAAAAATAAGTACAACACTAGCAATTGATAATCTTCCAGATCTTAAAATCAACTTTACAATTGAATAATCGTATACCTTAGCTAAAGCTGAAGACTACAAAAATAACCTGTAAAGGCCCTATATATTGCCGTAACCGAGCCTTCAAGCGGTTGTGCGAGGGACAGTTGAAACACCAAGGACAGGGAGCAACTACATGATTTTACTTGAGTACCCAAATTTAGGGTTTGCGCCACTGAAAATAAACTATTACATCTGTTGTAATATCCTTGTCCCCACAGTGCAATCTCACAATATTCTACCATTGTTTCTCTCATAGCTCTAACACTATGAACTTCAAACCAACTAAGAACTTCAAACCAACTCTACAGCAATAAGAATTAGTTGAAAGTTAAGGTTCACAAAGTCATTAAAGTGCTTAAGAAAATAAAAATAAAAATGCCTCCATGTGGGCCCTCCCATGAGTGCCACAGGACTCATCTTTTTTTCCATAACATAGCATGTAGGGTGTAAACCATGCCACTTAACATTGTATCATGGTAATATGTCTGCTAATATGTCAATACAGGAGGCATAAAGATAATCCAACTGCCCACTACAGGGGCACCAGTTTCAACTTCATGGCCTTCTACGCTTTGTCTCATCGAGCCTTAAAGATCTGTTTGGTGAAGTAGGTGACGCATGGTTGGAGCTTGAAGCAAGGAAAGACAACCCTGCCCTCCCACTAGATTCCAATTTCCACATACTATTAACCTATAGTTTGAGGTTGTTGGAATGCAGGGTTTCACCAATGGCAGGTGCCCATGGTGATACTGATTATTTTCCTATGAATATTGAAGGGAAATTTCAAGTTGAAATGATAGCTTGCAGTTCGAAAATAGAATAGCAGAGATGAGCAGCAATAGTAGCTTCATTGATGCAGAGAAGGTAAGTAAAGTAGGGTTAGGGTATGGAATAGCCATTGTAGTTGGGATGAATTCTAAATTGTCATAGAACAACCTGCCTTTATTCTTCTTTCTCTTCTCGCTTATTCGACCTTCCTATTCCTTACGGGTATGAAAAGATAGACGACTTGGCGAAGAAGAAGGATTAAGACTAGAAGGTTCAAAGCTAGAGGGACAGGGAAACAAAAGTGAAAAATGAACAGAAGGGATGGGAGACAACAACAAATACCACCCTGAATCCATTATGCTCTCTACAAAGAAGATCTCTATACACTCTCTGCCCAGATGAACAAAGGTAAAGTGAGGATAAGTAGAGCAAGGAGGCGAGGTCAACAATAGGGACTATAACCCGAGCATCCGATATTATTATGAGTATGAAACCCTGTAACCCAAATAAGTAGGCCCTGTAAAGAACTTCAAACCAACTCTACAGGCCCTTTGAAGAAATTCAAACCAGCTCTCCAGCAATAAGAATTAGCTGAAAGTTTAAAGTCCAGAAAATCATTAAAGTTATTTAAAAAAATATAAGAGTAAAAATACCTCCATGGACCATGCAGGAGGAAGGATAATCCAAGCACAGTGGACTCCATAAAATAGCATGCAGGGCATAGGGTGTATCGAGCTAGGCCAACAGATTCTGGTTGCATATGATTTCTTGGTGAAGGTGTTTCGGGCCTAGTAAACTCTAGTTTTCAACTTTGGACACACCTACTACTTGCTCCAGAACCCGTAGTTATTGACCATTCCTGTTTAGCTCCCCCCTAGACCTTAGACAGCGAAAGGAGCGTACTGCCTAGCCCCAATGAATGAGGAAGAAGTTGCGCCTTGATGTCTACCCTAGAAGTATTGATTGAGTCAGAAGGATTAAGGAGCTGTAATATGTCTGCTAATATGTTAATAGAGGAGGCAGAAGGATAATCTAACTGCCCACTACAAGTGCACCAGTTTCAACTTCATGGCCTTATGGATTGTGTCTCATCGAGCCTTAAAGATTTGCCTAGCGGTTCAACCTCATGGCCTTCTGCGCTGGTAAGTATTTCCTTCCTTATATCATATTTTCTTCCTTTGTTTGCCTATGAAATATTATTGCGGGCATGGCAAGGCTTGCAGCTCAATAAATCAAGCGATCCTTAACTGAATAAACCCAGGCTTAGATGGATGGAAGGGGAGTCGGGGTGTTCTGAAATGTAATTCTGCATGCTCCCAGACATCTTCAGTACGAGAGGTGATAGAAGCCTCCTCTTCTTCCTGGACAAACCAATTCCTACCTAAAGGAGTTTGAGGTCTCTGCTTCCATCGAGGGTATAGGCATATTTATCTAGCTTTGTTTTTCTATTTCTTAGCAGATCCAGTCACGACAGAGGCCGAAGATAGGGATACTCACAACTCAACAACAACAACAACACCCTAACTATGTCGATTCACCATGTCAATTCGGTGAGCTAAACTTAGCATGCCTCAGGGTTCTTGCAGGCCTCCTGCAGTAGGGGTGTGCACTCCTTGTGATTAGGACCCTCCATGTGTGATTATGAGCCTCCTTGTGTAAACCAGGCCCACCATCAAGCTCCATCTTCTGCCCATCGTCACATCGTAACCTCCCTGTGCCACGGAACAAACATGCACTCACATGCAATATAGATGTGCGGTGCAATCGCCATGTGTTGTAGTGAGTGACTTACTGATGTTTATATGCTTATATGTTGGTATATACCAGCATGTTCCTGAGAGCTGAGCTAGCATTTAATGCCCTGTAATAATGCTAATATTAGTTTAGGCCGCAGAGACTAACAAGTTTGAAAATATTAAATAAACAAAAATATAATATATTGTTTTAGCTTCAGTCCTCGGGACGAGGCCAAATAACATGATAAATCAATATCTCTCTAAAAACTTTGTTTATAGCTTATGAGTCAGAACTAAAAACAGCTCAAATAATATTAGATTCTTCGTTTCCGATTACTATAGTCCATGCCGGGATGGCAGGACTATTGTGACAAAGGAAAAAGGCTACCAGGTATCCCTCGAATATGAATGTGCTTTTGTTAGATGTAATTGAATAATTTTAAAAAGTTCAATAACTTTTTGGATTCAACTGCGTTAAGTAAGTCATTCAAGTATGACCATTTCCATGAGAGGTAGTCGTAACTGACTAATTTCTCATGATTTTTGAATAGTTCACTTAGCACTCATTGCATCGGGTGATGCTCACAGGGTGAAGAAGTGGGATTGAAACTAATGAAATGAATCACATAGCATCAATCATAACTTTCGGGGCTTGCACCCGGTAACCAGGACTTCCCAGGAGGTCACCCATCCCAGAACTCCTCTGGCCCAAGCGCACTTAACTGTGGAGTTTTTCCCCACAATCAAGCCCACTTAGCTTGCTATCCCATTTGCAAAACCTTAGCAAGTATTGTGCCTCATGAAAATGGTCTATATAGTGCCTCATGGAAATGGTCATACTTGAATGACTTACTTAACGCAGTTGAATCCCAAAAAATGATATCTAATAAAATGCACTGCGTAAACCCCCATACTTAAATTCAAAAAGAGTCAAGGGATCTCTACTTGAATGGTTCATGAGGCACAATACTTGCTAAGGTTTTGCAAATGGGGTAGCAAGCTAAGTGGGCTTGATTGTGGGGAAAAACTCCACAGTTAAGCGCGCTTGAGCCAGAGGAGTTCTGGGATGGGTGACCTCCTGGGAAGTCCTGGTTACCGGGGGCAAGCCCCGGAAGTGATGATTGATGCTATGTGATTCATTTCATTAGTTTCAATCCCACTTCTTCACCCCTGTGAGCATCACCCGATGCAATGAGTGCTAAGTGAACTATTCAAAAATCATGAGAAATTAGTCGTTTACGACTACCTCTCATGGAAATGGTCATACTTGAATGACTTACTTAACGCAGTTGAATCCTAAAAAATAATATCTAAGTTCAATAACTGTTTCATTTTATTTTTCTTTAAAGTTGAGATATTATTTTAATGAAATAATTATGAAATTTTATAGGAAGGGTGGAGGGTATCATTTATGACGTTTTTCTCCAGTCGTAATCACAATATTTCGCTGATATGCAAATCTTTCTATCAAACATTGAGACATAGGGCTCACCTAAGCTAAGTCTAAAAGAACAATTTTCACTTATCGTTAAGTATAGAGATGTCTTAATCTTCGGTCTTGCTTGAAAAAGAAAAAAACCTGTAATTATATTATTGGAATGTCAAAATAAAATAAAAAAATTCAGAATAACGACACAGTGTTGTTTATTTTTGTTTTATTTAAAAAGAAAAAAACACTAATAAATCTATATGTGCATATGTTGGAAAACATTTATATGGCCACGAAGCGTCGTTCATCAAAAACTGTCTTTTAAAATTTATACCAAAAGACAAAATTATCAAATATATATAGATCGATCGGCATGCACTGTTCAGAAGGTTCCAACAAGATAATGAAGCCTAAATGGTCATATAAAATTCCAAGAAGTCATAAAGCCTGGACTGTCTTACTGCAAGTAGTAAAAATAAAGATTCTGCTGCATCTTCAGAAAAATATTTCAGGATGGGCCTAGGAGCCGTCCAATGATCCTGAAAAACCCAAGAAGTCATAAAGCATAGACTGTCATAGACTCTCTTACTGTAAGTAATAAAAATAAAGATTTTGCTGCATCTCGAGGAAAATATTTCAGGATGGGCCTAGGAGCCGTCCAATGATCATGAAAAAGCTCTGTGCGACGGTCAGCTTTTTCTTAAGTGATTTTCCATGTGCCGGAGTCCACCATTAAAGAAAAACTTACATCGGTTGTAAAACTAATGATATAAACATTTGAAAAAATATCAACATGTTGTAAGCTTTTATTGACAGTGGAATTTCATTATTAAAATCTTGGGCAACCATTTATATTTAATATATTTATTTATTTTGTTGCTGAGCTGCATTTTCAACATGTTTAATATGCTATTTTGCATTTTCAATATGTTTAATATTTTATTGACAGTGGAATTTCATTATTAAAATCTTGGGCAACCATTTATATTTAATTTATTTATTTATTTTGTTGTTGAGCTGCATTTTCAATATCTTTAATATATCATTTTGCATTTTCAATATGTTTAATATATCATTTGGATGGGGTGGAAAATTGGACAAGTGACTTTGCTTCACAGAGTGTTTGCTATCAGATCACCACTTTCTATCCAAGATCCATGGACAAGGTGTACATTAATTGAATTGTAAAATTTAGTGTGTTTTAAGAGGCCTCCACAAAGACTGCAGATCATTCTTCTATTCAACATTGTAGTGACCCTACCTAAACTCAACCTAATTAAAAAAAAATAAAAAATTATTCTTATGTTTACATATGTTAACAGAAAGTTAAATAGTTAAAATTAAACACATTACCTGACTAGTTTTAATGTACTAACTTACGCAGTTTTAACGAATAATTAATATCTAGTTGTGTTAGAAATAATGAAGAATATCCTAGAATAGTGAATTGGTTCACGGTTCCTCACGATAGGGTTTAGTTTCTATTTTCTAGGGTATGGTTCTAACTTCCCTAAATCCATGATTGCTATATAATGTGTGATGTACATGGACAATGTAGAGCATTCTGCAAAGTGAGACTCTGTTGGTTCAGACTATCTATGGAAGAGCTGACCAATGGTTGTTTTTTATTAATACAAACATTGCTTTTTAACATGGTATCAGAGTGACAGGGCTGAGAACCTTGTTCGCAGAGTGAAGGATTTGCCTGACACGCCTTAGGTGAAATTGTCACGTGGTTTGGGGGAAAAAATCATGCTGATCCCATTGTGAGACTTGTGCGTGTTTTTATTTTGCTAGCTGTCACGAATTTCTGTTGTACAATCGCGCTGACCATCGCAAATCCGTGGTGCTAAATCACGCCGAGTATGCAAGCAAAAAAAAGGGGGTTGCGTGTTGGCAGTGGCTGCCGAGAGAAGGCTGCGTGGACGCTGAGGTTTGCCGAGAGAAGGCTGTGACATACTTGAATTAGTGCACACAGATCTTTGTGGACCCATGCAAACAAATTCATCAGGAGGTGCACTGTGTTTTTTATTGTTTATTGATGATTGCATGAATTTTTTTTGGGTATATTTTTTGAGTAAGAAAAGTCACATATTTGAATACTTTAAGCAGTTCAAAAACATTATTGAAAAGCAAACAAGGAAGCATATAAGAATTCTCTGCTCCAATCAAGGGGGAGAATACAAGAACGATGAACTTATTAAGTATTGTAAAGACCATGTGATATTACAGCAATTCACAGTACCCCATACTCCTCAGCAGAATGGAGTAACGGAAAGAAAGAACCGAACATTGGTCGAATGTGCTAGGAGCATGTTGAAAGGTAAGGATCTTTCGAATGGTTTTTAGGCTGAAGCATTGAATACTGCAGTTTACTTGAAAAATAGGAGTCCTACAAAGAGTCTTGATTTTAAAACTCCTTATGAAGCATTATATGGATTTAAACATGCAGTAAAACATTTAAGAGTGTTTCGGTCTAAAGAATTTGCCCATATCCCAAAGGAAGGAAGAAGAAAACTAGAATCAAAAGCCATTAGATGTACCTTTATAGTGTATTATTCACAATATAAAGCTTATAGATTATTTAATCCCTCTACTCACAAGATTTTCGTTAGTAGAGATGTCATATTCCATGAGCAAGATCATGAAGAAACTGATAAGTGCAATGAGTAATGGGATATTCCATTCTTGATGGAAGAAGGAAGTGATGAATCAGGTGATGGAAATGAGCAGCAGTAGATGCAGAAGCAACAACAACAGCAGTTGGAAGGAAAAGAAGATGATGTAGCTATCAAGTCAAGTCTAGAAAATGATGATCAAACAAGGTTTGAAGCTACCCCACCACTCAGGAGATCAGGTAGGAAAACTCAGTTGCCAACAAGATATATGGAAAGTGCTTTTATAAATAGTGTGATGAATGTTGGTGAACCTTCTAGTTATAAGGAAGCAAATGAGTGTAGTGAATGGAAAACAACTATGGAACAAGTATATGAATCTATAATCAGGGACAACACTTGGGAGCTGGTTGAACTTCCTAAAGGGAAACAAACCATAGGTTGTAAATGGTTGTATAAACCAAAGATTAATGCAGATGAAACCATAGATAATTTAAAAGCTAGATTGGTAGCAAAGGGGTATTCACAAAAAGAAGGCATTAACTATGAAGAAACCTTTGCCCCTCTAGCTAAACTAAATACCATCAGAATGTTGATTTCTTTAGCTACCAAGAAACATTGAATGATTCACCAACAAGATGTAAAGTCTGCAATTTTAAATAGAGAATTGAAAGAGGAGGTTTATTTAGATAAACTCAAGGGGTTTGTCCAGAAAGGGAAAGAACATTTATTCTGTAGATTAAAGAAAGATATTTATGGACTAAAGTAAGCACCCAGGTCCTGGTATGAAAATATTGATTCATTTTTTCTGCAACTTGGATACAATAGAAGTAAAAACGACCCTAATCTGTATACCATGAAAGATGAACAGGGGCACATAGTGTTGATTTTTTTCTATGTAGATGATATAATTATTATAGGTGATTCTATTGCTCCAATCAGAGAAATCAAGCAACAAATCTCACAGGAGTTCAAAATGAAAGACCTTGGTGAATTAAGATATTTTTTAGGTCTTAAGATTTCGAGATATTTAGGACAAACTTTTATGTCCCAAGGTAAGTATGTCAAAGGTCTACTGGAAAAATTCATGATGGATCAGTGTAAGGTTGCAGCAGTACAATTACAGAAGAACATTAAACTTCAGAGTGAGGATGGCTCTAAAGGGGCAGATGCGACACTTTATAGACAACTGGTTGGGATCCTAATCTACTTGACCACTACTAGACTAGATTTGGCTTATGTAGTTAGTGTGCTAAGTCAATACATGTCCAAGCCACTTGAGAGTCATTGGAATGTAGAAAAATGTGTATTAAGGTATCTACAAGGTACTATAGACTATGGTATTATTTATACTGATTCCTTTGATGTTAGATTGACAGGATTTACAGACTCCGACTGGGCTGGAAATGTAGACGACCGCAGATCCATAACGGGCTATGCATTCAACATTAGATCCAGGGTGATTATATGGAGCGACAAGAAACAAAACACAATTTTTCTTGTCTTCAGCGGAAGCAAAGTATCAAGCTATGTGTGCGGCGACGTGTGAGGCAGTTTGGTTTTGGAGACTTCTCCACGATTTCAGGGAAGAATAGAAAGATGAAACAACAATTAGATGTGAGAATCAGAGTTCAATCAAACTTGCTAATAATCCGGTGTTTCGCAAGAACACTAAACGCATTGATACACAATTCCACTTTGTCAGGGAGAAAGTGCAATCAAAAGAAATCCATCTTGTATATTGTAATACATGTGATAATGTTGCAGACATTTTCACTAAAACTCTTTGCAAAATTAAGTTTGAAATGTTTAGAGAGATGTTAGGCATATTTGTGAGCCCCTTCTCCATTAAGGGGGATTGTTAGAGATAGTATAGAATATCCTAGAATAGTGAATTGATTCACGATACCTCACGATAGGAATTAGTTTCCATTTCCTAGGGTATGGTTCTAACTTCTCTAAATCCGTGATTGCTATATAATGTGTGATGTACATGGACAATGTAGAGCGTTCTGTAGAACCAGACTCTCTGTCGTCGAGCTAACTAGTGGGTGTTTTTTTATTAATACAAACATCGCTTTTTAACAATTTGATTTTTCTTCCTTTATTTTTTCAATAAAATTATTGTTTAACCATTACAATAACACTATTATGGGTTTTCGTCTCATATTTAATGATAATAAATCTAAACCATAATTATTTTTTCATAATCCTTTTTGAGACGTAAATATTTAAATAAAAAAATAAACATTAATAAAAATTATAAGCTATCCGTTTAAAACATGCTAATTTATAGAATAATAAAACTATATTAAGATGGAAAGATAGATATTAACAAAAAAATCATATCTACTAGCGTAAAACCCAATCAACTCTCGAATAATAGATCAATTGAATATCAGAATGTGGCACTATCAATTTAGTGAAAAAGAACAAATTATAATATAATATGGACTCCACAGTCAAAAAAGCATTGCAACGATTCAAGGAAGGTGACAAAACAATTGAATATCAGAATGTGGCATCATCAATTTATGGGCAAAAAAAATATTACAATATATAATAGGGACTCCAGTCACAGAAAAACATTGCAGGGATTCAAGGAAGTTGTATTCAGTGGAAGGAAATTTTGATACCGTCAAAAAGAATTATTCTAATAAACAAGCTACTTTAATAATTATGATAATGATCTATAAATTATATATAATATTACTATTTTATTCATTATTATAATATTTATAATATAATTGAATGAAATATTTCTTATTTACCTATTCCAATTTTAATTAGTATTTTTAATATATTAAATAGCATACATTAATAAATAATTTTAAATATAAATTATACTTTATTTAGTTGAATAATTTTGAGGTGGTATAATCCTCGGCGAGGTCCAATTGCGAATTACCGTGATATGAATTTTTTTGGTGAAATTAGAAGTTTCAAAATTAAATCGTTCAAAGTTTACAGTCGAGGGCACCTATAAATTCACGAAATTGCGAGTAAAAAAAAATAATGAAGTTTGCAGGGTAATCTATATTAAAAAAATAAAACGAAAATTTGTCGTATTAAATTTTTGTTTTTAATCTAGAGTTTATAACTTTATTAAAATTGAGAAGAATAAAATTAAAATTAAAAAGAAAACAGGATATTTTTTTATGAGGGAAAATTATTTTTTGGAAAAGCAAAAAGTGATTTAATGTTTTATTATTGGAACTAGTGTCTCATCATTGTAACAGTGTGATTGCATCTTTCATTTTATAATTCAAGCTCAATGAGCCAATACATTTTCATGCCTATATTCTGAATGTTTTAGGACTATTCTTTGGATGTTTTCTATATAAGTTTCATTCACATGTATTAAAGAAATTGAACTATTTCGGTGGCCTGAGTACATATCTTGTTGAAGATGTGTTGTATGTGCTTTAATGATTGTTGTGTCTAACTAAACTATTTCACTAGATAACTAACAAATTTTTCTTTGTTAATGTGTCTCTCTTAGGTTAGTACTATTAATTCATTCTAGAGGCTCACTTTTATCTCCCCCCTTGTGAAAGCCTCCTTTCACACATTACAATCGTGGTTTCACATTGTTAATTTACTTTCTTCTTCAAGCATTATGTATATAATTTCTTATGTTGTTCATTGAAACTAATGTGAACCTTATGGTTACGTACGGTAGTCGGGTCAATACTCTGGATGGGCATCCTACATCAAATGGTGTGAGGTTTAATTGGAACTACACATCGGGGAGATCCCTTGTATGTTGGTTGTATCCAACACCGTCAACATTTTGGCGCTAGAAGGAGGGCTAAATGGAGGAAACCTTGGAATGGTTCATGGAGCCGAAGGTGAAGGCTAATCCCTTCATTTCTCAAGATAATATTAATTCTCATTATTCAGTCTTGAATCTAACTTGGATAGATGTTATCCTCTATCATCTCTTTCTCATTATCCCTTGCCCCCTGATCCACTTGGTTAGTCTCGTCCAATTCCAAGTATAGATCAGGAGCAAGGAAGTCACATTTCATAGGTAGAGGAGCAACGAGGTGAGGATTCTTTCGATCTTTCTTCTCTTTTTCAAAATCCTGCATGTCAATATAATGTTCTCCCATCCTTGATTGATTTTGAATCTATAAATATCGGTGATGAATTAAATGAAGTTAATTTTCTCAATCATTTTGAAGTCTTGTAAAACATTCACTATCTTGATTATAGCTTTGTTATTGTATGTAACGATGGCTTCCCAAGTGCACCTTTTGATCTTTTGGTTTATCAAGAAAGTTTTGTTTCGAAAGATTTAGAACTTGAATCTAATTCGGTTAAAGAATATGTTATTATTGAAACTTCACCTTCAACTCACAATCTTTGTTGTTCCACCTTTTGTGAGGTATTAACTTATGATGGAGATACTGCATCTAATGAGTTGAATTTTGAATTGACACATGGTAGTGAGATCATTCATGATGAAGAGGAATGTAAAGAAATGTTTGAGTATCCTTTCCATCCCTTGTCATTTTTTATTTTGTGTGAAGAAAATTCTTCTATTCAGGTTACTCATTATCTTTTTTTAATCTATCCGTCTTTGGATGTGCAATTGTAAGAAACTTATGACTTGGGTAATCTATTTGTTGAAGATGTAGGTTCTGACCAAATCAGTGATATAGATGGCCTCCATTTGGATCATGGTGATCTAGTCAAAATTATTGGTAGTAGTTGTCCACACACCATGCATAATTTGATTCAATCTTCAAAATGCAATACAATTCTTGAAAGTATCAGGACTCACCAGCAAGTTGAGGCACTTCAACTTGCGTTGATGATTATGTTAGTTTCTTGTGACTCTTGCAAGGCCCCTGTACAAAAACAGCTTTGAATATTCTTGCAAAATTCTTTCCTTTACATGATTTCATTGGATGTAAATCCCTTCTTCAAAGATGTTTGGTACTTCACAAATAGTTTTTCTAACTCTCAAGATTTGATCTTCGATTGTATTGAAGGTTTTATTTCTGTCAATTTATCTTTATGTAAATCTCTTATATCAAAATTTGTTTTGGACTGTATATCTTTCTTGCATGTGTGAAGTTGCGAAGTCGATCATTCTAAAAATTATCTTTGGCCAAAGAATTCATACTTGTCACATATTTTTAAAAGTAATCAACTCCTAATCCTTCTACTGAATATTCTGATCATCATTATTTTCTTCGTGGCACCAAATATCCTCTTCAATGTCAGTAAATATTGGTGCTATTTGTTGAATCGAGTTCTAACTGATTTATGTTCATCCTCCATTGATCGAGAATCTTACAACTTAATCGATTTATCTTATCTTGACAACAATTATTCATTATATCATGTTCCCACTAGTATAGCTCATGGTACTTGTTTTGAATTGATTGATCCTCATGTTTTATCATTCCATATGCAAATGCTTGTCAAGCAATTGAGGCACTTCAGCCTCCACTAATGGTTATGTCAAGTCCTAATTATCTTGACAAGCATTTTGAATATGATGAGATTTATTTATTTTCACAAGATTCTCATCTTGATTTCACACCATTAATTTCAAGATCCAATGTATCATCAGTTAGAAGCATCTTACTGAGCAAGCCCATTTTCTAAAAGCAAGCTCGAATCTCTCTTGATGTTTGCTAAGAAGGAAAATATAAGTGAAGGTATATTTACAATGAGCCATATGGTTTATTTTATTATGGTTTTCATTGAGAAGGTAAGTTGGCAAGTTGGGTAAAGTTAGGTGACATGACACAACTTTCTTCCTTTAAGAAATACCTTCCATGTTTTTTGCAAAATTCTCAACCTTTTATATTTTTTGTTGTACATTATTATATATGAGTTGTAATTTCTCTTATCTTTGTTTTTGCAGGTCGGGAAGAATAGCGATGGATCCATTCGAAAGATCATTACACTTAGCCCTGGCATTCTATATGATTATGTTAAGAG